>OX276373.1:0-656875 GCA_946251855.1 Alsophila aescularia | reverse complement strand
TCCAAATATCATAAATATTCGTTCAGCCGTTTGAGAGTAAAGTACGATGACGACGATAAAAAGTATCCTATCTTTTATTCTAGGGTATAAGCTATCTCCATTCCAAATATCATAAATATTCGTTCAGCCGTTTGAGAGTAAAGTATGATGACGATGATAAAATGTATCCTATCTTTTATTCTAGGGTATAAGCTATCTCCATTCCAAATATCATAAATATTCGTTCAGCCGTTTGAGAGTAAAGTATGATGACGATGATACTTTACTTAAAATGTATCCTATCTTTTATTCTAGGGTATAAGCTATCTCCATTCCAAATATAATAAATATTCGTTCAGCCGTTTGAGAGTAAAGTATGATGACGACGATAAAAAGTATCCTATCTTTTATTCTAGGGTATAAGCTATCTCCATTCCAAATATCATAAATATTCGTTCAGCCGTTTGAGAGTAAAGTATGATGACGATGATAAAATGTATCCTATCTTTTATTCTAGGGTATAAGCTATCTCCATTCCAAATATCATAAATATTCGTTCAGCCGTTTGAGAGTAAAGTATGATGACGATGATAAAATGTATCCTATCTTTTATTCTAGGGTATAAGCTATCTCCATTCCAAATATCATAAATATTCGTTCAGCCGTTTGAGAGTAAAGTATGATGACGACGATAAAAAGTATCCTATCTTTTATTCTAGGGTATAAGCTATCTCCATTCCAAATATCATAAATATTCGTTCAGCCGTTTGAGAGTAAAGTATGATGACGACGATAAAAAGTATCCTATCTTTTATTCTAGGGTATAAGCTATCTCCATTCCAAATATCATAAATATTCGTTCAGCCGTTTGAGAGTAAAGTATGATGACGATGATAAAATGTATCCTATCTTTTATTCTAGGGTATAAGCTATCTCCATTCCAAATATCATAAATATTCGTTCAGCCGTTTGAGAGTAAAGTATGATGACGATGATACTTTACTTAAAATGTATCCTATCTTTTATTCTAGGGTATAAGCTATCTCCATTCCAAATATCATAAATATTCGTTCAGCCGTTTGAGAGTAAAGTATGATGACGATGATAAAATGTATCCTATCTTTTATTCTAGGGTATAAGCTATCTCCATTCCAAATATCATAAATATTCGTTCAGCCGTTTGAGAGTAAAGTATGATGACGTTGATAAAATGTATCCTATCTTTTATTCTAGGGTATAAGCTATCTCCATTCCAAATATCATAAATATTCGTTCAGCCGTTTGAGAGTAAAGTATGATGACGTTGATAAAATGTATCCTATCTTTTATTCTAGGGTATAAGCCATCTCCATTCCAAATATCATAAATATTCGTTCAGCCGTTTGAGAGTAAAGTATGATGACGTTGATAAAATGTATCCTATCTTTTATTCTAGGGTATAAGCCATCTCCATTCCAAATATCATAAATATTCGTTCAGCCGTTTGAGAGTAAAGTATGATGACGTTGATAAAATGTATCCTATCTTTTATTCTAGGGTATAAGCCATCTCCATTCCAAATATCATAAATATTCGTTCAGCCGTTTGAGAGTAAAGTATGATGACGTTGATAAAATGTATCCTATCTTTTATTCTAGGGTATAAGCTATCTCCATTCCAAATATCATAAATATTCGTTCAGCCGTTTGAGAGTAAAGTATGATGACGTTGATAAAATGTATCCCATCTTTTATTCTAGGGTATAAGCTATCTCCATTCCAAATTTCAACAAAATGATGATGATGATGAAAAATATCCTATGTGTTAAATTGTTTAATATCTTTCCGCTCGTTTTCCTGTAATCTATGGGAGTGATTTCATGTGATGTGTAACAGTGTTAACAATGTGCTAACATCGTTCTTCTCGCTTTCCTGCAATCTTTGGGAGTGATTACGTGAACAGTGTAATAGTGAAGATCATCGGGTGACGCTATATCTAACATTGCGCAGTACTGAGCGCATACATACGCGTGCGCGCGCGGTAAGCAACTGGCTAACAGATATTACACATGTTAACAAATGTTACACATCATAATGCGACTACTGTAAGGCTCGCTTGTTTTTGATGGGTAACATCTTTCCTCTTGCTTTCCTGAATACTATGCGAGTGATTTCCTGAAACGTGTAACAGTGTAACAGTTGACCAATGAACGTGCGCGGTGCTAGAGTTAAATTAAAACAGATCCCAGGGATGATAAAAGAGCTTCGGTTGTCCTATTAGTGTTACATATGATAAAACAGAGCTTGAACCAAACGATGATAAAACATAGCTTAATGTTATACATCTTGCGACTACTATAAAGCTCTCTCGTTTTATGTAATTAGTCTTAGCTGGCTACGGAGTACCGAAACTGATGGTGCTATTAGTGTAGGTATTCGTTTTTAATACGCTGTCAGAACAGAAAATCCCTCGTTAAGCGTTATCAAAATATGTTTACGACCACTTTCGTGAATATGAAGGTCTTACCGTAAAAAAAAACCTTCCGGCCGCGAGGTTCGATCGCGTAGTTCGATCAAGCGAACCACGAGGATATTTAGTTCCTTATGGTTCGATCCAATAATCGAACGGTGCAGAGTTTTTTATTCGATGTCCAAACGGTTCGATCAAGCGAATCACGAGGATTTTTAGGTCCTTACGGTTAATTGAATGATCGAGCTGTGCAGATTTTGTTATTTTATGTCCACACGGTTCGATTAAGCAAACTACGAGGAATATGGAAATAAATGGAGATTTTATATTAGAAATAATTATTTAATTACTTTTAAGATGCTACCTGCATCTTAAAAGTAATTAAATAATTATTTCGTCACGCAAAGTTATTTGTTTGTACACGCTTACAAAATAGATGATAGTCGGATTAGTCGGATTGTCACCTACTAGGGCCACCTATGTATAGCTTATGTACCTTCATATTTCTAGTACAAATAGAGAGTGGTGCCTAGAGGGAAAAATACAAAAACATAATCAGCCAAATATTTTTATTAATTACCTACAGAATCATTAATATTCCTTTAAATAATGATTCTGTATTGAATAAAAATTAAAGAGGTTTTGCAAAATCAGCAACTACAAACTAACTACGATTATATATAATATTACGATTATTATATATTAATGTATTAATGATATCAGTAACTACTACTATGAACGAGGTTATAATAATACGTAAATATCGATTTAGTCACCAAACTACGAGGAAAAGCAAATCCTCGTAGTTCGATTGATCGATCCACGAGAACCTATCAATCCTCGTGGTTCGCTTGATTTTCAATGATCGAACTACGTGGATTTGTAATCCTCGTAGTTCGATCGTAAGAACCTAAAAACTCTAGTGGTTCCCGTGATCGAACTATGCGATCGAACCTAGAGGCCGGAGCGAAAAAAAAAAAAGAATTGTATACGAATTCAAACTTTATACCTGTTTGTTTGTTTTTTCATATAAGGTAGTGCTGGCCTCTGGTGTCAGAGTTTGTCAGGCTTCCCTCGAGGAGCTCTGACGTGGCTTTACAACTGCGATTAATCAATAACAGCCGTGTCCGAGAGCTTAATGTGCTCTCCGAAGCACTGAGCGATGGAAAATCGCTCATAACTTTGCGGAGCCTAGGACCGAACCTGGATTCTAAGTTTCTATATACAGCGTGAATTTTTCAAGTGGGCGTGGATGGCTAAATCAGAAACTATGAGGAATAGCGAAAAGTACTCAAAGGAATCTCGGGCCCGAATTTGATGAAAACTAAAACTGCATCTTTGGATTTTTGAAAAAAAAAACAATATTCCTAGGCAGGAACCGAACACGTTGATTTTGGAAAAAAAAGCACACACTGTATTATTACACCATTCGATAGTGCCGCTAATAAGGATTGAATTCTGGGAACAAATGACATACGGCAAACTTGAGGAAAATGTTGTATTTTAATAAACTGATTCATATTTTAAAGTACTGTTTTAATTCATACCTGCATTACCTGTACCTTGCCCGAAATGATGCTCAATATTTTTCTCGACACAGACTGCGGGTCTGTGTCACCTTCACAATATTATGTTATAATTTCAAATTTTTGTTATGTCTTCGCGGTTAATGCCACAGTAAAAGAAAAAAATGTACACAATTGAAATTAGAACGTAGAGTAAATTGGTGCCAATAATTTAGATTTTGTTCCACGTTTCGTTGATTATTACTAACTGTTTGCGTACTGTTTCGAATTAATAGTCGTATAGTAAAAAAGATGTTAATTCAGCAGTTTGGTGAACATTTTATCGCAATTTATGGTCCTATGCCGTGGCCAGCGAGGTCAACGGATCTTACCCCATTAGATTATTTTCTCTGGTGGTATGTAAAAAACGAAATCTACAAAGACACGTATAATGCAATTGATGACTTGAAACGAACTTTGGAAAATATTTTAAGCGGAATCAATAATATTTTAATACTGAATGCAGTACAATCCTCGAGTCGTCGAATCCTAGCTGGGTTCGATGTATTGAAAACAACGGTCATCATTTTGAACAATTAATCAGTTATGGTTTAACTATTTTCGTTAAAAATGTATGTATGTGTTTTTTTTTTCCAAAATCAACGTGTTCGATTCCTGCCTAGGAATATTGTTTTTTTAAAAAATCCAAATATGCAGTTTTAGTTTTCATCAAAATCGGGCCCGAGACTCATTTGAGTACTTTTCGCTATTCCTCATAGTTTCTGATTTAGCCAACCACGCCCACTTGAAAAATTCATTCTGTATATAACACACTATGAAAATTCCAAATCCAAGATGGCCGCCACCACAAAACGGTGGGTTAAGTATTTTTTCAATACCCTCAATATGGGTATCAAATGAATGGGCTTGACAAGTAGAACATAACTAATAAAAAACGAGAAACTAAATATTTAAGTTTTTTTTATTTTAAACAGTTTTATATGTAATCTGGTTATATAATTTGGTTATTGGTGGTTTGTAGGCCTTAGCATACCCTGAGTAATAGAAATTCGACTAGCCACACGTTTTTTTTTTGTTTTTTTTTGCTTTTATTACATTTAAAATCATTTAGATTATTATTTTGATGAAATTTGGTATGGAGATAGTTTGGACCTTAGGAAAGGACAATAGTTATTTGTTATGCAAGGCTGCCAAGTGTTTTTTTGGCGAGAATACTTGTATTGAAACCAGAGCAAGCGAAGTATTCTAGGATTGAACCACGAGCGAAGCGAGTGGTTCAAAAATAGAATCCTGAGCGTAGCGAGGGTTTCAAAAGTACGAGACGCCAAATAACTTTGCTGCCGTGCGCAATACAAAACTTTTCACCTCACTACAGCGAGGAAAATGCTAGGTGCAAGAAAAACATCTAAAATAATATATTAAATTAGTGTTTATAATCATAATAATAAAAAATGGGCCGTCGCGGGATGCCTGGCAGATGTGTAAACATAATAGAATAGAGTCGAACAGAATCGAATAGAACAGATTCGAAAAGAGTAGAATAGAGTCGAAAAGAATAGAGTAGAATAGAGTAGAACAGAGTAGAATAGAGTAAAACAGAGTAAAACAGAGAAGAACACAGTAAAATAGAGTAGAACACAGTATAATAGAGTAGAACACAGTAGGATAGAGTAGAACAGAGTAGAAAACAGTAGAATAGAGTAGAATAGAGTAGAACAGAGTAGAATAAAGAAAAACAGGGTAGAACACAGTATAATAGAGTAGAATAGAGTAGAATACAGTAGAACAGAGTAGAAAAGAGTAGAATAGAGTAGAACACATTAGTATAGAGTAGAACTGAGTAGAATAGAGTAGAACAGAGTAGAAAAGAGTAGAATAGAGTAGAACAGAGTAGAACACAGTAGAACATTTAAAAAAGAGTAGAATAGAGTAGAACATAGTAGGATAGAGTAGAACACAGTAGAATAGAGTAGAATACAGTAGAACAGAGTAGAATAGAGTAGAATAGAGTAGAACAGAGTAGAACAGAGTAGAACAGAGTAGAACAGAGTAGAACAGAGTAGAACAGAGTAGAACAGAGTAGAACAGAGTAGAACAGAGTAGAACAGAGTAGAACAGAGTAGAACAGAGTAGAATAGAGTAGAACAGAGTAGAACAGAGTAGAATAGAGTAGAACACAGTAGGATATAATTGAAAATGAAAAGAGACGAATAGAGTCGAGTAGAGTGGAGTAGAGTCGCGTAGAGTTGCGTTAAGTCAAGTAGAGTCGAATAGAGTCGAGTAGAGTCGAGTAGAGCCGATTAGAACCGATTACAGTCGAGTAGAGTCGATTCGAGTCGAGTAGAGTTGATTAGAGTCGAGTTGAGTCGAGTAGTATCGAGTAGAGTCGAGAAGAGCCAAAAAGAGGCGAATAGAGACGAATAGAGTCAAGTAGAGTAGAATCGGATCGGATAATAATATAATATAAATTAGTAATAAAGTATTTTCAGTGAATTGTCGGTGTAGAAAATTATTGAATAGAAAGTTCGAATTTAAAAATCTCTTTCCACGCTAGCGGGTAAAATACAATTTTGCACTCAGATTTTGAATGACAAACAGAATCTTTCCGAGCTTGTGAGGTGAAAAGTATATTTTACCACGTTTTTATTAGTCACTTTCTTGTTTGTCTGTATGTCATTCCAGGTGGAATCCTGCAACTCAAATTTCGAGCACATAAGAGATTATGTGCTCGAAATTTGAGTTGCAATTTTCGAGCACATAAGAATAGAGTCGAAAAGAATAGAGTAGAATAGAGTAGAACAGAGTAGAATAGAGTAGAACACAGTATAATAGAGTAGAACACAGTAGGATAGAGTAGAACAGAGTAGAACACAGTAGAATAGAGTAGAATACAGTGGAACAGAGTAGAACAGAGTAGAATAGAGAAAAACAGGGTAGAACACAGTATAATAGAGTAGAATAGAGTAGAATACAGTAGAACAGAGTAGAAAAGAGTAGAATAGAGTAGAACACAGTAGTATAGAGTAGAACTGAGTAGAATAGAGTAGAACAGAGTAGAAAAGAGTAGAATAGAGTAGAACAGAGTAGAACACAGTAGAACATTTTAGAAAAGAGTAGAATAGAGAAGAACACAGTAGGATAGTGTAGAACACAGTAGAATAGAGTAGAATACAGTAGAACAGAGTAGAATAGAGTAGAACAGAGTAGAATAGAGTAAAACAGGGTAGAACACAGTATAATAGAGTAGAATACAGTATAACAAAGTAGAAAAGAGTAGAATAGAGTAGAACAGAGTAGAACAGAGTAGAACAGAGTAGAACAGAGTAGAACAGAGTAGAACAGAGTAGAACAGAGTAGAACAGAGTAGAACAGAGTAGAACAGAGTAGAACAGAGTAGAACAGAGTAGAACAGAGTAGAACAGAGTAGAACAGAGTAGAACAGAGTAGAACAGAGTAGAACAGAGTAGAACAGAGTAGAACAGAGTAGAACAGAGTAGAACAGAGTAGAAAAGAGTAGAATAGAGTAGAACACAGTAGGATAGAGTAGAACAGAGTAGAATATAATTAAAAATGAAAAGAGACTAATAGAGTCCAGTAGAGTGGAGTAGAGTCAAGTAGAGTTGCGTTAAGTCAAGTAGAGTCGAATAGAGTCGAGTAGAGTCGAGTAGAGCCGATTAGTACCGATTAGAGTCGAGTAGAGTCGATTAGCGTCGAGTAGAGTGGATTAGAGTCGAGTTGAGTCGAGTAGTATCGAGTAGAGTCGAGAAGAGCCAAAAATAGGCGAATAGAGACGAATAGAGTCAAGTAGAGTAGAATCGGATCGGATAATAATATAATATAAATTAGTAATAAAGTATTTTCAGTGAATTGTCGGTGTAGAAAATTATTGAATAGAAAGGTTCGAATTAAAAAATCTCTTTTCACGCTAGCGGGTATAATGCAATATTGCACTCAGATTTTGAATGACAAACAGAATCTTTCCGAGCTTGTGAGGTAAAAAGTATATTTTACCACGTTTTTATTAGTCACTTTCTTGTTTGTCTGTATGTCTTTCCAGGTGGAATCTTGCAACTCAAATTTCGAGCACATAATCTCTTATGTGCTCGAAATTTGAGTTGCAAGATTCCACCCGGAATGACATAAGGTTTCAAGTGGAAAGAACGTTTCCGATTAGCTATGCAGCTGAATCTTTCAGGGTACCTAGTCCACAAGTCAACGACCATGCTTTATTAAAAAATGCATCTATAAAAATACAGATTATTAGATTAGTTTTTTTAAACTACATTTGCTGCTTGTTTACTTAAAAATTTTATTGAGATAATCTGTTGTCCGGACAAAGGCGCGGACAAAGTCGCGGGAAAAAAACACTTTTTTTAATGCGATAGTCATTTATTTTAACTAAGTGCCAATGTTTGTTTATCGTATGAGGTAGTGCTGGCCTCTGGAGTCAGCGCTAATGATTTTTCGCGTGTACAAAAAACTTGCACCTAATAATGTGATATAATTTTATATTAAGTTCATAATTATGAGAAAAACCAGAAGCATACCTAGGTAAATTAATTAAAAGTTTATTGAAGTATTGTCTTATATATAGCAGGTACCTAATAATTAGTGTAATTAAAACTTTATTGCGGTGTTGTGTTAGATATAAGTACCTAAAAATTCATGTTATATTGTTGTAGCAGATGTTTGCTGTGACTAATTTCTCGCCCTCCATATAAATACTTCGCTTGGCCAATTGATCGTCTATACTACGTTGTGAATATAAGTAACCCGGAACTTTTAGAGTGCGTGACTGTACTGGGAAAGAATGAAAATTAATATGAGAGTACAAATACAGATATTATAATAAATATGTTAACTTAGCATCTGAGATTTGGTTATTAACATAGTGTCAACAAGAGCGTGTTCTCTGATAATGTAAATGTGTTATTATAATATTCAAATAATTACTGAAGTCATATTGTTCCGTCTCTCCATACAGCACATCATAAAATATAAAACAGGAACTCAGAAGATTTATTGTTTACTTATTATTTTGTTATGAGGAAGTGTTTGTTTGTTCTGCCTGATATTCTCCGACAATATGATCGGAGACTTTAAGGCATAACATGATTATTCTCTTTTTATTTTAGAGTTTGGTTATATAAAACCACTCATAGGATAGTAGAACTTTCATCGCCTACTTACCGGAGCGGTATAAGGATGGAGTAGCGTAGGTACATTTTATGTGTATAGCAAAGCATACCATTCAGTCTAACATAACTGGAGTTAGTTCAGGGTGACTTAGTTGAACATAATCGGTCTACGCCGTAGCTTGTCTTTTTACTGACTATGTCAGTTTAGTTTTATTTAAATAAAGTCTGGGTTATACCAGTATATAGTTTTGTCAGTTCTATATCGACCCTAGTTATAACAGGGTAATCTTAGATCTTGGTATTTCTTGGCTGCTGAGTTGGATCTGCAGGCTAGGATTCTGTGGACTTTAAGTAAGTAAACAAAATTAAACCAAGGATAATAAATATTGTTTTGGTGAATTTAAATTGCATGTTTTGTCTTCCACTATTACATGCTAGCTTGAATGGCCGTCCAACGTACCTACGGCACGGTTCCTTAGATTTTAAGTAAGTAAGCATAATTAAACCAAGGATAATAAATATTGTATTGGTGAATTTGAGTTGTATGTTTTATCTTCCACTATTGTACCCACTAGCTAGTACATTACCGAACGGTCTTGATCCAATAATTCTTGAAGCTCGTTCCAGTCTAAGTTTATCCAGGTAATTTTATTAATTTCAAAATAGTAACGAGTATTTTTAGTTTCGAGTGATTCCGAAGAAAGGTATAGCGTCCTCGCGTTCAAAGCGACCGAATGGGGTAAGAATCCCGACTCACCCCGCTCTTGGTCTGACTTGCCCCAATTTATTTTTATTACCTTTATTCTCGGAAATTTACTTATACACCCTTTTATATCGTTACATCGGTTCTACTCTGTTCTACTCTGTTTTACTCTGTTCTACTCTGTTCTACTCTGTTCTACTCTGTTCTACTCTGTTCTACTCTGTTCTACTCTGTTCTACTCTGTTCTACTCTGTTCTACTCTGTTCTACTCTGTTCTACTCTGTTCTACTCTGTTCTACTCTGGTCTACTCTGTTCTACTCTGTTCTACTCTGTTCTACTCTGTTCTACTCTGTTCTACTCTGTTCTACTCTGTTCTACTCTGTTCTACTCTGTTCTACTCTGTTCTACTCTGTTCTACTCTGTTCTACTCTGTTATACTCTGTTCTACTCTGTTCTACTCTGTTCTACTCTGTTCTACTCTGTTCTACTCTGTTCTACTCTGTTCTACTCTGTTCTACTCTGTTCTACTCTGTTCTACTCTGTTCTACTCTGTTCTACTCTGTTCTACTCTGTTCTACTCTGTTCTACTCTGTTCTACTCTGTTCTACTCTGTTCTTCTCTGTTCTACTCTGTTCTTCTCTGTTCTACTATGTTCTACTCTGTTCTACTCTGTTCTACTCTGTTCTACTCTGTTCTACTCTGTTCTACTCTGTTCTACGCTGTTCTACTCTGTTCTACTCTGTTCTACTCTGTTCTACTCTGTTCTACTCTGTTCTACTCTGTTCTACTCTGTTCTACTCTGTTCTACTCTGTTCTACTCTGTTCTACTCTGTTCTACTCTGTTCTACTCTGTTCTACTCTGTTCTACTCTGTTCTACTCTGTTCTACTCTGTTCTACTCTGTTCTACTCTGTTCTACTCTGTTCTACTATGTTCTACTCTGTTCTACCTGTTCTACTCTATTCTACTCTTTTCTACTTTGCTCTAATCTACTCGACTCTACTTGATTCTATTCAACTTTACTCGACTCTATTCGACTTTTCTCGACTCTAATCGCCTCTTTTCGTTTCATTCTATTTGACTCTTTTCAACCATACTTTTTGATTCTATTCTATTCGATTCTGTTCGACTCTATTCTATTATGTTTACACATCTGCCAGGCATCCCACGACGGCACATTTTTTATAAACACAAATTTTATTATATTAGCTGTTTTTGTTGCACCTAGCATTTTCCTCGCTGTAGTGAGGTGAAAAGTTTTGTGTTGCGCACGGCAGTAATGTTATTTGGCGTCTCGTACTTTTGAAACCAGGATAATGCTACGCTCAGGATTCTATATTTGAACCACTCGCTTCGCTCGTGGTCCAATCCTAGACCGCTTCGCTTGCTCTGGTTTCAATACAAGCACTCTCACCAAAAAACCACTTTGCAGCCTTGCATAACATATAACTATTAAAACTCTGAAGTAGCATCACATCAGCTTCAGATGTAGGTTCTGCTAAAATGTGTATGAAAGCTTAAATTGGCTTAAATTTATGTTTACATAATTATTTAATCTCTGACTTTTGTTCCACTTTTCCACCACAATTTGGCGAAGCTTCTTTTTTCATTAGAATCCCGATCATTTTTGATGGAATGTGCCCGGAACAAATTCTATCTATCAGCTAAGACTACAATGTCTTCAGCTCATTCTTATTCTGAGAAACCAAGGCATTCAAGGACTGGCTGACATTGAATAGTTTTGTACCAATTACTGCCAATTACCTTTATCGTTAAGTACTTCTCTCTTCAAAATTTAAATTAATAATATATCAAATTATAAATAATAATATATTAAATTATTTTTGAACACTGGTGTACAATAAAGTATTATCTATCTATCTATCTATCTATCAAACCATTTATTTACATATATTTAATTGTTCCATGTAGTTTGGATTTATAGAAAATTCTGTCCCTAATATCAGTGATAATTTTGCTAATATGTCAGCCTTCTCGTTCTCGTTGCAAGTCCTGAAATGTTGGACAGCCTAGCTGATTCTTCTCAAAGCATTGGTCTCCGGATGAACTTGGACAAAACAGGTTACGTTCAACGAACACGTTATTCCGGATCCAATTGCTGTTAACGGAACTGCTCTCGAGATTGTTCAGGAGTACGTTTATCTGGGGAAAACTTTTTTACAGCTGGGCTGGAAAGCATTTGCGAAACTTCATCGAATCTTCTCGTCACCGATACCGCAAAGTTTAAAAACAAAAATCTTCAACCAGTGTGTCCTACTGGTTATGATGATATACGGAGCCGAGTCGTGGACACTCACCACAATAAGGTTGCTCAGAATGCTATGGAAAAGGGCTATGCTTGGAGTTTCTCTGAAAGATCGTATCCGGAATAAGGGGATCCGGCAGAGAACCAAAGTTGTCGACATAGTCCTTAGGGTTAGTAAGCTGAAGTGGCAGTGGGCTGGTCAAATTTGTCAAAGGACTGATAACCGTTGAGGTAGACGTGTTCTTGAGTGGAGACCACGGCTCGGTAAACGTAGTGTAGGGCGCCCTCCAGCTAGGTGGAGCGACGATGTACGCAAAGTGGCTGGCAGCAGTTGGAAGAGAAGAGCCGATGATCGGGCTCAGTGTCGTGCTTTGGAAGAGGTCTATGTCCAGCAGTGGACTGATACGGGCTGATGATGATTATGTTTGAAAATTGCTCTTTAAACTCTGCCAAAGAACACCTGTTTCTGTTTTTTTTTTGTATGAAAAAAATATTAAATGTTGGGGTGGGGGTTCCTCTATAGCTGCACAATACTGTATTGAAGATTCTGTAACTGAAAGATTTTTTGAATCGGTTCAGTATTTTTTGAGTTATCAATTTACAAACAAACAAACAAATACACAAACAATCAAATCTGTCCTCTTTATAATCATCATCATCATCATTTCAGCCTTTAGCAGTCGACTGCTGAACATAGGTCTCACCCAAAGAGCGCCACGACAAACGGTCTTGTGCCTCCTCCATCCACCGACTCTCTGCGATGGCTACAATGTCGTCCGTCCATCGTGTGGAGGGTCTCCCTACACTTCGCTTGCTTGTTCGTGGTCGCCATTCCAGAACCTTTATTAGCGGTTGTCGGCTCTGAGAACTATATGGCCTGCCCATTGCCACTTCAACTTGCAAATTCTGATATCTATGTCGATAACCTTGGTTCTTCTACGGATTTTCTCGTTACGGATCTGATCACGTAGTGAACTCCAAGCATAGCTCTCTCTATTGCATGCTGCGTGACTTTTAACTTATGTATGAGACCAATAGTTAGCGACGTCGTTTCAGTGCAGTATGTCATCACTGGCAACACGCACTGATTATAAACTTTCGTATTGAGGCACTGCGGTATCTGTGACGAGAAGATGGGGCGTAATTTCCTGAACGCTGCCGATCCGAGTTGGATTCGTCGGTTGATCTCTTTGTCGAAGTTGGATCTACCCAGTTGGATCGTCTGACCCAAGTAAACATAGTAATCAACAGCTTCGATAATATCGTTCCCAACATAGAATCTCATGTGGCATGGGTGCGACATGGGCATTTGACATGAAGTTCGTCTTACCCATGTTCATTTTTATCCCACCTGTTGAGAAACAATATTGAGGTCACTGAGCATTGTGCTTAAGTCTTCCAGGGTTTCTGCCATAATGACTATATAATTATCATCAGCAAATCGAAGGTGAGTGATGCATTCGCCATTGATGTTAATACCATATCCATTCTGGTTAAGAAGCTTGAATATATCTTCTAGTGCGCAGTTTCGGAGAAATAGCGTCTCCCTGTCTCACTTTTTTTGCAGCTGGATAGAATTCGTGCTCTGATCCTAAAGACGGACAGTCATGGTGGCATTGCTGTATAAACACTTCAACACTTCAATTTATTCAGTCGGTAGTCAATCTGGCACCGATGTAACGACTGTAGCACTGCCCAGGTCTCAACTGAACCAAAAGCTTTTTCGTAGTCCACAAACGCTAGACATAGTGGCCGATTATACTCTTTGGTCTTGTGTATAATCTGCCGGAGCGTATGGATGTGTTCTACGGTGCTAAAGCCCTTCCAGAATCCAGATTGTTTGGGAGGCTGAAAGTTGTCGAACCTACGAGCCAGACGGTTTGTGACTCTCGA
Source organism: Alsophila aescularia (assembly GCA_946251855.1). Lineage (NCBI taxonomy): Eukaryota > Metazoa > Arthropoda > Insecta > Lepidoptera > Geometridae > Alsophila > Alsophila aescularia. Next base: position 642,922 of record OX276373.1, on the reverse strand, counting down.
AAACAGCTTATAGACGTGGCTCAGCAGCGAAATGGGCCTATAATTTTTCATGAGCGTGTTATCACCTTTCTTGAAGAACAATACTACTACGCTCCTGTAACACGTCTCTAGCGTAGTATCCTCAAGGATGACGGAGTTAAACAGCCTCTGAAGGACTTTAAGTACTGGTGTTCCACCGGCTTTCAGTAGCCCTGTCGTAATTCAGTCCTCCCCTGGTGCCTTGTTGCTATTAAGCTGTTTGAGAGCCATTCTGATCTCGTATAGGCTTGAAAGGAGTTGATTGGGCCTCTTCATCCCAAATTAGTATAGTCCTGCCTTACAGGACGATTGATAGTGTTAACTAGAATGAAAAACTAGGATTCACTTTGCAGAATATAAATAATATAATTCTAATCTTTTATTTTATCAATTTAACATTTATTGAGAAATACGAGTATTTTTTTCTCCTCTGACTAAAAATATAACATAATCCATGATTGGTTGTCATTGTCTTCTTTATTTGATTCGTGTGCGAATATACAAAACACCGCGGAGGTCAGGAATAATACTAATAAGGTTAGACGTGTTTTCGCCACAGGCTGACGTCGGGATATCTTCGGTATAATGTTGGGTCAAACGGGCTCTAGCATCGCTAGTCGTGCTAGGAGGACTACGCGATGAGGTGTATAATTGTCCATAGAACTACTCGAGCTCAATCAAAATCTCTGGCTTCGACAAAACGATGCTGCCACTGTCAGTTTTCAGCTTCGTGAACAGGCTTTGCCCAATACACAGATTTCTTACAAACACTTTGGAGCCCTTGTTCCGCTCTATTGCTTCCGTTCTTAATACAAATAGTATTATAGGAAAGCAAATCGTGTCGCATTGACTTGGAGATCTGTTTAGTAAGCAAGCTGTAACTCAACATATCCTCTGAAGACTGCAGCCTCATCTCGCCTCGTTCTGCCATAAGTTTGAGTGTATGCTCGGAGAGTTTCTGTGTTCTACTTTTGCGGTGTCAACAATTTCCACCAGCCCGTTGTTTAGTTCGTCCACTGTATCGCATTCGGTAAGGATTTGGAAGCGATTTTGGAGCTCCAACTGAAAGCTCTCGGGGTTTTGGATTTGGACAGGACTTGGGCGAAGAGTAGATCTCATCAAACGAGACCTCTCCAGCTTTACGTTGATATTCAATGAGCCTCTTACCATGCGTTTGCCATGTGATCACTGCTGGTCTTAACCTTGTTGATCACAGAGACATCATTGAATATATGCCGATTGGTAGTCAAAATGAAATCTATCTCGTGCTCTCAACCGCCGGGGTGCAGCCACGTCCATTTCCTGGAGGGGGGCTCATTTGGCCATTCGCTGACCCCTTTGGTTCCGCTGTCCAAATCCAAACTCCCTACTCTCTGTTCATCGCCATTCCTCATGCCCAGCCATGCGTTGAAGTCCCCCATCACCACTGCGATGGGTGTTTTCGGGGCATGTATTGCATTAAAAATGTAGTCATATATAGCCTCCACTTCATCGTCCGGGCGTTGCGAGTGTGGGGCGTACACCTGTATGACCTTCAACGAATACCGTTCGGTAATTCTGAGCATAAAGTATGCCACCCTGCTCGAAATGCTTTCGATCTTCACAACGTTTTTGACGAGGGGTTTGAGGATAAGAAACCCGATGCCGTGTTGGGACTGCTGGTCACTCTCCTGGTAATAAAGTAAGTTGCCGGAATTCAGGGTCATCGTATCCTCTCCCTCTCTTCGGACTTCTGATAACCCTATAATATCCCAGCGCAACTTCCTTACTACTTTTCCAGCTCTATCAACTTCTCATCGGTCCTCAAGGTGCGTGCGTGGTATGTTGCCAGGTCCAGAGATCGTGGGGGTTGGTAGCTGGGTCTCTGCCGGGGATTCTTAGCAACCCCTGCTCCGCCATTACCGTGGTTGCTACCGGTGCCAGGAATAACGGAGCCGCCGGGGACTGGGGGCCGTCCTTGTGGTGTGTCTATCATATTGGGGTTTGCCATAGTCACCACGCTTGGCAGGCGGATTGGTGACCGCAGTGTAACAAATATCTACTCGGAGGACGCTGCTGCCCATCTTCCGGTGTGCATTCCCTTAGTGGCCTGTTACGACATTCAAGGGAGGATTGGGAGGGGTCTTATTCTAAGCCGAGACCGCCACGGCGGTCTCTTTATAATACGAGTATTTATAATAAGTGTAGATTAGTGTTTAGACGCGACGACGCGACGCCGACGGACGGTTAGTATCAACTTCAGTCTAGTTTAAAAAGTCGTGTCCTAATATAATAAGAATATAATACAACAAGTTCAAAATAATAACCGCAATGTTAGCATGTAATGTAGGCAACACAAATTATGAGGCAATTGAGGTAATTAATTGCTGATGAGATGAGTATCTCCGTGTAAATTAAAATGGAAACAACCTAATTGGCCTTTTTTTATTGAATGGGTGCGTATGCCATGTTTGTGTGTACACAAAAAGTTTACCCATAGGGATGGACTGCTACCAGAAAATTTTAATTTTAATTATTGTCCCGTGTCCGATTGGGGTGATGCTACTAAAACGCAAGCGTGTTTATTCTCTGCTAAACATTGTCTTCTAAATGCATTTTGGGTCTTACATTGAATCCAAAGCCAAAGGTTTTTTTTTCTAAGGAAAGGCGGTACTTCACACCGGGACAGCTTTTGAATCTTTATCAAGCTCAGGTTCGATCTTGTTTTGACTACTGATGCCACCTCTGGGACGGTTCTGCCAAGTATCAGCTCAAGGCTTTGGATTCAATTGAGAGAAGGTTTTATGGGAATGACACTCTGGTAAAGAGTAAGCTTCAAAGTCTGACGCATCGACGTGAGGTCGCATACCTGTCGGTATTCTACAGATTGCACTATGGAGAGTGCACAAGAACTGCACAATCTGATTCCCCATCACTTTTCCATCACCGTATGACTAGACGATCTGCAGATCGTCTAGTAGACGATCGGCAAAGCGCCACTCTTTTATGGTTGAATTACCTCCCACAAGAACGAAGCGTTACGCTTCTTGATTTATTATATGAACTGCAAAGGAGTTGAATGCTTTGCCCTCGTCAGTGTATTCGGTACATAAAACCCAGGTGTGTTCAAGTCAAGAGTGAATAGATATCTACTAGACAATCGTGCTACACCTACAACCACATCATCGCTTTCCATCAGGTGAGATCATGGTCAAACGATTGCTTAGACCGTACAAAAAATTTTAAAAAAATGTGAATATTCTCATATGGGTGAGAATAATTTCACATGTATTGTGTTCGTAACGACTGGATTGAAAATGTTAGCTACGTTTTAAACAATCCTATACTTAGGGATAGCATTTTGCACGCCTGGCGTTTCTGTAATTGGGAAGGTATTGTAGACCACCTCCGAGTATTTGTGCAATGTAATTGAGTGGATAAGTTTAACGGTACAACGGCTGGTAACATTTACCATAATTTTGGGTCTAAATTGCTAAAAGATTTCGACTTCATGTTTGGGCTTTTGGCGAATAACTGCAAGTGTATCTCGGATAATAACAGCCGTTCTGTAGGAGACGTGTGTGAGCCTCACGTTTGTGCGATGGCATTACAAAAAACATCAGTACAAAGTAACCCTGCTAACTATAAATAGAATATTCGGGTCCCACGGTTCAGTACAACTTGTGCATTCGGATTTGACGAACAATGAGGTAAAAACAGTTAAATGGTAATACCTATACGCGAATAAGTCAGCAGTTCATTCTTGATCATGTGTTTTTAATCGGAGATTAAAGTAAGCTGCAGGATTAGAGATACGGAAAGTAACATCATGAGGCTGGTGAATCAAGTACTTAAAATACCGGGCGTGCCTTTCGCACATACAAAGTGTATGGGCAAAAATGTTTGCGATGATGGAGTGGAGGAGGAGTGGATGGAGTTAAATCAACATATTAGAATAACAGTCTGATGCAGTTAAAAACTAAGTCGATTAATCGTATAGATTCGTAATCTAGATCTAGTGTCAATTAAGTGTTTCGCTAACGCTGCAATATTTTTCTTTCAGGATGTTGCAAATTATAACGTGCATGGTGCTTTTTTGCACGCTCTCGTTTGGACAGCCTTTTCCGTACGCTGCTTCTTTGCCCGTTGCACGTCCCGTCATACCAACTGTAGCCTCTATAGTACCCACGGCTTATTCGTTCGGCCCCACTCCCAGGCCCTTCCCGGGGGTGGCAGGGTATCAAAACCCCCTGCTCCCAGGTGTGGTAGGGTACGGTAACCTGTTAGTCTCCGGGGTGCCAGGGTACAATAACCCTTACCAGTACAACCGTTCCCCTGGCGCTTTAGTGCCGATTTTGACGTATTCCAGTGAACATGCCGGAGATGGAACTTACTCTTTCAGGTTAGTTGATTACTCCAACTGCTTTTTATTCAAATGATTAACATAAATAGTAGATTCATTTTTTCTTTGTGGCTCTGCTTACGTAGGAAACCGTTTAGGAAAGTAGTGCTTTACGGCTGCAACTACGCCTATTTATTTTCTTAATGGCGGTTTTGTCAGGTTTTAGAATTCAAGTGTATTTAACATTTTTTGGTATCATTGAAGGCTTCTATCGATTTATTAAAGTTTGAGTAGTAACAGCGAATTTGTTTGTTTTATTTTTTAATTGTTGTTATTATTTTAACTTGTAGGTTAGGTATGCCATCAGGCCACATAGTAAAATGTTACTGTTAAGTACCCTGGAATATGTTTTCTAGATTCTTGTGTTAGGTTTCCAAGATCGCTAAATTTCTAAACAATAAAAAACAATAGATATATATTCCAATTGGTTTTCACGGTCAACGAAGAACTATGAAGTATGTTTGTGTGAAAATGTTTAAAAAAAGGTGAACCAGACTTACCTAGGGGTGTAATATCCAGACGGATTGCCAGGTCGAAATTCAAAGGGTTTTATTTTCGCCATTCGGTTACAGAACTCTAAAAAGTTTGTTTTCAGTTTCACGACTGGTGACGGTAAGCAAGCGCAAGAAGCTGGCTATCTGAAGGATGCATACATTGACAACGGCGGGGAACCTCAAGGAACTCAAGTTTGTATTCTATATCTCATTTCCACTGATGTTCATTCTCATTGACCGGTAACGAAATCTGGCCATATTCTGGCCATGCTGTCCAATCTACCTCTGTCTGTGGACAACAACGACCACGCAATTTGCGATCATTAATATATAGGTTATCATTAAAGGATATTCTGAGTGGAATATTGAACCTACAACATCCAATATCATCACCATCATCAGCCCGTTTCAGTCCATTGCTGAACATTTGGCGCAGTTGGTTGTGCTCCTGCCTTCTAAGCTTAGTGTCCCAGATTTGAGTCATGGCCGGGGCAAACATTTGTGTGATAAAAATTTCACACAAATATTTGTCCATGCTCCGGTACACAGGGAATACTAGTACAGGGTATGAGTGTGTAAACGGTTTTTATTTTTATGGTTCCGTACGTCAAAAGAAAAAAAGGAACTCTTATAGGATCACTTGGTTGTCCGTCCGTCTGCCTGTCAGTCAAGACCCTTTTTATCAGGAACTCGTGGATGTATCAAGTTGAAATTAATATCAAATACTCAGTCTGCAATCCTTTGGTGCTGTGAAAAAACAAACTTCTAAGTCAATGCAATCAAAAAATACGGCCGTTTATATCGCATATTTTGATACTCGCATGGGATTGACAGAATCATGAAATTTGCCAAGAAGAAATGTTCTATAGCACAAATAAAGGGGAAATGCGAAAACCGTTAATTTGTAGTTATATCACTTTTTCTTGTGATTATAGACTTATTTGCAGTTGGTAAACTGACCGCGACCCATGTCGATGTATGGGGACAACAGTTTACACTACACAGCTACAAGCTAGTATGGAACCCTCGGTGCGCGAGTCCGATACACACTTGGCCGTTTTTTAAAGCATGCCTCTGACCCTTATGTTTGCTACCAGCCGCCTTGCATGTAGCGTCGCTCAGACTAGCCGAAATGCCGAAAGGCCGGGGTAAGGGGGACGTTTCTCTAGTCACTGTCTCTAGTTCCACTCAGCAAACGCCTACTCCAACGGTTATCAGTCCTTTAGCACATGTGTCCAACACACTGCGACTCCAGCTTGGCAATTGGTAAATCCTATAACCCTATCCTCAGTGAAGATTACGAAAATAAATAAAAATTGACTCTCTTTCCGTGTATGGCTTAAATATTTTTAAATATTTTCTTTCAGTACCTATGAAACAGAACCGTAACATATTGACTGACATACACCGCATAGCCTAAACTGGTAGAACCATACATTTTTTGAAATTCCATGCCTAAAGGGATGTGTTGGGGTGGCCAAGTTTGAAAGCGGGCTAAGCCATATAGTAATTTAATAAACAAGTACATCATCAAAGTAAGAGAAAAGACACGACGGCTCCGCCATTTCTGGCCGCCAACTATTCAATATTTTTTCTTAACCAATCAATACTCGGGATGATGTGAGGATTCTAACGATACTCCACGCATCCAAATCTGTTCAGGCATTTAAAAACTATGGTGGAACAATGAAATTCACTTATATACAAACAAACATACATGAACCCTGAAAACATTACACTCCTTTTTCGTGCAAAAATTAGATGAGTACAATTATCTATTTTTGTGTCACGAAAATAATTATGTGTAAATTTCAAGTCCCTGTTCTAGCTCTTTTAAACACGGACTGACTGACATAATATAGACAGACAGAGCTACCATAATAATTAGGGTTCCAATTGGTCATTTGGAAGATAGCAAACAGAATCACCAAATCGGACGAATTGAGTGTTAGAATCTGTTCCTTTGCAAAGCCTATCACTAAAAAGGCACTGAATATCTTCGCTATAGTTTTCAGTGAGCATCTACCAAGTTTTGAAGCACCACAAGCAGACTCAAAAAAGTTTCGATGCTTTACGCTAGATGGCGCTGTTATACTATACATTAAACAATTTTATTTGTACCACAATTTTCTGTGTCTAAGTAATTTTATTTTCTGTATAAGGTTGTCCAAGGGAGCTACGCCTATATATCTCCTGAAGGAACTCCGATCCAAGTTAGCTACATAGCTGATGAAAACGGTATGGCTTAAATTATTTTTATCTTGAACCAGTTCACTGAGCTTTTCTCGGGGTTTTCAAGGTTCCTCGAAAATCTAGCCATGACAGTTCAATACCTTGATTTGCATTTAAATCTTATCTGTGAAAAAACTCGGAAAAGCATGAGAAGCTACTAAATGAAACTAAACACTAAATGAAACTACCAGGTACTACATGAAACTACCAGGTACTAAATGAAACTACCAGGTACTAAATGAAACTACCAGGTACTAAATGAAACTACCAGGTACTAAATGAAAGACAAAAACGAAAACAACAATTATTAACATAATTATTTTAGGCAATCGTGGCTGATGTTAAACATCAGGCAAATTACTTGCTCAAGAGAAGACTACATTTGCGGTACCCAAAAGACTACATTTGCGGTACCCAAAAGACTACATTTGCGGTACCCAAAAGCCTAAAACAAACTATTGAGAGTACTCTAAGAAGTTCTTATATTTTTTAAATGCAATTTTTATTTTCATAGGATTCAGACCATCAGGTGTCCACATCCCCGCTGATGGTAAAGCTGTAGTCCCAGCGATTCGTGACGGAAGTAAGCAAATCCTAGACCTAGAGTACAACCGGTACGATCCTTTCAACTACCGCAGCCGTTACAACAACGTTGGAAAGTTCAATCGTCAGGACCCCAGATATCCTTACGATGCAACCAAGTACAACTATAACAACCCGTATTTCAACAACCAGTACTTAGCTGCTGGCTTAAACAAGGGCGGCAATGATATCTCTAAGAAAAATCCATAAACGAGTTTCGAACAGTCAGGGAAATAAGCCTTAACAAAATTAAAACCTCTGTTTATAATGCGTTATTTCAAGTCTTTGATTATTTCAGGGTTATGTGAAACCACGGTCCGAGTCGTTCTTATTTCATAAAGACAGACTGACCCCTACCGGGAGGAGGAGGAGGGGGGGGGGGTGGGGCTGACTAAATCATATTCTTATTAACACAATCGATATTAGTTTTTAATGCAAAGGTGAATATTAACACCGTCAAGATTGGTTTCTAATGTGAAGTTGAAATTATTATTATTATTAACACCGTTGATATTGGTTTGTAATGCGAGAGGGAATTTAAATAAAAAAATAAAAAAGTTTATTAGAAGTAGCTTATTTCCCTGACTGTATGTTTCGGCAACTATTTTGAGAAATGCTTTTGTACAATTGTTTAATATTAATATGTATTGTAAAAAAATGTGATACGTGACGACGTGATCGTGGCGTACGTGATCGTGGCGTACGTGATCGTGGCGTACGTGATCGTGGCGTACGTGATATTGGGACGAGATTTATTTTTTGTAAAATGGATTTATTAATATGTTTGCATAATAAATTTTGTTATACAAATACAAAAATGAATTTTCGCTCTCCTGCAAGTTCACCGCTTAGGAATTCATCAACATTTAAATGGTGGTTTAGTTAAATACAGGCCTCTAGACATATATTAAACCATGTATGTATAATAGATATGCAACCAGCATAGGCCGCCGCACGGACATGTCGCGAATAGATGTGTACAGCAACCTCAAAATCACTTCACTTCCTGTTTATGGCATTTGTGGAGTTGCCATTCCACAATTCCACCAATGTCAAGTAAGTCGTTTTCCGAAAAATAAGGGAGAATACTAGAATAAAATTGAACCTCAACATCTATGACAGTCAAATATTAGAGTTCACAGCTGTCAACATCAAAAGCTATGCCAATATAAAGTTCAACATTAATCTATAGTCTTGTGACCTACAAGCTATTTCAACTTTGGAAAGGTCAGCTTCTGTAAATACGACGACGCAAATAGACGGCCAATGTAAGAGAAGTCGGCTGCTTTGACTGAGGTGTTCTTTATAAGTAAAGAACACAGAACGGTTATTTGGTAATATATATTTAGTTCATTTAAATACTACTTAACATTCGCTACAATATAAATGATTATAAAATAAAATATATTTCATCGCGATAAGGCACAAATGAACCCCTCATTGTGTAGGAGTGGATCCGACATGACCGTGGTTACCCTAGATCATGTTTTTTTTTTTGGTAGTTAGATAATCAAATATTGAACTGTCTTTGAGGTTTTAAGGAAATACTCTGCTAATACTAAAAAGTGTGAACCTTGTGGTCTTATAAGAACATATTATATGATCTATCTTTTTGTAAATTTATGGGTAGCCTTAGGTGGTACCTTATCTATTAACTAATTAAATAAGTATATTTAATTAGTTAATAGATAAGGTACATACAACATGTCTTATCAACATATTATTCCGAATGGGTATTAAGGTAAACATGCTTTGTTTACATTTATTAATTAATTTCTTATATTGGACCGCAGTTTCTAGGAAAGTAGGCCTCCTCTCGTTCAGACTAGTTTTTCCGGTCTTGTACATTTTTATAGATATATTCCACCCAATATCTCTTACGAAAATATTTCCTGGCTCTCTGGTCAGTGTCGTTAGCACCTTCAATTCTTGTGAGTTTCCGAGTGGGCATTGTTGCGCAGACTATGTGTTGACAGTTGACGGACGCTTGCGCAAGCGACGTCCTATGGCTGGATCCGTAAATTCTTGCAAATGCAACCATATAAAACAGTACCGTGATATATATACTGACTGATACACAACGCACAGCCAAAACCAGCGGACCAAAAGATTTGAGATTACGAGGAAATATTCCTTGAGCTCCGTAGAGGTGCATTAAGGAGGGGCTTTTTTTTATTATTTCTATGTTTAACAGAGGTGTAAAAATTTGCACGCGGGTAAAGCCGCGGGGCACAGCCAGTAGTATACAAAATAACCAATTACTAATGTATATATGGTTTTAGCATTAACACCTGCTTAGCGAGAACATATCTACTAATTCGTACCCCTGTCTGTGATTCAAATTTTTCGTTTAGAAAATTATTAGATATTAACAAATTACGTTAGTATAAGTATGCTCAGTGATCAATGCAATAGCCAGATTAAATAGGAGCATCACTGAATAAGCCTGTTACAAGAAGTCGCAGTGGATCTTTGTGGTTGTGAAGTTAGGCTCTGTGAAAGATTGCGCAGGTACTGCTGTGAGGATAAAACAGCATTAAGTAAGAGCGAGATAGAATATGCGAAAAATGTAAGTGAGTGAGCGAGGTAGTTATACTATGCTGTCTTCACCTTCAAAATTGGGATTGCGCAAAAAAATATAGCAGTAAATAGCAGTTTGCGCAGTGACTTGCAGACAACTTCCAAGTCAGAAAGATCCGCTGCTACGATATACTAAGTTAGACATTGCATATCAACAAAAAATACAGTGTTGACGTCGCTTATTGCTTGTGCGTTTGATTTGGACGGTTTCCAGCATTGTTATTTGTTTTCATTCATCCATAGTGTCATCCACGTTGCTCGTTTTACAGGTTCATACCACAGAAGCGACTGTTCCTAAATGTTATCGTTAGTCATACTCTCCTTTCAATTACATCATTTATGTTACCCGTTTGTTTGAGATCTATTTCTAGTTTTGTACCGCAAACTATACTAACGCAATTTGTCAGTATTTGTTGATTCGAAAAAAATACGATAGATATTTGATAAGTAGATTATGCACCAAGGGGATAAAACAGTGTTTTACGTCACGGGTTGCATATTAGACCCTGAGCGTAACGAGGGACTCAGAGCTAATTCACGAGCATAGCGCGGGGGTTTATAGTTAACTCCCGAGCGAAACGAGGGAGTTATTTGGAGTCCCGCGTGAAGCGAGTGGTCCAATATGCCGGCCGTGACAAAATACAGGCTTTATCCCCGAGGTGAATATTCTACTTTTCATACCTTCTCCGAGACAATAAAAACAATAAATGCACCATAGCCGGCTTGGCTTTCGAGTTGCTTAGTTGATGCTAAGTGTTAAGAACAGATTTGGACATAGCCTTGAAAACTTTTGTTGTTCTCCATTGATTAAAATTGTTGTAGGCTTTTACGTATTTATCTTTTGATTTTTCTGGTAGTAGATTATTAATAATCCCTAAAGCGTCTGTATGAATAAACTCCGGAGTCAAATAACTAGCACTTGAAGACATTTCTGTGTCAACTTGGAAATGATAAAATATGGAACTATTAAAATAACACCAAACACCGTAAATTGTTTCAAATTCTTTGCATTTGCGCCTTTTTTTATTTTTTTTTGTATTCTGCCTATCGGGTTCGATTTTTGAATAAACTCTCTTTACAATGCCAGTATTTATGTTAAGAGTCATACAAATTTTAACGTTCCAAATTCAAATCACATTATAAAAACCTCCAACACCTCAAGATTTCTGGGTGTCCACGGGAAGAAAAAATTGTCCCTGGTACAACCAGGTGAAATATGTAGGTGGACCACGGGCAGGGCGCGCACCCAAGGAAGTTATATGTACTTACATACAACTGGAACGATATCTCTCACATACAAAAGTGGTCTCACCGAAAACGTAGTTTAACAAGCAAAAATTAAAAATGTACAGACCCCCCCTCCCCACACCCACATTATAACTGAGAAGCATTTAGATCACAACAGTTTTCAAACATAAAAATCGCATCTAAATTGGTCTATCCGTTTGGGAGCTACGATCCTCACCCCCATACTCCCCCCCCCCTTTATAGCTAGCTAAGAACTATCTTGTTTACCTCAGCTTTGAAATATAAAAAACCGCAGTTAAATTGGTCCATCCGTTTGTAAGATACGATACTAGCCCCCTTTTCTCAACTCACCTCCCCCCCTTTTCTCAACTCACCTCCCCGCCTTTTCTCGACCCCCCTTTCTCGACCCCCCCCCTTTCTCGACCCCCCCTTTTCTCGACCCCCCCCATATAGCTAAGAACCATCTCGATCACATCAGTTTTCAAACGTAAAAAATCGCATCAAAATGGTCCATTCGTTTGGGAGCTACAATCCTAACCTTTTTTTACCTTTGGTGTCTGATGAGATTTTATATACTATTCTGGAAATTCAAGAAGTTCTTGTCCTTTTTGTCTAACGAATTATTTGCTGTCATCCGAGATTGGCACTGGAAATAAGAAAGAGAACAAGGGTTATAGCTCAAATTCCTTGTCTTTTTTATTTTTAAATGGTTTTCAAGGTCAAATAATCGATACCCCGCTTTTTCTTTGAAGATATCGTTCCGGTTGTAAGTACATATGACTTCCTTGATACCACTTGGGAGTTTCATATAACTTTATATCCCTTCGGATATAATGTCTTGCTTTACGTTGAGATTACGTGATATGTAATTGGACATTGTCGAGCTGGGCCTGGCGTCTCGACATTGACAGTGATTGATTTACAACCGAAAAAGGTCGCAAAGTCCGATTATAACGATATTTGGTAGTCTCTGACAAATCAATATCGATGTCAATCAATGTAAGTACAAATAACGATGAAAATCGATACTTTTTGACAATAACTGTCAAACTTAACAGTTGTCATTGGTATGTACCGATTTCGATTGTAAAGCAATCACTATCGATATGTCGAGACTGCTGGCCCAGGTGGTATGAAAAACATTTATGCACAAACTTTTCTGCAGTAGCCTTTTCATGGTGAGACTCAGGACGAGCTATCACAGTTAAATGCCCATATAACATTTCGTGCCTGTGCTGTGGAGTTCATACGCAATTACTTATCCCCATACTTAACCTCTATTTTTAACCTTCACTTCACACAGCAGACTACATAAACAACAAAACCAGCATTCATTAATAGTTTGTCATATATGGATTTATCGACAAGCCATTTGGTTAAAGTGTACCATAAAAATAAATGCGTGTGGAACTGCAATCACTTGAACATTGTGTCGGCACTTAAAAAGCTTACGTGTGGTTGTAATCTTTTATCTGAAATCTGTCTTGTTTATTTAATTGCGTTCTGATATTGATGTTCACAGTGATATTTAACAGCACCTACGTGTCTTTATTACAAGACAAGTAGCCACATCTGTTAAAGTTGTGTCGGTACTTAGATAAGGACTTATGGCTTATATAACATTACTAGATTAATGTACGATATTTTATGTAAATGTAATTTCATAAAATATCGCTATGTGCTCGTGTTGATTTATTGTATCTAATTATATAAGTATAATTTTATTTAACAAATTCGACATATAAACATTTGAGCCCTACCAGACTAATTTGATTTTTAGGTTATCAACAAAAATAAACGAATTATTGCTGGAGTTAAAATACATAAGTTTGACATTATATAAATATAATGATTTTTGATGCATTTTGCAATATTGTTAAGCATCAATGGTATAATTAAAACATGTATTTGAGACTAGACTAGACCTTTAAATTATTATTTCATAAAAATTCAATAGCCTTACTTCACAAATATTAATAAATGATAAGTTAATCGGCAGCGTGCATGAATATATACATATAAAATTTATTTATCTACCAGTCCATTTCAAACATTTTTGTTTCTATGTCAGTTCAACCAAACTCTGTTCTAAAGAAGATTATTATTTAAAAAACTACTGCCGTCCTCTATTCTTTCTCTTTCTGTTTACGGATTTAAATGGCAAATTTCCGAGAAATCAAAACATGTTTAAGGCAAGTAATAACAATTGAGAAATATTGTTATTTCATGCGAAGCCTTGATGATCATTTCGATATATTCTCTCTTGACTACTACCGCGGCCGTGGTTTTTCTTGTAGCATCTCTAAATAGCCTTTTTTTTCTTAGTCACGAGAACTTCTCCTCGATTTTCATGCTTTATTGAAAGTTACAGTTTAAGACTAGCATGTTGTATCTTACATATACACCTAGACCTATAGTCCTTAATAATGTATAGATGCTATCTTCAAACCGTAATTAACTAAATAGGGAAATCAGACTACCTTAATAAATACACACCCTCATACATACACACACACCCACCACGTATAAACATGACTTTATGAACGATATTAATATGTAGGTTTATTAAATATTTATTTATATTAGCCTATTACTGTACTATATGTTTACATGACTAAGTAATCTTCACCCTATTTAACATTAATTTAAGCATAAAATAGTTTAAATTACTTCTTTTATGTCTAAATTTGGGGAGGACCTGCCTTTTGTAACACAGTTTTATAACTAACACAAAATTCATCCCAATTTTAATATACCTATACCCTTATTTAAGATGTAATAAAGATATAGTTATATTATAATTATACTAACACTAGTACGACGATAGAAAATCAGAAAGCTCTGTTTCAAGTAAATGCATTTACCTTGATAAAGCATAATGATTCTACCATTGCTAGACAGGCGAAAGTTTGGATTAAGTTTGTTTTACTTTTTTTTTGTGTAAACATGTATGCAGACAAACATATCCTCTTTTAAAGAAACTTAATGCAGGTATGAGCATAAATTTTGTTGCAGTATGTCACAAGCACATGCCTTCAAGTCCGAGATCCCGCTGATGCTCCTACGTAAGTTTAACTTATGAGGATTACATAATGTGTCAAGTCTTACTTCAACTTGTCAGGGATTTTAAGGATCCGCTTCAAAAGAGAAACACGGAACACGTTTTCATGAAGTTATAAATCTGTGGACTATTGACTTCTGATTTAGTGTCTTCTCTCAGATAAGTTTTTATTGTAGGACTATAATAGTAGTAGTTTCCCATCGGCTAGGTTAATGCTATATGGTTAGGAGATATATAATTAATATAACTTATTTGATGTATAACTAAATGATTTATTAATTTATGATGTTACAACTATTAGAAATATTGAATAGGCAGATGCACAAGTATATTAAAATATTCATAAAAACATCAATAGTTTCGAAAACTTTTAATTTATTATTAGCCTAAGAATGTGGTTATTGACGAAAATTTATCATAATTGTAAAGATAGCATCAAGATGATAAATTAATTGAAACACGATCCTCCCAAAAGCTCATTTTCATAACTGTAATTTAATAATTTCCGATTTTTATTTGATCTGTCCGTTCATCCTACTTTAGTGTCAAATGAGCAGTATCTTTGAGGAAATAAAGTTTGAATTCGTTTGTGTGTATAATAATGCTAGCGGTGAGAAAAAGCAAGGGTCGACTGTCCTTGATTGAACATACCCATAAAGTACGTGCAGAATTCGAAGCGATGTGTAATTGCAAGGAAATTTTTCATATAAATACCGGGGGTGCATCCAAAATGCATCATTACATGCACTGCAATCAACCTCCCATCGTCATCATGAAGTGCATTGTAAGTCTTGAGAAATACATTTTTTTATAAACAAAAGATTCGAAATGATCCTAGTTTTTAAATGTTGAAATCGCTATTCTTAGATTATGAGCAACGATAACTATTTGTGAATGTGATAGTGAATGTGCTTTTCAATTTTGCTAAGAATTGTTGTGATCTATGATGCTCCAATTATGAGCGTGTATGGGTTTTCAGGTGATTTTAGTAGCAGTCATTGCAGTGGCTTTAGCCGACGTCAGCAGCTTACAGAACTTCCAACCATCTCCCCATATCCTCATACAACCACAGCAGCAACATTATCAGCAGCAACAACAACAATACCCGACAGAACCTATTCCCATCATCAGCCAGGAACAGATTATTAACCCGGATGGATCTTATAAATGGAGGTTAGTATTACTTATATATTTTTTGATAATGTTAACTTATCAATGGGACAAAATAAATCAATGTTTTTCCAACCGCGACCCCAACATGGCTTCAATAATGTTTCGCGACTGCCTGAAGCGAGGTCAATAATTTTGTACATTTTCTAGCATTAAATTGTTGAAAATATAAGAAGAGTTAGATCTACTGAGTATGTGAAAGTGTTGAGCTATTCTTAGCAACGTGTGAGTACCTACGTCTGCAAAAAGTATGATCATTAGTGGATCTATTGAGTGTATGAAAAATGTGAAACAGGCAATTTCAGTAAAAGAAAAAGAAGTGAAGAATTGTTAAGCAATTTATGTCCGATTTATGAAAACCAAACGACAGGTGCGAGCATATAGATTAATTATATTATGTATCAATCACTGAAGCATCCGGTCACAGTTTACACTAAAGTAGATAAACTATTTATTTTATAAAAAATAATAAAAAAAAGTGTATAAGTATCGGAAAACTTAGATCATAGCAGCAATACGATTGTAGTGCCTCGACGCAATCTATTAATATGGAGCTAGTCTCTATTGTGCTCTTATTAAATCCTGCAATTTGAACTATGCTAATAAGGACTATGTTGTTACCTTTGCCTTGGAGAGATACAAATTGACTAAGAACAGTTTTAAAAATAAACTTCAAAAATTAGACACATGTGTCACATATCTTAACTATCGAGAATTTACGCTTTTAGTTGTGAGAGCTTTGAGTTTTTTAATTTAAGAATATAATTTTGTAAGTCACAATTTATTCCGATAACATTTAAATAAAGAAGAATAATATCACTAAATGACATCATGAATGACGAAGAGTTTCCAATTCGATCATTTTTTCCATCTACTTTTAGGTGACTCTGTTGTCTCAAAAGGTTTTAATAATTTTTGGACAATTTACCATTGACCAAATACTAGCTAATGCTGGCTACTTTGCTCACGGCATAAACAGTGAAAAAATAATTATAATCAGTTCAGTAGGTACATACTTTTTACGTGATAACTGATAAGTTAACAAATAACTTTAGAGATTAAGAAAAACCTGAAAAGATTTTGCTGTAACGATTTCGATTACGTAACAATTTTTAAATTAAAATGAGTTGGAGCAAAAAACGGTTTCTGGGCGCCAACGTTCCAATACGGTGGTAAGAGCGGTAAAGATACCAGGTAGCAAAGGGTTCTTTCGAAAAGAACAAGTTGTTTTTTTTAAATCACCTATTTTAAAAACTCTCGGAAAGCTTTCCAGGTAAAACTACCAAACGTAATAATAATTTTAATATTATGTATTTTTACGTCTAGTTAATACATAAGAGAAATGGTCGTGTTTCACGATCAAGACTGCACTAGTCTTGATCGTGAAACACGACCATTTATCTTCCGTTCAGCCACACAGAACTACTTATTAGCGAATTTTGATCAAATCATTTTAGTTTTATCCAGTTCCACAATATGTTTTAATTTTTCTTGCCTCAAACGTTCTCTAAAATGTATGTTTTCCTGTTATAAATTTCGAAGAAAATTGGCTGTTACCTTTTTAGCCACCGTTTTTAATTTTCTTTCCTCAAACATAATAGGAAATGTTTGGTTTCCTGTTCTCAATTTCGAAGAAAATTTGCTGTAATCTTTTTAGTCACGGGCTAATGTGAAATAATGCGGTCCCGTCCGTAAACCAACTTTTCCCATTGTAAAAAATATATTGTTTGTGTAATTTGTGTAGCAGGCATCACTGCAAAATAAAATAGTATTTATAATTTTTATACACAACAAACACAAATAAAAAAATATTTTGCAATCAAGCTTTTATACTTATCTGTGTGAAATAAATTAAAAATACATGTATAACTTACCAAAAAAACAGTTTCGTGACATACTGAATTGCTGACTGACAGACAGCACACACCTTGAACAGGTGGATCTAGATTTTTTTTAAGAGGAAATTTTCCTTGTTCCCAAGGAGTGCACTAAGGATAGATTTTTCCAAAATTCCATCGCTATGGAAAGATTTGCAGCTAGCGACAACAAATACTATGGGACTGCTTGCCATTAACATTAAAATATGCAAAATGGTGGTAGAAGAAACAAAAGGCTTATTTGTTAATTTTTCTGCTAATTTATTTTGCACGTGCATAATAAATATGCAATTTTCTCTCGTATCGTAAGTCTCGTATATAAAGAACTAACTCGTATTTATTTTCCCGCAATACTAATGTACTATGTGTATGTAATGGTAATGTACTATATCAATATCTTAACTTTTTTTAGTTATGAGACTGGCAACGGAATCGCAGCTGAGGAACAAGGCTACGTAAAAAATCAAGGAATACCAGAGCAAGAGGCACAGGTAGCCCAAGGACAATACTCCTACACCGCCCCTGATGGACAGGTAAATTATTCAAATATTGTCTCTGTGGAGTAATCATTACCTTTAATAAGCTTCTAGTAAACATTTCTAGGTCTGGCTAAAGGTAATTCCATTTTTATCATCACTTTGATTATAAACCTGTTTAATCAGCCTTAAAGTCATTTGTTAATGGGTAGATATGGTTTACCAGTAAGCATCTTAGTATCTAACGCCTTGAAGAAGCAAAAAAGATACCTACCCTACACCGATTGCAATAGGTATTAGGCTTGCTTGCAAAATTCGAAGACAACTGAACACGTATGTGTTTGCATAAGTTGCATTATAATAATGAGTCGATGCTTAAACAAAGTGTAATGGTAATATAATATTTGCACAAAATCCAAAGGGGTGTAATGCTCTGCCCTAGTCAGTGTTTCCGGTAAAAGACAACCCAGGTGGGTTCAAGTCAGGAGTGAATATGTATCTTCTACTTAGCAAGCGTGCTACAAAGCGTGCGTCCAATTCTGTACATGGAAGATAATTTTATATTTTTTTAGAGGGTACTCTGTATTCGATAGTAAAGCCAAAACTGTTTTTTTTGTCTTTCTGCCTGTCTGTCTTTCTGTATCTTGGCCGCGGATCACGCCGGAACTATTGAAACTTGGTATGATTTGAGTTCATACTACGAGGTAGGACATTAGATACTTTTCATCTTGAAAAATTAAAGGGTTTCCGCAGGATAGGGGTTGAAAATGATCTAAAAGAACACGTATCACGCTGAGACTACTGAACGGATTTTGATGCAACTTGGTACAGTCATAGTTTATATGATGGATTAAAATTGAGAATACTTTTATCCCAAAAAAAATAGGTTTCTTGCTGGATAGAAGTCCAAAGTTATGTTATTTTTAAGTAAAAAATATAATATAATCAAATGAAATAAATCTGCATTAGCAAAAAATGCAGTAGTTTTATTCCTGTCATAATATTATAATTATTAACTGGGGCCGCCCGAAGCACGCGCGACAGACTGCATGCCGCTACAGAGTATATAATAGTTGGTAACGTGGCCAACCGATATACAGGGCAGGCAAGGTACGGAGCACAGGCCAGGGAGAGGATAATTTATCAAAAGTATTTTTAGGTTTTTAATTACGAGCCAAACCAACCAACGAATCTAGTTGGTTGGTTTGGCTTAGATTTATTAGTTTGTTGTTTGAAATTAGTAGATAGGTATTAGGTAGGTACTATTAGAGTTCCTTCTGATTATTCCCTCGTCGAGATAATAATAAGTAGGTAGGCTGGCTACCTACTTAGAGAATTTTTTTTTAGGATCTTAGTTTAGAATATTGTATATGAATTAATTACGTTTGTTTGTAAGTTATTTATTTGGAGTTGGTACTTAAGTTTTCCGGTTTATAGTTACTTCCGTAGTGCACCTCTAGGATAGTCAAGGAATATTTCCTCCAAATTTAATATTTCTAGGTCCACCGGTTTAGACTGTGCGGTGTCTGTCATTCAGTCAGTAGGTATGTCACGGTACTATTGTATAGGCTTGAACTAAATAAAACGTATATTTTTATTATTCTGCCCAATAGGTGAAGAGTTCATAAAGCCCGGTCAATTATTATTGTTCAATAGTTATTATCATATTGCCTTTTAATATTGGGCATTTTTCTAACTGTCCGGGCATCTATCTATTTTAATACTTATAATAAAGCAGTAAATAACAAAAAGTCTGTACAGAGAAAACTAACTTTTTGATAAAAAATTGGTGTATTTGTAACTCAATCTCATTAATAGAAGCCGATCAATCAATAAAAAAAACTATTTGAAGCATAAACAAATTTTTATAACATGTAGTTTATTGTACTTTATAGGTACTTTTGGTACTGAAATAACACATAGGGTACTTTTTACCCAGTTACGAGTAAATGACCACGCGGGCAAAGCCACGGGCACAGCTAGTCCGTAATAAAACAATACTGATAAACACGCGCTTAACTCGAATAATGAAAAGCAAAGGTGAGGATGAAACATATTTGTCAAAAAAATTACCTGTTTAGTTTCTGGCCACTTTGAGACAATAAATTAAAAACGTGAACAATGCGTGTTCGCCACTATATTTTGACTAGGAACACGAGATATTAATGATTATTGGATTAAACGAGTTATGGCAGATATATTATTATTTGTAAGTATTGTAAAAGAGCCGGATGGAGACAGGATTCCTTTGGTTTAAATTGAGAGAAGTTGTATAATAAAATAATTATGCAGCAGGTCCGCGGCAGATGAGTGCTCATATGTCGTAACCTTGCAAAATGGCTGATTTCTCGAAACCTGACGCTTACTTTGTCGGTTTTTTAAAAGATTTTGTACGTCTCTATATATGTATTCCTGGAATTTTGCAATCAATGTTTCACCCACTTCCCGATGAGCTATCCGGCTGAAACTTTCAGGGTAACTCACAACTCGACGACAAAGCATTAAATATATAGAATTTTGCAATCAATATTTCACCCACTTCTACTGAAGCTATCAGGTTGATATTTGGCACACACGTTTGGCTCTCGTGTTGTGACATTACATGGCTACAGAATAATAAAAAACTTTTTTTCCGTTTTACTTATTTTTAAATACTAGTAAAATGCGTGCCGACTGGGCTTACGTGTGTAAAGAAATATTTGCGTTTGTATTTTTACTCATAACCTCATCCAATACTTTCATCAGTAAACAGTTAAAAAAAAAAGTATCATTTTTTTATATTTTATATAACCTGCAATTATTCAGCAAGCGTGAAGTTAGGCCATTTGCATTGCCGCGCAGAACCGTTTAGAGGAACTAATTAATTGACTATTGCGTAGTCAAACGGCTAACTTAATGTTTACCTAGATCGGCTGAGATGGTACATTGTAATAAGTACAATTTTCCAATATCTTTAATATCATTGTAGTGACGGAACACGAGTATCTCATCGTCAGTTGCTAGTATACCGAATTTAGGTTAATTTTGCTCAGCTGAGTATTTGTTTATTAGTTTGCATTTTTAATACTTGCTTTAGTATGAAATATGCAACCTAAAAACATATAAAACATTATAATGTTTACCTAGATCGGCTGAGACGGTACCTAAGTACATTATAATAAGTACAATGTTCCTTTAGTTCGATACTCCCCAAGTTTAGTTCGATACTCCCCAAGTAATCAATGGCAACTTTAGTTCGATACTCCCCAAGTAATCAATGGCAACTGTCCAAGCCGAGGTTCGTACCCCCTGGGTGCCCTTGAGCAAGTGGCCAAAAACTTAACTTTGGCGTGCGCCTTCTGCGTCACGCATTGCGGCGGAGCGCTTTTGCGCCCGCCCCACCGTCCGGTGACGCTGTAGAGGTCAGTTATAGACCAACAGCACATATACTTTCTAAAAAAAAAAAAAAAAAAAAAAACAATGTTCCACTATCTTTAATATCATTGTGGGTAGTGACGGAATACGAGTATCGTCAGTTGCTAGTAGGTATACCGAATTCCGGTTAGTTTTGCTCAGCTGAGTATTTGTTTATTAGTTTGCATTTTTAATACTTGCTTTAGTATGAAATATGCAACCTAAAAACATATAAAACATTATAATGTTTACCTAGATCGGCTGAGACGGTACCTAAGTACATTGTAATAAGTACAATGTTCCACTATCTTTAATATCATTGTGGGTAGTGACGGAATACGAGTATCGTCAGTTGCTAGTAGGTATACCGAATTCCAGTTAGTTTTGCTCAGCTGAGTATTTGTTTATTAGTTTGCATTTTTAATACTTGCTTTAGTATGAAATATGCAACCTAAAAACATATAAAACATTATAATGTTTACCTAGATCGGCTGAGACGGTACCTAAGTACATTATAATAAGTACAATGTTCCACTATCTTTAATATCATTGTGGGTAGTGACGGAATACGAGTATCGTCAGTTGCTAGTAGGTATACCGAATTCCGGTTAGTTTTGCTCAGCTGAGTATTTGTTTATTAGTTTGCATTTTTAATACTTGCTTTAGTATGAAATATGCAACCTAAAAACATATAAAACATTATAATGTTTACCTAGATCGGCTGAGACGGTACCTAAGTACATTGTAATAAGTACAATATTCCACTATCTTTAATATCATTGTGGGTAGTGACGGAATACGAGTATCGTCAGTTGCTAGTAGGTATACCGAATTCCGGTTAGTTTTGCTCAGCTGAGTATTTGTTTATTAGTTTGCATTTTTAATACTTGCTTTAGTATGAAATATGCAACCTAAAAACATATAAAACATTATAATGTTTACCTAGATCGCGTGAGACGGTACCTAAGTACATTGTAATAAGTACAATGTTCCACTATCTTTAATATCATTGTGGGTAGTGACGGAATACGAGTATCGTCAGTTGCTAGTAGGTATACCGAATTCCGGTTAGTTTTGCTCAGCTGAGTATTTGTTTATTAGTTTGCATTTTTAATACTTGCTTTAGTATGAAATATGCAACCTAAAAACATATAAAACATTATAATGTTTACCTAGATCGGCTGAGACGGTACCTAAGTACATTGTAATAAGTACAATGTTCCACTATCTTTAATATCATTGTGGGTAGTGACGGAATACGAGTATCGTCAGTTGCTAGTAGGTATACCGAATTCCGGTTAATTTTGCTCAGCTGAGTATTTGTTTTTTAGGTTGCATTTTTTATACTTGCTTTAGTATTAAATATGCTACCTAAAAATATTTATAACATTATAATAGATATATGTTAATTATTTTCCCCAGTTGATCCAGCTGCAATACCTGGCTGATGAAAACGGATTCCAGCCCCAGGGCGCCCACATACCCACGTCTCCGCCAGTACCTGAGGGAATCCAGAAAGCTCTAGACTATCTCGTGACTCTACCACCTCCTGCACAAGACGCTGCATACCACAGACACCCCTAGAGGGGTTGAGCTCAATTGGATTCACGACACTTAAGTTATCTATAATCATTTTAATAGTATCGCTTAGTAGTATATCTTGTAATTTGGAGAATATAGCAACATTAGACTATTTTACAAGATATTTAATAAAGTGTAGGTAGGTACATACAACAATAATTACATTTGAAAACTCCGTGTATACATATTATTAATGATCAAATAACGTGCCTACCTATTGATTTTATAATTGGTTAATTTATATATCACATCAAAATAAATTAATTATTATAATAATGTTGCAGAAATCAATTAACCCTTCTAGTTCCTAGGCGTGACAATTGTCACATTTTACATTGTTTTTCTATGTTTTCGAAATCGCGACAATTGACACATTTTAAATTGTTTTCCTATTGTTATAAAAATGCGTGGTTACCGAAGGAGATGGAAGAAAAAGCATAATCAAAGAGTTAAAAAACAGGGGAGGCAATTTTTAGTCTGTAATTTATCGCTCAGAGTAGATACGAGTATAAATTCAGTTTAAGTATTTGTCCAGACAGAGGAAATAAATACCTATTTTATAAGCTTTGAAATGCAAATTAATGTGTTTTAGACGGTGCTAAAAGCTGTTGATGCTAATTATGCTAATTATTGAGAAGATTCCCGTCTTATTATTTGTCAGATATAAAGTATCTACCTGTTTAAATATTGAAATGACTGCTATTAACTATTGAACTTGGCAATTTCAGCACCTGATAAAATATACGTAAGTGGAACGTAAAGAAATAGTCAAATTTAAGTATACGTATGTTGAGTATTGTTATAATAATTGCAAAAAAAGATACAAAAATGTGTATGTTTAAGGATCTTTGATGTATTTAGATAGTAATTTATATTTTAAGTTGTTTTATGTATGTTTTTTAAATTATACCTTATTTAATGTAGTAAGTTATATTTTTCTGTTTAAATAAATTGAAATAAGCATATTGCTATCTGCCTTGTTATTTTTAAGTCTGCACATTTTTCCTTATTTATTCTGAACTCGAAAGGTGATAACTAGAGTTTTTAGCACTATACTTTCTCCTTTCAATTTGCTTCTATGAACTGAGTGCATATCTTTGTAGGTGTTCTTAGCAACCATTGCTTGTAACTAGTAACTGTATCTCTATTCAGATGTATTTTATCAAGGATAAATAAAATAATGTTCTTAAAAAAAGGACCAATCATAAAGATAAAACACACATTGTTAATACAAGTATATTCTATGAACTGAGTGCATATCTTTGTAGGTGTTCTTAGAAACCATTGCTTATAACTAGTAACTGTATCTCTATTCAGATGTAATTTTATCATGGATAAATAAAGGAATGTTCTTATAAAAAGAACCAATCATAAAGTTAAAACACACATTGTTAATACAAGTATATTCTATGAACTGAGTGCATATCTTTGTAGGTGTTCTTAGCAACCATTGCTTGTAACTAGTAACTGTATCTCTATTCAGAAGTAATTTTATCAAGGATAAATAAAGGAATGTTCTTAAAAAAAGAACCAATCATAAAGTTAAAACACACATTGTTAATACAAGTATATTCTATGAACTGAGTGCATATCTTTGTAGGTGTTCTTAGCAACCATTGCTTGTAACTAGTAACTGTATCTCTATTCAGAAGTAATTTTATCAAGGATAAATATAAAGGAATGTTCTTAAAAAAATAACCAATCATAAAGTTAAAACACACATTGTTAATAATACAAGTCACGATAGTACCACCCACACTTCAAAGCTGTAGTATCATTCCACAACAGTTTATCTACGCCTATGAAACTACCACTTAACTATGGCTATAAATTACATAGTAGATTACAATTACTATAATTGGCACGTATACTGACGCCTAGAGAGATCTCAATGTGAGAGATATTTTCAAACATGATCCGCCATAGCAGTCATATCGCGACTTCACTTGGCTTGGGCAAGAACCGGTCGGTTCACTTTCCACACTCTCGTGTCAAGGTCGTATCTTCATATACTCGATGAAAACGAAATGAGCAATTACTAGCTTCAGCTCTTAGCGCAAATTACAGATTTGTCACGGCCACTTTGAAGGTCAAACGATAAATTTAGACGCGATTACTTATGTGGCATGCGTGATGAGAAGACTACCGAAAGACGAATCAAATTTGAATAATTCGACGTTACTTCAATGCAGGATCGTATATTTCGAATTTTATTACACAGAAACAAGACTTTGACATTGACCTTGAGTCACCTTATGATGAACTAGCTATGAACGGCTTTGCTCACTTGGTCATTTCATTTAAAAGTAGCCCATACTTGTTATTTCAGGACAAAAGTACATATAAAGTACAGTATACTACATGTCTTCTAAATTTGATCAGTCATCAAATAGTTTTTTATCGAGCACTCGGCATTTACTCATCGAATTAAGATACCAAGTACCCCAGTTTTAACTTTAGCCCTAAGCCATCCAACAGTGAAAACCACATCGCAATTGGTCTAGTAGTTTTTACGTGATGCGCGAACAAACATACAGACAAACAGACTGAAATGATTATAAAAAAAACTTGTTCTATAGCCTATTTTAAGTATCATAGACCTTTTTTTAAAATTATCTTCTCTGTACCAATTTTTAGTACTACTGCTTTATTATAATAGAGAGATAGATCGATAGATAGATTTGAAGTTTTAAACATACTCGGATTCTGTAAGGTTAAACGACACGAGGAAAACTGTATTTTTGAAGTTATGGAATAATTTAACGGCAGATATAATGTATTAAATAAATATGATTTTTAGTCGACGTTAGTATGGAACCTACCTACATATTTTTAATATGATGAAGGTCAGAGATCCGAGTATAGTTGCGTAACGCGATGACCCAGACGCACTTGAGATTCCTTTTTTTAATGTTTGTCTTCAACAAATTAAAATTCATGTTATTTGTACCAATTTACTGTCTAGCTTAATCTTGGTATTAATATTACAGCAAAAAGCTCTCAGATATTATTACATCAGATAGCTTTTTGCTGTATAACTTTAAAGTTTTGGTTGTTTTCTAGCAAGGTGACCTTTACCTTTATTATAGTTTGATAACCTATGTTTTTCTTTTCACTGGTTTTGAAATCGATCATATTGTTTTAAACTTTTGATATTATATTAATTAAATTCTTTTAGCAATAAAACTGCAGTAGGTATGTTATTTTTTAACGACGGAGTGCAGTATTTTCGTAGTATCTAGGGGCGTCAAAAAATTTGCAGATGGCAATGGGCGGTCAGATATTTCGAAGAACCTATAACCGATGGGTAGGCGAGTTCATGAGTGGAGACCACGTGCAGGCAAACCTGGTGAAGGACGCCCTCCAGCTAGATGGAGCCACAACCTGCATAAAGTAGCTGGCAGCAATTACATGAGAAGAACCAAAGATCGGGCTGGCACCAACTGCTGGCAGGGGCTGAGCAGGCTCAATTCACTTTTCCTTTGTAGTTAGAAGCTTTTTTTCTGGAACATCGGGGTCCAGACACAATAAACAAAACGAGAACAGCATTTATGGATTTTCATTAAAAAAATGCAGTTAGCATAGAAAAATTTACTAAAACAGTTATCTTGTATAGTACTACTACTACACTAGTTATTCATATGTGAAATATCCTGGTTGGAAATATCCCATCAGGTTTTTCCCCAAAGTACCTATCTTATTAAATCAAATCGTAAAACTTAAAAAAAAACTCCGAAATCTTTTTCTTTACATCTTCAAAGAATTACATACATTTTCGTGCCATTCGCCGCTCCATTATGAGGTCCACGCGAACTAATTTTACGATTTGATTGAGTAAGTTACATTGGGAAATGTTTTCCTGGTGGAAAAACGAGAATACAAAAAATGCAGTTTTTTTTTCTTTAAAATAGATCCGATATTATAAACAAAAGCTTCTAACTACAAAGGAAAAAGTACCTACCCTGAATGCCCCATTAACTTGCCACATCCTGTATACATTACCACAATCATCTTCTCACTAATAAAATAAAACTTCTTACCTAACCAAGGAACAAAAACATGCGTGATTATTAAGTCATTGCTTCAGCGCGTTTTTTCTTTATACCAGAGTTCATCATTCGTTTAACTAAGCTTTAAAATGTCAAATGACTTCATCACATTATCATAAAAAAATAGTCAAGTTTTTTTTACATCAGCCATATACCACACCCAACAAATAGATGTTAATGCTGCAATACTAAGCCTGAAGACATTCTATTGAGCCTATGTATGTACAGTACGGTTTACATAAGAGATGCGAGTGAAATCCTTTGTTGTCTGAATACCTATTCATAAAACATCTATTATAAAACTTATTGCATAATGTGATAGAAATCAATGTAGGAATGATACATTGATATGGTTAATTTGATCGCGAAACATGTTGCTCATTCAAGTAATTGGGGACCACATGACAAAATAATGTAATGTGTAATAATAATGAGGAATATATAAGATAAACTAATGATTGATTTGAATAGATAACAAAAAAGATACAGTGGATAATTTTTACCCGACAACCGAAAGTTAAATGATTCAAACAACTTTATATAACTATCATAATATTATCAAATTCGATAAGCAATGTCTAAACACCAAAGGATAAATAACGTCACGAAAAAATAATCATGGTTTACGTTTGATGAAACTACTAACTATAAAAGGAATGAAAATATATATCATAATGACGTATTTGTACATCACATACACCAAATACAAATATCAAACATTGAATTGTATAATATTTTTATTAATATTCCAAAAGAAATTACCCGGTAATAGTTGAAATCTTAAGAAAGTTTTGTAACTACATAGATTATCTAGCCTTGATGAACGATATCTTTAAAATGTTTGGTGAACTAACAATGATACTAAAACTTGAAAGAAAATTCAAGTCAATTTTTAAAACTTAGAAAACCTAATGACCTTATCAATATTCATCGCAAAAAAAACTCTTGGAATTTGCATAAATGCTTATTTAATGGCTGTTATTTTAAGATGGTTTTGGTACCTACTTTTTCACATGAAATATACATTTTGATAACGTGTTTATAAGTATTTATGGTACTAGTACGAGTACAACATTTATCGACAATTACTGTTATTCAAAATCAAAGTGTTTATAAGTATTTATGGTACTAGTACGAGTACAACATTTATCGACAATTACTGTTATTCAAAGTCAAAGTGAAGGAATTTATTTTATAAAGTCAAAATAATAGCACATTTACAAGTATTAAAAAGAAGCTCTAAAAAATACCAGAAATCTATCTATACATATAATAAAACTGTAACAGTTCCAATTCTGTACATTGAAGACATTTTTTTTTAGAGGTTACTCTATATTCGATACTGAAGTTAAAACTGTTTTTTTTTCATTTTTGTCTGTCTGTCTGTATCTTGGCCGCGTATCACGCCGTAACTACTAAATGAATTCAAATGAAACTTGGTATGATTTGAGTTCATACTAGGAAGAAGGACATGTATACTTTTCATCTCGACAAATTAAAGGGCTCCCGCAGGATAGGGGTCGAAACTTATTTAATAGAACAAGTATCACACTGAAACTACTTGACGGATTTTGATGCAGCTTGACACAGTCATAGTTTATATGATGGGTTAAAATTGTGAATACTTTTTATCCTGAATAGATACAGGATTCTTGCGGGATGAGGTACCAAAGTTATGTTAATTATGAAGTATTACAAATACTACAAAAAAAAAAAAAAAAAAAACACTTATCATAAAGCAATACGAACGAAAATGTCAGTACACAGAAGATAATTTAAATAAAATGGTCTAGGTACTTAAAATATGTTTGTTTGTTCGCGTATCACGTAAAAAGTACTGGACCGATTACGATACGGTTTTCATTATGGGATATTTTAGTTTAGAGTTTAATTTAAAACTGGTTTAATTGGTTTCTCAATCGATAAAAAACTTTTTGTCGGCTGAAGAAATTTTGACCAAATGTTGGTACATTGGTATTTTAGGAATTGGAATAGATGGAATAGCTCTCTATTCCATCTATTCCAATTCCTAAAATATACACATAGAGTATTTTTAATCTGGAGAAATGACCACGCGTCCGAAGCCGCGGGCACAGCTAGCATAATATAATAATGTATACATATATTTCAAAAGTAAAATTTTAATGAAACTTACTTAAATAAGTCACAATCAGTCGAAGTTGGAACAGAACATGAGGTGAATCATCATGTACGAGTGATAATGGTCCCGATATCCAATACTTCTAATTCGGTTTACGCACGTTGTCAGCGATCTGCAGTTCTAGAGTTTCGAGATGGTCGCGTGAATCACCATTTAATGGCTAATTAATGTTTCATAACTTATTAATATAGCCTGCCCTTAGTTTAATAATATAGGTAGGTACCATACGATAAAACAGATTTCAAAATTAAAAAAGCTAAAAAAGTAACGGGTCTTCTTGTAATTAATCTGTTGAATAATCAATTTCGTTTTACAATTGCTTAATATGACCAACCATATGATAAAATTCCGAGTCGAAATATCTTATCAATGACAAGTTATTCATTGGATAAAGGTCCAACAGCTGTCGGACATGATTGGAACGCATAATATAGAACTTCGATGATTTAAAATATTACGTAAAAATATACTTCTTACACATAATCAGCGCTCGTAGCGTTTAATGCATTATTGTGCTTTTAAAAGTGTGTAATTGTTAATTATAATGAAGTATTAATATTTTGTCTGGGGTGGTCATATTTGCTTGAAGTATCCGTAACCGTTGGGGTATAACGTTTTCTTGAGTGGAGATCGCGTCTCGACAAACGTAATGATGTACGGCTAGGTGCAGCGACGACGTAAGCAACATGTCTGTTGGCGCTTGGAAAGGAAGATCAGAAGATCGGGCTCAGAATAATGCTTTGGGAGAAGCCTTTGTCCAGTTGACTGATACTTGAGTGGAGATCGCGTCTCGACAAACGTAATGATGTACGGCTAGGTGCAGCGACGACGTAAGCAACATGTCTGTTGGCGCTTGGAAAGGAAGATCAGAATAATGCTTTGGGAGAAGCCTTTGTCCAGTTGACTGATACTTGAGTGGAGATCGCGTCTCGACAAACGTAATGATGTACGGCTAGGTGCAGCGACGACGTAAGCAACATGTCTGTTGGCGCTTGGAAAGGAAGATCAGAAGATCGGGCTCAGAATAATGCTTTGGGAGAAGCCTTTGTCCAGTTGACTGATACTTGAGTGGAGATCGCGTCTCGACAAACGTAATGATGTACGGCTAGGTGCAGCGACGACGTAAGCAACATGTCTGTTGGCGCTTGGAAAGGAAGATCAGAATAATGCTTTGGGAGAAGCCTTTGTCCAGTTGACTGATACTTGAGTGGAGATCGCGTCTCGACAAACGTAATGATGTACGGCTAGGTGCAGCGACGACGTAAGCAACATGTCTGTTGGCGCTTGGAAAGGAAGATCAGAATAATGCTTTGGGAGAAGCCTTTGTCCAGTTGACTGATACTGGCTGATAATGATGATGATTCATGTTTTGAGGGCCAACAGACGTGTAAGAATTTATTAATAGTGGAAAGTGGCTTTGACAAAGGTCAATCAGACAATCTACAGTGGATAGGTTTATGGTGGCTCAATATTCCATGAAAAAAGCAACTTTCTGAGAACTGAAATTCGTGGATATCGAATATCGAATCGATAACGAAGGTTTTTTTTTCAATATTAAACAAAAATGATTAATAAAGTACTTAATAATAGCTCTTTTAATTTTTTATTTGGTATATGTATCGACAGATTCTATCATTTTAACATAAAATATGGATTTAGAAGAAAGAATGCTTAATAAACTACTTTTTTATAAATATATTTAAGGTAAGTATATATAGTAGTACTACCACTAGTCTCTATATAGACCAATGAGACTTTGTGTACATATTTGAATAAAAATTATACAATATTTAATTTTATTATTCGGTGTTTTCTAGCAACAGCAAAAACGAATAAATTACTATCATGAAATGCGGGTAATGTATAATGTTATATTGCATCGTGTCCGGCAACTGGCAGTGACGTCACCGTGATCAAATGCTCTGTCAAAAACTTCGGGCCGAAATGTGCATTTTGATCTTGATTATCTCAGGCATTTTTAATGAAAGAAAAACATAAAAACTTACTTGTTTTCTAATTTTTTTTCATTATTTTAAATTTTTGATAAAATTTGATGGTCGGGTCTATTTGCGGGCAAGTTTGGGAACTCGTCCCAGTAATTTACGGATAAGCACTAATGATTGTGTATGATATATGATAATTATTGGAAGTTCTATCTTCCACATAATATGTTGGATATATTTAATTGGCACTATAATAGCACATTATGAATCATCCTTATCACGCAGGTGTCATCAACAGATGTGCCATCCAATAAGTGTTAAAATAAAATAGAATAAAATAACAGATTCTTGATAGAAAGGTACAGTCACAGTACATTATATAGGACTGTGGATGGATACATACTGTACCACAGTATATATCCTGGATGGATAACAACATAAATATAGAGATTAATGTATAGTATAAGGCATTAATGTATGGTATACCTTTTGAGAATGTTTAGTTCTTTTACCTCCGTCAGAAACATGTACCTACTTTTTTATACATAGTTATCTTCTCCCTAGTGAGCAGGTATACAAAGTACTTAATTAAAAAGTATTCTATAAATTTAAACTATAATCTGTTATAACGATTCGTCACTAATCATGTACTATAGAATGCTTTACGTAATTTACGGCCAAAGCTCGACCGTTGCGTACTTGAGCCTTCTGTGGATGCGGCACGCAACAAAACAAGGCTGGTTAATTGTACAGTTTAAACCATCACGAGCTATAAATTAAACACACAAACTTCACCTCAAAAATGATTATTTGATTACATAGTAGGTAGTTAGGTATTTTATTGTATCTCGTCAGCTGGTAATTCCTCGAACGGAAATGTAACTAGATAGGTAAACATTAGGGTAAGAATAATAAGAGACATCCGAACAGAATTGATTTTATCGGTTTCAGGCAGAAGCCAAAAGGTTGCCATTATTTCAAAGATGATTTTTAAAAGAAATTGAGAATATCCGTTATAATCACAAATGGAATGTCTACAGTCAGTAGGCATGTGCAAATTGGACTTGATAAAAATGTATAGTGCAAATACTAGTGCTTGTAGTGAGGCCAGATCTGGTCAAATGGAAATTCCGTTAGGCTTATTGACAATCATTACGTGGCCCCCGCGGCCCCGCCAGTTTACATACACCGCCGAGGTAATGCATCAGATGTTTACTTATCTCATATATTTTTGCGACATAGCATTCAACTGTGAAATTAGGAACGCAGGGTGGTGGTCAGATAGTGCTAACTATAAAAACCCAAATTTTCAGGATGAATACCATCAGTCGACTCTCGTCTTCATCTGATCTATCAACAACCACCCAAGCCTAACAAAATGAAGTCTATTGTAAGTGTTGCTCAAAAAGTGTTCTAAAAAATAATACCTGTGTTTCCATACACGTGGCGCAGTGACATCAAAGTTCAGTGACATAGCATTCATCTCGGATAAGTTATGTGACTCGATAAGCAAATGCTAATCGGGCATAATCGCTCTATAATTGGAAAGGTTGACGTGGTTGTGAACTGGATTTCGATGTGAAAATTATTCAAATGAAATTACCTCCGGCAAGATGGTATCGCAACCGGTCTTATCGCATCATTTATCATTGCTAATACTAGTTACTTGTATGTTCAGGTGTTGGTCTCCATGCTGGTCGCTGTGGCGCTGGCCGCCCCTCAAGCTGCGCAGGCGCCCTCCGAGCCCATCCCCATCTTGAAGGACGATAGCCAGATCAACGGAGACGGCTCCTACCAATACGCGTACGAAACCGGCAACGGTATTAGCGCGGACGAGAAGGGCGAGCTCAAGAAGGTCGGCGATGTCGAGGCCATTAGCGTGCAGGGCGAATACAAATACCCCGGCGAGAACGGCGAGACCATCTCCATCACCTACACTGCTGACGAGAACGGCTTCCACCCGCAGGGCGCTCACCTCCCCACCGCCCCACCAGTACCGGAGGCCATCCAGAAGTCTCTTGCTTACCTCGCCACCGCCCCTCCCCAGCCTGAAGCCCGCTCCCAATAGATTGTTCATTTTGTGAATTTATAATACTCAAGTTATTGTTTTTGTTATGCATTAAAATTTTTACCACAATCATACAACAACTTTATTTTGATTCTATTCTCGTATCTACTCATTTAGTGGTCTTAAGTGATGATGTTTTCTAGTCAATTTAGACAATTTATTATTGAATCAAAATAATTCCTGTTTATCTTACAAATATAATAATAGTAAGTAGTAATTATTAGAGATGAAACGGATATCCGGTAACTATCCGGTATCCGGCCTATCCGGCCTATCCAGCCTTAATTTAATATCCGGCCGGATACCGGATAGTAAGCGAGTATTCGGCCGGAAACCAGATTTTAGAAAAAAGAAACATCAAATTTAGGTACTTTATTTAATCCACATAACAAAATGTAATCACCAAATTTTCATTTTTCATTTAAATATAGTAATCGTACTGCACTAGGGGCAAATTGTAGTAAATCTCTTAGAATTATAAAAAAACTATTATAATAACCTCAAACTAAAATAGCAAATTTGCAATATCCTTAAGTGATCGTGTTTGCAATCAATTCAACAAGTCCATGAAACACTTGTTGACTTCATTCATGACCAATAAGACCCGAAATCACCCGAGCCTGCTCGAATGTTCGTGCGCCACCAACGCGAACTTTCTCGTTACGATGCGCCAATTGACAATGTTCGGCCGGATATCCGACGGCCGGATATCCGGTATCCGGCGAAACAGCTATCTGTTTCATCTCTAGTAATTATCTAATAATAGTAAAAAAATATAGTTTGTGAAATTAACTCTCCTACTAAAGGTCTTTACCACAAAGATATCACTTTAATAACTATTTTGGATATACCTAGCTACAAAACTATTATTTATCACAAAGACACGTAAGCCCTTGGAGTCGTAAAAAATATTGCCAGATTTTAAAATTAATCACAAAGCATGCAACATTTTACAGCAAAAAGCAGCCTTGGGCTCATTCTATAAGCATGGAATAATTAGGTAAGTATGTACACAATACATAAAAATTAGAAAAATAAATTTACTACAAGAAGTGTAGCCATACTTTGCTATGGTAGGAACGAGTAATTATAAAATTGTTTTAAAAGAAAAGAAAAAAAACGGCCAGGGTTCGGACCCACATCATCCGTGTCTCTGCTGGCGCGCGCTCTTTGCCACCATAACCACTATACCTCTCACTTCAAATAATAATTCTTCCTTCAGTTTCTGTCATCCGTCTTATGAGGACGGTAATCCAAATTTTTACATTGTAAAATTATAAGATAAATGTCGGTAAACAGGCGTCACTGCTAAAAGTCAAATATGTCTAAATTACGAATCATTATTGCTGAAGTGTGCCTTACAATAAATAAAGATTAAATGTTACTAGAAAGTTTATCAGTAAGCACCTACATACATTAATAGTCTAAATTAAACTTTTGTTTTGGTTTGTGTAACCACAAACCCACAAGGTTAGTGGTTAATACCACTAACTGGAATTTGCAATGTTTCGCAAACTAGCTAAAACACTGACGGGTTGCCAACCTTTTCCGATGGTTCAAATGAGGTACGATTCAACACGTACGTCCATGATTGGAGAGGATCTGGAGATTGTTACTATTCATTTATTACATAAGTAGATACGGCTAAACACAATTTAATGTGACTGTACATTTTCTTATTGCGATCTAATTGTTTGTTTGCCGTATGATGTAGTGCTGGCCTCTGATGACAGAGTTTGTCGAGCCGCCCGAGGGCCTTTGATATGACTTAACGACTGCTATTAATCAATAACAGCCGGGACACAACAGCTTTACGTGCCCTCCGAAGCACGGAGCGATGGAAAATCGCACATAACTTAGAAAAGTCATTGGTGCGGAGCCTAGGTTTGGTTTGTTCGATGGTGACTAGAAAAGTTTAGGGGAGTTGTAAATAAAACATCGTTTTCTATCTCTAGCAATATTAAAGTTTATTATGCATCTCAATCTGCATAAAATCGTTAAACAGACAATTTGACCAGATAGCTAATTTTCGGTATCTGTAGGCAGAATGATGAGTAAAGGTAACGATAACCATATTGTGACTGAAAAGCTGCTATTACATTTTTGGATACCTAACACGTTAATCAGCACGTTTAGGTCTCACGACCGATATCACGAATAAGGGGATATCAAAAAGTTGACTCTTTCCATAATTAATGCCTACTCAATAAATGGTAGGATCGTACTCCAAAGGCTAAACTCCTTCGTCTTATCATCTTATTCTCATCTTATCATGTAATAAAATGAGTATCCTTTGGTTTTCTTTTGTTAATCTTAAACTATTAAAATAAGAATAATTATTCCTAATATATAGTCTCGTGTAGCCTGTCCGGTTATTACCAAAACTTGAATCTATTGTGTGAGTTTCAAGGATATGCATAAAATAATCGTTGAAATTAAAAAAAATTGTCGAAGCTGGCACATTATTGTCGAAGCTGGCACATTATTGTCGAAGCTGGCACATTATTTGAAATGTCTTTACATACGAGTATTATCAAATCTGACCCCAGAATTGGCATCTTTAATTGTCGAAGCTGGCACATTATTGTCGAAGCTGGCACATTATTGTCGAAGCTGGCACATTATTTGAAATGTCTTTACATACGAGTATTATCAAATCTGACCCCAGAATTGGCATCTTTAATTGAGGTAATAATAAAACGGAAGCTTTTATAGATATACCTATCATGCCAAATTATACGAGTACAATGTTTCTCGTTTTATTTGCTTGCATTCTGACTAATCTGACCCCAGAATTGGCATCTTTAATTGAGGTAATAATAAAACGGAAGCTTTTATAGATATACCTATCATGCCAAATTATACGAGTACAATGTTTCTCGTTTTATTTGCTTGCATTCTGACTAATTTTTCATTTTTCTGCATTGCACTGAGGAAGAAAAATATTTTGCGACTACCATACCGTCGCATCTTATTGTCCTAGCAGTTCTTTTTTGTCAATTATATGTATATGTTTGTAAATGTCCATTGAACATAGAGTCTATGTATTTGAATTTACATTCAATCGTGAAACTATACTTAGTGTAAATAAAGGAATACATGTATTAGTTTTTTTTAAGGTAGATCTCCCTAGTATACAAGAACCTTATCCTTGAGCTTAGATGCCATATATTTTTTACCATCAACAAATAATTCAATTTTTGAAGTGCTTCAATTTCTTTGGATATTTTCAATGTTTTATGTAGATAACTAGCTTTACCTCGACCTCTTGTGGGCGACTATATTGTTTAGTTTATTTTTTTGTAAACGTCTTCGATTTGAAAAGTGGTTCTTGCAAGTTTTTGTTTAATTTCTCATTGCTTATTAGGGTCAAATCTGGCAATCTTTGACCTAGTACACCAGTACTGATGCTTCTGGAACAAGACTGTTCAATTAAGCATGTACCTCGATGGTTTTGACATCTACACTAATATTATAATAAGAAAAGATTTCATTTATGTATGTTTAAAAGACAAAAACGGGAGTTACTTTTTACGCCAGTAAGCGTAATCACTTGTTGCATCGCTGTTCTCGTAATATTCAGGGACAGCAACTTTTTTTACACCACTGCCTAAAAAAAAAGGAGTGTATTTTGTATGTATGTTTGTATGTATGTGAGTTTCTTTATTCCACCATAACTTTTAAATGCCTGAACAGATTAAGATGTATCGTTAGAATCCTTAAAAAAGTAACTTATGCTATTTTATTTTTTGAAAACATTCAATATGGCGGCAGTATGAATACTTCTTCAAATTTGAAAAAAATATGCTCTGAATTTTATAATATGAGTATCAAATTGAAGGCCTTGATAAGCACATTCCAACAGTATATAATTTATTGGCAAAAGCTCTTTTTTGGCAGGGCAGGCGTGTTTTTTTAGCTTTCAGGTTAGTTATTTAATAACTATATAGCTATCCTATTAAACTAATAACCGAACACTTTTTTTGAAATTGAGTTTTATGTATTACGATATCGATAGAAAAGCACAAAATTTATCTAAAATCGACTTTCAACCTGCATCACCTCTCCCACTCACACTGCACCTGGACGAGCAGGACAATATTTATCGGTTCCCGAAGAACCGATGATAACCGTTGGAATAGACGAGATCTTGATTGGGGACCACGTTTAGGCAAACAAAGTGTAGGGATGTGGACTGTGGCCAGGAGGAGTGACGACCTGCAAAAAGCGGCTGGCAGAAAATGTATTAGTAGAGCTGAAGAACGAGCCCAGTGGCGTGCGTTGAGAAGCTTGCCTCCAGCAGTGGACAAATATAGGCTGTTGATGATGATCATAAGGAGTACAGCAAGTACTTAACACTATATTATAAACACTCTTCTAAGATAAAAAAATAATAATTATATAAACAAAAAACCCGACTGCGAACAAAAATAAAAAGAGGCAAACAAGCTTTAGATTTTTGATTTTGAAATATAATATGTATTTCAATTATACTTTGACTGAATCAGGTAAGAACCTGGCAAATTAACTCTTCATGACTGCATCTTGTATTTCAAAGTCAAAAATATAATATGTATTTCATTTATATTTTGACTGAATCAGGTAAGAACCTGGCAAGTTAACTCTTCATGACTGCATCTTGTATTTCAAAGTCAAAAATATAATATGTATTTCATTTATACTTTGACTGAATCAGGTAAGAACCTGGCAAGTTAACTCTTCATGACTGCATCTTGTATTTCAAAGTCAAAAATAATAAGCTTGTTTGACTCCTTTTAGTTTTGTTCGCAGTCGGTTTTTTTTTTTAATAATTTTCTTTTATTTTAAGTTTTTAGTTTATATTTATGATAATTAGTGAGAATGGTTGCTATCCAACTTTAAATCGTTATAGATCCTTAATGGTCATTTGAAATGAGAAATTAGAAGAGAAACCTAAAGATGATTTTCAAATACCTATTCAATGATACCCCACTTGACACAATCCGTTTTTTCTTTTAGGCAATATGGCGTCTGGTTGTCGCCATATTGAAATCAGATTATTTTCATGTCTTTTGTCGTACTTGTAAGATAAAGACAAAACGATGGACGCAAGAATCATCAAAATCGGTCTAAGTGTTTGGTCTATATAGTGCCACAAAGAAACAGACATACATACATACATATATATTTAGCCTGATAAAAACATTACCAGGCTTTTGCGTTGCGCAGTATGCTAATAACCAATAAAAAAAACTTAGGTATATACCTATTACCTAAACAATGTGTTATTCCGGAACCAATTACTGATAACGGAACTCTCGCTCTCAAAGTTGTTCTGGAGATTTGTTTGACTAGGGCAAATGTTGCAACTAACCATTGGGGTAGACGTGGTCTTGGGTGGAATCTGCAACTCGGGAAAGTAGTTTAGGACACCCTCCGGCTAGGTAAGACAACGATATAACTATACAAAATAGCTAGCAGGCATTAGAAAAGAAGAGCAAAAGGTGTCTCAGTGGTGTGCTTTGGGAGAAGCCTATGTCCAGCAGAGAACTGACACGGGCTGATGATTATGATCATGATGAAATACTTGGAAATTAGGTTGATATCAGTCAACATTGATGATTCAGATATTTTGAGTTTTTCAGATAAACCTTAACTTTCAGAATTGATGGAGGCCTAACAGTTCTGTAGTGCAATTTAGAATCCAAAGATACCGGGTTCAAAACCTAGGCTCCGCACCAATGACTTTTCTAAGTTATGTGCGGTTTTCCATCGCTTCGTGCTTCGGAGGGCACGTTAAGCTGTCGGTCCCGGCTGTTATTGATTAATAGCAGTCGTTAAGCCATGTCAGAGGCCCTCGGGCGGCTTGATAAACTCTGACATCAGAGGCCAGCACTACCTCATACGACAAAAAAGAAGAGTTAAGCATATCATTTAGAGGCGTTTGTTTCGAATAATTTGAGTAGCTTGGCTATAATTAGCCAACTATACACTAATGTGATATGATGTGTGTGTATGTGATGTAATGTGATATGTGTATTTATTCACTAATGTGAGCTTCTCTAATAACCATCACGCAAGCGTGTGCGTGTATGACCCTACCTACGCACACATATCTTGTCGATTTTATTGTGACGTGTCTATGGTGCAATACCGTCCGAGGTGGAAGGTACACTCTGACCCGTGCGTATATATACCGATATACACTGTTAGATCAACATTGTCTAGTGCCTTCACCGACATTCTAACACAAATATGACGACCATTGTAAGTGCCAGTGATAGTGTAGTCATAAATAATATAACAAAATATGAATAAAACTTGTGGAGTACTTATCTATGATCTTTGTGATGTGATAGGCTCTAACCGAGGTTTATTTTACTGTCATACGACTGTTTAATGGATTAATTGATTCGTAAAAAGTGCAATTAACAAACATCTCTGTTATTAATTTTATTCAGTTTTTTTGTCCCTGTTAGAGATTTTATTGCTTGTGACATACTAACTTTTATCGACTTTTCAGGTATTCCTCGGACTCGTGGCCGTGGCTTGTGCCGCTCCCCAATCACCCACTGAGCCCATCCCGATTGTGCGCCAGGACAGTGAGATCAACCCTGATGGTTCCTACCAGTGGGCCTACGAGACTGGCAACGGCATCTCCGCCGACGAGAAGGGAGCTTTGAAGAACAACGGCGCTGAAGAACCCGCTTTAGAAGTGCAAGGCCAGTTCCAGTATCCCAATGAAGATGGTGGCATTATCCAGCTGTCCTACATTGCCAATGAGAATGGATTCCAGCCCTCTGGCGCCCACCTCCCCACTCCTCCTCCCATTCCTGAAGCCATCCAGCGCGCCCTCGCCTACCTCGCTACTGCACCACCCCAGCCTGAGAACAGGCGCTGAGTTCATATTGAACTCTTAGGTTAATTTTAGTATTAAGTAATCCTCCTGAGACTTTAGCATATTTGTGAAGTAAACAAAAAGATAACAGTGTTGTTATTTTCTCAAATTAAGAAAATTGTTCTCAAAGGTAAATTTCAAATGAAATTATAACTTTATACTTTTGTATTAATGTAAATAAACCCTACTTTAAACTTGATATGCCGTTATTATCTTATCCTTACTATTTCCCTAAGACACGTGAAAAAAGCTTTTAAGGGCTTCATAACATGCCAATTATCAATTTCTCAACCTAAGCCTTTC
This sequence comes from Alsophila aescularia, assembly GCA_946251855.1. Taxonomy (NCBI): domain Eukaryota; kingdom Metazoa; phylum Arthropoda; class Insecta; order Lepidoptera; family Geometridae; genus Alsophila; species Alsophila aescularia. Next base: position 602,428 of record OX276373.1, on the reverse strand, counting down.
ATGATGGAGTAAAACCGATTGATATTTTTAATACGTTTAGTAGAGAAAAAGATAGATTAAACCTTTATAACATATGAACCTTTATATTATTCTTGGATAATCTATATAATAACCAGTCTGGCCATAAATACTGTTACATAAAAACTTTTATTTTTTCAACTTTTTAATTATTTTGAATTTGGAATGCGTTTATTTATTTTAAAAACTTCTTTCGATTTCGCGCTATTTTACATATTTTTTCGTGTTCACAAATTACAATATGCCATGTGTTAAAGAAAATAGGATTGCAGTGATCGCCTTGCACAAAGTGTGTATGTAGCCGTCGGTCATATTCCAGACACTTCAAAAGCTTGGTATCAGCCGTATGTTCGTATATCGTACTATAAACAGATACAATAACACTTCCTCTGTCGAAGACCATAAAAGATCGGAGCGGCCACGTGCTGTTAGAACTACAAAGGCTGTTAATGCTGTTAAAGCCAAAATTCGTTGAAACTCCACTACGAAGCAAAAAAATCTTTTCGCGAGAAATGAAGATTCCCGCTAGGACTCTGTCGTGTATTATAAAACAAGACCTGAAGTTTATCGTCAATATTTATTTATTTATGATAGGCCAACAGTGTACATATTTAAATTAGACTAAGAAACAATTGCCAATTTTATGACCGTAGTCATAATATTTGATTCCGATATGTGCACCTTTTATAGGCGTATACATCGTTAACAAAAAAAAAACAGTGGTAAAGGACAAACTTACATCTACCTTAACAGTAAATGCACCTATAACTCATGGACTTGGCCTTAATATCCAGGAAAATACAGGATATGCCCTAAATTAATCTTTACAATTAAAGAGATCGATCAAAACGCCTTGTTGCGATACGCAGTTGTAAAGCAGATACAGAATATACAGAAATATCCTCTTTACCGATGAAAAAATTTTCACGATTGAAGAGCACTACAATAAGCAAAATGATAAAGTGTACACTCACAGTTCTAAAGAAGCTGCTCACCTAGTTGGAAAGGTACAACGTGATCATCATCCAGCGTCAGTGATGAATTGGTGGGGCGTGTCTTTTCAAAGCGTCACAAAGCTACATTTTTGTGAAAAAGGAGTGAAAACTTCAGCCAAAGTGTATCAAGAGACTGTCTTGGATCGTGTTCTGAAACCTCTTAACAATACACTTTTTTTAAATGTACTGTGGACTTTCCAGCAGGACTCTGCACCTGGTCACAAGACACGAACTATCCAAGCCTGGCTTGAAACCAACGTTCCGGACTTTATAAGGGCTGTAGACTGGCCCTCATCTAGCCCAGACTTCAACCCTTTAGACTACAAATTATGATCAGTTTTAGAGGACGTGGCCTGCTCTAAACGACACGGCGACATTGAGTCTCTTAAAAAATCTCTGGAGCAAGCAGTGGCGAAACTTCCCATGGAAACAGTGCGTAAATCCATAGATTCGTGGCCAGACAGATTAAAAGCCTATATAAAAGCCAAAGGTGGCCATTTCGAATAGAATATATTTTTTGTTTCTTGCTGAGACTTTAATAAATATGTACATATAAGTTTTAGTAATATTACATTACTTCATAAAAATGAGCATTTTTTTAATGTAACTTATGACCGGACTAGGTATTATGTAAGTTTAGTCCATCTAACGGCCGCGTGCGACAATAATTGGATAAATACTGACCAAAAATAAATCTTACATACAAATGGAAAATCCAAATTTTATCATTTGTCTTGTAGGTAAGCTTGTCATATGTTTTAGTGGAAATTAACAGATGGCGCTATAAAAAGTGCAACAGTAGACGTACTCCCGGTTTTCTGATTGATGATGATCATGATAGAAACCTAATCACGTTCATTGAGCTTCGTTTTGATAGACTTCGAAAAGGTGAAGATTATCATTTTGTATTCATACGTGTTTTCAGGATTGTCAAATCATTTTATTTTATTTAAGATAAATTTCAGTAGCTTATTTTTAGTAAATCCATTGGTATCGATTTTTGTTTCAAGAACTGTCAAAGGAAAATCATAAAAACACGTATTTTTTTGTTTGTTAATGGTATAAATACTACTGTAACATTTAGTTATCACCTTATCTAAAAAAAATCTAAATGAAAAATATCACCTTAGTTAAATACTTACAGGATTTATTAATAACATGATGAAGCTCGCTCTTTTTCGTCGTCTCTTATTCTGTCGTGTGAAGTAGTGTTTCTGGTATCTAATTGACCGAGCGAGCGAGCGAAACGTCTCCGTTTCAGCTTGGGCAAAAAAATGCTTTCATATTTCCGGATGTCAGTCTGGATCTCCGTTTTCCTCTACAGGTCGCATTTCTCAACAGATCTAGACGAAACTTGGTATACAGGTTAAACGTTTTTATTTATTTATTGAAAGGTAGTAACTTTAAATTGGTCTCATAAAAATTTGGTAAAGATCTGATGAGGATCTTCGGCGTGATGAGCAAAATAGCTCCTCAAAATGCAGTAAACTTGTCACTTTAAGTTTCTACCAGTGGAATCTGCCCTCTGCCCACTAGGTAGAGATTGATGGAGCACCTTGGTTATTAAAGTTAGTTTTACGTTAAGGTAACTACATGGCGCTACTGTGCACCGCTAGATTGTCTGCAAAAAAGTTTATGCGCGCGAGGTCTACGCTCACATAGCCACTAGTGTTAAAATATGCGTGTTCTTCGAAGCACGGAGCGATGGAAATCCGCACATAACTTATGAAAGTAATTGGTGCAGAGCCGAGGACTGAACCCGGTATCGTTGGTTTAAAACACGTAGTAGTATACCCCTCGCCCACCGTCGCTCTTGAAATCCTCTAAGTTGACACTTTGTTCAGCACAAAAGACATCAACGCGTTACATAATAATGATTGTATGGGTTACTAGTCGCCCCCCGCGGTTTCACCTGCGTGGATTATGATGATGGATGATGATGATGATGAGAATGAAAAGAAACATATGTATTAATAAAGGATAAAGACTATCCTAGTGCTAAATTTCATCCAAATACGTTCAGCCGTTTGAGCATAACAAACATACACATACACACAATTCTAAAGATAAACGATAGATGGCGCTAATCTTTTTTATCATTTTATCACGTTTTGTATGAATTGTCAGTTCTAGTGTATGGAGTTCTGCATTGCGCATATGAAGTTTTCCGCTCGATAAGAGAGTATTCATTTTTAAATCTCTAAGCCCGTAGCATACTACTATAGCCCGTAGTATACTTCTCTGATTTATAATATTATATGATATATTAGTGTGAATGTGAATATTAGTGTGATTATTAATTGCACATCAGAAAACTTATCACCCATATAAACAAGTTTTTAATCAAAAATATGATTTTCATATCAAAATACTGATTTCACACCAAATGAACTTTCATTTTCATTTACTTACTATGTATTATTTGCCCCCAAAATGCATTGCAAAAAACTACGTAGGTTAGTTAGGTTGAACAAGATGATTTAAGTTTAAAATGGCCATTTAATATGCTTTCAGAAAAACACTGAACTTTTAGATAAATAGTGATGCGTCGCGAACTTAAATTGTTGCTTAGATAGTAATATTTTGAGATATGTACTTGCAGTGCAATCAGTAACTTAAAAAAAATAAATAAAAAAAAATATATTTATAAATGAGCTTTATTTGTACAAAAAAATCATATTTGATTTGCAATTAAATACTACCCTTATTATGTTATGGGTTTTTGAATGCAAATTCAGCTATACACGTTTTATCATCATACATAAGTAAGTCTCATTCTTCCTATAATGAATACGTTAACTTATGTAATTTTTTTTATGACAAAATGATTTTATGCAGTAGTCATGTCATGATGAATCTTTAGAACGGGCTATCACAACTAAATGCTTATACAACATTTCGTGCTTATGCTGTTAACCGTAGAGTTCCCTAATCACGAACCAACCCGGAGAGCGGCAAGCCTTGTCATGGTGAATCTTCAAACCGGCTATCATAATAGAATGTGTACACAAAATTTTGTGACAATGCTGTTGACAGTTGAAGAGTTCCTTTATCTGAAGCTGTTCCTGGATGTCCATTTAAGTCATGCATACCATAAATATGCATTGCCATCGAAACTAAACCAGAATGCCAAAATTCAACTCCGTTGGATAAGAACAAGTGGTTCTAATTCAGCTTGCAAGATTTGACCTAAACAAACATACATACATTATACAAACATTGCAAGTTAAATAAAAGCTTTTAACAAGCACAAATTAAAAAATCATATAAACCTTAACCCCCCCACCTCCCATATAGCTAAGAACCATCTCGATCACATCAGCTTACAAATAAAAAAAACTCATCAAAATTGGTCCATTCGTTTGGGACCTACATGCCACAAATAGACACACACACGGTGACATATACACACCCTAAACTTACGAGTAAGCACCCGTCTCTTTGTTCGGGGGTTAAATATACTGATGATACAAACTTTGCTGGTAGGCTTTAGTGTCTGCCTGGCTATCTACCAAGCAGAATATCTGGTAAAACTCATTTTAGGATGTTCTGCATCTTCCCGCAGCTTTTGGGGGCTATTCCTATTCTATGCTTAGCACTTTTGAGCACATCGTAACTTAAGCTATGTAAGATAGCCGTCAAATACTAGCTCATTCCTAAAAAATGCAGTATTTCAATATTTTGTAGTATATGTTTCCTTATTGATTTAGTGAGCTCCTAATACATTTTTTACATTTAATTCGGTTTGAAGTGTTTTGCTATGACTTTAATTAAACCATCGTAAACTTATATATAAAAAACTTATTCATTACTCAAAAAGCAGCCCTAGAGGAAGTGGACAAGCAAAGCCCGACACTGTCTAAAAATGAGATTGACTTCATCATGATGGCCAATAATAGTATATTATGCAAGTGTGAATAAAGGATGGATTTTTATAGGACCATAGATGAATCACGAGCAAGTGAAAGATTCTAACGACTGAATCACGACCATAGGAAGTGATTCATCTATGGTCCTATAAAAATCCATCCTTTATTCACAATTTCATATTTCTAACGACTGAATCACGACCATAGGAAGTGATTCAGTATAACCCTCGATATAAATCCATTTAATTCAAGAGTTGCATACTATACACCATGACTACGAGAAAAAGAGAGATTTAAGCGAAAATTTACATATAATGAAGAAATAAGAAAGGTTAAATTAATTAAAATGCACATAAAATTAGGAGTAATTTTCTTATTATTATTATTAGGGTGGTAAACATGTGAAGCGATATTTATTATTAGGGTGGTAAACATGTGAAGCGATGTTTATTATTAGGTTGGTAAACATGTGAAGCGATATTTATTATTAGGGTGGTAAACATGTGAAGCGATATTTATTAATAGGGTGGTAAACATGTGAAGCGATATTTATTTCCTGTCGATGGTTAGAACTTTCTGCTGGAGGAAACTCTGGGGCATTTTTGGACGTTGAAGGGCGTGGAGTCTATGGGTCTTCAGATTTCTTCAGGTTTATGCTGCTTGCTATCTGAAGGCTGCTTTTCGATTTATTTTCGATAGAATCTTCGATATAACCTTCAGCCACAGTAGTAGACGCCATGTCGCTTTAATTCCGTCATATCTGCACCAGTGTTCGCTAATAACGTTGCAGAGGTCCTTCGGAAATAATGTCCAAAATACATCTCGGGATTTGGTACTCCTTTTATGTTCGGCTGTATGTATGTTTTTTTTTTATGTATGTCAGTCCATATCTCCGTCAATTGCGGCCCGATTTTAAAAATTATTTTTTTGTTTGAAAGGGTATACTTTTCAAGTGGTCCCATATAAATTATATCAAAATTGGTTTAGCAGTTTTTCGAGAAAGTAAAGTCATTGAGAGTAAATCCATTCGATTTTGTGTTTGTATTGCCATTACTCTGTGTTTATCTCTAAGATTTCTAAACCGATTTAGATGGTTGTTTTTTTTATTCAAAATGGTAAACTTTCCATGTAGTCCCATATAAACTTCATCAAAATTGGTTCAGTATTTTTATAAGAAAAACAATTTGTTTTATAGTTTATGTTCTCTAATATCTTGGGATTTCTGAAACGAATTAGATAATTATTTTTACTTGAGTAAGAAGACCTCTAGTGTGGTACTGTGTTATAATGTTTAGAACAGGATTGCAAGTCAATTTTGAACAAATTAAGGACGTCCATAGATGCTGAAGTTTTGCACAGGGGTGTAGTTCTGATGACAATTAACTACAAAAAAAACTACTGTAGTAGTAGTAGTTGTAGTAGTAGTAGTAGTCAAAGGAACCACACAATCGGATGATGGAATCCTTTCGAGTTTGGGCTCATTTGGTTTATCTTGGTGAGTTATCTGGTTTTATGTGATATCCAGGTATGTTGGAGCTGGAAGGTAGCCACAGAAACGCAACAACAAAATGATGGAACTCCTTCGAGTTTGGGCTCATTAGGTTTGTCTTGGTGAGTTCTCTGGTTATATGTGGTATCCAGGGTCTGATGATGGAGCCGGAAGGAATTCACAGGAAATCAACAACAAAATTATAGAACCCCCTTCCTGTTTGGGCTCATTTGGTTGGTCGTGATAAATTATCTGGTGTTATGTGGTATTCAGGGTCTGATGATGGAGCCAGAAGGTAGTCACAGGAACTCAACACCAAAATGATGGAACCCTATCGAGTTTGTGCTCATTTGGTTTGTCTTGGTGAGTTACCTGGTTTTATGTGGTATCCAGGGATGTTGGAACTGGAAGGTAGTCACAGGAACTCAACAATAAAATGGCGGAACCCCTTCGAGTTTGGGCTCATTTGGTTTGTCTTGATGTTTTTTCTGGTGTTATGTGGTTTTCAGGGTCTGATGATGGAGCCGGAAGGTAGTCACAGAAACGCAACAACAAAATGATGGAAAATGGTCAAAATTAATTCAGTTGTTATATATGTAGGTTTTATTTATCCTTGGTTTTAATTTACCAACGCTTTGAGTCTAAAGTGAGTGTTGTTGAGTGAGTGTTTATTTTTTTCTTTGGCATGTATTCTTTCCGTTGTCTGCTTAGGCCACCAAAAATCAAAAAATAAAATATTTAAAAAAAAAACTACTTCATAATAAAAATGTTATTTTGTAAACAACCACTAAAAAGAATAAAATAATTACAATTGAGCCAGAACAGTATCACTTTTTCGAAAAGTTGAACGTTGGTGATTTCGAAAAAGTGATACTGTTCTGGCTCAATTGTAATTATTTTATTCTTTTTAGTGGTTGTTTACAAAATAACATTTTTATTATGAAGTCGATTTAAGTTTTTTGCAAAAATATTTTATTGAATAAGCTCAACCATATTCATAATTATGGCTCGGCTTGGCACCGCCTTCAAAAAACTCTATCTTATGTTGTATTTATGCATTATTATGACGTTGATGATTTCGAAAAGTTGAACGTTGGTGATTTCGAAAAAGTGATACTGTTCTGGCTCAATTGTAATTATTTTATTCTTTTTAGTGGTTGTTTACAAAATATTATTTTTATTATGAAGTCGTTTTTTTTTTTTTTGAAAAAATATTTTATTTTTAATCCAATCGGGTTTTTATGCTGACATAGGCTGTTCACTGTCCCTGGCTGCCGCACCGTGGCTAGAGCCAATTCCTCCATGTGCCGGTCCCTGAGTTACCTCAATGCACTCCTGGTTGTCAACCCTGATATTGACTTATTTTTTGACAAGTGGAAAACTGTTCTGTCCATTTGTTTGTCTTTTTGTAAACATGTTTAATTTTTGTTTTTTTTATAATAAAACAAAATGAATCTATCGTTGTTTGCATTCGGAGGAAGAAAACTAACATAAGTTTCTACGATTTTCATTTAGTCATCTCGGATTATAATTAAATAGTTCTAAACTACTTGTATTAAGTAACGTTTGTTGAAGATTACTTTACTTTTACTGCCAGAAATTGCGAGTCTGGCGCTTAGTTCAAAAAGCGTTCAACATTTTGCGGGGTAAAAACCAGGGTTATTTTCGGTGTGTAGCCTTTTGATAGACTTTTAAGGTAGGCTTGTAACTTCGAGTATGCTTTTATGACAATTTTATGCCTTTTTTTTAAAGTACACCGTTGGTACTCCGTACATGGACATATAATACATACTCCATAATGTCGATGACTTCTTTTTCTTCGACAGCCTATTAATATAAGTTGAGAAAAGAAACTCTGAAAATGTGCCAGAATCATAAATACTCGTATATGGATAGATGATAGATGTCCAGAATCTTGATTTAAATTTTTCCATTTGCAAAACTCTTGTTTTTTTTTTTGTTGGGTTATCGTTTTTTACTATATCGGCCGCTCTCTCTTTCATAAACTCGGGTGTTAACCCATCTGCATCACTGAATGCATTTTTACTATATCGGCCGCTCTCTCTTTCATAAACTCGGGTGTTAACACATCTGCATCACTGAATGCATTTTTACTATATCGGCCGCTCTCTCTTTCATAAACTCGGGTGTTAACACATCTGCATCACTGAATGCATTTTCAATCAATTTATTATTAAGTAACACTAAACTTCGTGTTCGTACAATTTGCAGTATTCAAAATAGCGCCAATGTACTATAACTTTGATTTCTATAGCTTGACTGCCATGACAGCTGCCATCGAGACCACGCGCATGAAATTTCATATTTTTTACAGTCAAAATGTTTTCGAAATGTACTCAAAACAATGTCGTACTTTATTGGTGTGACGGAAAGGGATGTTCAATTTTAATTGCGAAATATTAATCACAGACTATAAACAATAATAATCGATTATGAAAATCGAAATAGCTTTATTTGTTTATTCATAATAAATTAATGAAAAAAGTTTCCACAAGCTAATTTTAATCTATTGTTGTGGTAAAAGGCAAAGATTTTGAATCACGCTTACTGGCTTAAAATAGATTCCGCTATAATATAATTTTGTTCCAGCAAAATTTCACGTTATATATGATCTAAATGGTCTATATTCTATACTAGCTTTCCCGCCCGCGACTTCGTCCGCGCGAACTGTTTATCGCAAAAAAGCATCCTATGTTCTTCTAGAATATTAAAAACCAATGCAAAAGCATTGGTAACTTGAGGTAGGTTGAGGTATTATTTATGTAGTAATAATACCTCAAGAAATAATACCAAAAGTAGGTATAGCACCAATGCTCTTGAAGTTTTTTGATAGACTTGTTATTTCGTTTCCATGGCAACCTTCCTTACAGCGAGTAATCAATTTTTTTTTCAAAATCCAAAGTTTGCCCGTAAAAATTCAAAACTTTCCGGGATAAATGTCTCCTGTTTTATTCTAGGGTATAAGATATCTGACAGATATACTACTAATAATAACTACCAACGTATCAGGAGACACCGGTTTTTCGCCGTTCCATCTTGTCGTACCGTAGCGCGACATAAGTCGCCTGTACCGCGCACCCTCTTCGCACTCAACACTCTCCTGGTCGCCAATCCAGAATGTGATTTGTTTGCGGATGGATGGCACAGTATATTGTCTGTGTTTGCAATTTTGTGAGAGGAGTAAATGATTGTGTGAGACTGTTTTTATGTTATATTTTTCTTTGTATTCGTTGTTGTTTTTTTTAATTTGAATTCTATTAATTTTTATATATAGTTTTATAACGTAATAATTAATGTAATTGGTGCAAACCGTTTTAATTCAATAAATAAATAAATATGTCAGCTGTTGGGGGAGGCCTATGTTCAGCAGTGGACTTCTTAAGGCTGACATAATGATAAGCTATCCCCATTCCAAATATCATCAAAATCCGTTTCAGCCGTTATCGCATGAAAGCTCCTCAAACAAACAAACAAACAAACAGACAACGTTTCACTTTTATATATTGGTATGGATGCACCCAAGTAAAAATAAATGCCATCCGAAGGTTTTTTTTGCGAGTTGCGCATGGCGAGAAGAGTTGAAGATCGGGCTCAGTGGCATTGACAAGGAGAGGCCTACGTCCAGCAGTGGATGAAGAGGTACGGGCTAATGATTTTGATGATGAGGATTATAGATGATGTATCACCACATCAAAGTAAAGATAATACATACTTACCTTCCATCGTTAATGAATACCTAATATATTATGATATTCATCGATCCATTCGATTACAAAAAGTGTACAACCTTTCAAAATGGATGCTTTACAATTGAACGTTTACACTTTCATATATTGGTTTTTGGATATACATTTAATTGACCGAGCGAGCTAAGCATCTCCATTTCAGCTTGGACAAAAAGCTTTCGTATGTGCGGATGTCTGTCCGTCTGTTCTCCTCTACAGGTCGCATTTCTTAACCGATCTAGACGGCACTTGCTATACCTACTTCTATTGTTTTTTAGTTCTAGCAAGCAAAAGCTGAACAGGAAGAAGATTATATTTCCAACACGTTATTGAAGAAAATTCAAGCGCTGAAAAAGGAAAAAGAGACCCTAACCATCACTACGAGCGCGAAGAGGAATGTCTTGTGAATGTCTCCTTGTCGAAAATGTTGACCAATCAAATTTCGAAGAGTTATTTGCACAAAGATTTTGTATCGAGTATTTTTTGCGCATGGTGGATGTATAGCATTCAGATGGAGGTTGAATATATTGGCGTGTTATAAATTCAAACACCAAAATATTGATTGAAAGTGCTTTTCATTCTGAGATCAGAGATCAACAGGTTAAATACTTGTAGAGATCACCGTCCAAGGCTCCTTGAATATCGACAAGAATCTTGAAAGATGCCACCTGGTGAAATCTACGTTTCAACCCAAGCTTCTTTAAGCCGTTGGATCAGAACAGTTCCAACTCCAGTTGGCAAATCGATTCACTGCCTTGGAAACCAGAAATGACGTTAATGAGGAACTCCTAAAAGTTGAGGTAACCCCTAAGGAGGAAGGCAATAAATGTTGGCAGCTGCAGCGTATGAGCACAAAGTCTGAAATCTCGGATAAGGCTCTTCGGCTTATGGACAAACTGGAGCAACAGTAAGGCCCACCGTCACAAAAAAGGGATCTCAATAAAAAAAACTGGTGCGACATGGTCTCCGGTGCACGCTGGATAGAAAAGGAAATTGAGCAAAATTGGGGATCAATGTATTCGCCCAGCTATTGAGTAGTTCCTACCTGACGAAGCTCAAGACCAATAACCGTTGTCTCTAAGCAGGAGAACCTTTCTGAGATCGAAGACTTCTGTGGCCGATTGTATGACTCGCATGCTTCTAGATCTGAACCCAGCACAGAGAATTCCTGCACAATACTGACTCACCACTACACTGGTGAACTTCCCGACGTCAACCTTGACGAGTTTGAGATGGCGCTTAAACAACTTAAGAATAGAAAGGCCCCCGGTGAGGAAGGTATAATTTTGGAGCTCTTGTAAGCAGGGGGAAACCCGTACTTAGGGAGCCTCAGGGAATATTTAGCAACTTTCTTAATAATAGGAGATCTGGACGGTGGAAGCTTGTTAGTAAGTACTCTTCATAAAAAATGAGGACTAAACCCTTTTAAATAACTACCGACCTATTTCACTCTTGAGCCATGTCAATAAGTTGTTTTCGAGGGTCATTTCAAATTGTCTCGCAAGAAGACTTGACGAATTCTAGCCTCCTGAACAGGCTGTCTATTGCAGAGGATTGAAGGCCATACTCACAGTGAGGCACCAGGTTATACAGAAGTCTGAAGAGTATAACCAGACCCTGGGCCTTGCATTTATAGACTATGAGAAGGTCTTTGACTCGGGCGGGCCTGGAGTCTTTGCAGCGTTGTCAAGTGTACATCAATGTGCTGAGATTTTCGTATGACGCCTAGACTATGATTGTCCAAGTACAAAACCATCACTCTAAACATATCCAACTGCACAGGGAAGTGTGACTGGAAGATGTTATATCCCCGAAACTGTTTGAAAATGCCTTGGAAGATATGTTTAAGACGCTGAATTGGAAAGGAATGGGCATTATTATCAATGGCGAGAACATGTCACACTTACGATTTGCTATGATATCGTTTCGTTGCAAGACTTGCAACTTATGCTGACCAACTTTGTAGATGCTTCTGTTATGATCATGCATCGGTCTCGGAATGAACATAGAATAAGACCAAAATCATGTTTAACGAAAGCTAAGTTTGGGTTTCAGCTAGGTTGAATATAAGAAATCAGTTCTTGCTGAGGTGTTAAAATTTAGAAATATCTATGTGATAAAAAAATATCATATTTATCATGCGTACAATAAAAGAAATTGCGTGATTCGCGACTTGCGAATGGTTATGTATGACCCTGGTGACTTGCAGAAGTGGTAATAATACTTGTTGACATTTAAAACCAAACTAGTTGTAACCCGAGATGATTTGCTATGGGGACTTTAGGCAAAGAATCATTAGTATTCCAAATTTAATTCTCGTATTTTTGAAGGCCAACGAGGATGGTCTCATAAAAATTTTGTGATGTTCGTTATCTGAGCGTTGTACCCAGGCAATATTTAAACTTGATTTTAGAGATCCAGACGAAGGTTCCACCTATAGCTAATTATAATAAAGCAGTACCAACAATTAGTCTGCAAAATAATGATAATAACAATGTTATTAAAACAATTAGTCTAGGGGGCCTAAAATAAGTTATTGAACAAATATATAACGTTTAAAAAATTATGTCTGACTGATTTGTCGCGCTTTACGTAAAAACTACTGAATCGATTTGATTTCAACAGTTCAATATCCAAGGTTTTGACTTAAAATCTGGTATACTTCGTATGCCAAACGGATGAGTAGAAGCCGAGAAATCATTAAACATATTTTTGACGGCTGCAGGAATATTGATGAAATAGTATATTATACTTTGGTCCTGGAATAACACGGGATATTTTTTCCCAGAAACATGATCATGCGGGTTAAGCTAAAACTAGTAGTAGGTCTATAATAAAATAGAAATATGTTTATTTGAAGGAAGGAAAAATCCATCAAATTGACATTACCTAGTATAATATAAGTCTTAGTTTTAATCGACCTCAAATCATTGTATTTTTTGTGTGCATGGTGCCTCATATCTCTCACAAAAACATGACCCTTTTTTATTTAAAACCTTCAATTTGTATAAACGTGTATAAACGTATTATCAAAATCAGTTCAGTCGTTTTTAAATAATAAATTTATATATAGTAACTCCTTCACTTTTGTGTTCATAATTAACTGATCTGAAACGAGATAGATAATTATTATATTATTAAAATGGGGAAACTTCCAGTGTAGTCTCATATTCCAGTGTAGTCTCATATTCCAGTGTAGTCTCATATTCCAGTGTAGTCTCATATTTTTAAAATTGGTTTAGTAGTTTTTTTTACTAGTAAATTCATTCTTTTCATTTTGCCTTTGTATAAAACAAAACAAGCAGCAAATGTCGATTAAAAATGAATCTAAACACCAGTTTTTTTTACATATATTGTCATCGGTTTGTGAGCTACCCTGAAAGTTTCAGCCGGATAGCTAATCGGGAAGTGCTCGAAATTTGAGTTGCATGATTCCGTCCGGAAAGACAATACAAGAAAGTGACTTCATAAAAACGTGGTAAAATATTGGTTAATTCCAAATTGAAAACCCGTCTTCGGAGTATCGTATGCTTAGATCAACATTTGTATCAAAGATAAGCCACAGTTAACTCAAAAAAATAGCTTAAGACGAGACCATACGGGCCCATAGCGACTATTTTCACAAATATTCCAAAAGTGATTTTGTGTACTAATGGAAAACATTTGAATCGTTCTATTATTTTTTTAAACTCTTTCGTCCACTGGTTAACCAATGTTAATAAAGTGAAATGGTACAAACTAGAATTTTGTGTCAAACAAAACACAATAAAACTAAAATATAGGGCAGCAGGAGTTCGTTTTGAATTTATTCTAGCTTTTGCTCTCAGTTTATCGCAATAAAAATATCCTATGTCCTTTTTCAGGGTTCACACTATCTGCATATCAAATTTCATCCAGATCAGTTCAGACATTTAATCGTGTAAAGGTAACAAACACACAGACAGAGAGAAAAAGTTTCTTTCACTTTTATAATATTACCAGCTTTCGCCCGCAACTTCGCTTGCGTGCACTACAGTTTATCGCGAAAAATCATCGTAGATATATTCCACATGGATAACAAAAACAAATCCAAAAGTATAGCACCAACGCTTTTGATGCCTTTTGACAGACTTGTAATTATTTCGTTTCCACGGCAACATCATTCCGTTCCTTACAGCGAGAAGTCTACATTTTTCAGTTTTCCAGTGGTAACTTACCATTTTCCGGGATAAAAGTATCCTATTTTGGTCTCTACATTGTACGGTACCCATTTACAAAGTTTAAATGAGCCGTTTTTGCGTGAAAGCTCCCCAAACAAAAAACAAACAGACTACGTTTTACTATTATTTGTATACTATCTGTGCCCTTGGCTTTGCCTTCGTGGTCATTTCATTTAAAAATAGCCTATTAGTGTTACTCCAAGACCAAAAGTACCTCTAAAGTTTAATTCGCCCAGCCGTTAAATATTTTTTTATCAATTGCTCGGCATCTGATCATCGGATTACAATAGCAAGTACCCCAATTTTTAATCCCGAAACTATTCAATAGTGAAAACCGCATCGCAATCGGTTTAGTAGTTTTTACGTGATGCACGAACGAAATCTGTATGTTTGTTGATGCAACAAACCCAACCCTGCCCTAGACATTTTCTTTTTTAATTATCTTCTTTTCAAAGACTTTTTTCTTCATATTGCTTTATTATAAGTATAGATAGATTGGTGGCTCAGCTACGCCCGCACCCCGCAGCTTCGCCCGCTTGTGAATCCCGATGCCGCCCCACCCTCCCTTCAGGATTCAAATATAAAACCGTCCTTATTGCACCCCTTAGGATTGACACCTGTCACTTTGACACCAGTAACTTTGACATCTGTCACTTTGATACGTCATTTTACTTTCATTCGGGAACCATGCTTTTTTCGGGATGAAAGGTACCCTATATGTCCTTTTCTATACCCCTGACAAAACGTCTGTGCAATATTTCATGACAATCGGTTGAAGTAGTTAAGGCGTGAAAGTGTAACAACCAAACAGAAAATCGCATTTGTATGAGATGTATCGTATAAGAATGTTCCGTTATGTTACATTTTTGCACAGTAAATAAACTTAAATTCAAAATTAAATGTATACGGAACCTCAGATGAAACTTAATATTTTAGAATAAACATCTATAATGAGCTCCATTTGATGACATAATAATCTTCCACCGTAGAAATCGTATTATTTTACATGGCCACCATTGCGGTCAATAACCTTATATTATTATTACATTTTTCATATATCATCTCAATTATATATAAGGATTAGACACCTTGGGATAGTTACCTGTTGTTTCTGGCAATCGAACAGACTCAGATCTCAGAAAAATGAAATTCTTGGTAAGGATTTGTGTTGTATATTTTTTTTTTCAAATATTATTTGTACGAAAAACTATCTTGCATTTGTGTACTTTTTTTCATTCAAATTCAAATATTTATTGCATTCCATAAGTATTAATTAGATGTTATATATTACAAATAGAAAGATCGTTATGGACCCTGTCGGGCAGCAATTAGAAGAGAGGAGGAATTTCAATATTAGTTAAATAACATTATCTATTACTATCATTTGCTAGAATATAATACATATTTATAATCGATCTTAGTTTCAATATCAGAATATTCATTTTATATATTTAATTCATTTTATTTATTATAATTATTATTTATGTCGTCCATTATCTACATTTTATCATTTCAATATATATCAATAGAATAATAGCTCGAATTAATAATTGTTTTAACTGTTTTGTAAATTGTATGTCATTATCTTCGTTTCTAATTACTTCTTGTAGTTTATTGAATAAAAGCGTTCCTCCAAAAAGTGTATATTATATAATCTGTGTAGGTACATATCTATTTAATTGAAGAATAATTCGCGAACTACTCTTTTATTTACATCAACTTTTTACTTGTAATCTGTTCAGAACAAGGATTTTAACAATAGAATAACAATGTAAGGGCTAACGACAGTCAGTCGCGGTACGCAATAGGTTAAAAAGTCATAGATCTTCTTTTCCTTTTATAATTCCGCATATAATTAAAAGAAAAAATCGGATATACTAGGTACAACCACACATAGCTCAGTTGGCTGAGAGAACATGAAATATTAATTCTAAGTCGCAGGTTCTAAATCTGCTTTTTGTTTTTTTTTGTGTATTGAGTATAGTTCAGTTAAAATAAAATTCTTCTTCGCGGGTGGACGTAAGATTTAGAACTGTCTTGTTCCAGGTACTTTCACTGTGCGTGTGCGCCGCGAGCGCTGCTAGCTTCTTCGGAAACAATCAGTATTCGCGAGGCCCGCAGCCGCAGCAAGCCGTCGTCCAGACGTTCGCGAAGGCTGCAGCTGCCGTGCCTGATGTCTTCCTAAACCCGGCTTACAACGCTGCCAATGTCGTCGCCAACGCCCCCGTTATCGCCGCCAAACCCGTCGTCACTGCCCCCGTTGTCGCCGCAAAGGCCGTCTACGCTAACGCCAAAACCGGGTACAACGCTGGAAGCGACGCCGAAGCTGT
This sequence comes from Alsophila aescularia, assembly GCA_946251855.1. NCBI lineage: Eukaryota > Metazoa > Arthropoda > Insecta > Lepidoptera > Geometridae > Alsophila > Alsophila aescularia. Next base: position 585,782 of record OX276373.1, on the reverse strand, counting down.
CATCCTCCGCTCCGACAACGAGGTGTCTGCTGATGGTTTCGCATACACGTAAGTATTTGAATTAAAGATTCAGTAACATTTCTATGTTTTTTTTTAATTGCAATTCGATTACGAATTAATTCGAATTGTTTAAAGTGCTTGTTTTCTATAATTATCTAACATATTCTTAATATTGATGCAGCTACGAAACCGGAAATGGAATCTCCAGCCAGGCCTCTGGTCAACTCAAGAAAGTAGACAACACTGACGTGCTCGTAAGTATTACCATCTTGAATTTATCATGCACTAGGTGTGCTCCGCGGTTTAACAGGCATGAATGATAATTATGATCATGATTAAAAGTGTTATTTATCATACAATAGGTGTGCTCCGCGGTTTAACAGGCATGAATGATAATTATGATCATGATTAAAAGTGTTATTCCAGGACCTAACGTATCTATGTACCAATTTCATCAAAATCCGTTAAACAGTTTCAGCGCTGAGTGGTAAAAAAACTATTATACTCGTACATACATACACACAAAGTTTCGCACATGTATAATGTTTGTATTACTCAGGTTTAACCATGGCTCAAATATTGGTGAACCTATAATGTAAATATTTACAGCCATTTAAATACACTGTATTTATAAAACGCAGTGATGCACAATATTTTGCAAATAATGTTCTGGGTGGCACTGCAACTATTATGGGCAGGCGTGACGCTTACCATCAGATGAGTCACCTTCCAGTCAAACAATGTTTTTTATATATTTTTGTTTCATATAAAGGTCTCCCTTATATCGTTCCTAAAAATATATACGATACCTATATTTTTTTCTGAGACGCCTGTATCCCATGAGTGGGAACGTAATAGGCTTATGATGATGGTGATGATAATTGATATCTTTTTTCTTGTACAGGTTCAGAAAGGCGGTTTCAGATACATTGCCCCTGACGGTACTCCCGTGGAGGTCAACTACATAGCTGACGAGAACGGTTACCATGCCGAGGTAAGATTTTACAAAATTAAAACTTAACAATGATTCTCTATGTTTCTCTTCTGTGTATCCAAACAAGCGTGTGTGTTAACGAGCTTTATTTTCCAACTTCTTATCGTATCAACTTTAGCGTAAACTGTTTTTATTTTCAGGGCGCCGTCATCCCTGTCGCCCCCCCAGTACCTGAAGCCATTCTCAGGGCCCTAGCATATATTGCTGCTCACCCACCTAAATCCGAGAACTACTAGAGGAAGACATCACAAAATAAGGAGACCACAGCTAAAGAATAAATTTTGATAACTGAAAGTAGCAAAAGTAATGGGACATCGAATGAATTATTCTAAATTGAAATAAAAAGAAATTGTGCCATATCATTTTGTTTTATTCCTGTTCGTAAAAATATCACAAATGATAGGATAAAAGTCTATAATTCATCAGATAACAATAAACAAACATACACTCGGTTTCGTTAACTAGTAAATCCCAGATAGTACCTAGTCAAACTTCCGCTTTGGGGAAATAGATTTTAAAAAACTAAAATTAAACAAAAACGTCCAGCCAATTTGGAGGCTCGATTTATTCTAATTAAAAATGACATTATTACAAATCTAGAGTACTGTCCGCTGACGATGCTAAGTCAGCAGGATAGCTATTAGTGTAATACAGAGGGTTGAGGTGGATGCTTGACTTCTCCCTTCCCAAGAGGAAAATTATCGGTTAGCTCATTTTCAATTACGTGTCGTTAATATCGTGAACAAATTAAAAGAATGTTATTACGTAACACATATGACAAAAGTACGAGGAAACAAATAAAAACTAAGAATAAAGTAATATATAAAACTACACTGAAGTTACAGTCCGGTTCTCTCAAAACACTATTCACCATTTCACTGTGTTTTAACGCATCCGAGATATACTTCACATCGTCTAAGTTTATTCTCTGCATGTTAAGTACATGTGTACCGGATAGAGATGTGTCGCGTGTACTTGCGTCAAGCCGAGGCAGGTCAATGACAGGGATCGGCTCTGCAAGGTCGTTCTCAGTGTAAGTACGATGATTACGAATTCAAATACCATGGATTTGGAGGTCACATGTATTTTCGATGGTTACAAGGTAGGTCCCGAAGACCGGATGCATAGTGACCTCAGCGTCACAATATGTTGTTACTACTGCTCTCAGTCGTGTGTATAAAGTCCAATTTGTAGCAGCTATTCGTTGGAGTCGTACGTCCTCGATGTGGATCTGGCGTTGCACGCAGCGAGTAAGATTGTGGTCAAATGTCACGAGTTGTTCGGTGCAGGTGAGCTCAGGCTCGGTTGGTACAGCTGGATTATATATAATTGAGATGATACATGAAAAATGTAATAATACAATAATGTTATTGACTGCAATGGTGTCCTTGTAAAATAATACGATTTCTACGGTGGAAGATTATTTTGATGGGTTTATGTCATAAATGGAGCTCACTATATATGTTTGTTCTAATAAAATATTAAAGTTTCATCTGAAGTTCCGTATACATAAAATTTTGAATTTTGAATTTCTGTCCAACAATGTAACATAACGGAACATTCATATGCTATACATCTCTTATAAATGCGAATGTCTGTTTGTTTGTTACACTTGCACGCCTTGACTACTTCAACCGATCGCCATGAAATTTTTCACAGACGTTTTTTCAGGGGTATACTGAATGACTTATGACCTTTCATCCCGAAAAAGTACTGTTCCCGAGTGAAAGAAAAATGACTTGTCAAAGTGACAGATTTCAAAGTTACTGGTGTCAACGTGACAGGTGTCAACCCTAGGGACGCAATAAGGAGGGTTTTATATTTCAATCCTATAATACAGCAATATGAACGAAAAAGTCTGTACAAAGAAGATATTTAAAAAATAATACTTAAACTTGAGTACTTGTCTGTATGTTTGTTCATGCATCACGTAAAAACTACTGGAACGATTGCGATGCGGTTTTCACTATTGAATAGCTTAGGGTTTGACTTAAAACCTGGGATACTTGCTATTTTAATCCGATGATTAGATGCCGAGCAATCGATAAAAAAATATTTGACGGCTGGACGAATTAAACTTTATAGGTACTTTTGGGCTTGTAGTAACACTAATTATAGTATACAAATAATAGTGAAACTTTTTCTGTTTGTTTCTTGTTTGGGGAGCTTTAACGCTAAACGGCTGATCCGATTTTGATGAAACTTTGTAAATAGGTACAGTGCAATGTAGAGGCCAACAATTAATACTTTTAATCCCGGAAAATGGTAAGTTGCCACGGGAAAACTGGAAAATGTAGGTCACTCGCTGTAAGGAACGGAATGATGTTGCTGTGGAAACTAAAAATTACAAGTCTATCTTTTGACAGACTTGTAATTATTATCAAGAGCGTTGGTGCTATACTTTTGGATTGGGTTTTGTTATCCTTGATGGACACGATGTTGTCTACTATGTTATTTTCGCGATAAATTTTAGTCCGCGCGTACGAAGTTGCGGGAGGAAGCTAGTAATTTTATAAAAGTGAAAATAACTTGTTCTCTCTGTCTGTGTTTTTGTTACCTTTTCACGATTAAACGGCTCAAATGATCATGATGAAATTTGGCAGATAGTGTGAACCCTGAAAAAGGACATAGGATATTTTAGTGTGACGAACTGAGGACAAAAGCTAGAATAAATTAAAATCAAATATATCCCTATATATTTTTTATATATTTTTGTCTTATTGTGTTTAGTTTGGTACAAAATTTTTGTTTTTATTAATTCACTTTATCAACATTGGTTAACCAGTGGACGAATGAGTATAAAATAAATAGAATGATTCAAATGTTTGCCATAAGTACACAAAATCTGCACTTTTGGAATATTTGTAAAAATAGTCGCTATGGGCCCAGCAAGGTCTCGTCTTAAGCTATTTTTTGAATTAACTGTGGCTTATATTTATTGCAAATGTTGACCTAGGCATACAATACTCCGAATACGGGTTTTCAATTTTGAACTAACCAATATTTTACCACGTTTTTATTAAGTCACTTTCTTGTTTGTCGTCTGGACGGAATCTTGCAACTCAAATTTTGAGCGCTTCCCTATTAGCTAACCGGCTGAAACTTTCAGGGTTGCTCACAAATCCTTGACAATAAATTTAAAAAAGCTGGTGTTTAGATACGTTTTTTAATCTACATTTTCTGCTTGTTTTATTTTATACAAAGGAAACATAAAATAAATAGATTTACTAGTAAAAAAAAACTACTAAACCAATTTTAAAAATATGAGACTACACTGGAAGTTTCCCCATTTTAATAATATAATAATTATCTATCTCGTTTCAGAAATTCGGGAGATATAATAAAATAATTATGAACACAAAAGTGAAGGAGTTACTAACAATTAATTTATTATTTAAAAACAACTGAATTGATTTTGATAATACGTTTATATACATTGAAGGTTTTAAATAAAAAAGGGTCATGTTATTGTCAGAGATATGAGGCACCATGCACACAAAAAATACAGGTGACTTGAGGTCGATTAAAACTAAGACTTATATTAGACTAGGTAATGTCAATTTTATGGGGAAAAAAAAAATAAACACATTTATATTTTATTATGGAGATACCACTAGTTTTAGCTTAACCCGCATGATCATCATGATTTCTCGGCTTCTACTCATCCGTTTGACATATGAAGTACACCAGATTTTAAGTCAAAACCTTGGGTATTGAACTGTTGAAATCAAATCTGTTCAGTAGTTTTTACGTAAAGCGCGAAACAGACTGACAGTTTTTTTTAAACGGTATGTGAGAATTGTAGCTTCCAAACGAATGGACCAATTTAGATGCGGTTTTTTATGTTTCAAAGTTGAGGTAATCAAGATGGTTCTTAGCTATAGGGAGAGGGGGGAGGGGACGGTGAGGATCGTTGCTCCCAAACCCCATACGAATGAACCGATTTTGAAGCGGTTTTTTATGTTTGAAAGCTGATGTGAATGAGATATTTCTTGGCTATATGAGGGGGACTGAATTGAGAAAAGAGGGGGTGTGAATCGTAGCTTCCAAACCGTAGCTTGCGGACCGATTTAGCTGCGGTTTATTATTTTTGAAAGCTGAGGTGATGGTTGGGAGGGTGGGGAGGGGGGTATTAACATTATTAATTTATGCTTGTAAATAAATATATAAGCTGTAAAGTGTCTACAAGCGCCATTTGTTTCTTTTTCTCATAGAGGGCGACGAAAAGTAGAGTGTATCACTCAGGCACAAAATTGTTTTCCCTCGGGCGACGTATATTAAATTCCTCGCTACGTTTAGGAATCTACTTAAGAATCTCTCGAATCCTTCACTCTGCTCTGGATTCAAAATAGCGCCCTCACCGGCAAAATATTTTTTCGCTCCCTAGTAATACAATCTACTATTTCTTTTCAAAGTTGTGCTTACCAAATTGCAATATTTGCTCAAGGTTTTAATAAATTGTCGGACAATTTCAAGTGGACTACACCATTGAGTGCAATCGGTTGCGGGTCAATAAGATCGTTTTACATAATCTTGGTGATATCTATTCCGAGACCGATGCGTCGAGAAGCATCTACTAGGATAGTCAGCATACATTGCAAGTCTTGCAATGAATCCGCTATCAGTACGATATCATCGGCAAATCGTAAGTGTGAGATGTTCTTCCCTTTTCTTACCTCCCTCCTCTCCCATATACCTTGATCACATCAACTTTCAAAAACCTCATAAAAGTTGGTCCATTCGTTTAGAAGCTACGAATCTCAACGGATGTATTGTTTCTTTAGTTTAACATAAACTTTGGACCCCTATCCCTTAAAAATCTTTTATTTTTTCGGGATTAAAAGTATTTTAAATTTTAACAGATCCTTTTTGCGCTCCATATTGATTTTGATGTTTATCTCAATCATAATTTTCAAAGAATATTTAATGTACAGATTTAGCCCAGTTACAGTTTTATTATAGTAAAATAGAGTAGATGTGCATAGTTCCTTTCGCCGACATATTTTCAACTTGTCATAATATCAAAACATTCTGGAAAAATAAAACCTTATCCAAACAAAATAAGATGACTGAGGTATTTCCGTAGACAGACGACACGCGCTTTCTTTGCCATAACTCGGCCATCGTCCGGCTTATTTGGCGCTTTGAACCCATTTGTTTGTCGTATGAGGTAGTGCTCTGATGTCAGAGTTTGTCAAGCCGCCCGAGGGCCTCTAACATGGCGTAATGACTGCTATTAATCAATAACACCGGGACCGACAGCTTAACGTGCCCTCCGAAGCACGGAGCGATGGAAAACCGCACATAACTTAGAAAAGTCATTGGTGCGGAGCCTAGGTTTTGAACCCGGTATCGTTGGATTCTAAATTGCACTATAGAACCGTTAGGCCACCATTGCTCTTGAACCCATGAGAACGAGAGAAATAGATTGCATTAAAATTTTCATGAGAGTAAAAGAGATAGCGATTTGTATTGAAATTTGTTAGCACTAACTGTGATTTTATCTACGGCACATATTAGATATTATCGGCTTGTCTTGTAGACAGCTTGCGTACGAAGCTCCGCGTTGCGCCTGTTTACATGAACAAACTTTCTTTCGCGCCTGGGTTTAATTTTTCATAGGTATTTTTTAAAAGGCCTTGTTTTAGTTCACAATTGTGTTGCTATAAAAATATACGAGGCGTTGTTTAAAACAAAATATTTTATGAAGTACTTAATATTATAATTAAATTAAGTACTTCAATTAATTATAAAAATATTAATCAATATTGATGATCAATAGATCTTGTGAGCGAAGCTGATTCGCAAATAAATACAAAGATTGAGATACAAAGTTTTATCTCTAGTTCCATCGTTATCGGTTAAAATAATTTTCTTTTTAATAAGTTTTTCACATACATTCATTATATTATTTTCCATTGACATATTTTATTATTAATAAGATTTAATTCAATTACCGTTGACCAATAGAAAATATAATTTATAACTACGCTGTTAATTTGAACGCCCATTAAAAGCCAGAATTTTCAAGGGAATAGGATCGAACCACAAACTGCGCACCGGTTTGTACTATTATTTATTCTGATGTGACCGTGCGTTCACTTGCGGTACATGGTCCATATACATCGTTGATAATGAGTGCCGTCCGTGCTGCGCTGGTGCCACGACGGGCTTCGTATTCGAAAATAATGCGCAATTTTGTTTTTTCCATAGTCACAGAAACAGCTGATATCTAAAACAAGACATAAGTTCCAAAACTAAAAACCACAGTCAGGTAAAAATAGTCTATGACACTCTTGAAATTATGAAGAATCGACTGATACTAGCTTGTCAATATCGGATCAAGTTTTTAATTTGAACACATAACCTATCCTTGGCTTCACCGTAGCCGGGTAAAAAATAACCCTATGACCTATAAATAAAGATGAATCGACTGATACCTCGCTTGTCAAAATCGGACCAAGTTTGTAGTTTGAATTTCTGTGGTTCGTCGTAGTCGTTTATGAAACTATACCTGAAGACGAATCAATTGATACATCGCTTGTCAAAATCATAGGAGTGACGCTATGGTCACAGTACATATTATATAGTTCTTACGGACAGTTAGTGTATCGAAACATTATTTTCGAGTTTGATGTATAAATGTCAGTCGGAAACCGAGGGTTGCTACTGGCGGGTCTTTACCCAGCTACAAAAAAGGAGGGTTATGACTTTATCAGAATATCTATGATTGTAATATCAATAATAATAATAATCATTTAAAAAAAAAAGATGTTTATTTTTATATATTATAACATTTTTATAAATCTTGTCATTTTTGTAAATTTTGTAAAAAAACGCGAGTGCGATGCGGTTTCCACTGTTAGATAGGTTGGGTTGGGTTTGTCAAAAAACTTGGTGTATTTTAGAAGCCGAACATTTGATAAACTTATGTATGACGGCTGAACGAAATTTCACTCTTAAATATTGGTATGGATTCACAATTTTTTGACAATAGGAGGCAAAGATGACGTAAAAAACTACAGACCGGTCACACTGATACCATTTCTAACATAATATTATAAACTCAGAGCAGTTTGGGTTTCGGAACAAGAGCTCAACAACCCTTGCTTGCTTTAATTTAGTCAAAGCAGTCACTGAAAGCCTATCCAATAGAACCCCAACAGTAGCAAATTTTTTAGATATGAGTAAGGCGTTTGATTTTGTGGAACATTATACATTATTGGCTAAGCTCGAAAGTTACGGGTTGAGAGGAAAAGCTCATAACTGGTTGTATAACTACTTAGAAGGAAGAGAACAATGTACAGAGATTTTAAACATAAAGAAGCAAGTAGGCAGCCCACAGAGTTACCCTACAGATCTTGTTTTAGAATCAATAAATGCGGAGTTCCTTAGGGGAGTATTTTAGGGCCACTCTTATTTCTGAGTTACATCAATGACCTACTGAAGGCCACAATAGATAAGTGTATTATATTGGCTGACGACACCACATTGGTTGTTAAAGCGGAAAATAAATAAATTTTTGAACATCAAATTAATAAATCTTTAGTTGACATAATAGAATGGCTTACAGATAACAATTTAACAATAAATATGCAAAAATCCAAAAAGATCCAGTTTATGACATATCAAGCAAAGGATGGAAGAAAAACTGGATGTTCGATTTAATAAGGAAATAATAGAACAAGTTGATTCAACTGTGGTTTAAGGTTTGACCGTGGATAAGCACTTAAATTGGAAAGTCATATTGACAAAGTTTGCACTAAAATTAATAAATTTGTGTACGCAATACGCAGATTAAGACAAACGGTCTCAAATGAAGCAGCACTTACTGCTTATCACGGTTACGTTTCCTCTGTGCTCGGATATGCGCTGATATTGTGGGGCAGCTTTGTCGACATACTTAAAGCATTTGTAGCTCAAAAAAATGTAACGCATGGTACAATGATAGCTGTAAACCATTGTTTAAAAATTAAAAATTTTGTATTTGCCATGCATGTATATAAAGAATATTTGTGTATTTGTAAGGCAGCATGAAGGTTGTTTTCTTAAACACGCTGACGTTTTGGCCATTGACATTGGCCATATGACATTTAAGATTTGATATTTTTGTCATTTTTTTTATTATACAGACCATATTATTTTTTGTAAATATATTATCTAACGCCTATTTATTTCTTTGTGAGTGAATAGATTTAACCGAACATAAAAAAACAAGAATATTTAAAATAACAGGAATGTGTTAATGTATTATAATGTATATAATGTATATATTAATGTATTATATATTAGCTGATTTGTATTTTGTACATAATTATTCTTAATTGATGATTGAGAACCATGTAGGTACTATTTGCACGCCTGCAAAGGCAAGAATAAGAGTGCTTTCTTCACACATTTTTTTACCATCTCTTGTTACCTTACAAATAAATTATTATGATTATGACATTAAAAAAGAGTGGAAGCGTTGTCAAAGGTTTGACAGAAAAATGAAGTTATATTTTTCGGATCTCTAGCCCAAATGTGGGTCAAAAAGATTGAACAAAAGAGTCCAATCTTGATATATTTATATACTAGCTGTACCCGCAGCTTCACAAGCGTGGTCATTTCTCTAGGTCAAAGGTATTAATAACTATAATAACTATAATATACTATTCCAACACTTCAAATACCAATATACCAACATTTGATCAAAATTCTTTCAGCCGTCAAAACGTTTTTATCGATTGGCGTGCTAAAATATTTACACAAACGCAAAATAGAGGTTAAAAATGTCAAAAACTAATGGGAACCTATAAATATTCAAATTGATTACCTGTCAAAGGAACATGTAACGTAGGACATAATTTAATAATATCAGACAGGACAAAGCCACACAAACATTCAAAAGGATAATAAATAAATAATTCAATGGCAAAGCTTCAAATGATATCTGATTTAGTACAGTCCAAAAACACTTGAGAACCATTCGAAAAGTGGAATAAGTTTTTGCGTATCTTTCAATACCATGTGAAAGAAACAACAAATTTAAGACAGGAACTTATTAAGGAGAACAAAGTTAATAGCGAATAAATGTTATTTGTAAAAAAAAACATAAAACCAATAAAACATTAGATATTTTAAAACATAATTAATAATTACTGATTATAAAATAATCCATCCAATAGTTACTTTTAAATGAATGATTATATTGTTCAGAATATTTACTTATATATGTATTATGTACTTTTTAAAATAAGATAATCAAAAATACCATCATCGAACTTATCGCCAACGATAGAATTACTACCAGAAAACCTTAGAGTGAAGAAGATAATAGACTAATTATCTTTTGTATAGTATTATAATAAATTATCAAACTAACTAACTACCAAGGTACCTATAAAACCAAATTAAAATAACAATACATGTTATAGTAAACTCTATTTAAAATATAAATTTATTTCTTGAAAATAATCCTTAATGCGACCCTGTACCCAGAGCAGACGCCGATATAAAAGGACTTTGGAAATTTTGGGGGCAGAATACGAATAGGTACAGACGGGACGCGATGTCAATATTAAAAAAAAAGACAAATACGAGTGATTTAAATAATCACGAATTCGCATTTATTTACTATTATTAAAATAAAGTGTTAAAATAATTATTCAACATAATATTTGTCTAATATGTAAAGCGAATTTAGATGCAGTGTTTGAGTGCAGTGTAGTGTTTATTCGTGCCTACATGTAGAAATTACAAGCTAAGTAGAAAACTTGGTATTGGTCGTTTTTCTAGATAAACTCTTATATTCTAGAATACATAACTACATATATACTTGGTGCTGTCGTGATTCTGAATAAAACTCTCATGTTTTAAATTACAATAACTAAGTATTAAGCTGATACTTATTTACTTAGTGCAAAGATTTTAGATGATTTACCATTTTAAATTCAACATATAATTATAACTAGAAGAAAGATTCAGAGTTGCGATTCCTAAACAGTTTACCTTATTTAAATTATAAATAACAACTGAGTCGATGACCTTTTATATACTCAGCATATTCAGTTCTAAACTTAACTGATTTAACCTAAGTATCTAAGCTAAAGGCTATGTTACTTTGTGTATGATGATTTTAAATGAATCGCTAATTAAAATTCAATAACAACTAAGTCTATAATCGATGACTGTTTTGTTTTATACTCAGGATATACAATTTTCAACTGAACTAACTTAACTAAGAGTATAAATCTTACTGTTGATGGATCTGGACATTGAACCATATTTTAAACTTCAATCGCTATTAAGTATATAAGCCATAACATTGCTTATATACTAATAGAACTAAAAACTTATGAACTGATTTTATGTAACTATAACTAAGTAAATAATTTTCAAGTTGCTTATTTATAAGAAGAACAGATCTAAGAAGAGTTGAATATTTATTGAACGAGTGGATTCCATATTTTTATAGAGTACGGATAACCTGAACTGATTTCGTATATTATTGAAATATAGTAGTTGTGAATACTGGGAGGGGAAAGTCTAGTGGAAATTTTTGATGATGTTTATATCTATTTATTGATGTGGATCTTATTATAATGTAAATGACAAGTTATTTACATACAGTGAAACTATTATGTATTATAAATTGACAAAACGTTATATACTACAAGTTTTGACGAAGTGATTATTTGCAAATTTACGGACGATGAGACATATTATATTATATTATATTATATTATACAAAAGTATACAGAGAAATTCTTATGTATTATAAATTGACAAAACCCTATGACATTACATTGACAAAGTGGTTATTGCTGATTACTGACAATGACATATATATATTATATTATGTTTAAGTATTACTTTGTTCGTCTTTGTTGTTCAGATATATTAAAGAGGAAGGTTATATACCTACCTTTAATGATAAATAAATTGATTGAAATACTATGTTCATATGAGAGACATTACAAATGCATAACCCCTTTTGTTTTGGTACAAAGATGTATAAATATACATATTTTATAATCAATTACTATGAAGGTAATTGTTATTATTTCATAATTTAATGAAATAGCTGAGAGAAGGGAGATCGTTTCATCCTGAGACATACTAAATAGCCCATGCGAGCATTACATCATTTACATATTATCGTGGGAAACACGCAACGTGGGATTTACATTAAAGTAACATTTAAAATGCTTGAGAATTCTGAAAAATTTGGTTCTTATTTATGTTAGGAAGAAATTATCTTCCTTATGGACTTTTGGCAGCCTTGTAAATATAAATAATGTTTAAACTAGGAAGAAATTATCTTCCTTTGTTACACTTGGCCTCCCGATAAATATAAATAATGATTTAACTTCACTCTGAGGAATTACATAAAAATATGTCCAGTCGGCAGTCTTTGGACTAGACAGTGATACCGAGTCCAAGACCGAGTTGATGACCAAGGAAGTGAATTATCAACACTCATAAATATTAATAATAATTTTAAATAATATTTTTTTACAAGAAATTAATATAAAATTAAATTATATTTGAATTATTATTAGTTTGGATTAAGATAAAATTTTAATGCAAAAGTTTAAAATTTTTGATCTGTTCGATCACTAAAATCTTACATGATCTGAGTTCAAACCGGTGTAAGCCAGGTTGGTTTCTATCTTTTAATTTACAAAATATTTTAGTACGAAAGGATCAGATATTTTAATTAAATTATTGACAACATGTTTTATACTCAAATACTACAAACCATATATTCATATTTCTTAAGCCATCTGAAGAAGGTAAATACAAAACTACTACCTTTTATATAAACAGCAATCTATTTTATTAGGATAGGGAATTTATTTAGAAACCGCTCAGCAATTTTTCATATTCCAACAGAAGTCGGAGGTCTAATCCTTCACCCTGCAAGAGAGAGTTACAACGCGTCTTCAAACATCGTGTGAAGTCAACATTCAAGTTAGTCGCTTTTCACATTTTCTTACACAGTTTCTGTATTTTCCTAAATGTCTATTTTACATGTTTTCTCCTTTAAAACAGCTCAACCAAAAATATAACAGAACTACCTTTAACCAAATACGTTAATTTTCAGCAAACTGTTCATTTAACTTAGACGATCACATAAGCCATTTAAATATTAAACTTCTATAAGCAATTATGATTATAACATTTCAATAAACTTCAATTTTATGAGTAATCAAGACGATCACATAAAAACTTTACATCTATTCTTTAATCAGCAATTTTAATAGCAGCGTTTCACGGAACTTCACTTTCGTAGTAAAATAGGAATTATTCAATAGCATTTTTACTTAGGCTAGGAGCCTAGAACCTTACATTATCTCCCCACTTTTCGCTTGCTTGTTCGTGGTCGCTATTCGTGAACCTTTATTCCCCAGCGGTTGTCGGTTCTGCCAACTATATGGCCTGCCCATTGCCACTTCAACTTGCAAACTCTGAGAGCTATGTAGGTAACCTTCGTTATTCTACGGATTTCCTCATTTCTGATTCTATCACGTAGCGAAACACCGAGCATAGCTCTCTGCATTGCACGCTGCGCAACTCTGAGCTTGTGTATGAGACCAATAGTTAGCGTCCACGTCTCAGTGTCGTATGTCATCACTGGCAACACGCACTGATTATAAACTTTCGTCTTGAGGCTCTGCAGTATCTGCAACGAGAAGATATGGCGTAATTTCCCGAATATTTCCCGAATAATTTCTCGGATGGGAGTTGGATTCGTCGGTTGACCTCTTTGTCGAAGTTGGATCTACCCAGTTGAACCGTCTGACCTAAGTAGACATTGTGATCAACAGCTTCGATAATATCGTTCCCAACATAAACCGGCATGGGTACTACATGGGCATTTGACATGATGTTCATCTTGCCTATGTTCATTTGAAGACCCACCTGTTGGGAAACAATATTGACGTTACTGAGCATTGTGCTTAGGTCTTCCAGGGTTTCTGCCATGATGACTGGCAGGATGATATCATCAGCAAATTGAAGGTGAGTGATGTATTCGCCATTGATGTTAATACCATATCCGTTCCAGTTCAGAAGCTTGAATATATCTTCCAGTGCAGAGGTGAACAGTTTCGGAGAAATAACGTCTCCCTGTCTGACCCTTTGTTGCACGTGGATAGAATTCGTGCTCTGATCTTGAACACTTCGATGTACCGGTAATCAATCTGGCACCGTTGTAATGACTGTAGCACTGCCCAGGTCTTGACTAAATCAAAGGCTTTCTCGTAGTCCACAAACGCTAGACATAGTGGCCGATTATACTCTTCGGTCTTTTGTAAAATCTGCCGGAGCGTATGGATGTGGTCTCCGGTGCTAAAGCCCTTCCGGAATCCAGCTTGCTCGGGTGGCTGAAAGTGGTTCTGTGTTCTTTTTTTTCGAGGGGTCTTAAAGAACTCCGACCCGACCACGTTGACAATTTCCACCAGCCCGTTGATTATTTTGTCCACTGTATCGCATTCAGTAAGGATTTGGAAGCGATTTTGGAGCTCCAACTGATAGCTCTCGTGGTTTTGGATTTGGGCAGCACTTGGGCGAAGAGACAAACATCATCAAACGAGACTTCTCCAGCTTTACGTTGATATTCAATGAGCCTCTTACCATGCGGTGATCCCTGCCGGTCTTAACCCTGTTGATCACAGAGACATAATTGAATATATGCTTATTGGTCGTCAAAATGAAATCTATCTCGTGCTTATGACCGCCGGGGTGCAGCCACGTCCATTTCCTGGACGGGCGCTTCTTGAAAAAGGAGTTCATCATAAAGAGTCCCTCCTTCTCCATGAAGTCGGCCAATAGCTGACCCCTTTGGTTCCGCTGTCTAAATCCAAACTGCCCCACTCTCATTTCATCGCCATTCCTCATGCCCAGCCGTGCGTTGAAGTCCCACATTACCACTGTGAAGTGTGTTTTCGGGGCATGTATGGCATTAGAAATTCGTCATGCATAGCCTCCGCTTTCCGGACGTTTCGAGTATAAGGCGAACACCTGTATGACCTTCAACGAATACCGTTCGGTAATTCTGAGCATAAGGTACGCCACTCCGCTCGAAACGCTTTCAATCTTCACAATTTTGTTGACGAGGGACTTGTGGACGAGAAACCCGATACCGTGTTAGGACTGCTGGTCGCCCTCCCGGTAAAGAGTAAATTGCCGGAATTGAGGGTCATCGTATCCTCTCCCTCTCTTCAGACTTCTGATAACCCTTTAATACCCCAGCGCAACTTACTTACTACTTCTTCCAGCTCTATCAACTTCTCATCGGTACACAAGGTACGTGCGTTATAAGTTGCCAGGTCCTGAGATCGTGGGGGTTGGTAGCTGGGTCTCTGCCAGGGATTCTTAGCACTCCCTGCTCCTTCGTTACCATGGCTGCTACTGGTGCCAGGAATAACGGAGCTGCCGGGGACTGGGGGCCGTCTTTTTGGTGTGTCTATCATATTGGGGTTTGCCATAGTCACCACGCTTGGCAGGCGGATTGGTAAGACAGCAGTGTAGCAAATATTTGCTCGGAGGACGCTGCTGCCCATCTTCCGGTATATAATCCCTTAGTCGCCTCTTACGACATCCACGGGAGGATTGGGAGGGGTCTTATTCTAAGCCGAGACCGCCACGGCATCTCTATTCTTGTTCAGTCGCTTATTTTAAATACACTGGACCATATTGTTTAATTATCTTCGCTGTACATATTTTTTCGTGCTTTATTGTAAGTATAGATATACCTAAATTACTAGATTATACTCATTGATCTAATCTATTTGTGGTACTGGCCCAGCACGCCTACTTGCACAGCACGCGCTCTTTTTCTCGCATTTTTACGTGAAGGTATTTCATACGCGGTACTCGCTTGTAGCCTTCTTTTCAAAACCACTCTGAGGCCCCTGTCTCCATGACCCCACATCGCAAGCGTCAATTCGGCAGTTTACTGCTCGATACACTACTGTCCGTAGAACTATATATGTACTGTGATAAGACGGAACATCTACTTAATATATACATGCATAGACTACATACATACATACATACATACATACATATATATACATAGATTGATAAAATCTTTACCCTTCCCATGCATCGCCGTAGTCGTGAAAAAAATTGAAAGGTTGGAAAACAAATGAAAAAATAAAGTTTTTAAAGGAAATGTCATGTGTATAATTTTCAAAAAAAGAGTTGGAAATTCTAAGTAGAACTTTAATACTGGTCTATGAAGTACAATTAAATATATCGATCTTTACACTAGCCAGTTTTAAAATTCGGAAATTTCATAGATAAGGACCTAATCCATACCAATACATAAAAGTGAAACGATGTCTGTTTGTTTGTTTGTTTGGGGAGCTTTCACGCTATAACGCCTGGACGGATTTTGATGAAATTTACAATGGAGATATCTTATACACTGGAATAAAACATAAGATACTTTTTATCCCAGAAAGTTGTAAGTTTTCACGGGAAAACTGGAAAATGTTGATTCCTCACTGTAAGAAACGGTTGCCACCACAGAATGGTCTGTGGCTGCCATGGAAACGAAATAACAAGTCTGTCAAAAAACATCAAGAGTATTATTGGTGCTATACCTACTTTTGCATTTGTTTTTAATATCCTAGAAGAAAATAGGATGCTTTTTTTCGCGATAAACAGTAGTCTGCGCGGACGAAGTCGCGGGCGGAAAACTAGTATAATAATAACTGTCATGAATTTGATTAGAATTATCATCGGAAATTCTCTGGGACCATCATATACCTAATAGCCATGTACACTCCGGCGTACTTGATGATTGTTTAATGAATTTAAATGAGTCACACTAATATTATAAATACGAAAGTGTGTGTGTGTTTGTTGCTACTTCACACTCAAACGGCTGAACGGCTTTGAATGAAATTTGGTACTAGCTTACATGTCAAAGTGGCAAAGTTTGTATAGAAGAATCGCAACCTAAATTATGCACATAGGGATACTTTTCATTAGTATCTTTCCGTGCGGGTAAACCGCAGGGCACAGCTAGTCATTAATAAATTAGAAAATGTAAGAATGCCAATACTTAGATAAATAAACTGACCGTTTAAATCCGCTTTAACATTAATAAAAAGGAATTTAAAAACTGACTTTTAAATCGTATAAAACATAGAAGAAGGAAATAATAAATAAAAAGAAGTCTGTGCAACGCCCGAACCGAGATCTGATGGGAACAAAAACTAATATTAATTTGAGTTGCAACGGATCTCGAGATCCGATGGGAACGCCGAGTAAGATCCGTTAATTAGAAATTCTGAAATCGAGATCCGATGGGAAGTACCCGACTAAAATAAGTAGGCATTTATTTAATACAGACTAAAAAAAAAGGTTTCTTCCTCTTAAGTTTAACACGATTTAAAGTCGCTTCATTATTTTTTTATTACTTTTTAATTTTGCTTAAGTAGGCAAATGAAGTATTTAGGTACTTAAGAATATGAAGTATTTAGGTACTTATCCCGTTCGCTAAGAAAAAAAAACATACTGGAAACAGTTAGCGGTCCATAACTTTTAAACCACTGGACCGATTTTGATTAAACTTAAGTTATTCCCTAAGTTGAAAGATACTGAAACTATTACAAATATAACTATTCCAATCAGGCTTGTATTTTCCGAGAAATACGATGGAACAAACATTCGTGAAATTTGGTATAATTTTTCAGTTACTCTGTGTAGACTAACATACATGAATATTAATAATTTTGTACAATAACACATTCATACACGAAAGTTACATAATTTATATGCTTAGACATCCATAAAGACTAAGTCGGTTAAATATATATTTGATATTCTTTACAATACCTTGTACTATTATTTATTCTGTGTCCATACTATGATTATTTCCTACCTACAAGTTACCAGTTATTGACCTATTAGATAATTGATATTCTTTAAACTGTAGGCGCTAAAGTTATATGCTTAGCATACTTTTTTGTCTTCAAACTGTGTTGTTGCGTCGCGTCTCATTACTAACTTTGCCCCGCGGTATCACCCGCGTGGATTGATGATGGATGATGATGAAAAGTAGCCCATGTGCTTATCCAGGATAGGGTAATCCCGGGAAAGATGGACGTTTGCTGGTCGCATTTCCCGAAGAACCGATAACCGTTGGGGTAGACGAGTTCTCAAGTGGAGACCACGTTTAGGCAAACGTAGTGTAGGATGCCCTGTAGCCAGGTGGAGTAACGACCTGCGAAAAGCGGCTGGCAGAAAATGGATGAGGAGAGCTGAAGATCCAGCTCAGTGGCGTGCATTAGGAGAGGCCTACGTCCAGCAGTGGACAGATATAGGCTGATGATGATGATGGCCGTATGGGAAAGATTGCCAATAGAACAATTAAAAATTAAGAATTTATATAACCCCTGACCCCCCACCCCCATTATAGCTAAAAAGCATTTCAATCACATCCGTTTTCAAACATAAATACCGAATCAAAATCGGTCCATTTGTTCGGGAGCTACAATTCTAACCCCCATCTCCCCTTTCCTCCTCCCATTATAGCTAAGAACCATCCCGTTAACCTAAGCTTTAAACAAAAAAAAAAAACCGCAGCTAAATCGGTCCATTCATTTGGATGCTACGAATCTCACCCCCTTTTCTCACCTCCCCTCTCCACCTCCCCATATAGTTAAGAATCATCCCGATCACATTAGCTTTCAAACAAAAAAACTGCATCAAAATCGATCCATTCATTTGGGAGCAACGATGCCACAGACACACACACACACACACGCACACACACACACGCGCGCGCCCACACACACACGCGCGCACACACACACACACACACACACACACACACACACACAACACACACTTTATATATATATATATATATATATATATATATAATGTATTATTTTTTAATTCACTATGGCCACATTTTTTCTGGGAGAGATGGCCATAAAACGTAAAGTAAAAAACCGGGACCACAGCCGGGACTACGATCAGTGAAAATGTTAGAGATACCTAACTTCTATGCGCGGTGGCTGCTTGAGGTACCTGGGATGAAGAAGATTTGAAGAAACCCATGGCTGAAGTGCAAAATGGAAAACCGATAATCTACAGGGCTGCCATTATTTACTAAATTTCTACCATCTTCAAAATTTGGCCCTGCAAATGAGAAGAGGTTCTGTGTAGGCACATAAAATAAATGCAGTCTAGAGGACTCCCCTTCAGAATGGGTGATATCAGTTAGGAATAAAACACAGGTACAACTGACAATTGTAGACAGCAGTTGCGAAAAAATTCCAGTAGCTTATTGCCTCAATAATGAGAAAGATATCTGCAGAGGCTGCGGTGAAAATTATTATAACTGAACTCATCGAATACTGGTTGCAGTGCAAAACTTACTCATATTGGGTGCATGAACATATAACCGAGCTTGAGCAATGGTGTTCACGCTGTGGCAATGAGCAATCGAACACCATAAAAGAGTCTAACGGGAAAGGCAGGGGCAAAAGTAGCACTGGTCAACTCACCCAGGCCACTATGGCCATATAGTTCTAGAGTTATAAAAGAGAGACGATATACTTCTTAACGTTACTATCGCTCTTTTCATAGTATCCCGTATGTATAGGAGTGATTTTAAAGACATTTTAAGTCAAAACAAAAAAGCTTTGATTTTGAACAAGACATAGGTTCAAACACTAAAACCCGACTACTGTCGGGTAAAAAATTGACGAATCGATTGATATCTCGCTTGTCAAAATCGGACCAAGTTTTTAGTTCGAACACAAAACCATTCAATTTCCTTGCCGTAGTTGGGTAAAAATAAATAATAGTTAAAAAAAACTAAAAAACACGCTTTATATAGAAAAGCAAACTAAAAAATAGAAAATAAATTTTAATAGTGTAAATAAGAGAAATTTATTTTCTATTTTTAGTTTGCTTT
Organism: Alsophila aescularia; assembly: GCA_946251855.1. NCBI lineage: Eukaryota > Metazoa > Arthropoda > Insecta > Lepidoptera > Geometridae > Alsophila > Alsophila aescularia. Next base: position 565,860 of record OX276373.1, on the reverse strand, counting down.
TCTATATAAAGCGTGTTTTTTAGTTATTTTTAAACTATTATTTATTTTCAACTTTTTTTTTTTTCGTATTTTGGCATTGTCATCGGTCTTTGACAGGGGTGCAAAATTTGAATGAAATCTGACCGTTTAAAGTGGGTCAAAATAGCGTCCAAAGGAGTCGGTTACAATCATACAAACATACAAACATACAAGTGAAGCTAATATAAAGCGTATAAAAATAGCCTATGACACTCTATACATGAAGAAAATTCGATTAATACCTCATTTGTCGAAATCGGGTCAAGTTTTGAGTTTGAACACATAATCCTTCCTTTGCTTCTACGTAGTCGGGTAAAAAAGATAGCATATGACACTCTATACCTGAAGACAAATTGATAGACGCTTTTTAAAATTGTACCACTAGGGGCGACGCTATAGTGGAACATTCACATCCACTTACCACATACATAGATACATACATACATACATACATAGACTGTTAAACTCATTACCCTTCCTTTTCTTTGCTGTAGTCGGGTACAAAGATTAAGTACTTACTTTGCTGGTTGAAGTAAGATTATGCAATCAAGCAAACGATAAGCTATCAATGCGACGCTTGATGGCATCACAAAGTAGGTGTGATGGAAGCCTAACCGTTCAACAGTGCAAGTTAGAATCCAATGATACCTCGTTCGGTCCTAGGCTCCGTGCCAATGATTTTTCTAAGCTATGATCCTAGTTATATGGTTTTCCATCACTCGTGATTCGGTGGGAACGTTAAATTAGCCTATTAATAGTTCTATTAATAATGATAATAATAGATTCGGTACAATTCACACCTTCCTATACTAACTATTCCTATATTGTATTGTATTCATTTTTCGCATGCTTTTTTACATCACCCGCGGGGTTTATATGAAGACCAGCGTCTAGTGTGTTGCACTGGGCATTTGTGAAGATTATATGAAGACCAGCGTCTAGTGTGTTGCACTGGGCATTTGTGAAGATTATATGAAGACCAGCGTCTAGTGTGTTGCACTGGGCATTTGTGAAGATTATATGAAGACCAGCGTCTAGTGTGTTGCACTGGGCATTTGTGAAGATTATATGAAGACCAGCGTCTAGTGTGTTGCACTGGGCATTTGTGAAGATTATATGAAGACCAGCGTCTAGTGTGTTGCACTGGGCATTTGTGAAGATTATAAGCCCCTTTCAACACACTCATAAGCGCATTTGTGAAGATTATAAGCCCCTTTCAACACACTCATAAGCACATTTGTGAAGATTATAAGCCCCTTTCAATACACTCATAAGCACATTTGTGATGATTATAAGCCCCTTTCAACACACTCATAAGCACATTTGTGAAGATTATAAGCCCCTTTCAACACACTCATGAGCACATTTGTGAAGATTATAAGCCCCTTTCAACACACTCATGAGCACATTTGTGAAGATTATAAGCCCCTTTCAACACACTCATAAGCACATTTGTGAAGATTATAAGCCCCTTTCAACACACTCATAAGCACATTTGTGAAGATTATAAGCCCCTTTCAACACACTCATAAGCACATTTGTGAAGATTATAAGCCCCTTTCAACACACTCATAAGCACATTTGTGAAGATTATAAGCCCCTTTCAACACACTCATAAGCACATTTGTGAAGATTATAAGCCCCTTTCAACACACTCATAAGCACATTTGTGAAGATTATAAGCCCCTTTCAACACACTCATAAGCACATTTGTGAAGATTATAAGCCCCTTTCAACACACTCATAAGCACATTTGTGAAGATTATAAGCCCCTTTCAATACACTCATAAGCACATTTGTGATGATTATAAGCCCCTTTCAACACACTCATAAGCACATTTGTGAAGATTATAAGCCCCTTTCAACACACTCATAAGCACATTTGTGAAGATTATAAGCCCCTTTCAACACACTCATAAGCACATTTGTGAAGATTATAAGCCCCTTTCAACACACTCATAAGCACATTTGTGAAGATTATAAGCCCCTTTCAACACACTCATAAGCACATTTGTGAAGATTATAAGCCCCTTTCAACACACTCATGAGCACATTTTATGTTTTTTATCTATGTATTTTTTGTATTGTGTGTGTTGAATAAATGTTTTTTCTTTCTTTCTTTTTCTTTTCTTTCAATCTAGGATATCTTGATACCTGTACTAAACAATGGATAAACATACAGAGATACGAATATTACATCCATGACTCGGAAACAAACATGTCTGCTTCACACAATTGATTTTACATAGCAGGGTCCGAACCAGCCACCGTTGATTGACTAGTCAGGGTCACTAACTATTCAGCTGGCCGGTCGTCGGACGTCGGTGATTAATAGCCGACGTTAAGCCATGTCTGAGGCCCTTGGGCGGCCTGACAAACTCTGACACCAGAGGCCAGCACTAACTCATACGACAAAAAAACAAACAGAGCCTTTCCAAAGCTATAAATTTAGGATGTACTAATCAATCAACACAAAAAAACAACCTAAATTCATTTAATATTAGATACATTTTTTGCATTCTTTGCCAACTCCACTTAAAATAATAACAAGCAAAAATTAATCTCCTGTAATGAAAATAAAAGGCGTTATGTTACTTTGTGTTTTTCGAGGCGGGAATTTTCCTTTCTACAACCATATTGTTTTAAAAAATAATAATGATTTTCAGCAACTTTAAAAGTTAACATAATCGGCTTCAAATAATACAGATGTATACCATCATGACAACAATATGATAACTTAGCTTTTTATTCCTTAACTTAATCTGCTGTAATGAAAATAAAAGGCGTTATGTTACTTTGTGTTTGAAGAGGCGGGCATTTTCCTTTCTCACAAGATTTTATACAACCTTATTAATTTGAAAAATAATAATGATATTTCAGCAACTTTAAAAGTTAACATAATCGGCTTCAAATAATACAGATGTATACCATCATGACAACAATATGATAACTTAGCTTTTTATTTCTTAACTTAATCTGCTGTAATGAAAATAAAAGGCGTTATGTTACTTTGTGTTTGAAGAGGCGGGCATTTTCCTTTCTCACAAGATTTTATACAACCTTATTAATTTGAAAAATAATAATGATATTTCAGCAACTTTAAAAGTTAACATAATCGGCTTCAAATAATACAGATGTATACCATCATGAAAACAACATGATAATTTAGCTTTTTATTTCTTAAATTAATCTGCTGTAATGAAAATAAAAGGCGTTATGTTACTTTGTGTTTGAAGAGGTGGGCATTTTCCTTTCTCACAAGATTTTATACAACCGCATTGTTTTAAAAAATAATAATGATATTTCAGCAAGTTTAAAAGTTAACATAATCGGCTTCAAATAATACAGATGTATACCATCATGACAACAATATGATAATATAGCCTTTTATTTCTTAACTTAATCTGCTGTAATGAAAATAAAAGGCGTTATGTTACTTTTTGTTTGTCGAGGCGGGCATTTTTCTTTCTGACAAGATTTTATACAACCGTATTGTTTTATAAAATAATAATGATTTTTCAGCTTCTTTAAAAGTTAACATAATCGGCTTCAAATAATACAGATGTACCTACCATCATGACAAAAACATGATAATTTAGCCTTTTAGTAAACACCTGCGGGGCGAAGCTCTACGGTATACCGTAAAGAAAAACCTACCTATAGTTACAGCTCCTTGTCCATAATAACCCCTTTTGTTTATATCGGTTTCCGGCTTGGCGCCCAATCTGTCTACTATTCAGTATAAAGTATAAGAGTGATGGTAGTCTAACGGTTCAATAGTGCAACTTAGAACCCAAGGATACCAGGTTTGTTCCTAGGCTACGCACCGATGACTTTTCTAAGTTATGTGCGGTTTTCCATCGCTTCGTGCTTCAGAGGGCACGTTAAGCCATGTCAGGGGCCCTCGGGCGGCTTGACTTACTATGACACCAGAGGCCAGCACTACCTCATTCGACAAACAAACAAACAAACCAGTTTTAAGTCACCTGAGCTATCCAACTGTGACAATTGCATTGCAATCGGGCCAGTAGTTTTTATGTTACGCGCGAATAAACAAACAGAGACAGTCACCATTTAAAAAAAGTTATATTCTTCTTCAGTAGCTTATTTTAGGTCCCTTGGACAATGTTTTTTAAATTATCTTCATTGTACAGTCTTTTTTAGCTTACTGCTTTATTATAAATATATATAGAAGATAAATAGTGATCGAATAGATTGAGGGGGTAAAATATAAATTTAATATAAAATGGAATATTTATTAATCTGGTTCAGATGCATACTGATCAACTAAAGAACTTCCTTATTTAGAGCTGTAACGGCTTCAACATAAGAACCTTATTTTTTTAGAAGCTTTTCTGGCTAAATGAGAATTCAACCAATAGCGAATCCGACTAAGGGTGGATTCTACCAAACACGAAGTTACCCGAGTGTAACTAACCCTAGGATAACTTTACTCTTTGGATTTACTCTCGGATAACATAATTTGCGTTTTTCCATGGCAAACATAGAGTAGCCAATGAGTATACATCACCCATTGGCTACTAAGATTAACGAATGAATAGGGAACGAACATGCTAGCCAATTAAAATGGAAAGACAATTGTTTATCAAGCGCAAAGTAAGATTTTATGTCAACTTAATTTTGCAGGATTATATTAGATTATAACTAGATACTACGTAGTTTGTTTCACTTTTACCTTCCTATTGAATTAAATCTTTGTGTTTTTTGGGGCACGTGTTTAGGACAGTTTTTTTAGAGACACCTATTTTATGACACTTCGTGTTTGAATAAAGTAGGTACAAAACCACATATCGGTTTGAAGTATATTCCAGATGATGATTGATTTTGGACAAATGACACAGAGACGCTTCTTTGGATGATTGAAACCTTATGGAAAAATCACGGCCATCATAGTTATTGAAGTAATTATTAATTTCTCATATTCATTGTAGACGCTTTGGAATGTACGCTTCAATCAAATTTCAAAAAAATCACGCCCATCATAGTTATTGAAGTAATTATTAATTTCTCATATTAATTGACGACGACGCTTTGGAATGTACGCTTCAATCAAATTTCAAAAAAATCACGGCCATCATAGTTATTGAAGTAATTATTAATTTCTCATATTAATTGACGACGACGCTTTGGAATGTACGCTTCAATCAAATTTAAAAAAAAACACGGCCATCATAGTTATTGAAGTAATTATTAATTTCTCATATTAATTGACGACGACGCATTGGAATGTACGCTTCAATCAAATTTCAAAAAAATCACGGCCATCATAGTTATTGAAGTAATTATTAATTTCTCATATTAATTGACGACGACGCTTTGGAATGTACGCTTCAATCAAATTTCATAAACGTTGCATTATTTGAAAATAAGTCACTATCACAAGAAACCTCTGTCTACGCAACAAACATAAAATTAGGAAGCATTTACTTTCATTTACCTAATTTCAATAGATAATACTGTATATACCGGAGATAGATGTGAAACTCGATTTTTGTTTTGAATTATGGGAAAAAGTGCTGTTCCAGGTATAAGAGACGGCGCTGTACATTTCTTTATGTGCGAAAAGTTTTTGAGGCTATTCGGTTACCAACCTGGGATTGACGGCACGTGAGTAGGGTACTGACACCACTGCGCCATGAGGGATCTTAGCCGCTGGCCGAAAATTGAGTATCCGCTTCTGGCTTACTGCATCTCTTTATAATTTGTTTGAAAACTATAATAATTAAAAAACTACCGACGACAAAGCATGCCTTTTGCTTTTCAGCGCCATCTTCAGGACTTTCCGCCTCACTTTCCGTATATATTTATTTTTTGTCCACTATTGCTCGTCAGTTTCACCCCCATGGTACTTTCGGTTAGGCACAAAATGACACGAGAAAATATGTTCATCTAGCGGCCACCATTAAAATAGTCTCAGTTTAACCTCTTAATCCACCAAAATCGGCCGTGTTAATATGTACTTGCGTATAGCTTATTCTTAGGTTAATAGTTGGCTAAATGCAAAATCGGCTTACTCTTAGAATAAGCAGTGGTACTCTCGAGTAAAAACTTACACCAGTTTGGTCAAATCCACCCTAAGTGGGAACAAATCCACCCTAAGTGGGAACAAATGGTAGGAATGTGTTTTTTTATTTTATTATTACGGACTAGGCAGTAGTTTGACCACGATCTCACCTGATGGAAAGCGATGATGTGATCAAAGTTGTAGCACGTTTGCCTAGTAGATACCTATTCACTCTTGAAATACTCACACACCTGGGTTATATTTTACCGGAAACACTGACAGAGAAGAGCATTCCACTTTTTTATTATTTTTGTGCGAGTTATTTCAACCATAAAAGGGTGGCGGTTTGCTGATCGTCTAATTGTGCGGTGATGGAGGAATCAGATGGTGCAGTTCTTGCGCACACACTCCATAGTGAAATCTGTAGAATACCGACAGGCTTTCGACCTCACGTCGATGCTTCAGACTTTAAAGCTTACTCTTTACCAGAGTGTCATCCCCGATGCGCCTCATAGCACGTCTCTCAATTGAATCCAATGCGTCGAACTGACTTGGCAGAACTGTCCAAGAGCAGTATTCTATACAAGGTTGGACCTGTGATTCATATAGACTCAAAAGCTTTCTCGGTGTGAACTGTGAAGTACCGCCTATTCTTAGACAAAAAACCAAGTTTCTTTGCAGGTACCTTGGCTTTGGAGTCAATGCAAGACCCAAAATTCAGGTTCAAGTTCGACACCCAAAAGCTCTAGATTGTCGCCTATTGGTATTGCTACACTACTTTGAACGCACTTTGATAAAATTTGATATCCATATCCATACCAATAATTAATAGTGAATTTTGTCTGTTTGTTTGTTTGTTTGGGGAGCTTTCACGCAATAACGGCGGGACGGATTTTGATGAAATTTAGAATGGAGATAGCTTATACCCTGGAATAAAACATAGGAAACATGTTATCTCGGAAAATTGTAAGTTTCCACGGGAAAACTGGAAAATGTTGTTTACTCACTGTAAGGAACGGTTGAACCATCACATAATGGTATGTGGTTGCCATGGAAACAAAATAACAAGTCTGTCAAAAAACATCAAGATGACCATGTCATGGTAAAACTTCAAACCGGCTATCATAATATGATGCGTACACAACAATTCGTGACTGTGCTGTAAAACGTGGAAGAGTTTCTTTAGTTGGAGCTGATTTATGGTAAGCATGACCTAAATCGACATCCAGGATGTCGATTTAGGTCATGCTTACCATAAATATGCATTGACATTGGAACAGAACCAACGTGCATAAATTCAACCCTGTAGGGTGTGACGGGGTCCAAACCTCTTTCATAATAATACTCTTTTGATATCTTAATTCTTTCATAATCCATTTCTTTTCATTTTGATAGTTCATTATTAATTCCAAATACAAATAACCTGTCACTCTTAAATTGTGATTGATTCGCTCAAGTCTGTGTTCTTGGACCTAACTTTAAAAAAGAAACAGAATACACACGCTATATATACTAAACTAAATATATTTCATTTCAAAACCTAAGTTTGCTGAATATAGCTGAAGGAAACGTGTACGTATGAAGACTAGCAGCTACGAAGCCTCCGCTGCCCGTTGAAAAATGAAGGCTCGCACTACTAAGTATAATTAAATTATTGTGAGCAAGGAGTCCCCTTGAGCTGGTAGACACCCTCGGGGGGGGGGGGGGGGGGGGGGGGCTCCGGCCACAATTGGCGCCCAACGTGGGGCCATCCAGGATGTCGATTTAGGTCATGCTTACCATAAATATGCATTGACATTGGAACAGAAACAACGTGCATAAATTCAACTCTGTAGGGTAAGAGGAAGTGGTTCTAACTCAGCTTCCAGGATTTGACCTAAACAAACATACATACATACATACAGACAGACATTGCATGTTATATAAATATTTAAAAAAAGGTATTCTTCCCAAATATAGCAAGATATTCACAAAAAAAAAACTCGAATCTAGAATCTGGGTTATATAAAATGACAAAGGCCAAGACGGAAGCTTCGCTTTGCTTCGCTTGCCTTTTGCTTGCCTTAGCCTTCTAATTTGTCACAAGATTAGGTATTTTGTTGCATATGCATTCAAATTGGGGTAAAAATCAAATTGACTTACTGGTACTGTTTTTGGGAAAAGTATCTCAATATTTATTATGTTGACCATTATTTTTCCTCCTATTTTTTTTGTTGTCTTGTGTATTTAAAAACATCACTTTTTGACACAGCCGAGCCTTTGATGTTTAACTGACCACAATTATTGTGAAACATTACACGGATTCGTAATGTTTCACAATTCTGATTGTGAACAAAGTAAGTCAATAATAGTTCAATCCTCTCACATTGCATATTTTTTAATATTATTTATTTTGTATAATATAAGTTATCCTACATTGTAACTTGTAACAGATGGAAGATATTAAAAAAAAACAATAGAGGCCCTGCCGAAATACCTTTAACTTGGTTCTAAAATCCATACCAATATATAAAAGTGAAACGTTGTCTGTTTGTTTGTTTGTTTGGGGAGCTTTCACGCGATAACCGCTGGACGGATTTTGATGAAATTTAGAATGGCGATAGCTTATACCCTAGAATAAAACATAGGATACTTTTTATCCCGGAAAATTTCACGAATTCCGTGGAAGTTTCCACGGGAAAATTAGAACATGTTGAATACTCGCTGTTAGGAACGGTTGCCATGGAAACGAAATAACAAGTCCGTCAAAAATCATTAAGAGCATTGGTGCTACAGATTAAGTCAACAATCCACGGAGGCCATAACCAAGAAGTCTAAGTCTACTTTTGCATTGGTTTTTAATATCCTAGAAGAACGTAAGTAGGATGCTTTTTTCGCGATAAACTGTAGTCCGCGTGGACGAAGTCGCGGGCGGTTAAGCTAGTAAATAATAAAGAAAAAAAGCCACAAACAAGCTAATGCAAAGGTACTAACTAAAGGTACGGAAGATCTTGTAGCGGTTAAAGCCGCGTTGATTACATTGTTTTGTCTAGTTCTAGTTAAATCCAACGTTTAATTTTTGATGATGGACTTTATGTCTCTCCTCCTAAACAAAAGCTATTGGATAAAATAAAAACATGTAGGTAAAACGAAAAATAAAATTCTGTTAAAAAATGTAACGTAAAATAACTTTCTTGAGTCAAGCTTAAAGTTCAGAATCGGAAAGCTTATGGTAAGAGGTGGTATAAATTAAATAAAAGTGTCGCTCTGGCTATTTATGAAAAATCGGAAAAATCATACCGATACCTGAGCCAGCTACTACCGATGATAATATTAGACGAAATGATTTTGAAACAACGGCTCATCTACAATCCATCTGGAGACAAAATCGAATGGGAAAGCTCTCGATCTTTTATCCTCGTATCTTAGCAATAGAATCCAAAAAGTAGATGTAAATGGTGCGAGGTCATCAGGATCTCTCATTACAATGGGAGTCCCACAGGGTTCAATACTTGGGCCATTCTTGTTCTTGGTTTACATTAACGATCTTCCCTTTTTCATAAAGAACTTATGTGATATTGTTTTGTTTGCAGATGATACTTCTCTAATTTTTAAGATTGACAGAACCTTGAATAATTTTGACGACGTTAACAATCGCAATCGCGCTAGTTCTTAGTTGGTTTACAACTAACAATTTAATGTTAAATCCTAAGAAAACTAAATGTATCAAATTTTCACTACCCAATGTCAGAGGGGTTCCTACGAATTCAAGTATTTTAATAAATAGTGAGCCTGTAGACCTTGTGCAGTCAACCACATTTTTGGGTATTACTGTAAATTCAGTGAGGTCCTCACATATCGTTGTTAGCTGGTAGATTGAGCTCTGCAGCCTATGCAGTACGTAAAATTAGACAGTTTACCGATATAGCTACTGCAAGATTAGTATATTTTAGTTACTTTCACAGTATTATGTCATATGGCATTTTGCTGTGGGGTAAGGCCGCGGAAATTCAATCAATATTTGTGCTACAGAAGAGAGCAATTCGTTCCATTTACAATATGAAATTCCGAGATTCTCTTAGGGAACGTTTTAAAGAGATCAATATTCTTACAGTGGCTTGTCATTATATAAATGAAAATATAATGTATGTTCGGAAGAATATCAATACCTTTGTTAAAAATAGGGATGTTCATAATTTTAATACTAAAAATAAAAATAAACTAAAAGTGTCTGGATTTCGGTTAAAGAAAGTTAGTGGTTCATATATGGGGAACTGTATACGATTTTTTAATAAGTTATTTGATGGCATTGATCAATTACCAATGCATAGGTTTAAAACTTTTGTTAAAGTAAATCTCATAAAGAAAGCGTATTACAATGTAAATGATTATATTAATGACAGAAATGCATGGCCTGATGTTTCCAAGCTCCATGATAATAATAAGTGATAGCTTCGATGTTAACGTTAAGTGTATGAAATGTTCAAAGTACTTTGTGAGATGTCTCAAACATACCATGATATCACATTGTTTTATACAACATAATTATCGAGTTAGAAGTTTTTACCTTATTTTTTCCAGTATGATTGTTTGATGTTTGTGGGATATCTCATTGTCACTTTTACCTTTTATATTTGTAGTTTACATGTTTTGTTATAATTGTGACATTTGAAAAAAAACATGAAGAATGAACAAATATGGAAAAAATACACCCCGTAGAGTTTATTGGTGCTCTCTTCTCTAACGGGCGTATTTCCGAAGCACCGGTAGAGTCAGAAGGGTATTTCCTTTTCCAGTGTGAGATTTAACTCTGTTGGCACATGAAAGGGAAATTTCCTTTTCAAACTCAAATAATACTTAGTTTATCTAAATTTGGATTGATTTGATCTTTTTATAATATTTTATGTATATCTGTTTGTTCGGGAGATGTTAATTTTGACTTGTAAAAGTGCTATTATTTTTGCCTATTTACAATAAAATACTTTGACTTTGACTTTGACTTTGAAGGTTTTGTAGATAAGTTAATAGTGGTGGAAGATCCATTCGTATCGCAGACCACGCATTGCCGCTATGCCAAATGGACTAGCGATGCATCTAGGTGTTGAGACTCATAATCATAAAGTACGGCCACAAACATAAATGGTGGGTAAATCTCACACCTACGATTCACCAACGATGTCGTGCATAAGGCATTCAGTAGGAGAAGCCTAGGCCAAGCAGTGGACGAACATAGACTGATGATGAAACCAAGATGCTCTTGAAAATTTATTTGTGATAATAAGGCAACATAGCCGCCGTACCAACAGGAATCCTACATACCACCACTTTAAAGGGGCATTCAAAACAGCAGTGCTAACACGTTTGAGTGCACCATTGAGTAGCCCTCTACTCAACGGTGCCAAGCGTCAAAAATACGTTACGTTAAAAATACGACTTTCAAGATATTGTGTTTCCAAGTGTCAGTGGAAACGAAAGATAAAAAAACGATTTTGAAAATGTATCATGTGTGAACAAATGACACACAAAGATATTTCTTCAAGTTGTTGTGAATTAAATAGAGTTGCATATCTCCGAGAGAAAACAACAGAAATGCTAGGTACCAGAAGATGAATTAAGTATGAAAATCTGACTGTGACAAATGCATAAACTCATTGACCGTTTCTGAAGCAGAACAAAATTCGATATTTAATTATATCTCAGTCAGAGTATTGTGGAAGGTCGCCAACCCGCATGCCCTGGTGACTATGGGTACAACCTACATGGTATAGACAACAAATAAATGGCCCATTGTTCCTGGCAGCCTTACTATTCCTGACCAAGATGGCGATCATGGTGACGCTGCCGTCACCATAACCCCTATTTTGGTCTGTGGTGGTGGGTGCGAAGAATCTCCGGGCTACGATAGGCCACCTACAACTGACTTTGGCAACTTACAACGGACGAACGCTCAGGCTTGATGACCGTATGGCACAGCTCGAAACGGAACTGGCAAGGTTAATGTGGCATATTCTGGAGTTGTGCGAAGTTTGAAGAGAGGGCGAGGACATCATAACTCTAGAATCGGGCCAACTTATGTACTACCGGGAGGGTGACCAGCAATCCCAAGGTGGCGTTGGATTCCTCATCCATAAAGTCCTTGCAGGCAACGTTGTAGAAATCTCTTTGTATCGCCACGCTTTCGCACTCAAGGAGTACATGCGTGGCCGTTTCTTCTGCCCCCATGCATCCTCTGCACAAGGGTGTCTGTGACACCTAATCTGTGAAGGTGTTTGTTAAGAGGGCAATGACCAGTTACAATTCCCACCACTTGTCGGAGACTGTCCCGTTGAAGATTCAGAAGTTTTCGGCAGTATCTCAGATTTAACTCCGGGAAAGCCTCCCTTGAATGTCTACAACCCTTTATACTTGCCCATAGTTCTTGATGTAGTTTATGTATCCTTTGATGGATCCACTATTTTACCATTTCCAAGTATTAGTTCACAAAGGTCGTTGGCGTATATTAAAAAGAGCGTAGGACCCAAAATGCTACCCTGAGGAACACCATACGCAACGAGGATTTCATCACTTAACAAGTTACCAATTTAAACCATTTGTTTCCTTCCAGAAAGATAGTCCGTGATAGCCTGAGAGCAACACCTCTGACGCCCACCATCTCCATCTTATTTAGCAGGATAGGGACGGTGACAGCATCAAATGCCTTAGCCAGGTCAAAATATACCAACACATTTGTTCTTTTTATCTACGTGGTGGTATAAAAATGCCACTCGATAAACTTAAATTACAAATGTGAGTTAAATGGGGAGCGATTGAATTTTTAGCGTATATTAAGACCTGGCTTGGAATACCATCATGACATGTCGCACTGGTTTTTTTAAGACTGGTAATAATTGAATCAATTTCAGCAACATCAGTTGGAAAAAGTTCAAAGGATTGAGTTGAAAATTTGTCTCTTAGAAAGGTAGAATAGCAGGTATGATTTCTGTTTTGCGATAAAATTTCATTTTCTAGAGTATTACCAATATTCGCAAAATAATTGTTTATATAATTAACAGAATCTATTGCATTTTCTTTTAACATTATAAGGTCTCGATCTAAGCTAATACTTTTATTAAAGTGTAATTTTGCAACATTTTGATTACCTTCCATGTTTTTTTTTGCTATCACTGGCCGCCTCCTTTAATTCGTTTTTATAATACTCATTTTTTACTTTTTTAAGAATTTCACAACAGTAATTTCGATATATTATATATCACACAAGATTAAGCGTTTGTATAGTTAGTTATCTTTTTTCGTCAATACGCTCAGCTGAAACGAAGTTACACTATTTAGATTGTACGTCGTTTTTTATGGAATTCCGATGATCTCTTTTTATATGTTATAATAAGTCTCGGAAACTGGTCGTTGCGGAAACATTTAGTCGTTAAATTAAAAGCAAGATGGACGAGCCCAGGATTCTTAAAATAATATAAAAAAAAAAAAAAAAAAAAAAAAAAAAAAAAACTAAACTCGAAGCACGTGACTTTTTGCTGCATTATACGCTAATTGATAATAAAGATGCCATACACTGACGTTTGGAGGACTAATTTAACAACTCGTCCTACAAAACCGTCATCCCAATGTGACTGAAAATAGTTTAATAATTATAACAATAATGTTGAAAAATCTCAACAATATCGGTTATTGATCATATTAGATTATATTTTTAGGCAGAGTTATAGGTTTAATTGTTCATTGATGTAAATAAAATTATCAATTTTATCATCACAAATTAATTTGTGATAATGTAACGTGTAGGTACATAATTCTGCATTGATGATATTACCATTATCTCTTAAGGTCCACATGTGTTTATATATCAATTTTGAGGACTAGGTGTGAATAAAATTATTGAATAAACGAACTTACCTGTAAGTGAAGTTCTATCATAATTGTAGGAGTGCCTAGTCCAAAGAGATTGATAGCCCACCCTCCCTATATTTAATATTCCCAGTCTGAAGACTCTAGCGGTAATATTATCAATGAAAGCAGGGTTTTGGCTCGAAACAAAATGACATAACTAGATATATGGGAAGGTTTTAATGAAGCAAGGCGGTTTCTTTCAACTTTTTTCTCTCAACTTGTGCATAAAATGGTGGGGCCGGGTGGCGATACTACATGTGTTTATATATTAATCTCCTCGGACTAGTCGCACCTATAATAATGATAGAACTTCACTTACAGGTAAGTTCATTTGATCAATTATTATGAAGTGTCAAGAAAACTAATATAGCGGCTTACCAGCTGGCATATTGTTTTTCCGACGGAACAAAAAATGACCAAAACCTATCGAGTGAGGTATCAAAATTTAGGTCTCTATAAGACCATTTCAGAGATATATAATTCTTATAACTAAACAGTAGCAATATTCTTATAAGTTTCTTTCAAAATTTTCTATTTTAGATTATTATGTAGTATATGTATAGTCTAAAGTTGCAATTGCAACTATTAAAGTAAAGTAAAATATTTCAATAAAAAAGACACGTTAAATTTATATAAATACTAGCTGCGCCCCGCAGTTTCACTCACTTCCCTCAGGAACCATAAAAATTTCCGGGATAAAAAGTAACTTATGTGTTAATCCAGAGTATAAACTACCCCCGTAAGAAATTTCATCCAAATCCATTCGGCCGTTTAAGCGTGAAGAAGTAAAACACACACACACAAACATACACACACACACACAAACACACACACACACAAACACACACACACAAACACACACACACACACACACACACTCACACACACGCACACACACCCTTGAATAAACACAAACTTTCATGTTTTGAAGTTTTGAATATTAATATTAATGTGATTATTTATGCGAGCGGTCAGCTCGTATTCAATAATTTTGTTCACAGTCTTGTTTGAATATCTATCTATTACTATAATAAAACTGTAACTAGGCTAAATCTGTACAATATTTATTTTTTGAAAATTATAATTGAGATAAACTTCAAAATTGATATGAAGTGCAAAAAGGTATTTTTTGATTTTTTTGTCTGTCTGTCTGTCTCTTTGAACACGCATCATGCTGAAACTACCAGACGGATTTGGGATAAAAAATAGTAATACAGCAAACACTTAACTAATAAAACTTAAATTTAACTTAATTACTAGCTGTATTGCCCTCAGCATTATCCACCAGTTACTACATATAAAAACAGTCTGTGTGTGTAACAAAAAATTATAATAATTTAGATGTGCAAATAAACAAGTAGTAAATAAAGTGAACTATTAACATACAATTTAGATATTCACAAGAACTCTATTCAAAACTAAGATTAACATTCAGTATTGAGGGAGTTAAATACAGCTTTCTTAAACCTTGGCCCTGAAAGGGCAAAAATATCTATAGCCTCGAATTGAGCATTATAATTAATAACTAATTGGCATAGGGGTGAACGCAAACCAGCATTGGTTTTAGCACGTCTTGAATTAATAGTTAGCAGTCGTGTTGTGCGCACTTGTCTGCGTAGCGTATCAGTTCTTGGACAAATATAACACAGTTGGTTCGTAATATCTATACAATCAAATTTACTGTGAACAATGCCATGTAAAAACGTAGCACCGAGGAGTACACGTCTAGATTGGAGAGATAACAATTTATATTTATTAAGTAGATTTACATAACCAACTTTAGCATGGTAGCATCCATAATTTAGGGATCGCAAAAATTTACTATGTACTCTTTCTACCATATCACTATATTTTGAATTAATTGGATTCCATATTTGGGTAGCGTATTCCAAACATGACCTCACAAGAGAAATATATAAATACATATATGTCGACGGTCGTATAAAATCTTTGGCAGTCCGCATAACAAAACCATACATTTTAAGTGCCGAATCTATTATTTTATCTACATGTATATCGAAATGAAGCTTAGAATCTAAAATAACTCCAAGATTTCTGATAAAAGCAACCTTTAGAAATGGCGTGCGGCAAAGTGAATAGGAGTAATTTATAATATGAACCTTTTTGGTAAATGTTATAAAATTACATTTCGGTAAACTTTGATATTTTTAATATTGCGATAGATTTTAAGATCATCGGCGTATAATAGAAATTTTGAATAACTAAAACAAATATGAATATCATTGATAAATAAGACAAAGAGAAAAGGACCTAAAATTGAGCCTTGAGGTACTCCTGAAGTAACTTATATGTAGTCGGACTTATAACCATTAATAACTACTTTATGTGTACGGTTTGTAATGTATGAGGCAAACCAGCGGAGCAAATTACCACGTATACCATTGAAGGCGATTTTGTTTAGCAAAAGTTCATGGTCTACCTTGTCAAAAGCTTTTCGAAAGTCTGTGTAAATCACGTCAGTTTGAATTTTACTGTCAATATTTTCAAAAAGTTGACCCACAAAAATGGTAAGATTTGTAACAGTAGATCTATTTTTAACAAAGCCATGCTGTTTTTTTATAAATATTTTGTGTAATATAGGATAGATTTCATGGTGAACCAATCTCTCGAAAAGTTTTGACAAGGCAGACGAAATTGATATGGGACGATAGTTCTCAACGTCATATTTCGTACCGCTTTTTAAGACAGGTGTTATGTTGGCTTCTTTCCAAATGTTAGGAAAAAATCCTTCGCCAATACATTTGTTATAAATAATTCCAAGTCCAACATACAAATGATCAGCCACGCATTTTCAAAAATATTGCAGGTATGCCTTTGGACCCGGTCCCTTTGCAGGATCAAGAGCCTTAAGTTCTCTGAGGATTTTTGAGGGGCTAATATAGATATGACTAATTAATTCACATCCCGTATTGAAGTCTGGAGGAGGTTTCCATTCATTACCAAATGAAGATGATTCGTAGACAGACTCGAAAAACTGAGAAAATAAGTTACATACGCCATTCGGTTCATTACTAGAAGTGTTATTAAAATGAACACTAGATGGAACTACGGCCAAATTTTTTTTGTTTGCAATGTTTCTCCAAAAGCACTTAATATTATTTTGAATACCGTCTTCCGCTGACTTCCGGTATCTAGCAAAGCACTTATAACATTCACTGTTAAAAAAGGCCCGACATTGCAAAAATTGTTTGATGTTTGATTTGGTTATGGATTAATGTTTACAATACTGTTTATCCCGAAAAAAAATTGGATAATCTGCAGGATAGGGGTTGAAAGTTATTTAAAAGAACACATATCACGCTGAACTTCTAAACGGATTTTGATGTAACTTGGCACAGTCAACGTTTATATTATGTGTTAAAATCAAGAATACTTTTTGTAGCGAAAAAATAAAAGGTTCCTTTCTGCGGGATAGGAGTGTAAATGTATGTTAAATTGAAATTTATAAAAATAGTACATCCGTTTATAAAAAAAGACAAAGTAAATTCGGTGTTACTGCCACGCAATAGAGTGGCGCATCGGAAGCGTGTCGGGCATGTAACTCAGAGGCCCATGGATCGAATTCACGTGTTTCTATAAACGTTTGGGCTGAATATTTATATGCATTTACATATTTTATGCGTTATTTTTACATTTTCTTTGATATTTTTAAGGCTTCTGTAATTTCCTGAAGTAAACCGTTAGGTTTTGTTTGAAAACAAACAGGTAAACATATACAGGCTATCGCATATCGCGTTTGTTATATCATATTGATATTGATAATTTATAAACCTTTCGCAATATACCAAAAACGTAAAATCCCAAAGACGTCGTATGGTACGATTAATGCCAAATTCTCATCATGCAATACCAAATGCTTGACGATGCCAATGTTTTAAATCATCACAGTAACAATAATTCCACTTCAGATTATTTAGAAAAAAACTCAAAAACAGAAAACAATTCTGACAATTTACTTTCTAATATTTTTTTACTTTGTAAATTTGTTAGTTTTACTTATAGTGCATGTTTCAATTACAATCTCTCATAAAAAACGCCATCTTGCAGCTGTTTGTAACCAACCTGCTTACTGTTTTACATCATGTACTAACAGAACTGTCACAGTTGTGCGGTCGCCCGTGCAATCACGGGTTCTTCCGTGATGCTCTAAAGTGAGAGCAGACGTCGTTTTATACTTCAAAAATAAACATTACCTACACAACGCTCTTGACATCAGAGACCGTGTTGGCATTGGATATCTTAAAAACAGCGCTGCGGACACATGAAAATGTGAACGCAGCACAAGCTGAAGATACCCAATTGCCCTATTGTCGTCCATGTTTGTAGCTGGACGCATAATTATATTTTTTCTATTGTACTTTCATATTCATATGTATTTATGATAGTGGCAATAAATTAATTTTTTATTTCATTTTTATTCATTTCATTTCATCTTTTCAAATCCAGAAAAGGAAAATGTGTTCTTGGAAAGTATACCTAACTTCAGTCAGAGCACATTGTCATTTAGCTCATAATTTGCTCTGTAATATTTATCTGATAAAATAAGTAAGACTTCAATTTATTTTCATGAGATTCTCGCTGCCACCATATATTTTTCACTGGCTGAGCTGAGATCGAGTATAGGTAGTTTCGAATTTAAGATTTCGCGCGGCGTATTTTGAAAATATACCTCCACATAACGCTATTGCAACACACATATATTTCTGTCAACAACCTTCAGTGGCGACCCGACTTGGCCGTGATAGGTTTGAAGACGAAAGCGGGAGCTCGATAAGCTTCGCTACCCTTCGCTACTCTTCGCTCCCGCCGAAATTATTTGACGGCTGAATAAAATTTGAACAAATGTAGTATATTGTACTTTGTAGGTACACTTGGTTCTGGAATAACACACATGAGTTACTTTTAAATGAAATGACCACGCGGGCAAAGCCACGGGTACAGCTAGTTTATAATAATTTTACCATCTAAACTTACTCTCAAGTTTTTAACAACCCTTGTTATGCAACCGTTTCATAAACAACAATTTTAAATTATATTTTAATTAACTTATTAACTTTACAATATCATTACCTTAGAAAAGGCTAGCCCCATCCATTTGATTTTACTATTGATCTCCAACCTCTTCTTACGTAGTATTTGTATACTCATTTCGTAACACCGCGTGGCGTGTCTAGTAGGTATATCATATTATACATTCTCCACACTCTTACATGACAACAACCATTGTTGTTATTATTGTTGTTGTAGATACCTTTTCGAGTATTGTTTACGGCAGCTTGTTTTATATAATTTTGCTTATATTTAAAAATGACTTGTTTACATAAAAGTGTCCGAAAAATATGCACTGAAATGAAATATGTGTATTAAAATATTTTTGTTATGAAAAGGACAAATTTGTTTCTTAAAAATATGTTTTTTATGCTTGAGGTGGCCATAAACCACATCGTGGTGAAAAAGGTAGCCAAAAGTATGTCATTTAGTTAAAAATAACACATCCGGGAAAAGACTTGGTTTGTGTATTAAGCGATAAATGATGCCTGGACAAAAATGTTTAAAAAAATATGGGTTCCTCACCGCTAAACAAAAAGTGAAGCACCCAAGATATGCAGATCCTCTCTTACTCACAAGCCTCACGCACACACTTACACCATGTTATGCCGATTGGCCGCCACATCGCAGCAAGATCTCGACCTTGTAGTCGTGTTAATTCAGTCAAATTTTAATGATAAATCATAAACATCTTCTTTTTTTTTATCACTGTCTAGGCAATCGTTTGACCACGATCTCACCTGATGGAAAGCGATGATGTGGTCGAAGGTGTAGCACGTTTGCCTAGTAGATACCTATTCACTCTTGACTTGAACCATACTACAATAATTCTTTGTTATCCATACCAATATTTAACAGTGAAACGTTGTCTGTTTGTTTGTTTGTTTGTTTGTTTGGGGAGATTTCACGCGATAATGGCTGAGCGAATTTTGATTTAATTTAGAATGAAGATAGCTTATACCCTGTAATAAAACATCTGATACTTTTTAGCCTGGAAAATTTAAAGTTTCTACGGGAAAATTAGAAAATGTTGATTAATCACTGTAAGGAACGGTTGCCATTACAGAATGGTCTATGGTTGCCATGGAAACGAAATAAAAAGTCTGTGAAAAAAACATTAAAAGCATTGGTGCTATTACGAAGTAAATATATATGTCTATGGGTGCTATACCAACTTTTGCATTGGTTTTTAATATCCTAGAAGAAAATAGGATGCTTTTTTTTTGCGATAAACAGTAGTCCGCGCGTACGAAGTCGCGGGTGGGAAAGCTAGTAAGCTATATGAATCAGTTGCATTTGTATGCACTTGATTTAACTAACTAATAAATGCGAACGTTTGTGTGTGTGAATGTATGTTTGTATTCCGTTCAGCTGTTTCAATGAGGGCTGAGACAGCTGAACAGATTTTGATGAAATTAAGTAAGCATATAAATATATTTTTCCCTGGAATAACACTTAGTAAAATGTTCAACACCATCATCCCTCATTACTGCCCATGCGGATAAAACCAAGGGGCGCAGCTAGTTTCTGTATAATTTTAATGTATTTTTTATTTTTTTATTTTTTAATCTACCCAAGCTAGTCATCACACATCTTTGCTCATCAAAAACCTCGTATTCATTGCTTTCTTAGATAAAAATGTTAATAAAGTAGGTACCTTAATTTAAAACCAATTTTTGCCCATTCAAAGTTTATCTGGGAGAAACCGCTTTTAGCGATCCTTGTGTCATGAATTATTATTTATGTTTTGCGTACAATATAGAATTATCTATTCTGTTTTTGATATTATCGTGCTCTAGAAAGTTTCTTTAAGACGAGACGAGTTGTTCATTCTATAGTACGAACATAAACAGCCTGCTGGTCTTTAATCTCAGTACTTTATATGGAAGATTTTGTTCGCTCGTATAGATTTATTTTGATAGTTATTAGTTACTAGTTTTCCCGCCCGCAACGTCGTACGCGGGGACTACTGTTTATCGTGAAAAAAAATATCCTATTTTCTTCTAGGATATTAAAAACTTTTACTTTGTTTTCATCCCATCTATTCGATAAACACTGATTGGTTCCTGGAAAAGTGTGAGCAAAGTAGGTCTTTTTTGTTCAAGATTTTCAGAGAGGGCAGTAATGAATTTCCGCGAAATAAATGAAGGCTTGACCAATGAGAGCGTGCGGTGCAAATTGGGTCACGTAGCGCTGGCGCAGTGAGAATTGTAGCTTTTAAACGAATGGACCAATTTAAATGCGATTTTTTGTTTGAAAGCTGGTGCGAACTAGATGGTTCTTAGCTATACTGAGGGGAGAAAGGGGAGAGGGGAGGGGGGGGGGGGTGAGAATCGTAGCTTCCAAACGAATGAACAAATTTAGATGCGGTTTTTATGGACAAATTTAGATGCGGTTTTTATGTTTCAAAGCTGAGGTAATCGAGATGGTTCTTAGCTGTATTGAGGGAAGGAGGGTGTAAACGAATGGACCCATTTTGAATCGGTTTTTATGTTTGAAAACCGATGTGATCGAGATACTTCTTAGCTTAAATGGTGGGGGGCCGGGGGTTATCATTTTTTAATTAGTGCTTGTTGATTAAAAGGATAAGCTACGCCGCATACCCAATTGCAGTTTACCCGTTTCCTGCTCTTGTATTATGCTACAAAAGTGTTCTATGCACATAGTTTAAAGTAATATACCTACCAATTGTACCCAGCTTCGGACGTTATACTTGAATTTATAGACCTTAGATAAATATTCAAACACAAATGAAACAAACTTATTCATTTACACCACTATCAAATAAACCGGTCGATTCAATTGATATTTTCTGGCTACTGGAACGCCTTGATGCGTTTTTACGGTTCTATCAAATGCGTGAATGATTTACATAAATTTAAATCGGAATATTTTATCAAAATGCGTCATTGTGGATGAAACACAGCTATAGACTAGATAATTAAGCAAATCAAAGCTTGTTTGGCACGTGAACTTATTGACAATAACTAGATGGTGATTGACAATGTTCTTTGAAATGTCATACTTTGTATACCCAAACAAATTATTTAAATTTCATACATTGTATACCCAGCCAAATTATTTTTCTGAACATTATAGTCAGAGGAGCAGGAGGAAGGGTGGGTTACAAAAAACTCACGAAAAAATTTATTTTAAATATATAAAATATTTATATTTTTATTATAAATAGGACATTTAAAAAAAATTGACAATACTCGCATATGCTCATTATTATATTAAAACTAGCTGTGCCCGCGGCTTTGCCCGCGTGGTCATTTCGTGTTATTCCAGGACCAAAATTACCTATACAAGTATTATTATTATGTAGTAAATGCATACTTGCACATGCACACTATCGTTATTAATGTTCATGTTCTCGCTTTCTAATCTAAAGTTACCTGGAAGAGAACGCTACCTAGTGATAAAGCCGCCTATAGTACTGAAAGGACCGTTGCCCAGCTAAGGAAACGGACCTCCTTCTCAGGTAAAGGCGAGGTATTAAAACAAGATGGTAAATTCAATAACAAAGGGAAGACAAGACACACAAGAGTTATCAAATATTGGTACTCTCCCCTTTACTGAGGAATTCAAATACAAATATTTTACACTTAATTTAGTTTGTTCTGCATCAAGATAATTCTAAACAGCAAGATCTTAAAATAGGAAATACTACTTAATACTCAAAACTCAAAATTCTCAAATGTGATTACAATTTCCACAAACATATAAATTATAGTACATAACTTCGGCTTGTATGATATGAATTTACAATAGAATAGGCTAGTAAAAACTTAGAGAGTCTGTCATCAAGAATTGGTCACAACGCAACGGAATTGTCTTGTCTTTGCCTCAGAATGTTCTAAATTAAAAGAGAACTTGTGCAAACAGAGTGTGTGTGTGTAAGATTGTGTTTCCCATAGGGATATTAAACTCTAAAACAGAAAGTGAAACAGAAATTATCTTTCAACAGTATATTAACACGTTAGAAGGCGAAGGCTTCCCTCACTACCGTAGCTCGCTGACTCAAAATGATTTGGAGTGGACCAACCTGGAAGCTTCCTGGGACTCCGTACCGTCGTCTCGCGTGCCGCCACGGAACGCCTCCTTAATCCACTCGATCAGCTCCTACTGCTCCTCAACGAACGGTGCCTTCCGCTGCACTCGAACGGTTTCAGTGTCTCCCACGATCGGTGCCCAGGCACCAGTGTCTTCTACTGGACAGGTGGTGCGTTGGAGACCTTCTGGAGTCCCTCGAAGACCGGCTTCTTCCACGAACGGTGGTGAGCCCCGGGTGATCGCGCACAGCAGCTCGCAGTGGTGACGACAACAGCCGTCCGTAGATGCACGATTTTAACCTGGCTTTTGCACTCGTATACTTATTTCGCCTGTAACAGGGCAGCTTCGTTCTGGACTGCGTGCCTCGGTCGTTTTGTCCATACAAGAGAAACTGCGTGTTGTTCTGCTGCCTGCTTCGATCTTAATTACGTGCCAACTATGTAAACTAAATTGAGTTTTACGTCCGAATTCAAAATCCCATCCACAGGCTTCTCTCTTGTATATATATGAACTTTGGTTTGCACTTCGAGTAGCATTCTACTCTGACATCGAACTTCCGCTTGTCTAGAACAGTCCAGAAACAACTCTGCCACTTGCATCATAAAGCAGACCTTGTCGGCCTAGCTATACAGGTCACTGTCCTCCAGCCAGTTCTGGCACATTCCAATCAGCATCCGGTGTTTACTTCAAAAACTTCATATAGAAAAAAGAATCTCTCCGGAACTTTCATGTGATTTCGCCATTACGTCAAAACATTCCATGGTGTGACCATCGCAAGCGATTTCTAGATGTAAATTAATTTCGAAATATAAATCGCCCTTTGAATTTATGATTTGTTACCCAACTTAAAGATGTGAACTATTCCAGATTTTTAAAAATACCGCACCTCGTCCAAAGCTATCCAGAGCCCGAAATATTCCTGGAACGTCAATTTATAATAGCAACACTCCAAAAGCCCTGCTACTTGCCGTCAGAGGCCACAGCTTTGTTTACACCTTCCTTCTAGTTCACGCCTCTTGTCGCTAGCTGCCGCTGCAAGGATTAACCATTTTATCTATTTTAGACAGTAGATGAAAACTTTTCCCTTCCACTCGCAGAGGCAAATTCAACCATTATTTCTTGATTCTTAGATAGGCGAAATTATCAATCTGTCTTCAACAAGAAAAGCTTTCATTATTCCTTCAACGAAGAAAGTGGCGCGCGCGTGGTGGAGTTCGGCGTTTTTTACAAACTCGGCGTCTGGCTTTCAGATACGGAGAAAACACAACTTGATCTAATAGAAAAGACGCTGCTCCTCGCCAGATGGCGTTGTACCCAATACATTCTATTTAATCGGGATCTATAACAAAAATCTAACTTGGAGTCATGATTTAACATGTTACAATACACCCTCTCCTGCCAAAGTTTCACATGCCAATGTGAAACACTCGCTGCCCTCAGCGATAACAGTCACTGGAACTATTTCAACAAGAAATAAAAGCAAACAGATCCAGATTAAAAAAAAAACATCTCATTGACAATGTGGAAACCAAAAAAAACTTCCTGGAACTTTTGGGTATATTGTAAATCCCCAAACAAAATGTATTGAATCAAACGAACTCTGAAACGCAAACTTTAACGAAGAATGAAAACAAAAAAATTACCAAATTCCCTAACAGAATATTTTGCAGTTCTAAGTTCACTGCTGCAGGCGCAGGTCGAAAGTTAACAATAATTTCAATCCTGGAACTAAAAATTTACCAACAAACTTTTCTCAAAACAAAAAAGAAAAAAAAAATATATCCTATGCACTAAGTCCCTCCCTCATTCATGTGATATTTCAACCGGGTACAATATATTTATCTAGAACTCTAATTAAGCATATTTCCTTTTATGTGTTTCCTAATCATTTTGATATAATGCCAATCTGTTCGGGTGAATCTATTTGTGGAAACTAAAATTTACACATATACATTGCACTCCTTTTATTCACAAAATCCCTGACAAAAAAATCAATCACTACAAATCTAGTATCGTCAGTAAGTAAGTCGTTATATATCCTTCTTTCATACCATAAGTCCTGCTACACACCTAAATTGTGAGCATTCACTTTCCTTTTAAACAACCTATATAGACACAGTACCGAAAATTTAGCTGTTGGGACTTATGCTACATTTGGTAAAACATTCATACACCCATATCCCCTTGTAAAAAAAAGTCTAGAGTAGAAAACCCGCTTTAGAATTTTTGTTACTGGTAATTAGGCTTTTTATTATAGAGGTTACCAGGAAATCCGCCTCTTCGCGCTTTTACTGGTTTTAGGCTTTTCATTTATAGAGGTCACCAGAAAAAACCGCCTCTGTTTGGATTAACTAGTTTCTAGGCTTGAGTTTAAAGAGGTCACCAGAATAAACCGCCTCTGCGCTCGTTTGATAAAAACTACAAAAAAAATAACATGCTGGACTAGGATCAAATATGTTTCTAAATAAAATAACATAATATGCCTGAACAAAATATCCAACTACCTAGCCAGTCTCTAAAGTTTACTGTTAAATTTCGATCAAAGTAACATGCCAAACATTGACACAAATAATGTACTTTAAATCGTTTAGTAAATGTCACATGAGTGATTACCCCAATTCTAAACATTTTTACCTTTCGAGATTGCCATTCCTTTTTTATTCCATCTGCCAGGACCAATGTTCTACACGCCAAAAAATTCCTGTCTCGTCCGGGCTAATCTTATATTCTAATACATAAATTCTAAGTCGGCTGACCTAAACCTAGAACCAGAAACCAAAACCTGAGAATCTAAACCAAATTTATCCTGCAAAACTCGCCACATAATAACAATACAAAAAAAATACACAAAAAATATACCAAAAAAATAATAATTGGACTACCCATAAAATCTTTCTTACTCTATTTGTCTAGTAATCATTTCCTAGAAATGAGCCTTCCCCGGGACAGATGTTCACGCAACCTCATGCGGTCCAGGGTTTGGTCTGACCCCGCTCTCCATGAAAAATAGAACTAACAAAGAAAAGATGTACAAAATATTAGTGGACTACCCTTTAAATCTTTCTTTCTCTATTACTCTAGCAATCATTTCCTAGTAATGAGCCTTCCCCAGGACAGATGTTCACGCAACCATATATGCGGTCCAGGGTTATTCTATTCTCTCCAAAAAAAAACCTTCATGCAAAATCCATGTTTTGACCCAGGCTTCTTTAGTTCAGGTGTTGTCATCCGCACCCATGTATCCGGCCATCAGTCTAACTCGGCTAAGGTTATTCTTGCCTGAAATTCGCGCATAAATATATGTGCTACAAAATTTGTCACACCACTAGGGCGTGCAAAAAAAAAGATTTGTCGTGACCGGCTCCACCCCACCGATTTTTCGAGCACCACAGAATCTATAAAAAACGATCTTTATGTAACCCATAATATACGAACAAACTAGACCTGTTGTGGTCGGCTCAACTCTACCGATCTCCCGAACACAACAGCATCTAAAAAAATACGATCAAATGCGATCACCAAAACAAAAAAAACTCTCTGATTAGTCATTCTTCATGTATATACGCAAAATATGTGTATCGTACTGTTATATATTCCCTCTGCATGTATTAGTGCAGTATAGACATACAAACCTAATAGATCATCATTTATTGTTTGCAAGTATATTCAGTCATAGGAATGGTACTTCAGTCTCCCTCTACCCTCTGACGCGAAAAGGCTGCTTAAGGATAGTTTTTCTAACTTTGTGACACATTTTCTATTTCAAAAAATAATTAATAAATAATTTCATTTTAGCGAACTCAAATCTTTTTTTTAAAACGCGTTTTCTACAAACCCGCGTAACATAAATGGTGGGAGCGTAAAGGGATCAAATTAGGGTCCCCAGTCCGTCTCCAATCTTCTGAGTTCCGACAGTGAAATTAGTGGACTGAAGGTCACTGAACCTAAAAGTGCACCCCAAAATTGGAAAATAAAGTGTCAAAAACTGTATCCAGAAAACACTAAATCCTACTCTGTATCCTGCTCTCTGTATCCAACTCGCTATATCCAGCTCGCTGTTTCCTGAAAGAAAAATCGCCGAATCCTGAAGTATTCATTCTTCGAGGGAAGAGATTCATCCTGCATCTCGTTGTCGCTCAGCTCCACTGTGCATCAACAAGTCACAGCCACCCCCGATAGTTGTGGTTGTGACCCCATCCAGCACCGAGCTCCCGTGTTCCAGACTCCGGATAATAACCTTGGTAATCAAGGTTACGCCGTGTCGTCGCGACTTCGCCCGAGAATGCATCTTATCGCGGCCGCCTACGCGTTCTGTGTACTGTAAGTCTATCGTCATTGTTCTATTCCGTTAGGGTTGTTACCTTCTAAATCCAATTAATTATAATTCAATTTGTATATTTTTATTGTGTCCAATTTATTGATTCTCTGAATTCAACATGCCAAAAGAAGCTAAAGACGAATCCGTTAATGTGCTTGTACCAAATCAAGAATCCAGCGGGAGTAGAGCCCCGTCAAAATCTAACAGCCAAGAGCCCAATCCTACTGTGGATTTAAATATTCTCACACAGTTCATTGGCAAATTCGATCTTAATCGAGAACAATTAAATCCATTTATTACCAATTGTAAAAATGCAATTAATCTAGCCGCCCCATGGCAAAAGGACATCCTATTTAAACTTATTCTTTGTAAATTGGAAGGCAAAGCTCAAATCGCGTGTTCTATAAAATAATTTGACAACTGGAACCAATTGGAAGAATTTCTTAAAACACCATTTCGCGAGAAAAAGCATTATGCTCATTTGCTTTCCGAATTACAAGAATGTAAACAATTGCCTAACGAGTCAGCCAATCAGTTCTCACTCAGAGTCGAAACATGTTTAGCCAGACTAATTACTGAGATCAATACATCCATTCCGACTAAACGTAAAATGGAACTGAGTGGTCGAGTCGCAGCCATGGAGGACCTTGCCCTTCATACTTTCATAACAGGGCTTAATCCTAAAATTGCAACAATTGTGAGATGCCGTAATCCTGAAAATCTTAACACTGCTGTAAATTTTGCCATTGCGGAAGAGAAAATTTCTGACAGTATGTCAAAGAAAATGACACCATCTTCGTCAAATAATAATTTTAATCGTAATAGAAATTCTCAATCACGTCCTGATGTCAATTCGTATGGCAAAAATGTTAATAATAAATTATTTTGCCGTTACTGTAAATCCGTAGGTCACGTGATCGAAAACTGCCGCAAGCGCGAATTCAACAATAACCGTTTTCGACACACCGACCAACAACAACCTTCAAGCTCAGGCTATAAGCCAGCACAAAAACAATTCCCACGTGTTCATTTCATATCCGACAATTCCGACTTGTCCTATGATGAGCCCCAAGATGAAGAGGGCTGTGATGAAGTAGATTCTGATCCAAAAAACGAATAAATGTCTCGTCCTGGTGTCGTGCGGGACCTCACATTTCTAAATCCGACACTTCAACTTCAAAATCACTTTCATCGAGTTTGCTTTACGCCAGTCGAACTTTTTCGAAATCCAAATTGACTCCGCTACATGGTAGTCACGACCTGGATTCCTGGAACCCTAAATCGCTAGCATCGATACAAGATGTCAAGCATAAATTTATTGAATCCGTCTCTAATTCAAAGTCTAAACGCGAGCAGGAATGTTATGTAAGCCTGCCACAGTCGCGAAACTCTAAATCTAATCGCGAGCAGCAACGTAACGTTGTTTTGCCCCAATTGCGAATCTTTGAATCCAATCGCGAGCAGCAACGTAACGTTTTTCTGCCACAATCGCGAATCTCTGAATCCAATCGCGAGCAGCAACGTAACGTTGTTGTGCCACAATCGCGAATCTCTGTATCCAAACGAGAGCAGCAACGTAACGTTGTTCTGCCACAATCGCGAGTCTCTAAATCCAATTGCGAGCAGCAACGTAACGTTGTCCTGCCACAATCACGAATCTCTGTATCCAAACGCGAGCAGCAACGTAATGTTGATCTGCCACAATCGCGAATCTCCGAATCCAAGCAGCAATGCAACAACGTTGATCTGCCACAGTCAAAAAATACTGAATCGATTTCTAAATCCAAACAACCACGTAACGATGTGGATATGTCTAATATTTTTGAAATCACGAACGATCCTACCAAGATGCTATTACCACATGTTCTCGTTAAATCCTCTGTATCAGACAATCCTTTATCTTTGCTAGTCGATTCAGGGTCATCAGTCAGTCTAATAAAAGGATCCTGTATGCAAATTCGTCCCAAACTTACTAAAGAAGTTATCCACCTAAAAGGTATCGACAATTTGGAAAAATCTGTTCAAACCTTAGGATATTTCCAATTAAATATGTGTCTTCCAAAATCCAACGTTTCACAAAAATTTCATGTGATTGACGAAATCCACCTTCCCTATGATGGAATCATAGGCACGGACTTTCTTAACGCTCATAATTGTAACATTGATTACAATGATAACTTACTTCGTCTGGGAAAGACATCCCTGAAACTCTATTTCTGCGACCCTACTTATATAATTCCTCCTAGAACCGAAGCTATAATTGAATGCTCTGTCCAAAATCCAAATATAAGAGAAGGGCTCGTACTCGATCAAAGTCCATGCGCTAATCTGTTGATCGCAAACTGCCTAGTTCGTGTGAAAGACAACAATAGGATAAATATATCCGTAGTCAATACTTCTGAGGAACCTATAACCTTGAAATCTACGCTAAACCTCAAACTTACCTCAGTTGATCTCTCTGAATTTTATGAAACTCCTCAGACCCTGCATCCTGTGAACAATGTAAATGCAACGATCCCAAAAGATACTTTCAAACGTACCGAAGAAGTACTAAATCAGTTGCGTGTTTCTCACCTCAACAGTGAAGAGAAAGAAGCTCTCTACCAGGTGTGCTCTGACTTCTCTAATATCTTCCATTTACCTGGAGAGTATCTCACCTGTACCACCCTGAAACACGAAATAAAAACTACTACTGATATTCCTATTCATACAAAATCATATCGATTCCCTGAAATTCATAAGCATGAAGTCAAAAAACAAACCGATCAAATGTTAGACCAAAACATTATTGAACCTTCTGACTCCATGATCCTCTCCAATTTGGGTAGTACCTAAAAAGCTTGATGCTTCAAAAATTCAAAGGTGGCGAGTCGTAATAGATTATCGAAAACTAAACGACGTCACAATTGGCGATACTTACCCTATTCCTCAGATTGCAGAGATCCTGGACCAGCTGGGGAACAGTAAATACTTCTCAACCCTGGACGTAGCTTCTGGGTTCCATCAAATCCCTTTAAATGAAGCTGACAAAACCAAAACAGCCTTCAATGTCCCTGAAGGACACTTCCAATTCACGCGGATGCCATTCGGGCTGAAAAATGCCCCTTCTACCTTTCAAAGGCTTATGAATTCGGCTCTTTCCGGCCTCCAAGGCATCCGCTGCTATGTCTATTTAGATGACGTGGTCTGTTATGGTCATGATCTAAATTCCTCGATAGATAGCCTAAAGGCCATCTTCCAAAAACTTCGTAAATTCAACTTGGAACTTCAGCCCGACAAGTGTGAATTTCTCCAACGAGAAGTCGGATATCTTGGCCATGTAATCACTGAAAAAGGCGTGAAGCCCAATCCCGAAAAGGTTAAAGCGGTTACCCAATTTCCAGTCCCAAACATGCCGAAAGACGTTAAATCCTTCCTTGGACTCGTTTCCTATTATCGACGTTTCATTCCCGATTTCTCAAAAATTGCTAAACCTCTTACGAACCTTTTGAAGAAAGACGTCTCCTTCAATTGGGAAAACCAACAGCAATTAGCGTTCGATAATTTGAAACATAAATTGACCACTGCTCCTCTTCTCATCTACCCTGACTTTACCCAACCATTCGTGCTTACATGTGATGCCTCAAACCATGCCATAGATGCTGTCCTTTCTCAAGGACCTGTCGGTAAAGACAATCCAATAGCCTACGCATCGCGTACCCTCAATAAGAGTGAAACCAATTACAGTACAACCGAAAAGGAGTTGTTAGCTGTCCTATTCGGATGTAAAACCTTCCGTCCTTACCTTTATGGTAACAAATTCCAAATTATTTCTAATCACCGACCATTAAAATGGTTATTCAACCATAAAGACCCTAGTAGTAAACTTCAAAGATGGAGATTAAAACTAAAGGAGTTTGATTACGAGATCATATATCGGAAAGGAAAGCTTAACAATGCAGCAGACGCTCTTTCTCGATTTCCGGTGAATCCAGTCCTTCCCGATGCTCCTTCTTCAGACGCTCTGGAAGAATCTCTAATAGACCTTGGCTCTTTAGAAATTAGTCCTCATGACGACAACCTTGGAATCGATTTCAGTCCGCTCAATCCTCCGACTTCTAGCCCATTGATTAATGAAAATCAAAATAACTTACCTGAATCTGCTCTTTTCGTGGAAAACAATCCCGAAAATCAAAATAACTTACCTGAATCCGATGAAATTCTCGAACAACTCGTTCAAGACAGTCCTGAAAATACTGATACTCTACCTGATGTGATTGCTATACCATCCCCGATCTCTGAACCTCTTAATGACTATGATTAAGAGGTTCAGAGATCGGTTGGTCTCGTGGCTAGAGATCCTAGGTATGAAATCGAACGGTCGCGGGTTCGAATCCTGCAAGGTGCAATCATTTGTGTGATGAGCAGAAATGTTTGTTTCTGAGTCATGGATGTAATATTCTTATCTATGTATGTTCTATCCGTTATCTAGTACCCATAGCACAGGGTATCCTAGTTTGGGGCTAGATAATTGGTGTGGAAATGTCCCGAATATATTATTATTATTATTATTATTATTATTCTACCTTTCTGAAAGAAATTACAAAAAACTATAGTTACAATATCAATCTGAAAGAACATAATGAATCTCTAATGAAGACTTCTTCCAAAATACTCATCATCCCTACGTCACTAGACTTAGATGAAGCCAATCCTTACATTCCAGAAATATTGGCAAACTTAGAGAACTCGGAAGAATTTCTGAACACTGAAAGAGAACTCCACTCCTTCAAAAGACTTAACTTGAACAATAAAATAATATTCTTGGCATATACCAAAGTTCATCATTTTGATGAAAGTTCCTATCAAGATATCTTCAAAATTTTGAAATTAATTAGAAATGAACTTGTAGTAATCCAAGACTCCACCGACATTGCCATATCTAACTTTAAAAGTACTTTTGAAAAACTCTCATACACAAAAATCTACAACATGTTAACTTACCTTTTCCACAACACTAAAATAACTGTTAATATCTACCATAATAAAATAATTTACCCAACACTGAGTGAAATCAAAAAAATATTGCACGAAAACCATGACATACCTATCGCAGGTCATTTAGGCTCTTCTAGGATGCTGAAACGAATTCAAGAACGATTTTATTGGAAAGGTATGAGAACTGAAATCGAAAACTTTGTAAAAAACTGCACTCTCTGCCAGCAGAATAAACCTTTTAGAAAAACTAATAAAGCACCGATGCAAATTACTACAACTTCAACAAGCCCATTCCAACGTGTAGCCTTAGATATTGTTGGACCTTTGCCAGAATCTGGCACTGCCAAGATAAAATACATATTAACCCTTCAGAATGATTTGACAAAATATTCAGTAGCCTACCCGATCCGTTCTACAACAGCAGAAGAAACCATGGAATGCCTAGTACATTTTATATCACTATACGCTATTCCTAAAGCAATATTAACCGATCAAGGAAGTAACTTCACCGCCGACCTGTTCAAGAAAACATGCGAATTCTTAAAAATAAAACAGTTGTGGTGCTCCCCGTATCACCCTCAAACACAAGGCGCACTTGAGCGCAGCCATTCTACTTTAAAAGAATACCTCAAATCATTTGTCGACTCGAATCAAGAAAATTGGCCCAAATACGTATACACTGCAATGCTTACATATAATACAAGCACCCATTCCACGACCAACTTCAGCCCTTATGAGCTTCTGTTTGGTCACAAACCATTCCTTCCTGATTCTATCTTCGAAGAAACTCTAGATCCAACTTATCCTGAGTATTTGAAAATGTTGAACCATCGACTTAAACTATCCCGTGACAAAGCAATTGAAAATATAAATAAATCAAAAGAAAAATCTAAGACTCATTATGATACCCATACGCGTCGCGTTCAATACAAAGTTGGCGACTTAGTTTATTTAAAAAATCATCTCCGTCTCAGAAAGGCCTTGTCCCCAATCTGGAAAGGCCCATACAAAATTGTAAAACTACACAACAACAATACAGTAACCTTACTAATAAACAGACGACATATAACTCACCACTTTGATGAGATTAAGCTTGCCAGCAATAATCCACCTTGAAATATTGTTTTATCAAACATGATTTTAGCAATATAAATACCAAACAAACAAAGAAACATTTTCAATTTTATTTGTTTATTTCAGCGCCTATGCTGGAGCGAGCCCAAACTTTATTGAACCGATCCAGACTGGATCTGGATTATATTCCGAATATGTGGGAAAAATGAAAATTAGAGATGGGAACCTAAATATCATAATCCCCATTGATATTTCTCATATTGAACCACATATTACTAATCTTAATTTAGTTTAAGGTACTTTTAAGTTTCTTTGTAGGCAAATAGATATTATAGAACATTATGAATGTTATAATACGGTAGAACCTCTGTCAATTCGATATCAGGACGTAGTCAAGGAATTCGATTCAATTTCTAATTTGATTGACGATAGAACCAAACGGTCAGCCTGGATTGGTGCCGGCGGCTCTATTCTAAAAACTGTTTTTGGAACTTTAGACGAAGATGACGCCATAAAATATGACTGTTATGAACTCCTTGCAAAACAATGAGAAAAAACTGGCTTCACTCATCAAACAAAATATTTTATTGACTTCATTGACTTTATCAAATAATAACCAAACCATTCATAAGATTAGAATGAATGAAGCTAATTTAAATCTGGCTATCGACGAGATCTCTGCTAATTTAAAAAATGTTACTTTCATTTCAAATGAGTTACTTATAAAAAATAAACTGGACAGCATCATTAACCGACTTGAAACTGCATTACTTACAATTTCGTTTCAATTAGAAGACATAACAAATGCTGTCTTACTCAGTAGCAGAAATATTATACACCCATCGGTGATAACTCCCACGCAGCTATACCGAGAACTCGCCGATAATCACTTACACTTGTCTGCAGGTGTTCACCTACCGGTAAGTTTAGAGTTAAGTAAAATGTTTATTATTTTAAGTATGTCGCGAGTAGTTTGCTATTATTATAATAATAAGATAATCTTTGTTATTAAAGTACCACTTGTAAACTCTGAGGAATATTTCGTATGCCGAAACTTACCTTTACCTATTCCACATAGTACTGTAAAACCAAACACATATAGCCTCATTATACCTAGCAGTACATATATAGCAATGACCAAAGACAAAACCCGTTACTGTACATTAAATGAAATATTAAAGTGTGAAAGTGCCAACCCTGAAAACTATATTTGTGACATACCCAGTGTATTCTCGACTTCCGAGAACCCCACCTGTGAATCTGAACTGATAACGCGTGTTGTTACGTCCCTACCAGGGCAGTGCGAAACTAAAGCGATATTCGGCCATGTAAACATTTGGAATTCTATGCGCCATAATAAATGGATCTATGTGCAATCGGAACCTACAAAACTGACAATAGAATGCGAAGACTCTAATGTTTATAATCTTAACATTTTGGGTACCGGAATACTTACTTTGCCCACTTATTGTTTAGGTTTTAGTAAAAGTACTCGCTTAGTGCCTAAGTTCGATTATGCTAATGTCAGCTTAGCGGTTTTAAACACGGACTTTAACCTTATTAATGAGTCGTGCTGTAATCCTTCTATGATAAGAAAACTTACGTCTAGTGTGTCTCCTATTAAGTTAGAAAATATAAATTTGGAAAACTTAAGTTTGAATAAAAAATTGATAAATACTTTATTAGACAAAACAGATGAAATTCTGAACGAAAAGTCGTTTTTGAGTAAATATGGGACACATTACGTTATTAGTACTGTAACTTTTGTTTTAATTTTGATTATTCTATTTTTAGCTTATAAACTATATTATAAGTTTGTCAAGTCCGGCCGCAGTCTCGACATAAATATTAACAGTCTAAATTCCCGTAGACCTTCAATTTCTCAATCAGAAAACAGCGCTGCTATTCCTTTGCTCCGTCTTAGAGAGATTTCATGAGAAAATTATTATATGAAAACTTTTTCTATTTGTTACCTAGTTCTTAAGAATTATGGCTTTATGAATAGAAATGAGTGATCAAAATAAAACAATAAATTAATAAAATATTAATAAATTTAAAAATAATATGCATATTTCAACATATACTTCAGTTCCTCATTCAACCCTGAAGTTTAGTCTTCTTCGGGGGGGTTGTTATATATTCCCTCTGCATGTATTAGTGCAGTATAGACATACAAACCTAATAGATCATCATTTATTGTTTGCAAGTATATTCAGTCATAGAAATGGTACTTCAGTCTCCCTCTACCCTCTGACGCGAAAAGGCTGCTTAAGGATAGTTTTTCTAACTTTGTCACACATTTTCTATTTTCAAAAATTAATTAATAAATAATATCATTTTAGCGAACTCAAATCTTTTTTTTAAAACGCGTTTTCTACAAACCCGCGTAACAGTACGCTGACAATGAGAGGTGAGCGAGAGAAAGCACATGCGGCCCTACCCCTCCTCTGAAAATATGGAGCTGTCCTCAGCTCTTATAACATCCACTGGCAATTGACTGTGTGTAATAGTATAGCGACAGAACTTGGACAAGCTGAAATAATGCAAAAGAAAAAAAACATAATTTTGCTGCTGGAACTAAACCTTTAGGAGACAAACCCTATCGAATTAATAATTGTGAAAACTTCAGAACATTTTAAAGAAATTTTAGAATAAAGTAAAGGTTGAATTCTAAAAACATAATCTTTAGACTTTTAGGTCTTTCATGTGCCATGATCCCAATGCTTTTCCGGACATGTCTTCCAATTCAAAAACCAGTGGAGATAAAACCCGTTTTACCTTGCATTTCTCATATTTTTTGCACAATTTTGCTGCTTTGGATTTTGACGCGTCACTTAGGGGATATGTTTTTTTCCATATAATATCACCCTCTTTTACTTTCACGTCTCGCCTCCTTAGGTTATAATATTTCTCATTAGTTTGGTGGGCTTTCAGCATTTGTTTCTGAACCCCTATGAAGATGTCCTTGAGATGTTTTAAATCCCCTGCATATTCTTCCCTGGGCATTCCGGGTTCATAATCACCTTGTGGAGTTGAATAAAATGATCCATCTATGACTGGTTCTCTACCATGGACGAGAAAAAACGGAGTGAAGTCTGTAGTTTCGTTTACTGCGCTGTTTATGGCGAATTGTATCTTTGGTAGATTTATGTCCCATGACCTATGATCCTCCCTGATGTATGAAGATACTGCAGTCATTACTGTTCTGTTGTAGCGTTCCACTAGGTTGACCTGGGGCGTGTAGCGTGGAGTATAGTGTGATCTTGGTACCTTATATTGCTTTAACAGATTACAAAACTCTAGTCCCGTGAAGGTTCCTGCATTGTCTGCGATGATAGTCTCTGATACACCGTGGATCAGGAAAACACCCTGTTCTAAAGTTTTGGCTACTAATGCGCTTGTTGCCCTGCGAAGTGGAAACAGCATCGTGTATTTCGAGAAACAACAAGTCGCTACGAATAGAAAAATGAAGCCTGATTTTGACTTTGGCAAGGGTCCCACCATGTCTACCGATAACACCTGAAATGGACGAGAACAAACCTTAGGTTTTCCCATGATACCTGGGGTTAGCCTATTTCTGCATTTGTATGATGCACAAGTATCGCACTTTCCTACAAAATCTCGGATATCTCTAAACATTCCAGGCCAGAAATAGCGTAGACTAATTCTGCAATGAGTCTTGAAAATCCCTAAATGGGCTGCGAGTGGATCATTGTGATTCGCTGCTAAGATGGAGTCCTTTTCTGATGTCCTTACAACTTCCTTCTATTCAAATTCTTTGCAAAGGGAGTATTTTGCTTTTGAAAACCTCATGAGTTTGTTTCCTTCTACACGATAGTTTGGAAATTTTTCTGCTTTTGAACGAACACCTTCTAGAATGTTGTCGTACCATTTATCGCTTGTTTGGTTTTGCTAGTTGTCTACGATAGCCTCGACTTTTATTAATCTACTGAGGGCGTCGGGAAAAGTGTGTTTTGTGCCCTTTCTGTGGGTTATGACGAAGTTAAACTGTGACAAACGACAACCCCAAAGCGCTAGCCTTCCGGTTGGGTTTTCCAAGCGCATAAACCATTTAAGTGACGCGTGGTCTGTTACTACAGTGAAAAGCCTCGTCCTTAGGTACGCCTGGAATTTTTCTATCGTGTATAAAACGGCTAGCGCTTCTCTTTCTGTAGCGCTGTAGTTGCGCTCGGCTCCTGACAGTGATCTACTAGTATACGCTATTGGATGTTCGTTGTCCTGAAAAGTTTGTGTTAACATGCCACCTATGCCAAAAGATGAAGCATCGCAATGTATCGTCAAAGGTCTCTCAAAGTCTGGACATGCTAATACCGGAGCCGTGACCAATGCCTCCTTTAGAGCATTAAACGCGTCGTCAGCCTTTTGGTTCCACTTAAAGCTTGGAGCTTTCTTAAAAGTTGAGGTCAATGCATTTAGTGGAGCAGCGATAGTAGCAAAATTTCTAATAAATCTACGATACCATGATGCTGTACCTAAGAACATTTTGACTTCTTTTGCCGTTTTTGGGATCGGAAAATCCAAAATCGAGCGGACCTTCTCGGGATCTGTTCTCAGGCCATTTTCATCTACTACGTATCCCAAGTAACGCAATGAGCTTCGGAAAAAACGGCATTTTTTGAAGTTTATTGTTAGCAAATTTCAGTTTTTCAACAAAATCAGGTGTGAATTTAGGTCTGAACTTATGATTATGATATCATCGACATATATATACACTAGACCGTTCAATATATCACTTGCAAAACCGTCGTGGAATAAAAGATCCATGAGACGTTGTTGCCTAGCAGAAGCGCTAGCTATGCCAAATGGTAAGACCTCAAATTTGAACAGGCCCCTACCGGGTACAGTGAAACTAGTCTTTTCTTTCGAGGACTCCTCCAATGGTATTTGCCAAAAGGATGATGCCAAATCGATGGATGACAGGAAACGGGTCTCTTTCAAGCTGTCCAGGATCTGAGGGATATATGGTACTGCATAAGCATCCCGTTTTGAGACTGCGTTCAATTTCCTGCAGTCAAGACAAAATCGCCACTGATCATCTGTTTTTGGAACTAAAAGAACGGGGTTATTCCATGGACTCTCGCTTGGTATGACGACTCCTAATTTTAACATTTTGTCCAATTCTTTACATAAAGCTTCTCTTTTCTCTGGAGACATCGGGTATTGTTTGGTCTTGATTGGAGGAGAATCGCCTGTGTCAATCTTGTGTTCCATCAATGAAGTACGTCCAAGGCCCTTTCTATCTGATGAGACCTCCTGGAAATTAGCAATGACTGTGTCTGCAAGTTCTCTCTGTGATGGTAACAAGGCCTGATATGACAAGACTGTGTATCGGGTCCTGGGTCACACTTCCTATAAATGAAGCTGGTTTATCTGTAATGGTCGTTCGCATTTCCAAAATGTCAGGAGCGAGGTTAAAGGTTCTCCAAAAATCAATCCCTAAAATAATCTCAGAAGTGATGCTTGGGATGATATAAAATTTTATGATATGTGTTACATCATTCAAAGTTAATGGCAACAACATAAAACCAATAGCTCGAATCTCCATTCCGTTTGCTACTGCTACCGACTTATCAATGTCTTGGATTGTGTGTCCTAGCTTTATCAATATCTGGTGCGCGTCGTTCCCTATGATGGACAAACATGCGCCTGAATCGAGTAATCCGTAAAATTCTAAACCCATAAGGTCTACTTTAATATATGGCCGTATATCTGTGTTGTGTGGAGTGAACAGAATCGAGGCAAAAGACGCATCTTTATGTGAATGCATGAAACTCTTTATAAAACTTAGCCACTTTTCCCATTCTGCTTTGGTGGTCCTTTCACCTTGGTTCTGCCTTACTAGTTTTTTGACCTTGCATTAATTTGTTCTGAAATCACAATCTTTGTTTTTGAACATTTTGGACAGCTCTTAGTGGTGTATCCTAATTCCCCGCAAGAAAAACATCGAATTCTAGTGTTGTTCCTTTTATTCGGGCAGTTTGTAAAGAAATGATTTGTGGCATCGCATTTGTAGCATTTTAATGGTCTTCCACATTGTTCCAGTGTCGCGACCTGATTTTTTGTCCTCGATCCTTTATAGGAGAACCCTGGATTTAGAGTGTGGCTGCTTGCCTTAGATGGCTCTACAAAATAATCTGAGCGTTGTCGCGCTGCTTCCAATTTCTTGCATTTTTCCTTAAAAGATTGGACTGTTGTGACTTCAAATAACGTCAGTTGTTCTGAGAAAAAAGGCCTAATGTTGTGGAGCAGAATTTCGAGCTTTGTTTCCTCTGGAAGAGGGTTTTTTAATCTGGCAAACATACAATTCATAATTGAAAAATATATGTTGACTTGTTCCTGGGCCCCTTGTGTCCTGGCTCTTATTTCTCCCATCAGTCGATAATCGTAGTCTATTGGGTCGAATTCTTCTAATAATAGGTCTTTTAGCTCGAGCCAAGACGACACTTGTTCCTTTATTCCCCTATACCATAACAGACCTTGATTTACAAATAACTCTGATGCGGAAGAGAACAGTCTAGAAATGGGTACATTATTCGCGCTGCAGAGTTCACCTACCCTTTCGAGAAAGGAACGGACGTCGGAAGTGCCATTAAACTTGATATTCCATTTCCCTATACCTGATCCCTGGTATTCGACAACTAGCTGCGTCTGTTGTTGATGATCAATTGGTGAAGACGTAGCCACCGGGTCTGAAACAATTTGAGTCGAGCCTGTCCCTTTTCCTTCTATTTTGATCAAATAAGTTGAAACTGTTTGTAGAAATTTTTTCTTAAAGGTTTGTGGCTCCTCCCCGATTTCGAGTGATGTACGACTTAGTCTGAAATAAAGATGATAATATGCAAGAGCCCGGGCCCGAATGAAACAGCCTCTATCGTATGAGTTCTCGTATTCTTCCCACTTGTTTTTGAGATCATTCAGTTTCTTTTCTATTATATCTTCTTCATCGAAGCCGCTCACCTCTTCCTCTAAAATCTCTTCAGAAGGGATCTCCACTATTAATCGCTTGAGCTGTTTGCTCAATTTCTCTACAGTAGATTCTGGTACTTCTGAACGAATGGACACCTCGTAAATCAATCTCATCCTTAGACAAGGAATAGATCGGTAATGGACGTGCCTCCATCTCTGCGGTAAAAGCTATGACTTTCCAAAAATGAGAAGCAAAAAGAAAGCCCCCGAACCAACTAACAATCGAATAAAAATGCTACTGAACCACTTATAATTTTACTGACCCTTAAACACAATGAATAAATGGTAAATGAAATCCTAAAAAAATCTACTACCAATCAATAAATAAAAAAAAAAACTACGGAACCTCACAAATATTTTGAGCGAACTCTAAAATACAATGAACAGAAGGAAAAATGTGTGTATGTGTTTTGTGTAATTAAATTGTTCTATAATGTTTTGGAACCGATATGTCAAAAAAAAAAAAAAAAAACTGTTGTGTTGTGACACACTTGCAATAAATAAAATGGTACGTACCTACCTACAAAGTAAAAGTCACCCTACCAACGGATCTATACTGTTTTAAATATCACACCAATACATAATCCAAAGAAAGTAAAAAAATACAATCAATTACACATGATTTACCATAAAATACACATACATTTTTTCCTAAAGTACACTGTACCTGAGCGCCAGTTTGTAAGAGAAAAAATAAATGAATAAAATATAACTAAAATATGAAAAAAATATGTGAATTTATTCAGTTGGGCGCCATTGAAAGGGACCGTTTGCCCGGCTAAGGAAACGGACCTCCTTCTCAGGTAAAGGCGAGGTATTAAAACAAGATGGTAAATTCAATAACAAAGGGCTTTATTACAAAAAATAGAAAAAAGACACACATGAGTTATCAAATATTGGTACTCTCCCCATACATATATTCATTGTTCAGTAGCTTATTTTAAGTACCATAGACCATTATTTTTTAAATTACCTTCTTTTTACAGACTTTTTCGTTCATATTGCTTTATCGATATTATATCGTCGTTTTTTTCGTTTAAATTTTAACAACTTTAAATTGTTAACTTTCGATTGTAAAGGCATGAAAGCGGGGCAAGACCAATTGCGTAATACCGTTAAACTAATTACTTTGGATTGTAATAATTGTAGGTTAAATTTAGTAATACGGGCACAATAACCGCATGTCATGAGTCGTGCTTAGAAAACAAGTCAAGTGACTACCCACTTGATACTTAATAAGATTACCAATTATGTGCTGTCGAGGATGTCTACTGTCATGCATAAGTTATCAACACACTGTTTTAATTATTACAAGTTTTCATGTAAAATTACCATGTTACTTCTTAAGGTTGTCTCCATAAAAATATTGGTTTATTTTCTATAAATAATTTAGTATTAATGAG
The DNA here is from genome assembly GCA_946251855.1 of Alsophila aescularia. Classification (NCBI taxonomy): domain Eukaryota; kingdom Metazoa; phylum Arthropoda; class Insecta; order Lepidoptera; family Geometridae; genus Alsophila; species Alsophila aescularia. The sequence goes on along the minus strand of OX276373.1, from coordinate 524,054 downwards.
GCTATCAGAGGCTGTAATAATGGTTGATTTTCTCATATTATTATGCTACTTTGGCACAATTACAACACACGTTCAAGTGTTATAATTTTATGGTGATGGTGAAATATTTATTTACTAAAGAATTTATAAGACACTAGCGAATCGCCCCAGGTTCGCACTGGTAGCGCTCACTCACACCGTGGCTTTTATATTATTATCATTTTTATACCCGTCATGACTTCAGAACAAAAAATACGGCAGTAAGCATTATTCAAAATCATTAGCAGCAACAATATTTTTGACTATAGAAAACTGCATTATTACTCACGTACTTGACAGACTTGTTATTATTTCGTTTCCACGTCAACATATCATTTATTGATAGATAGAAAGATAACTCTTTATTGTACACCACATAATAACTAAAACATTAATTCAAAATATATGGGACAATGGGCGGTCTTATCGCTAAAAAGCGATCATTCCGTTCCTTACAGTTTTGCAAATTTTTGAAACTTTGGGTTACATTATTGCAATTTAATTAGGGATCTCAAATTTATAAAAAAAAAACTGCCCATGTTATGTTATTTTTTGCGATTATTTATTACAAACAAATATACAAAAATAAAAAACAAATCTTTCCTCTTTATCACTAAGTGTGTTATTATTATTAATGTAGATTAAAAACGTAACTAAATGTTATTATTATTATATAGTATATGTAGTTATATGTATTATAAACGACTGGTTTGGTACCCATATCAGAGCTGTGTAAACTGTCTATACTTTGGAATTCATATTAAGTACCTATATGGTGTGTTTTTCAAATGTCTAAATACATTGCTTTTTCCATACGTACCAGTACCAGACATAAAGACATAAAGTCTTTGAGATAATATTAATGATAATAAATAATAATAAAAATAATAAAATTATTTAATAACGAAAAAGTTACATATAAATGCAGATGAAGGAACATTGCTATAAGTAGCATCAATAACAATAAAGTACTATAGAAATAACAAAGGTCAGTCGAGTCTGGAATCATTATTTATGAGTTTTGTCTTTTTCAATGAACATTGTCATCAATATTAGATTTATGACACTCCAGCTTCCAAAATAAGTCTGATGATATCTATCTATCCCCAATAAAAAAGTGAAACGTTGTTTGTTTGTTTGATTGAGGCGCTTTTTTTATATAGATGCTGTACCATAGAGACCAACCTAGATACTTCTTATCCCGGAAAATTGCACACGAAGGCAATGCAGCGGGGCGCAGCTAGTACCCTATACATATAATAAAGCAGTAAGTCACATTAAGTCTAATTCTAATTAAGTACAATTAAAATAATTTAAATTAAATGGTTTATGGTACATGAAATAAAGTACTGAACATGTTTTAATATGTTTTAAATGGTTTCTTTCTGTTCGCGCATCACAAACAAAACTATGAAATTTGATACATATGAAACACCCACCCATATAGAACACACACCCATATAGAATAACTATGATTTTTCTTATTTTTTTCCCAACTATTTTGCATGCATACACATCAACTTCAGAACCTTCTTTTTTTGAAATCGGTTAAAAACAAACATGAGGAGAAGAATATATTAACAACATGACAACTTGAATCACTACTATATATATATATATAATGCATGCATCTCTGCCATATTTTTACCACTCCTAGAGTTGCTGTTTATTTTTAAATAAAGTACATAAATTTGACATTTTGGTAGAATTAATTTTAATTTTAAATTATTTATGAAGTTAGCCTTGGGGACAACTAATATTATGAAGCTGAATATAGTTCATATATTATACAGTTTTAAAGATTAGTGGATCTTACATCGACGATTAAATTTATTAGTTGGCCTATCGATCGTGATTCCCAATCTTTTCACATAACTTTTGTACCTATGTACAATGAAGTAAAAGTGATTTGCGTAAAACAAATTTATAATTTTCTTTTACATTCAGTTTTATTAGAATACCGAGTTATAAAATATGGACAAATGGTACGAATCTCATTATAGTTGTAAGTACTCGTGAAACCCAAAGCATCGGCCAGCCTGGTGGAATGTGGCCTAGAGAACAAAAATAATAATGTAATATCTTACAAATCTGTACAATGAACGTCTGTTGAGATTCAGGACTTCTATTAGTGTTTAAAAATGTGAAAAATCTCTTGCCACAGAACATTTAGCCTCTCTAGTATGATAATTTGTCAAACTCAACCACCCAAGGGCCATTATGAAGGATCTTCATGGAAGAAGCCTTGCAGGGAGTTTTTTCTGATCTATCTCTAGGCTTCAAATTTTCATCATCCTCACTGATAAATTCTTCCATCTTGTTGATTATGATGTTAATAAGAATTAATAGAATTGGCACAGTTTTCGATAAGAAAAGAGAAATAATATAATAATGATGTTCGATGCTTTGATATAATTGGATCAAAAGTCATAAGCATTTATTTATACCATTGGAACGTATGGAACACATGGTCACGTCATTTTATAAAAGTTTTCCTTTCAAATAAGTCGTATTAAAATATAACTATCTGTACTTGTGGCTTCACACGCGCGGTAATTTCTCTATTTAATAAAAAATCCTTCAGCCGTCAAAAAGTTTTCTAATGATTGCTCGGCGTTTACACATCGTATTGAGATACCAAGTACATCAGTCTTTAAGTCAAACCCTAAGCTATACATAACTGAAAACCGCATTACAATCGGTGGAGTAGTTTTTACATGATGCGCGAACAAACATACAGTCATACAGATAAACAGACAAACAGACGCAGATAAACATTGTAAATAAATTAAATTTATAAATGTGATTTATTTACAGTGTTTATCTGCGTCTGTTTGTCTGTTTATTTGTTTGTCTGTTCTTATATTGAAGTTAAATAACTGTTTACAACTTTTTTCCCATTACTTTCTTCGTAGAATGAGTATTATAGCCGATATTCTGCTCGGAAGGCGGCTAAAACTACAATTTTGAACTTTTTACGGAAAATAACCAAAGTTTGAAATACTAGTATATCTCATGTTTTAAAAAAAAACACATAGCTGCGGTTGAACTCAAATCATATCAATTTTTTGTCTTTTTTATAAGTGCAATAAATAACTTTATCGTGTGAAGCACTTTTTAGAAGTTAAAAGCGAAAAAAAGAACGAACATTTTGATATTTTTCGAGCTCCACGAAGTTAGCTCAGGTTTCGAAGCTACAAATTTAGTTTTACACTACTGGTATCTATCTTAACAACATCCCAAAAAACCAGCACTGAACAGACTTTTGCGACCTAACGCCATTTTCGTGTCTACGGTGACCGGCTGGCAATAGATATACCATTAATCCCATAAAATAAAGTGAAAAGACCAGCTTAAGATGAGCCGTACGTTAAAACATTCCGGTACATTTCGGGTTTCAAGTTATTTGGACATAACACTGAGGGTTGTGTTGTCTGTAATTTTTAAACTGCTAAACCAATAACCTTAAAATATTGACGGGAATAGCTGTAAAGAAGGTACCTAAAAGGAAGGCAAAAAAATAATTATCGCGTTAACAAACTACATAAAATGAATGAAAGTCAAAATGTGTACTGAGTAGTACACATTTTGACTTTCATTCCCTCTCCCAAGGGAACCATGCTATATATCGGGATAAAAAGTATCCAATGTCCTACCTACCTCGTAGTATGAACTCAAACCATACGAAGTTTCATTTGAATTCATTCAGTGATTTGGGCGTGATGCGCAGTCAAGATACAGAGAGACAGTCAAAAATGAAAAAAATACAGTTTTGGCTTCAGTATCGAATACCCTCCAAAAAATAGTATTTATTACTTCAAAATTAACATAACTTTGGACCCCTATCCCGCAAAAACCTTTTATTTTTTTGGCATAAAAAGTATTTTTATGCTAAATCATCTATCTATAATCTATCTTCTATACTATAATAAAACTGTAACTGGGCTAAATCTGTACATTAAATATTTTTTGAAAATTATAATTGAGATAAACTTCAAAATCGATATGGAGTGCAAAAAGGATATATATATATATATATATATATATTTTTTTTTTTTTGCTCTTTGAATACGCATCATGCTGAAACTACCAAAAGGATTTTGATGCAACTTGGCACGCTCATAGCTTATGTTATGGATTAACATTTAGAATACTTTTTATCCCGAAAAACTCATGAGTTTCCTTAGGATAGGGCTTGAAAGTTATTTTGAAAGAACACCTATTACGCTGGAACTACTGGACGGAGTTTGATGTAACTTGGCAAAGTTTCTATTATGTATTAAAATTACGGATTCTTTTTATCCCCAAAAAATATAGTGTTCCTGTGGGATAGGTGTTCCAAGTTATGTTAATTTGAATGTAATAAAAATAAGACATTAAAACGGTATTATAATTTCGACCATCTCGCCATGAACGTCTGGCGAAGTCGGAGAATGTAAGCCAGGGCTTAAAATACCGGTAAAATAGTGGTAACGATACCCCCGAAAACAAAGGTAACGTTATGCGTACTTATAACGTTATATGATTTAACGTTAATAAATTGACGTTTTAACGGTAAATCTAAGTAACGTTAAACAATTTTATCAATAAATTTAACTTTAACTGTTAACGTTATTCGGCAGTATTTTTTTCTGCTTGCGCGTCTGAACAAGCGGAGACGACAGGTGCGTATTGTGTGCTGTTTATTTGTAGATTTTTATACATTAGGTATTCGTTAACCCCCGAACAAATATACAGGTGTTATAAGTTTAGGGTGTGTATCAATGTGTGTTTGTGTGCGTGTGTGTGTGTGTGTGAGTGTGTGTGTGTGTGTGTGTGTGTGCGTGTGTGTGTGTGTGTGTGTGTGTGTGTGTGTCTGTCTGTCTGTCTGTCTGAGGCATCCTAGCTTCCAAACGAATGGACCGACTTAGCTATGTTTTTTATGTTTAAAAGCTGGAGTAAACGAGATTGTTCATTCCTATAATTGGGGGGGGGGGGGGAGGGGGGGATTAAGGTGTGCGAATCGTAGCTTTCGAACGAATGAACCGATTTTGATAAGTTTTTATGTTTAAAAACGGATGTGATTGAGATGGGTCTTAGCTATATGGGGGGGAGGGGAGTTGAGAAATGGGGGGGGGGGGAGGGGAGTTGAAAAAAGGGGGGCTGAGAATTGTACCTTTCAAACGAATAGACCAATTTGGCTGCAGGTTTGTATGTTTCAAAGCTGAGATAAACGAGATTGTTCTTAGCTATAATGGGTGGGGGGGAATGGGGGGTAAGGATCATAGCTTCCAAATGAATGGACCGATATTGATGTTTTTTTTATGTTTGAAAACTTATGTGATTGAGATGGTTCTCAGCTATAAGCGGTGGGGGGAGGAGTTGAGAAAAGAGGGGGGGGGGGGGGAGGGGGTAAAATATCGTACTTTCCAAACGAATGGACCAATTTAGCTGCGGTTTTTTATTTTTTATAGCAGAGGTATACGAGATGGTTCTTAGCTATAATGGGAGGGGGGAGGGGGGGGGGGGGAAATGGAAGTAACGATCGTAGCTCCCAAACGGATTGTACGTTTTTCTGTTTGAAAACTAATGTGATCGAGATGCATCTTAACTATAATGGGGGGTGGGGAGTCGGGGGTTATATACATTTTTAATTTGTGCTGTTTTTTGTAATTTGGTTGATGACTCTAATGTTAGAGACAGAAAACGACACGGAGTCCGATCATTCCGACTTATCACAATCGATTTTGGCACCAAAACATAAAAAAATTAAGAAAAGCAGAAAAAGCTATGGATTCCGAGACTTCCCAATCAATTAAACTAATTAAACAATTGGCACCAAAACTTAAATTAAATTGAAATAATGACACAGGCACACTTAAGCACACTAGCACAGCTAAGTTATCTACACTTTTGATTTGCAAAGGTACTTTATATAAGTACCTACCTACTAAGAAATATAGAAGCATTCAAGGTATCAATATTATCTACTTTAACATACCTACCAGTAGTAGCTATCAGAGTTCGTAAAATACTATCCCTGAAGATAAGATGCAGCCCTTTCTGGGAAGACATTTTGGAAGTCATAAAAAACACTGAAAATGATTTACTATTTTTTTATTAATTTGTCAATAGGCCGCCACATCACTTAATTTTTTAACAGAAAAAAAAACAAAGTATTTAATATAGTCTAGTGGTTTTATTATCACTCTTTTTACTTAAATTCTGGTATTCCAACATTTTATTTATAGTGCAACCATATCACTTAACTTTTTATCAGTAAATCGAGCTGGGCGCTACGCGCCGCTGCGCGTTTAGAAGAGCGGCAACGTCGCATCGCACGCGTTGGTTGAGGTATCGTTATATTATTAACGATACTTTTTACCTGATAACGTTATTATATTGGTAATTACCACTAATTAATAACGTTTTTTATAGTTACGGTAACCAGGTAACGATAATTCGTCCTACCGTTAAATAGGTATTTAAATGAAAGTAACGGTAATTAACGCTAATTTTAGTGGGATTTGGTAACGTTAACAAGCCCTGATGTAAGCCTTCCAACGCAGATATGCGGGATCGAAATCACGCGCTCCTATAAATATTTTGCTCCATATTTTTAAGCATTTACATATTTTATGCTTTATTTTTTACATTTTCCTTGATATTTTTAAGGCTTCTGTCATTTCCTGAAGGAAACCATCAAATTATTAAAACAAAATAGTTCACAATAATTCCAATTTGGATAATTTATAAAAAACACATAAACAGAAAAGATTTCTGTCAATTTACTTTGTTTATTTTTTCACTTTGTAAATTTGTTAGTTTTACCTGAAGTGCGTGTATAAACAAGAAATAAATTATCATTTATAATTTACAATACCTTATTATAAAGCGCCCTCTTGCGGCTGTTTTTATTGGTTACCAAACTGCTTACTGTTTTAACCAAGGTAGTTATATGTACTTACGTACGCAAGTACATAGAACTTCCTTGGTTTTAACTGAACTGTCACAGCCGTGCGTGAGGGCGAGTAACGAGAGTATCTGGACGAGCTCAGATCGGGTATACTTTACTTCCTTAACACGGGCGTAAGTATTTTTATTGTAGGACCTCTATACTAAAGAGCGTAGTATCTGTACATATAATAAAGTAATAAGAACATAAAAGACTGTACAAAGAAGATTGAGGTTTGATTTAAAAACTAGGGTACTTGGTATCATAGGCCTTGCGCGGAACGCGGAACGCGGTGCGTTTATTCTACCGTTTATTTTATATTGTATTAAATGCGTTTATTTCACCGCAATACGTTCACTAATACGACACTCCATACTTCACTCGTTCTTTGTTTGAGTTATAAAAACGCAAGGCAGTGCGCGCTAGCCTTATTCCGATGATTAGATGCCAAGCAATCAATAAAAAACTATTTGACGGCTAAACGGTTTTTGAAGCAAGGTCTAGAATAACACGTATGGGCTACTTTTAAATAAAATGACCACGCGGGCAAAGCCGCGGGCACAACTAGTATAGACTATGACTGTGCCAAGTTGTATCAAAATCGTCCATCAGAGTGGTACTTGTTCTTTTAAATGACTTTCAACCCATATCCTGCAGGAACCCTTTAATTTTTCAGGATGGAAGGTATCCCATGTCCTACCTCGTAGTATGAACTCAAATCATACCAAGTTTTATTTGAAATCATTCAGTAGTTTAGGCGTAATGTGCGGCCAAGATACAGACAGACATACAAAATAGAAAAATAAACAGTTTTGCCTTTAGTATCGAATAGAAAACTACAAAAAAAACATATATATACAGAATTGGACCTGTTACAGTTTTATTATAAATATAGATATATAGATTGCAATAAAAGTATATGCGCAGGGGCGTAGTCAAATAAAAAATAACAAATGATAAATGTACAAATTTATAAGTAGTAAAGTATACAATAATACAAAAATATATGGCCGGTCTATCCCGAGTAAGTATTACGTAAACTACGTAATTAATCTTTTATATGAGCGTATCTATTTATATTCATTTAATGTAACATGCATAAAAACCACTGGCGCTTTACAAAGTTTTTTTTGTCTTAGATAATAAAATTCATGAAAAACTACATAGACTGAGTTTCATTAACACTCTTCATTGACCATTAAAATATGGCAATTATAACTAAAATAAGTATAAAATAAATATAACATTTCGCCACCTAGTTTATGGCAGCTGTATTTCTTTGGTTAAAATAATAAAATCGATGCGCTAACTTATCTTCGATCAAGATGTCAATCGTGTAATTTTAAAATATTGTTATTAATTATTTGGTTTGTTTAAAAGCGCAGTGAAACTAAACTCCCGTGTAATTTTTAGTGATGAATAGTTTAGCGATATTAATCTCGGACGTCGAAAATCAATCAACTGCTCCAACATTGAGAAACTCTGTCCTCGTGAACGTCATACACTTTATATATGAGAAGATCTACGTCGAGGAACTTTGTAAAATTGGTTAAAAATGGTATAAATAGGCAAAGATCAATATGTAGCCACATTCAGGTTACAAAATTCGCTGGACAACTACGGAAATGAAGCTTCTTTTGGTAAGTCACCGAGAGTACCCGACAAAAGTACAGATGGACATAATCACGGATTAAGAATAGACACAATGACTAATGAAGTGATTTTTCATTAATTTGAAACGGTAATAATACAGTTTCAAATTAATTTATTAACGATCAACTCGACTTAAGTGGATAATAATAGGTTACCGAAATTAAATAATAATATATCTTGTGAAGTGTTAATATTAATGATCTGATGACCTGGTGGAGTTACTCGTTGGGGCGTTCTATGGGGAGGCATATGTTCACCAGTGGATGTTTTTCGGTGATGATAATTATGAAACTTGGTATGGTAACCAATTTTTTAATAAACTTTGTGTTTGTTTCAGGTGGTTTGTCTGTCTTTGACAGTGGCCCTTGCGGCTGAAACTGGAAGGTTAGTAATACGTCATATGAGTAGTAGTCTTAAATTTGACTTTGCTTATATTGAATATTAAGATTTTAGTTAGAAAAAGACAATTAAAAGTTAACAGTAATGTTCTATAAAAGAAACAATAGATATTGAGCTGGACATAAACCAGTAACCTCTGGGTCATTCAAAACTTTATAAGTATTTTAAAAGTTAACAATAATGTTCTATAAAAGAAACAATAGATATTGAGCTGGACATAAACCAGTAACCTCTGGGTCATTCAAAACTTTATATGTATTTTCCACATTTAGCTCTTATTATATTATGCAAAATTACAACCTATTAGGTTTTCGTGAAGCATGTTAGAATGATCAATAGGTCAGTTACTTGTACGATCAAAACCTAGTTTATTTTTACTTTTAAAGTTATTGGAATATATGATGGATAGATAGATAGATAACTGTTTATTGAGCCACGTATACTTCACTTTTTTCTATAATATGATGGCTCTGGCTTATGTAATGATAATGTAATTGTAAAACTTAGAAAATGCAGCCTGTTGATACAACGTTATTGGTCGTTGCTGCTATGTAACGTCGTTATCTTGTATTTATTTATTTAAGCCATTTATTTATTCCCAAGTAACTTGCAAATAACAATAATTGAACAGAACATTTGAAAATTAAACATCGAAAACTAATTATGGTATCTTGTGATACCATAATTAGATTTTGATCTTTAATTTTTCTTGCATATAAGCAGGTACTTTCTAGTTTTTTTAATTGTTTCCCCTAATCTCCTTGATAATGCGTATGTTTTTTAAAAGCTTATATTTAACTTCACTTGTATGTATGTATCCTATCTATCTATGTACCTATCTGTCTGTCCGGGAATCTTACAATTCAAATTTCGAACAGTTCCCGATTAGTAATCCGGCTGAAACTTTCAGGATAACTCAAAAAACGATGAAAATGTAATTAAAGCAAAACAAAAATAGCAAAAAAATGGATAAAAAAAGTTAAAAACACATAGTTACCTAAAAAGCTAATTTTATTGTTATTTTCATAATTATTTTTAATTGTTCATACTGAAGCATGTCATTTGAATGAATTTCAGGTACACACCTTTCACCTTTGCGCCCATCCGGCCTACCACCGCGATACCCATTTACAACCCCAGCCGTTACGACCCCAGCCGTTACGACCCCAGCCGGTACAATGCCGCCAGGGACAACTCCGGCCGTTACGTTCCTGATGACTCTGGAAAATACAAGTGAGTTTTCGTAGGACTCAAGTAGGAGCTACTACTTTAATAATGAATCCCTCACAAAGTCGTTAGCAACGTTATAATATAACGTTGCTAACGACTTACATTGTTTTATGAATGAGTGCGCCGCGACATGTGAGAGTTTAACTGCTGCGACAGATTTGGAACTAAGACTGGTCTGATTTAAGGGATATTAGCGAATGTATTGTACTGGTAGATCAATTCCAGCCTTGAAAAGTTTTCGTAAAGGAATATCCTTCTTTAGAAATGGCAAAATTATAAATTATTTTTCAGCATCATGCTTTTTGACATAAGCTTTTAACTGCATTTAGCATGTTGATTCAGTGATCACTGTTCTGATTTTGACGATGAAAGCTTGCCGAATTGCTTTTGTTATGAGGAGTTGAAGAGCTCCCACATAATAAAGATTCTTGAGATTTCATCGTCATTAAGCGACTTCAGAAAAGAAGACGGTTATATGTTCGAGTGTATGTATGTTTTTTTTAAATTTGTTCCCGAGTGACCACCGTTCTGAATTCAAATGTTATAAACATTGGCGTAATGATAGGCTGCAGATTGCGTAGCGGTAATGAAAAAGTTTAATAATGATCGTAATCAGAAAGATGGAACTACTTTATAATTTTCTTAGTACTATTACGTACGACTATGTATGAGATTTGTCACCCTAAATCCTAACCACCAAGGTAGCTTGATCCATGCTAAGCTATACCATATTTGTCACCCTAAATCCTAACCACCAAGGTAGCTTGATCCATGCTAAGCTATACCATATTGGTACTCTTGCCAACAAGTTGTTTTATTAGACAAAAAGTGTGGTTTTATTATTACCGGTATGGTATGAAGATATACGATAAATAGGTATTCATATGTCTGAAGTCAACTTGAATACCATCACAACACGGAAGCTAACGCTATTCCAGTTTTAAAGATGTCGTATAAATTATGTTAATGACTAATTAAACATTAAAAATTAGGTCACTGTGAAGCTGCTGGAAGTGTCAAGGTTGCTATAAATGTCTAAAAGCTTTTTCCGGATAAACAGGTTGTTGCTTGTTGGCATAAATTAATAATTATGTTAGATTATGGTTACGGTACTATTCAAAGCCTTACTCGTATTATCAGATTACAGTACAATTTACTTGGTTTAATTAATATTTTCTAAAAAAAAATACTCGAGTACGGCAAAGTAAGGGAAGGTTAATGTTAGTCTATGTATGTGGGTATGTGGATGTTCCAACTTAGCATCATCCCTATAGGGCCGATTTTGACAAACAAATCGTATTCAGGTATAGAGTGTCATAAACTATTTATTTTTTCCCGGATACGGCGAAGCAAAGGAAGGGTTATGTATTTAAACTAAAATCATTGTCCAATTTTGACAAACAAGGTATCATTCGATTCGTCTTCATCGCAAGAGATTTTTACCCGACCGTAGATGGGGTTTTGTTTTTGAACTTATGTCATGTTATATTATACCTATATATCAGTCACGTGACATACTTACTGACTGACAGACGGCGTACAGCCTAAACCGGCGAACCTACAGATTATAAAATTGGAAGAAAAATTCTTTGAGTACACAATGTGTGCAAAAAAAGTTTTTTTTTGAAATTCTTTGCCTTGGAGGTGAACGGGGTGGCAAATTTTGCACACGAGCAAAGCTGCGGGGTGCAACTAGCACAAACTAAGATTTTAATTTACATAAACAAAATTATTCTTTCCAGTTAATTTCTGTATCAATCCTGCGCCATTTGATTCTACACCAAGCTATAGCTAGTGACAAAATGGACCATTGACTATGGTAACAATGTTCGTACTATAAGTTCTTATAGTCTAGGTATAGCAAGCATCTCAGCGCGCAAAAAGTCCACTTTGGAGTCGAATAATTTGTTAACGGGATAATAATAAAAAATCAGAGAAACCGCAGTCTCGCTCAGGGCACAAATGTGGTTGGTGAAAAAGCGTTTGAGTATATTATTATTATTTTACCTACTTTTACAGATGTTACTGTAATGTTTATACAATAATCATATAGATTGAGAGGACTGTCGGACAAAGGAGGAATTACTCTCAAGCGTCGAGTGTACTAGAAGTTGGTTCGGCCAGTTTGTCAATAAGGTTTGACCGAAATGAAAACCGAAACCGAACCTTCTGCTACTTTTCGGCCGATATAGAAACTCCGGTTGCTGTTTGTTTTTTCCGAAACTGGACGTGACTGAAACACGTACCTACCTACATTAAATCTTTGGTTTGACAGTATATATTAATAGGCATATATCATTATAACATATATATTATTTGTAATATATAGGCAAGAGTTTGACCATTATCTTACATAGCAAACTGTTGCTATAAAAACTGAATTAAACACTAGATCGTGGAGTTAAGTTGTTAAAGTTAACAACGATGTTATGTTGCAGCGGAGACCGCGGCGACCGCGGCGGTGCGGGCGGCTTCTACTCGGGCTCCGGCACTGCCGGCGGCCCGGGCGGCGCTTACACTGGCTCCAGTGGTCCCGGCGGCCCCGGCGGCCCCGGCAGCGGCTACACCGGCGACAAGGATGCCGCTGGGAGGTACAAGCTTGATGGCAGCGGCAGTCTTAGGTAAGCCTCTATTACTATTTGGGTTCATAATGTTCTCGTGGAATTAAATTTTAATGAGGACATACATACAAACATACACGAATCCTAAAACTCTTCTTTTTTGGCAGTCGTGTAAAAAGGGACGCAATAGGTTCAACAAATGTATTTAATTTTCTAAAGTAATCAGGTTGTTTATATCTTTATAGTGATCGTAGATTATTTATTGGGGTTGTTACAATAATAATTAGAAATCACTAATTTTGCTTTCGTGACTTGAACATAAATTTAGTTGTTGATTTTCAACCATCCAGGAAAACATCGTTTTTTGTCAGAGGAAAACTTTCACGTATGCATGTTTTTTATTTTTACCTAATATAATATTTTAATAGCTACAACTAATAAAGCTCTGCTAGGAACTAATCCAGTCACTTAACAGCCTTCTGAAACAAAGTTAACAATGGTGTTGTTAAGACGATTGTTAGATTTGATGTAGTGCAAAGGAAACGTGCGCGAACAATATGCGGGCGAAGAAACTAACATACTTGGGTATTGAAACGTGCTGAAGTACTCGTAGTCGTTGTTGGTAGCGAAATCCATTACAATACAAAATGCAATGATTTTACGTTTTATTATTGTTTGTACCCACTTACCTACATGTAGGGTTTCTGATTTTTCGAGTTTCGAGAATTCTCAAGGCCAATTTCTCGAGTTTTCTTGGGTCTCGAGACTTTTTATAAAACCAAATATCATTAATATACCAGTTTTTATTGCACCGTTATTTAGAACTAGTTTCCCCTCCCGCGACTTCGTCCGCGCGGTCTACAGTTTATCGCTATAAAAGGCATCCTATTTTCTTCTAGGATATTAAAACCAATGCAAAAGAAAGTACAGCACCAATGCGGTTGATGTTTTTTGTCAAAAAGAATATAAAGTTTTGTGATAAGATTGTTATTTCGTTTCTATGGCAACCACAGACCATTCTGTGATGACAACCGTTCTTTACAGTGAATAATCAACATTTTCCAGTTTTCTAAACTTTCAATTTTCTGAAATAAAAAGTATTCTATGTTTTATTCCAGGGTATAAGATATCTTCATTCTAAATTTCATCAAAATCCGTCCAGCCGTTATCGCGTGAAAGGTCCCCAAACAAACAAACAAACACACAAAGTTTCACTTTTATATATTGGTATGGATTTGGTAGGTACCTCTTATTTAGGTAAAAAAATACAAATCAAAAATGAAAATCTTCTTACTTATGAATCAAAATAAGATCAGCCTAGATTACTGCGTGCACGCGAGTTAATAACATTTGGAGGCGTATATGTAAATCATTATTTCATCTATACGTTATTTTAGGAGTAAATCCTATTAAAAAAAAAACTTAATCATGGTCACGCGTACCCCGAATATAAAATGAGACAAAGTGCTAGAAAGAAGAAGAATCAATCAATTCCCAAAAACCATGAACACATGTGCACTTTAAGGATAATAACAATAAAAATAAGTGTAAATGATAAATTAAATAATTTAAAAAAAGAAGATTTCACGTGTTTTGTTTTTCTTTTAAATTAATTATTTTTTCATATATTTTTTTTCTTGTTTTGTCATCGTGTTTTGTGCTACCCTAAAAGTTTCAGCCGGATAGCTAATGGGAAGTGCTCGTAATTTAAGTTGCAAGATTCCAGGAAAGAAATACATACACAGATACAAGTGAAGTTAAATCAAAGCTTTTATTAAGATTTGCAAAATCTGTATATACATTGTTCATTGGTAATTTTTTTCTCGTCTCGAATGAAGCCAAATTTCTCGAGCTTTCTCGAACTCGAGAAAGAAACCCAGCAGAAACCCTACCTACCAACATTACATGCAGTCTTCTCTAATATTATAAGAGAAAAGACTTGATTTTTTGTTTGTATGTGTGTTTGTTAGTAATGGATAAACTCAAAAAAATACATTGCGTATTTAAAAAATTCTTTCATGTGTAGAAATCTACATTATCAGCGAGTAACGTAATAACGTCAATAAATTAGAAATCCCTAGAAATTGCAATAATGTAACCCAAGGTATTATCAAATTTGGCTATGAAAGTCATTATTTGGCATGCGCTGCGGAAGCTATTGATAATTTGGCTATGAAAGTCATTATTTGGCGCGCGCTGCGGAAGCTATTGATAATTTGGCTATGAAAGTCATTATTTGGCGCGCGCTGCGGAAGCTATTGATAATACAAAAAATAATGTACTACAAGTTTATAGTACTCTGCATTACACACAAAAAAGTCCGCGACGCTATATGTCTAACTATTATAGTTAAGACACAATAATAGCTTTGTCCAAATTAGTCGATCAAAACACGGGTAGAATTGAAAGATGATGACATTCATATCATGATATTAATCCTTATCCAAATTAATAGTTTCCTCATCAAGGCTGATTAAGTTCATGTAAATTCCTCCATAAATTATTCCAATCGGACCTTTCATTTAGAAATCACGACGGGTATAAAAATGCTAAAATTAAGAAAAATGCCGCGGTGTGAGTGCTATCCGTGCGAAGCCGGGGTGAGATCGGGTGAGATAGATAGATAATAAATACTTCATTATACACCAGTTTATAAAAATATGTTCTAAATAGGAACAATCTTATGACTAAAGTGCAACGGGTGGACTTATCGCTACAAGCGATCTCTTCCAGTCAACCTTTGGATGGAAATAAATAATGTAGTGAGAGAGGATGGCGGTGTTAACAAATGAAACAAATGTGTACATAATATGTAAATATTTGTATAAATATACATATATTATATGTCATATATATATATATATATATATATATGACATTATATATTCCGACTCCTTGTTTTCATAGGTAGATACCTAAAAAAACAAGGAGATCCTAGTTTCAATGACTAAGTCAGTAATTTGTCACAGTCATTTGTCGGTCGCTGGTACTCAATATAATGACAGGTTTTCTACGAAAAAAATAATACTACTTAATAAAATCTAACCATAAATGTTACACGTTTGCATACATACGACAGTTTATGCATAGCACCATCTATATCGAATCCGCTGAACTACACATAATATAAGTCAGTCATCGTAGACACAAAAATCGCGCTATGTCGCAAAAAATGCATTGTATTGTTTTTTGATATTTGTTAGAATAGATCATAGACAACTGCATATTACTCCGTAGGGATAGATAGACTAATAGGACAGTACATTATGTACAGTCCTTCGTAGGACTACATATGTACTATGCAAGTAATGTCAAACAAAGTTTGCAGCTACAAAAGACGGAAAACAGATAGATATACTAGGGATCGAAACAAAGCTAATCGTAATCATAATCATAACCCAAAATACCAAAATAATGTTTATATTATATTAATAAATTATTAATTCACTGTATACAATTTCGTTTTGCATGATATAAACATTTTCCACTGAGTTATGTATGTCTTATCCTTTACAAAAGTCCTGCAATTGCTCAGGCTCCATTTATTTAAAAAAAAAAAAACTTTTTCATTTTTCCTGATACTGTTGGTTCTACAGAGTTCTAATTGTGCAAAAATTAAAACTATTTAACTGTCCTATAATTTCACCTCCCAATACTAATTAATTATCATAAGGAAAGGGCATTAAATATTCTGCTCGATAGACAGCTGAAACTACAATTTCGAAACTTTTAGCAGAATTGGCCCTTCTTGGGACCTTGGACCTACAGAATTGCGGTTGCGCGCCTATTACAGCACATTTCTTTAAAAGTGCACCATTTATAATTTAGATATATGCCGAAAATTCGACGTTTTTCGAGCATTACATTGTTAGCACAGGTTTTTCAAAGCTGCAAACTTGGTTGAACACTATTTGTGTTGTTTTAGCGAGCTAAGTTGTTTTAAATGACTAGCCTTAACAAGTTTAATCAATTTATATATAAATATACAATGATACCTTTACTTTTTACCTATCTGTATAACCTGCCTCACTATGTGTTATATGGTCTATGGTGCTAAATCTTCCGCGAAACCTGGCCTGTTCAGGAGGCTGAAATTTGTCAAGTCTTCTTGCGAAATGATTTGAGATGACCATCGAAAACAACACAACGTGAATGAAATAAGTCAGTCTTTATCCCCTTTTTAAAGAAGAGTACTACCAACTCTTGCTTCACGTCTCTGGCGTCTCCACTGTTAAGAATGGTGCTAAACAAACCCTGAAAGCTCTCGAAGTGCGGGTTTTTTTCCCGAAGTACCCCCTGCTTTCAAGAGCTCTGAAGTTGTATCACCTCACCGAGGGCCTTTCCATTCTTAAGTTGTTTGAGGGCCATCTCAATCTCGTCTAGGCTAACGTCGGGCAGTTCGGCAGAGAAGTGGCGGGTCAGTATTTTGCGGGAATCTTCTGTGCTGGGTTTGAGTCTAGAAACATGCGAGTCATACAATCGGCCATAGAAGTCTTCGATCTCGGAGAGGATTTCCAGCTTAAAAACGACGGTTGTGCCATTATTGGTCTTGAGCTTCGTAAGATGAGATCTACTTAATTGCTGGGCGAAGACTTTTGACCCCCGAATTTCCTTAATTGCCTTTTCCATTCGGCGTGTATTTGAGCATAGGAGGTCACGTCGCACCAGCTTACTGATCTTTTTATTGAGCTCCCTTTTCACTGACGGTGCGGCTTGCTGTACCGTCGCTCATCCATGAGCTGAAGAGCCTCATCCGAGATTTTAGACTTCGTGCCCATACGCTGCAGCTTATGGGCATCCACTGGCCGCTGTTACTATCCACGTTTCCAATGCAGAGAATCGATTTTCCATCTTGAGTGGGAAGTGTTCTGATCCAACAGCGGCTTGGAGAAGGTTGGGTCGGAGCGTAGACTTTACCAGACGGCATCTTTCAAGCTTGCGTTCGATATTCAAGGAGCCTCGGACAAGTCGGTGATCACTACCGGTATTTAACCTGCTGATCACTGAGACATCTCTGAATATGTGCTTATTGTCCGTCATGATGAAATCAATATCATTTTTAGTTACAGTTTCGGGGCTTTGCCAAGTCCACTTCCTCTGGGGCTGCTTTTTGAAGAATAAATTCATCAAAAAGAACCCCTCTTTTTCCAAAAAGTTAGGTAACTAGCATTTGCCCCCTTGCAATTTCTGTCTCCATAACGTTGTGGACTTATTCTCGATTTACTGCAAGTCTGTACTCCCAATGTGTTAAATTCTCCCACAGTAATGTTGTAATGGACCTTTGTGGTGTTATGTAGGACTGTAACATATCTTCTACCTCATCTTCTGAGTGTGCCGAGGTCGGAGCTTAAACCTGTACGACCTTAAGACCTATACCTTTCGGTCAGCTTAAGAACCAGGTACGCTACCCTAGACGATACACTGGATATTTCTACAGCATTATCTTTACCTTAATGACAAGGAACCACACGCCACCTGAGACTGAGACTTCTGATCGCTCTCACGGAAGTGAACATGTGGCCCAATTCCCGGGTTATTGTTTCCCCTCTCTTCAAACTTCATTTAACCCTAGAATATGATCTTAGTAAGCTCCGTCTCCAATTGCGCCATCTGTTCGTCAAGCTTAATCTTTCGTCCTTTGTCCGTTGTTCAGGGTCAATTGTTTTTGTTTCGGATGGCCTACGGTAGCCCGGGAATTCTTCGCACCCCCTGCCCTGCCATTTCCATGACAGCCACCGTAGTCAGGCCTAGCAAGGTGACCGAGAACTTGGAGCCATTTTTTAATTGTGTCGTTCATTGTGGAGATTTTGCCCATAATCGCCACGCTGATCACACGGGTTGGCGATTGCAGGGCGTAGCTTCTCGCACCGGTTACGCTGCTGCACCGGCCTGTGTCATTAGGCTAAGTTTATTTTTGGGATGGTTATACCGCCATCTGTAGGTCGCCAGAGCCTCGTTTGTTATCCAGCAGGATTACAGCGTGCAGTTGAGTTTGCCTTCAGTTTCCCTCCCATACAACCCAAATAATTTAAATTATATATGTTTAATACCAAACTAGCTAGGGTGATCTAACTACCTGTTTTTCATGAGGTATCAATGATTCAAAAGTGAGATTATTATTTTTATTAATTATGATAGGTACATAAATGCATACACACCCGATTTGGCCAAATGGCTAAATGACTTGCTTCGATCAATCAATTATGCAGCTTTTGTGTCTATTTATACAGAAAGTTTTTGAACTGACGTTTTTATTTTTAGTGGGGATCGAGGATCTGCAGGCGGTTTCTACTCTGGTGGCGTTAGCAGCGTGCTCGGTGGTAGCGGTTTCAGTAGTGGTGTGGGCGCCAGCAACAAGCCATCTGCTGCCCCAGCCCCCGGTGGCGGCTACGACTACAAATTCGGCCTCATCCGCTATGAAAACGATATTCAAACAGACGGGTACCACTTTCTCTACGAAACCGAGAACAAAATTCTTGCCGAAGAAGATGGCAAGCTGGAGAAGTCCAGCAATGGAATGGATGCTATCAGAGTCCAGGGATTCTACGAGTTCGTAGCCCCTGACGGCATCACCTACAGAGTAGACTACACCGCTGACGAGAATGGATTCGTTGCTTCGGGTGCCCATTTACCATAAATAAAACCTTTCTAGCCTACTAAGTACCTGAACTAACTGATAAATGATCTGTAAAAATGTACCTTATTAATTAAGATAAATAAATAAGCTACCTATTCGTCACATAATTTATTAATCCTCACTTGTCATCGCAAATCTTTTGGTTATTTTATAATGGAATAATTAATTATATACCTAAGTGTAAACTGATACAGCGCCAGTATAATTAATTAAATAATTTTATTGGACTGTTTTGGAACGACCATTATTCTAGTCCAGTAAATCATTTGTTCTTAGTCAATAATTTATTACGAGTATATTTTAGGTACTGACGGAGTTTTTTTTTAAATCTATGTGCGTAAGAAATTATACAAGATCTTTGCATAGTGGTGGTTGATTACGGCCTCACCAGCCCATAACAACTATAGAGCCATCAAGACCTTTTGGCTAAGATCAAAGTGTAGTATCTGTTCTTTTCAGCTTAATATCTGAAAGTTCCCTCATTGAGGGATAAGTAATAGTATATTAAACCTTCGATAATTTTGAATAAACTTGAATGTTTTGGCATTAGAGGAAGCGCTCTAAGCTGGTTCTCAAGCTACTTATAAAACAGGCAGCAGTGTGTTAGGGTAGATGAGCACATGAGTAGCGAAAGAAAAATTTCATTCGGTGTTCCGCAAGGTAGCATTCTAGCACCTACCTTGTTCACAATATATATGGATGACATACTTAGGATGGATTTGCCAAATGCAGAACTCATCTGTTATGCCGACGATACAGTAGCGCTCTTTCATGGGAAGGACTGGGAAACTACAGTTTCGTACGCTGAAAAGGAAATGGCAGAGCTGGCTCGTTGGCTTGATGTTAATTTGCTCACATTAAATCTCAAGAAAACAAATTTCGTCTCATTTCACATTACACGAGCCACCGATCCAGTCCTGGCTCACATTCAAATCCACAATGCGAATTCTCACATTGATAAAAATGTTCCCAGGGTTGGTTCTGCTTGTTTTTGTAAAACTATTAAAAGAGTACCTTTCGCAAAATACCTTGGTGTCGTAGTGGATCAACAGCTATCTTATAAGAATCACATAGTATACCTGTCAAAAAAGACACGCAAGCTAATTCATCTGATGAAAATTTTAAGACCAGCTGCAAGAATAGAGGTTAGAAGGATGGTGTATGATTCTTTATGTCAGCGCTACTTAGATATTGCATTGAGGTCTGGGGAGGTTCAGCCAAGTCACACATGATCGAGCTGGAACGTGCTCAAAGAGCGGTCCTTAAAGTAATGTTGGGCAAACCCTGTCGCTTCTCTACCGACAAACTTTACGAGGAAGCGTCAGTTTTGAGAGTGCGTCAGCTATTCATTTTGCGTGCTATAGCCACGAATCACCGCCCTCAAACTCAACAACTACTTAACAAAAGGAAACGCCCCCTGAGGAAACCTTTACCTAGACCCTTAACCTTACCTAGAGTCAACACCGTATTTGCACGTCGTCACCCAAAATATGCGCATACATTTACTTACAATGCAGTCAATAGATTAATCCATTTTAGGGAACAAACTTTTGCTGATGCGAAGGGTGAATTATTAAGATGGCTGATGGCTCTCTCATATGAACAAACAGAAAGACTCGTAAGATCGACTGATTCTTAAATCCCTTTCATCCTCACACTGTTTGTCCCGGGATCACAACAGATCCCGATAATCTGTTGTAGCCCTGCTAGCTTACCATAATTAAGCTTTATCTTTGTGTTTCTTCTTTATTTCGAGCGAATAATTAAATCATATATTTTTATCTGTGCAGATTAAACTTACATGTTGTACATGTGTTATAGTTGTTGTTAAGTCATCAGATATATTCATTCAAATATGTCCACATATCCAGCTAGCCCGGAAAAGCCCAACTTAATTTGGTCTAATTTCAATCAATAATTTATGCATGTTATTCCTATTGATTTTAATTTAAGATTTTAATATGTTGTATAATTTTTATTTTCTGATCCATTGGATAATTTCATTCAAATTTTTATTATATAAATTATGATTTGGGTATCACTTTCTGCATGCACGGGGACACGTTCGAACATGTACAGTTAAGCGGAAACTATCTTAGGCAAGTGGTTTCTGGGTTCCCAAGATACAGGCTTCGCCTAGTTTGGGACCCGTTGCTAATATGTACAACTAGTTTGTGTTCAAACCTAATTTTTATATATTTTTATGTAATGTACACCATTGTTTGCTTGTTTTGGAAATAAAAATTATTCTTCTTATTCTTATTAAGAACACAGTAAAATTGTAGTACTTACTAGTAAAACTTAGTTATTTGCTACAACTTGGTACGTAATATAATTAATTATATCCAGAAGGTAAGAAAAGATACTATAGGTTCAATACACGTGGTACCTGTGGTAACCAAAACTCAGTACAAAAACCGGTTTACGCGCGCGCGCATGCACTGAGCATTTTAAGATTTTCCCATCACCATAATGGTGATACATTTTAGAAATTGAAAGAAATAGAACATAATTTCTTGCCATAACGTAAAATTTGCTTTCAAATCATGAAGATATCACAATTATAGATAGGCTCAACAAAAACTTCAACAAAACTCCTTTTGAAAAATTTCGATAAAAATTTTCATCCCTTATTTTCAGTTATGTAAGGTATCCGATCATGCGATCGATGGGTCCATTCTTTATGACCCCAGTGTCCCGTGCCTCCTTGATTTATGCACCCGATTCGAATAAATATTGGAACTTTTTATTTTGACTTTTTTGAATTAATTTGCACTAAGAACTGTAGAAAACTAAAGTTTTTCTGTATTTAATAAATTATTTATACGTGTATGTTTGATAAGGTTATGAATTAATTACGAGTATATATAAACGTATTCGTAAAATTTTATGTGAATACTTACTCCAAAATGCTAATTATTTAGTCAGGTATGATCGTAGCTCCGATCAAGCAAACGAATGCACCGTTTTTTTATTTTTGAAAGTTGATGTGAGCGAGTTCTTTCTTCTTAGCTATAATATAATGGGTCAGAGATATATAAAATTTTAATTTGTGCTATTTATAAGAGTAGATAGATGAAAACTTATGAATAATTTATTATTTCGTTTAATTCTAACTTATGAATTTTCTAATTCTAACTTTTAGTTGGGATACGATAAAAATGGCATGAGAGAAAGCTCCAAGTATCTGGCGTATGTGGAATTATCTAGAGATGAATATGAAACCACGAGACCGTATTGTTCTCTCAGATTTGGCGAAAGTCAAGAGTGTTCTTTGTTTCGCGGATCTATGTTAAATTCTCCCATGAGCAGTATCGGGATTTCTGTGTCGGAATCCATCTTAGCGATGATTTTAGTGATTGAGTTTCAGTTTAATGTATTTGACTTCAGCCCTTGGATGTATGTATATGCAAGTTGCTATTAAACGGAAAGATCCGAATATAACTTCATCCAGAGCAATATCTCCCGTACATGGTTGTATGGTTACTTCGATACTTATATATATTTATTTAATATATATTTGATAGTTTCCTTCTTTCGGCGACAGGATAGATTTTCACGGATTTTCCGTGCGCGGCAGCAACTTTTGTGTTTTTTACTTTTTTCCACGTCTTATTTTTTACATTTCCTTAGTCTTAATAATCGCGAGTTATACCGAATTAGAGATCCCAAAAAATCCATCTTTCTGATTTTGGTTCGTGCAACCTGCCGACCGCTTTTGCGCGATTTGCCGTTTGTCCTGGACCGCGGTTTCTTTTTTAATTTTAATCAATACTTATAATAAAACAATATGAAAGGAAAAGTCTGTACAAAGAAGATGATTAAAAAATAAGGTCTAGAGTACTTAAAATAAGCTACTGAAGAAGTTTTTTTTTTTATATATCATGTCTCTCTGTTTATTTGTTTGTTTGTATGTCATTCCTGCATTACCTAAAAACTACTGCACTGATTGAAATGCGGGTTTAGATAGCTTTTGCGCTCAACATAAAAACAGGAGTACTTGGTATATTAATCCGATGATTAGATACCGACCAATCGATAAAAACTTATTTGTCGCCTGATCAAATTTTGAAGAAATTTAGTAATTGTATATTATAGGTACTTTTGGTCTTGGAATGACACGTATGGCTACTTTTAAATGAAATGACCACGCATACGAAGCCGTAAGCA
The DNA here is from genome assembly GCA_946251855.1 of Alsophila aescularia. Classification (NCBI taxonomy): domain Eukaryota; kingdom Metazoa; phylum Arthropoda; class Insecta; order Lepidoptera; family Geometridae; genus Alsophila; species Alsophila aescularia. The sequence continues at coordinate 500,452 of OX276373.1, read as the reverse complement.
CAGCTAGTAGTTGTATTAAATAGTTAATTGATGGCTTGCACGGAAATTTTGAATTAATTCTTCGAATTAATTCTTATTTGCTTCTTTCTTTTCTTTCTTCGAAGCCAAACCTCAATTGAGTTTGTAGTCCTGACTTTTTCACGATAACAGCTGAAGGTTTCGCATGTTATTTTTTAAATTCATGGTTTGACGAAATAGCAAACTTTTAGAATTCCTTATAATCAGTAGCTATTTCGTGAACTGATGAATAAACTTTCAGGAATAATACGTGAATGTAATAATGCCAGCTCTGTATGCAGTCGTGCTATTTTTTTGGTGTTTTAAGCAGCCTGTAATCTTAATTTTGAGGGTATATTTGCTTTATTGCTTCATTTTGTCCCAATTCATCAAATTTTCGTACCGTATTTGATTTTAAAAGTATTTTTTAACATGTGATGTGTTATCTGTACTGAAAATTGGTCTCTCAATTACCTAAACATCCTTAGATAGGTTCTGACTTATTTGGCAGTAAAATGTACACCAATGGTAAAACATAGTGTCAACTTCATTGGACACATTCACGTGCAGAGTGAAAAACTGGTAGAAAGGGGTGGGAGAAACTTTAAATGTGCCGTCTCCTCTAAACTTTCGATATTTCGATATTTCTTTAAGTACAGTTTGGCTAAATCAGAACAAAAATGACAAAAAAAGTGTCTGCCTTGCCTTCGTCTTATAAAAATATATTTTTCTCCAAGTTGCTGGGCAATCTGAGATCCTTGATACTTCTACAATTACTTTTTTTTACATTTAAATAATCTTTTCCCGATAGACACAAAAAAACTTTCTTTCTTTGTCTTCTGCGTATAGTTTGCATGATTTTTGTATATTTTAGGAATTGGTTCCAGTTTAATATAAACCTCTTTTTTACAATCGTCTAAGAACGCATCAACCACCTTCCTAGTCTCATCAGGGGCACAGGTATGATTCGATTATTTAATAAGTTATTTTTCAATACTCAAAGTAATTGAAGTACTGCACTTGCGTTTATTGTAGCAACTAGTCACACCATATTTGTTTTTAAAGTTTTTTTAACTTGTGATGTATGTATGTTTGTTTGTTGAGGTCAAATCTTGTAAGATGAATTAAAACAATCACAACAATCTTATCCTACGGAGTTAAATTTTTATATGTTGGTTACGATGACAATCCATTTTTATGGTAAGCATGACCTGAATTGACATCCAGGATTAGTTATAAAGGAACTCTTCAACGGTTGTTGTTAGCTTAGCAGCACAGACACTACATTTTGTGTAGTTATTTATATGTAATCGTCTTGAATTTTTATCCACACTCATAATACAATTAGAATTGATTAAAATGATAACCAAGAAATTGTGTCAATGCTTTGATTTATCATATTGGCCACTTATGATAATCCAAAGATAGATCAAAAAGATTATAATTTATCACAAACAAATATATTTCCTAATGACTTCCTGCATATCGGCCCTAACTACAGTTTTTTTAATGTTCTGAGCTACTAAGCTTGCACTAACTAGCACAATAGTCAGAAAAAACTTTTGAATTTTTGGCTTTACACGTATCTGTCGTAAAACGAATTTGTCCTAACTAAAACATGGGATTGAAAATGTAAAATGGAATACGTTTACGTTTACTTACTTATCCGTGGTTGCCCTGAAGCCAGCACTACAAATCCAATATTTTATTATTCCGTGGTTGCCCTGAAGCCAGCACTACAAATCCAATATTTTATTATTCCGTGGTTGCCCTGAAGCCAGCACTACAAATCCAATATGTTATTATTCCGTGGTTGCCCTGAAGCCAGCACTACAAATCCAATATTTTATTATTCCGTGGTTGCCCTGAAGCCAGCACTACAAATCCAATATTTTATTATTCCGTGGTTGCCCTGAAGCCAGCACTACAAATCCAATATTTTATTATTCCGTGGTTGCCCTGAAGCCAGCACTACAAATCCAATATTTTATTATTCCGTGGTTGCCCTGAAGCCAGCACTACAAATCCAATATTTTATTATTCCGTGGTTGCCCTGAAGCCAGCACTACAAATCCAATATTTTATTATTCCGTGGTTGCCCTGAAGCCAGCACTACAAATCCAATATTTTATTATTCCGTGGTTGCCCTGAAGCCAGCACTACAAATCTAATATTTTATTATTCCGTGGTTGCCCTGAAGCCAGCACTACAAATCCAATATTTTATTATTATAGTCAAAGTAAATTGTGTCTGCAAGTACTTTTAATTAAGGCAGGGTTCGCTCTCAAATGTTTGTCCTGCTCGTCCAGGTACATAGTGAAAAGGAGAGGTGATGCAGTTCGTGTCAGATTTTAGATAAAATTTGTGCCTTTCTATAGATATCTCAATATATAAAACTCAATTTAAAAAAGTGTTCGGTTATTTGTTAAGTTTAATAGCGAGCTATTTAATTATTAAAAAAAATGCTGTCACTGAAAATAACAAGAGCAGCGATGCAACTACTTATTTTCATGTCGTAGTTCGTATTTTTATTTAAGGATTTCAAGCCCTTTCTGAAAGTTTAGTTGGGTTATTTTTTAGGAAGTATACTTTTCTATTCACAGTATTTTTTGGTTCGCGTAAAGTTGTTTCATTATGTCGTTCTCGACGTTTTGCTATTTGTCTTTTTGCTGATTTCGGGAGCTGGTACTGCCTTATAAATAGCTTTGAATTAAATGTATCGTACCTAAACACAATCAAGTCCCACTATGGGACACCGTGGGCATAAATAACGACCCGATCAAATTTATCATAAAGGATAGGAAGCTTAATTACTTTCTGAGATATCGCGGATCACTAGATTTTATACCAGCAGTGACCACCGATTATTCCTAGGTACTCCGATTGGAGCTTGAAAAAATCCTTAAGATAAAGTTCACGCTAAGACCAATGCTGCGTCATAGTTAGATTCGAACAATTCCAGGAAAAGCTAGATAACCGATTCGCTGCTGTGGAAACCACAAATGACGTTAACGAGTCCGCGGCATCATGGACAAGACGGACAAGAAGGTCAAAAAATGCATTTTACGTGTACGGAATCCGTCTTCACGTTCAAACGAGATACTCCGCCAAAGCCTCTTTGACAGAGCGACGACTCAACAAAGTGAAGAGTATGTAATATATATTTAAACGGGACTTAAACGCACTGAAAACTTATTTTTTATTTACCTCAACGAGAAAACTGAAGTAGCGGGTGTCAGCGTCGATAAGGGCGAGTGTTGTCTCCAACTACCCGCATTTGGTTTTGTAAAAATTCAGAATTGTCACGACACACTAACGACATCTGCAGATTTCTTCTGACATAAACCGCGACGCCAAACACTTGCTTATCACGGGATTCCAGGACGCAGCCAACTTGAAAGTCCCGGTTGAAATTGGGATACTTTTAAATTTCAACCGCTTCACATGAAATCCTGGCATAGTAGTGTCATTCCGTGGAGAGGATCTTTGGGTCATGGAGTTCAATCTAGTGAATAAAATGGTTTTTATATATAGACATGATGAAACTTTGTTAGACTAAGGAACCATAAACACGCCGAAACCTGTGTGGAACATGGATTTCCCCGATTCGATTCATAATAAAATTATACTTACCAAGCCTAGGCCTCGATACAATTTGGCCCAGACACATTAAGATAAAAGATATATATGATGTATTGTGAACTATGTTTTAATGTGGGGAATAGAGGTTGTGCGAAAGATCTGAAAATAATTCATACAATTATTACTTGTACTTAGGTTTAAATTCTTGAGATTCTTCAGATCGAGTTACAAATTAAACAAATAGAATATTCATGTTTTGTAATTTGAGATGTCCAGTCAGTAAGCTCTGATGTTTTTCAATTAATGCTTATTAATACTCTAATCGATGTTGATATGTGTCATAAGGAGAAGGAAAAACCACTCATCTCTTATGACCTAAACTTTTGTTCATTGATTTTTGTCATTAGATTCTGATTATAAAATAATTCATTGTATATCGACCTCTTGTATAATTTTGGACAGAATTGTGTCATTGGTTTCGCCCACAAACATATTTTGCAAACATGTATACAATGTTATTACCAAAAAAAAGATGGAGGTGCCTTGAAACGGATATTGGTTTGGAAAAAACACCTACGCAAGAGCATTTGGGCTATTTTTTAGTCATATGAAGTCAAAAAGCTTGGCCAACTATTTTGTGAAGTAATTAATACATTCAATTTTGATAGTATACTTATATGTAGATAAATAAAATAAACTTAAAAAATATACTCCTAATGTGGCCGGCTTTATAATGGGCTCATTTATGAATCTATCTAGTGCAACAATAAGCAACTTCGCCGGGGACATTCAACAATAACCTAACGTTGTTGCACAAGAGATGCAACATGACGAACCATAATGCTTAATTATATCCCGCTACATGGTATCCAAACCCAAATGCCAACTTGTACGCACTTAATTATATCCCGCTACATGGTATCCAAACCCAAATGCCAACTTGTACGCACTTAATTATATCCCGCTACATGGTATCCAAACCCAAATGCCAACTTGTACGCACTTAATTATATCCCGCTACATGGTATCCAAACCCAAATGCCAACTTGTACGCACTTATTTTGCCAAATGAGGCAATTAAAAACAACAGTCCATACTATTACTCCAATTAAATCTACACTAAACAAGTGACTCTGTGAGCTGTGGACCTCACGCATACAAACTTGTTTGCATACAATCTAGCGGTGCACAGTAGCGCCATCTAGTTGCCTTATAGTAACACTAACATTAATAACAAAGGTGCTCCATCAATCCCCACCTAGTAGGTAAAGGGCTGATTCCACTGGTAGTAACCTAAAAGTGAGAAATTTACTGAGCTATTCTGTTCATCACGCCGAAGATCCTCATCAAATCTTCACCAATTTTTTATGAAACTTACTTAAAGTTATTACCTTTCAAATGAAAAAAGAACTATTGAAATCGGATTTAATATGGCGAAGATATTTAGTAGCCCTCTTTTTACCCTTTTATGGGGGAAATACCACTCCAATCAAGAACCCCCGACGACTGAAAAAATATAAATATTTACTTAACCTGTACACCAAGTTTAGTCTAGATCGGTTGAGAAATGCGAAATGTAGAGGAGAACAAACGGACAGATATCAGGACAGACATTCGGACATATGGATTGGATTTCCAGCTGTTCTCCTCTACAGGTCGCATTTCTCAACCGATCTAGACGAAACTTGGTATACAGATTAAGCAAATTTATAGAATTTTTTAGTCATCGGGGATATTTGATTGGGAGGTATTTCCCCCAAAAAATAGTAAAGGGGGCTACTGAATATCTCCGCCATATTAAATCCGATTTCGATGGTACTTTTATTTTTATTTGAAACGTAGTAACTTTAAGTTAGTCTCATAAAAATTTGGGGAAGATCTGATGAGGATCTTCGGCGTGATGAGCATAATAGCACCTCAAAATGCATTAGATTTCTCACTTTTAGGTTTTTACCAGTGGAATCAACCCTTGTCCTACTAGGTAGGGCTTGATGGAGCACCTTAGTTATTATGTTAGTGTAAGGTAACTAGATGGCGCTACTGTGCACCGCTAGATTGTTGTACGCGCGAGGTCTACAGCTCATTAGAGTACCTATGACTAATATTTGAATCACTGCCAGACTTAGGGGAAGTTTTCCCTTGTGTGAAATTATCTCTATGAGTAACTTGTGAATCATTACCAAACTTAGGGAAAGTTTGCCCTTGTGCGACATTATCTCTTTGACTAACATGTGAATCATTACCAGACTTAGGGGAAGTTTGCCCTTGTGTAAAATTATCTCTATGAGTAACTTGTGAATTATTACCAAACTTAGGGAAAGTTTGCCCTTGTGCGACATTATCTCTTTGACTAACATGTGAATCATTATCAGACTTAGGGGAAGTTTGCCTTTGTGCGATATTATCTCTATGACTAACATGTGAATCATTACCAGAATTAGGGGAAGTTTGCCCTTGTGTAAAATTATCTCTATGAGTAACTTGTGAATCATTACCAAACTTAGGGGAAGTTTGCCCTTGTGCGATATTATCTCTTTGACTAACATGTGAATCATTACCAGACTTAGGGGAAGTTTGCCTTTGTGCGACATTATCTCTATGACTAACATGTGAATCATTACCAGACTTAGGGGAAGTTTGCCCTTGTGCGACATTATCTCTTTGACTAACATGTGAATCATTACCAGACTTAGGGGAAGTTTGCCTTTGTGCGACATTATCTCTATGACTAACATGTGAATCATTACCAGACTTAGGGGAAGTTTGCCCTTGTGCGAAATAACAGAACACTTTTTTTAATTGAGTTTTATATATTAAGAAATTGAAAAAAAAGCAAAAAAAAATATCTAGAATCTGCTCCCGAGCTCCAGCACCTCTCCCGCTCACACTGCGCTTGGACGAGCAGGACACATTTGAGAGCCTACCCCGCCTTAACCAACGTAGGGTTTAATACGAGATTTAAGTGTCGAAAATAGACGAATGTCTGTTGTTATAGAGATTATGCCGTACAAATTTGAATGAACCCCACCACCTCATAGGGGTGCTACTACTGAGACTGCAATTTCCCGTTAGTACCACCGGTGGTACTGATCAGTGGCACTACTGGGAACAAACCCATACTACACTATCTAACAACTGCATGATTGAGGAATGGAATTACATTAGGTACATACAAAAATACATCTACACTTACACTAATATTTATTTATCCACCACCATAAACATAGAGAGTTGAATAAATGCATGACACTATCATAGCTTATAATAAAGCAGTAAGTATCAAATAGTCTTTACAATAAAGATAATTAAAAATAATGGTCTAGGGGACTTAAAATAAGTAAGTGATCAAAAATAGAACATTTTTATTAATGGTGTCTGTCTATCTGTTTGTTTGTCTGTCCGTTTATCTATCTGTTTGTTCGCGCATCATGTAAAAACTACTGAACCGATTGCGATGCGAATTTTATTATAGCATAGGGTTTGCCTTTAAATCTTTTATCACAATACGATGCGTAGCAGCCGAGCAATCGATAAAAACGATCATCGGTTATATAACCTAACTAGCTAACTCCATTTTCGGATACAATTACATTTTGGTATAAAAATAATGAGAGAAAAAAGCTCTGTAATCGTAAAATATGCAACAAAACAAAATGAACCTAGATTATAGAATTCGTGCCATCATTCATGCTATCTCCACATCCGTACTTTTTGCTGCACAAATTGGCTAACTGCCACCACATACATACATGACGCCATTTTGCAGGCATGTCAACAGCTTAGACAGTTTTTGCGGTAGTTTTAGTCTAAAACCCGTGACTTTTAAGCTTTGCTCGCAAGATTCATGTTTTATGAGAAAAGTATTAAGTAGTGTATTAAACTTCCATAACTTTGAGACATTTTCTATAATGAAATGTGTGAAAAAATGGTGCGGGTACAAATTGTGCTTTGTGTTTCATGTGCAAGTACAAATTGTGGGAGTTAGACGAATACTTTCTTACTTTGCTTTAAGAACATTATTTTCACTATGAAAAAATAAGGAAAATAAAATGATAACTTAATAATAACTTCATCTACCATTATTAGTAATATGCATATATTTTTATATATAAATATGTATTAATAACACAGTTACCAACGAGATCATGCATTTCTTATTCTCAATATTTTATTTTTAAATCAGTTGTTTTCACGTTTCCCACAAGTTGTAAAAAATGGAGTTAGGTTATATAGCCGATGATGATGATTGAACGAGATTATTTTATTAACGAGATTATTGTTTTTTTTTTTGAAATTTTATATCGTTACTTTTTGTTCTGGTATAACTAATAAGATACTTATTATCCCAAAAAAAAAACACTCAGTCAACGCCGTGGGTACACCTAGTATTTTCGTGAAAGGATCTTTAATTAAGTAATAAAAATTTATACTGTTTATTATTATATAAATTGTATACCGTATCATCCAGTGCCTGCTTCGATCAAATACATATCCTTCTCGATATTGATTCACATAGCAATTCTGGAAACTAAATGATCGTCAGTAAGAATGACGCTCCTGAGGAATGTGTCAGTGTTATATTTTTTTTTCCTTTATTGGTACATATAAAAACCGTAATCAAGTTAATACAGCACAATCAAACGGGTCGTGTATGCGAGGAGGCGAGTTGGGCATTTTTGGAGAAAACAGCAAGGTGCCCTTAGCCTTTCTGGTCGCTGACCTCATTTAGCAAATATTGTTGCAGTTGTGGCACAGAATACCTAATAATACTACGGCTGTAGCTAAGTTGAAGAACAAAACGGTGCAATTGTTTTTAATTTCTATCGTTTATAGCTCAATCCTCGAACAGGTAAAGACGCTTTACGATTAAATGTTTTTTTTTGAGTCAATTTTTTATATAAATCCATTTTTATTCTAGCAAATGGAGAGCTATTTTGCTATGATATTTTTTTTGTCCACCTTGTTATATAAATTAAGTCACACAATTAAAATAAATAACTGTCAAACGAATTAGCATGACATTTACGTACATAGATTTTTTTCCATAGCATTCAGTGCATCATAATTATTGTTATGTAGAGATAGCCAATTTCCGCATGTCTTCAATTCATCTTCTTTTCATTTTAGTTTTGCCGGAACTTGGTTCGTGTCAGAATTACCCAATAAGTGATTGAAGAAGAAAAGAAAGGAAGAGGAAAGGTAAGTTTCGTCTATATAATTGTTTTTCCTGTGTGTGTGGTAGCCAGATGATAAAAATATAATTCAAGGAGTTTGCACAACAACACTAATCTACTTATTTTTTATGACGTGCAATTAAAATCTTAATTAAATTAATGAAAATCCTTTAATGTCAAAATTGACATTTAATTTAAATGTTATATTTCGTGCAAGGTTAAATTAATTAGAGGCTGTTCCACCATTATTAAATAAATCTACGACAATTTGTGGTTTTTCGAAGAATATAAATGCCTAGCTGTGCTCGCGGCTTTTCACGCGTGGTTATTTCTCTAGGTTAAAATGGAAAAACCAAGGCTTCAAATACCAATATACCAACATTTGATCAAAATTCCTTCAGCCATAAAAAAGTGTTTTATTCATTGCTCGGCTTCTACTCATCGGATTGATTTACCAAATAAGTCAACAAATAAGCTATCTAACAGTGAAAACCGCATCGCAATCGGTCCAGTAGTTTTTACGTGATGTCCGAACAAACAGACACGATTTAAAAAATGTTATATTCCTATTCAGTAGCTTATTTTAACTAATTTTTTTTAAATATCTTCTTTGTTGAGACATTTTCATGTTTATTGCTTTATTATATAAATAGATAGATAGATAAAGCTAACAAGAAAAATTACGCAAATGCCAAAAACTGACTTAAAATGGTTGTTAACCAACTTTAAATAGTTATAGATCCTAAATGGTCATTCGAAATGAAAAATTATAAGGGAAACCTAAAGATGATTTTCAAATACCTATACAATGATACACCACTTAACATAATTCGCCGGCTTAATTTTTTTCTTTTTCACAATATAGCATCTAGTTGTCGCCATGTTTAATTTTGATTAATATCATGTCATGTTTGGATGTCATGTCATACTGCAAGATTAAGACAAATCGGTTGATGTAAGAATTATCAAAATTAGTCGACACGTTTGGTATATATGTATAGTGCCACAAAGGAACAGAAAAACATCCACTCAGTCGGGTAAATAGCCTTCCTGCTTTGATGACGGTAACGAGAAACATAAATACCAACCACCAATAACATCTACCATTTTTGTAACTTTCAATGTTGGTAGCCCGTAATAATCTAGTCTTTGTAGATTAATTCCCTTTTGCTAGAAGGTATCAATATATACAAATCAAGAAAAAGTACGGTAAATCTTATTAAACTAATCTTCAAATATATAAGAACAAAACATAATTATTTTATATGAATGCATATTTACCCGTGGGTAAGCTTGTTTCAGATCATATGTTTAGGGCTAATGTTGAAATATAGAATGATTAATGTCCACAGGTTAAATAACCAATAAATAAGCCGTGTTAAACTATTCCTTCATTTTCTTTAAAGCAATTACGAATTTTTGGTCGTTCTAGACAATCACAAAAGAGCTAACTGCAATATGCATTTATTTATTTATTGAAGAAGAAGAAAACACATCAATTCAAAAACAGCTCTCATAAATCTTTTACATTTATCAGATAACATCGCTAAGTCGTTGGTTAAAACGATGTTTAAGGTACCCACCTTAAACATCGTTTTCACCAACGACTTTAACTATAAAAAATTAATATGATTTTGTATTTTACTAACATTAATCGATTGATTGCCACCATTCACTTTAGTTGATTAATAATATTATATGTATGTGTGATTAATTAGTTTTGCATAATTCAAGTCGATAAGTTATGGCTATGCAACATTTAAATTAATTTTTAGTAGTGATGCTCTTATTTAAAAATGGTTCCGTAGTAATATTTATTATAAGCTTTTATTTAACTTCACTTGTATGTATATATGTACGCGTATCTATCTTGCAATTTAAATTAAGGGGCACTTCCCGATTAGCTATCTGGCTGAAACTTTCAGGGTAGCTCACAATTCGATGACAACGCAATTATAAAAAATAAATGAAAAGGTCATGAAAGCTTTTCTTGTTAAAACTGTTTTTTTTAAATTATAGATAGATAGATAGATAGATAACTCTTTATTGCACTAAAGAAACTTAAATTATGGCACATCGACAATGACCATTATACCCATTTATGTTGAAACATTGTACTGGTTCATATTTGAGAGCTCGCGTAATGTAATCTCATCTCATCCCGCGGGTGATGTGAGAACCGACAAAGGGAATCCAGGAAATGTGCAGATCAGAGTACCACCAATAGTTGGTGATACTCTGATCTGCACCCCCCCCCCCCCTTTCTATTATGGGGGTGGCTAATATTTAGCGGGCTGATGATGCGATGATGTGTGTTTTGATGTTCGTGTCTCAATCACGGTATAACGGCCGAACGGATTGCGATGAAACTTAAGTAGATAAATAATTGAGCGGTAGTAGCCGAGTGGTATATTATGTGCGTTTTGCAATCTATGATACCATTTTCAATATTCGGCCCCGTAACAACGATTTTGGTGTGCTTGGTGCTTTGGAGGATAGTGTGCCCTGTCGATCCTGGTTGTTTAAAACTAATAGCAATAGTTAAGCCAGGTCAGAGGCCCTCGGGCCTGACAAACTCTGACACCAAAGGTAAGCTATTGCTGGTAGTACTGGTAGTGGTAGTGTCAAATGAGGTAGTTTAAAATACATACCAATAAATAATTCTTATCGCAGGAAAACCGATAAATTGTGTACTAATGTACGATTGCAGAAAATAGGTATAAATCGAAAAATCAAAAACAAAATATGATTAGCAAACAAGAAAGAATGTAGTCGTATGGAATCATTGCGAAAACAAAATTAAGGTACTTTTTTTGATTATTTTTATAACAATTACAATAAAGTCGAATACATTATTGAAAAAACACTCTTAAATTAGTATAATATATTATGGTGAACAAGATATATGTCCTTTTTTACTTTGATTGTAATGATCTGTTGATGACTGTTCTCTAAGTAATATTTAATCCTATGCTCTACAATAAAACTATAACGCGGGACATTTCTGAACATGGATTGGATTGGATTGCCGATTATATGACGGGAACAAAAGTGGGACTGTACAGGAATCCTAGTTGAGCACATGCAGGCTGCGCGGGCAAGCTATTTCTGAAAATATACTTCAGGATACACATAGGCTTCAGGGATAGGCTATATATTTATTTATTTAATATGAAATGAAATAACATGACAAGTTTATGTACAAAACACTTTTTGTGTACATGGAGGATTTCCTGTAGCTACGACTGTTAAGGTGGCTTTCAATTAGCTACATAATTTGCAATAGAGGGTGAGTTTTTATCTGGGTTCTCAAAGGCAGATTAGGTAGATTGTACAACAAGTGCATAAAACAAGCCATTTTATCCGAGACATTTATCCGTCCAAGCCGTAGGCAAGGGTAGATATTGTAGTCGAGGATGCCTTGTTTATAAACGAGTTACACTCTGCTTTTCAATTCGATTGCGAGGAAATTAAACAGTGATATTGTAAACCAATCCATGAAATTGTCATACGTTTTAAATTATATTTGTCTAGATTTTGGCGGCAATATCTGCTTTTCTTTGCTGTTCTTTCCTATATGTGTAAGGATTAAGAGGAAGAATTATATAATGTGCATTTCATGACATATTCATCTTTCAATAATAATCGAAATATGTACTGCTAATAAAGGACGAAATTTTCTGTCCCGCCAGTTATTTTGAAACTTTTTTAAACTCGTGTCTGTCTTTTTGTTTGTTTGTATGTTTGTTCGCGCATCACGTGAAAAGTTCTGAACCGATTGCAAAGCGGTTTTCACTGTTCGATAGATTAGTGTTTGACTTTAAAACTGGAGTACTTGGTATCTCAACCCGATGAGTAGAAACTGAGCAATCGATAAAAACTTTTTGACGGCTGAATGAATTTTGATCAAATGTTGTTATATTGGTATTTTAGGTCTTGGAATAGTACATCGAGTTAGAGTACTTTTAGCCTTAAGAAATGACCACGCGTGCGAAGCCGTGGGTACAGCTAGTGTAAAGGTGAGATGGTAAGCTTTCAGTATTGATAGGTTTTATTGTTATTACATATTTTCAGAATATAAGAAAAACACAATTGCACGCTTAAGGTCTTGAGTCGATTTCATTGCTCACGAGTATAAGTTGATAAGACTAGATTTAAATTATAAGCTATTAAAACAATAAACAAAGCATAGAACATGGCGATACACGTAGCTGAATGAAAATTAATAACATAATTTGTCTAATTTACATACTTGTTACAAATAGCCATTATATTTTTAACAACTCAATTAATCTTCTCTTTAGGTATTTAAATTGATAACCGGAACATACCAATCCACATTCTCTAAATAACAAAAAGCTTGTAATACGTATCTTCTTTTGACATTTAGTTGTACGTGGGTGCATTTATGTGCGTAAAAAGATCTATAAAAATAAGTTTTATATCACTGTTGACCGCATATTTTAGATAATCATCCAATAATGAATTTATATAATCTAGACCAAAATAGGTGTTTTGACACCTACAAGCAGAGGACTAGATTTGTATGTCAACGAAGTCAAGTAAGTCAGCTATATAGCTGATGTGAATCGAATAAGGTACTCAAAATGCGGTGGGCATTATATGGTTGCATTTTAATCATTTTTGTTTTATGCAAATCGATGTTTTAAGTGGATCTTCAAACATTCCCTAAGAGAATTAAGTCTCTCTTGCAAGTCGGTCGTCTCGGAACTGCTACAACATTGCAGCCGCTTGGACATTTTAAATAAATATTAAAAAAACTCAAACTGTAAAGTGCAGAAGTGAGTGATTTATTTAAAATCTCAGGGAACTATTAAAATTTATAAGCTATGCAAATCCATCTGCCCGACCTCGTCGCACCTTAATTTAAGGATTCTGTTCCACTTTTTGGTACGATTTAAATAAAATTTATTATAGATTTAAATGTTAATCAAATGTCAAAGAAGAAAAAGATGATATTGACAGTCCTTATCTGTTTCCTAAGCATACTCTAACCTACGATATGATCTAGTTTCAGAACTAAAGCATAATTTGCGGCGTCAACAGGGTGCTAGGCTGACTGGTGACAAATATCAATATTGAAAGCAGTAAAATTAAGAACAATGCTACGTGTCTCAAAATTTGTAAGTACCTTACTAATTTATAAAATTTGTTTGCATGTATATTTAATTATGTTAATGAATGTCACTCTTTAAAAATAAACGGACTGGTATAATCGTCGATAAACTTGTGTCTAATGATCATCTTCTGGATTGATAATAGCTTATATGCCTCTAAATAGGATCTACCTAGTTTTTAAACGGTGACAGTGCTCGTCAGGAATGTTGTCACGTATATGTTGTTAGTGAATAGTAATGGAATACTCGCAGGACTTGTTTTTGCCAGTTTGTATCATTGTAGGCTATTGCATTACTTTTTGTTTGTATACATTACTATTGTATTTTTTGTAGGCTGTGTACTATATTGCAATTTTTATACATGACTAATGCAAGCGATGGCGATTTCTTTTGGAATTAAAGTTGTTAAGGTCATCAGAAACGGGCTAGATGATTGCTGCAATAATTGTAAACCTAACCAAAAAGCTACTGCAACATAGAGCAACAATGTTGGGGTACACTCTGCATATAACCTATTGCACTGGCTATACAATTGCGGCAATAATTGTCGAAAAACTAGCCCGCTTCTGAGGACTTTTAAAAATTTAGGAAGTGTTGGTCACTAGTAGATAGCTAATTAGTATTGCGCGATTTTTAATAGTATTGTATTCTTTTCAGGTGGTGGTACTAGTATCATTATTAGCTTTAGTTCAGTGTTCACCTTGGGACGATGGAAAATATAATCCCAAAAAATACAGAGTATACGACGACGGCAAATATTACAGACCTCTGGAAGAGGGCAAGTATGTGCCTGGGGATGAAGGAAAGTACACCTATATATACCAACAAGGTCTTTACCCTGATGATGATGGTGATTACCGATATATTCACCAGACAGGGCCTAATGGAGGATTTGGAGGCAATGGAGGATTTGGAGGCAATGGAGGATTCGGAGGAAACGGAGGAGAAGGTGGATACGGCCCTGGTGGACCTAATGGACCCAACGGCCCTGGAGGTCCCAGGGGTCCTGGAGGCCCCGGAGGCCCGCCTGGACCCAATCCCCCGATCAAGAATAACAACTACGTTGGCAAGCGAACTTACGCGAAACGTTACCCATACATTCACAAGGTGATAAAATCGCTGGTCGACAAGTACGTGTCTTTGGATAACTTCGGCGAGAACTATGAGAGCAGCATCAACCATTACAAGAAGGTCTACGCGGATGAGGAGATTCCTGTTAAGTGCACGTACTTGATGCCCAATAACACTAAAGCGGAGTTTACCACGCAGTACGTATACATACATATAAATAGAATAGAATTAGAATAGAAAGAATTAGAATTTTTACACAGAATTGGCTATCAATGGCGTCCTCAGTTTTTACCCAAGTACTCCGAAGCAAGTGTAAAGAGTTTAACAGTCTATGTATGTATGTATGTATGTATGTATGTATGTATGTATGTATGTATGTATGTGGATATATAGATGTTCCACCCATAGCGTCGCCCCTATTAGTCCGATTTTGACAAGCGATTTACTCGTATCAATCGATTTGTCTTAATTTATAGAGTGTGATAGTTTTTTTTATCGTCTACGGCTAATCAAAGGAAGGGTTATGTGTTAAAACTCAAATCAATCAAATCGTTTTCATCGCAAGAGTGTCACAGACTATTTTTTACTCGACCGTGTTAGAGTATTAGTTTTTGAATTTATTTCACTATCGAAGATATCTTCACTATCGATTTGAAGACATTCCGATTAAATGTAGTTATATGCATATTATATTAAACGTTTCACGTGCGTTCTATTCTATGAAATGTAAAAGCTACATAAATAATTAGCCCTACAACATATAATTTAAATTAAATTATTTATAAGTGTTCTTATACAAAAAATTATCAATCAATTTTTCTCAATGTCGGTACATCACAGTCTTACCCGAGCTAAGCGCTAAGTACCACATAGAGATATCTGAAAGAGATTGCTATCTAGTAAATAATAATGCTGCCCATTGTGGGGAGGAGCATTAAATGGGACGCCCCGCATACACATGCGGGTTTTTCGATGTAAAAATTTATAGTTTGATATTTTCGACATTAGATAACAATTGCTTTACAACCGAAATCGGTCGAAAAATCCTAAAGATCCGATATGTATAACACCAGTACAGATACCGATGACAATCGATGGCTTCTGACAGTTACTGTCAAAGCTATCGATAATATATCGCAATTGCATCAAGTGAGGCGTCATGGAGGTGTCTGATAAAAGATAATGTCATTAACCAATACTCTCCCATTGCTTCACAATAATAACTAATTAATTAACTTTGTGAATATATATGAAAAATCACAAAAGGATGTCCGCGTAAGTTTTTACGGTAGGTCAAATTTAAATTTGTATGACTGTAACGTCATACAAATTCAAAAACATCAAAACTCAGGCTATATTAGGTTATCGGTATTTAAAAAGGTAAGTAGCAGGTGGCTAACCGGTAAATACACGCGGCCCCTCCTGTTGCCAAATCCCCGGACCTCCGATACACGCGGCCCCTCCTGTTGCCTAAATAAAAACTCTAAATGCACCTGGCTGCTGCGGTAGCCAGTTTTGTACAGATTTCGATTAAAATGGATTCCCGCGTTCCTTATCCAATCTGAATGTTGTATTCTTTTAAGGAATATTTTTACTTTATGTTTAAACACTAAATAAGTACCTATAAACTTAGTATA
Source organism: Alsophila aescularia (assembly GCA_946251855.1). NCBI lineage: Eukaryota > Metazoa > Arthropoda > Insecta > Lepidoptera > Geometridae > Alsophila > Alsophila aescularia. Next base: position 483,853 of record OX276373.1, on the reverse strand, counting down.
ATAAATAGAACACGTATAAAACTTGACCTAAAATTAAGACGAATTATTTTGAAAAATTTCTGTTTTTCAAATTGATATTCTGGTCACTTTTTGTACTAAGCTGTGTTGATATTTTAATGTTATTAAATAGCTACAATCATGTAATATTTGAATAAAATATAATAACAGGGTGTCATTGATCTTATTTCCAAGATACAATTTTTTTTCTGGAAAATCACCCCATTTTTGTCTTCTAAGAAAAAAACAGACAATAGAAATAAATAGGGTTGTTATATTTAAAAACCTTGTTATTTTCCAGGTATCCACCAACGGTGAACATCCCTGATGGCGAAAACTTTGGATCCTATTACAGCTTTAGAGGCAGCAAGGTTCTATCCAACTCCATCACCAAGAAGCTGAAGCTGGAGTACGAGGTCTTTGTCAGAGTCGTTGAAGTTGACACCGACAAGAAATAAGAATATGACAGAATATTCTGTCATATTCTTATTTATATGGTCTCGGCCACGCTATTGGTAGGCGTTCAGCAATATCTGTGGATGCATACCTCGACATGAATATTATTAACGTAAAAGAGGGCTGAAGCATCAAAATAATGTTTTTGTAATAGTTCTCTATAAAGTAGGTGGTTCTTAGTTATTTTTTTCTGTTTATTTTAACTAATATCTCCGGAACATCTCAAACGAATAAAAATTCATAAAAAATAGATGTAATAATTTGGTAATTTTCATTTGAAGTCGGTTTTTGGTTCAGAGATTAATTTTGTTGACAACTCATTTCTCCGTCCTACTACACTGGCTACATACTACCACTTTTGAAAAGATTAAACTAACAGCGATAACTGACGAAAACTGAACATGTAGCTGATTTATGAAAAATTTACCAGTTAATGAATTTTATCAGTTTAATTAAAAGTTATCGTACGTGGCCGGTGTTAGGCTTGCATATATCCGTATCGGAGTTTGTGGTACATTCAGAGAGATGACACATAATTCTATTATGTTATGAAGTTACAATGCAAATAAAGAGTTTATTTATTTATGTAATTAATAATGTTACCTATTCAAGTGTATTTTAGAGTTAAAACACATTTAAATGATGTTTAACACGCTTGAAATATGCGTCGTAATTTCATAATTTATCACATCCCCTGTAGCCTTTTGTGGTATTACTCGTATTTGTTACGAGTTTTGCCACATCATAAATAATAATACTATGTTGCAAGGGAGCGGCTATAATACTATGTTGCAAGGGAGCGGCTATAGATTCTGCTTGTACAGTTGGATAAAAACAACAAGTAATTTTTAAATTTTCATTATGTTTACTACAGAGCAACTTCCTTTTGCGGTTCTTAAAATTGTCTTGCTGCTTCCCATATATATGAGCTACTTGAATCACCGAACCCTGAATGCGCGAGGCTCAATTCGTATTTAGCAAGTTTTAAGGGATAACGAATTGGGATGCTGTATTAATTTAATTTTGATAGTTTTGTATTAGCGTGTAGAATTGCGAAGAACGTGGATTATAGATTGAAAAGGCTCATCAATTTACGATTGTCTGTTTTCAGCCACGATGTCCTATTTGACCGTATAAACAAACCATTATCGATCGTTTCGCTTGCAAAATGATTGCTTGGAATGTGTTATATAAAAAATGGATTTATTGTGCGTAAATAAGCGTTGGCGTAGGTAATACGTATGTACCAAGAGTAGTGTAAAATTGAAATCGAACAGATCTATTGCAGAACGCCTTTCTGAACGTGGCCTTCTGCGTTTTCAATAAGCGTTAATGTCAACGGATTGGTTCATGTAATTAAACAATTAGCTTTAAGTTCGTAAAAACTCTATAAAATGTAAAATATCTCTAATAATTTTAGGTTAGATACTCAAAATTAGTCAATTGTGAATTTAAGAATACTTTTATTATATTATTTGTTGTCATCGATTTTGTTTGTTTCTTTTTTATATCTCGGTCACTGACTTCATTGCATACGATCTGGTTATTTTCCTTGCTCAGACCCTTGGCATGCACTCTCATAAACATAGCAACACGATGAATCACAGAGTTCATAACCTTTCCGTTTTATTTTACGCCTTCGAAGAGAGATTAGGCACAAGGTGTACTTTGTTAAATAGTATTCATTGTGAGCAAGATTACTGTCCAAGGTTGACTGTATATGTTCTTATAAACTTTTGTTATTTTTAATCTATCGCCTAAAATCCCAAAGTCAACCTCACCTGCCCGTGATCCATAGTAGTATGGATCACGGGCAAACAACAAACGAGGCTCCGACGACCGACCAATGGCGATATAACCATCAAGACAAAACGGCATAGCCTACAAATAATTTTATTCTATTCGTCAAATTATATATAACGACGGGCAGCAGCGTCACTGGTGCGAGAAGTTACGCCCTGCGGTCGCCAACCCGTGTTCGCAGGTTGGTGACTATGGCACAGAATAAATAAAACAAAGTGGCGGTCATGGCATCGGCAAGGCAGGGGGTGCGAAAAATCTTCGGGCAACGGTAGGCCATCTCGCACAACTGAAAATCGGCTGACAGGAACTGGATGAAGAGATCCTAAGATCGGGACCAGTGGGAATCACAAGGAGAGGCCTACGTCCAGCAGTGAACGCATATAGGCTGACGATGCTTTTTTTTTACTTATGCAATCGTTTTAGCACGATCTCACCTGATGGAAAGCGATGATGCGGTCGAAGGTGTAGCACGCTTACTCTGTATGATGACTCTAGATTACGAGTATGACTATGAATAACGCTCTAATTTAGATTAAATAAACAGAATTTAACAACCAGGTACAACACAACTAAAGAGTCAACCAGTGTCAAAGAATTTTCATTTTCCAAAATGTTATTCCAATTGCTATTTACTTGTTTGCGCAAAGTTTACCTTTATTACTGGTTTAGCAGTACTTGGTTTGGCGCTATACCGCCAACATCGCGCAAACGACTAGTTGAGCGGTGCTGGCCAAGCGGTAATATGTTTGCCTTCAACCCAACCACACCGGGTTCAATCCTCGGCCCCTCACTAATGACTTTAATAAGTTAGATATGTGCGGATGTGCCATCGCTTTATACTTTTCTGTACCAGAAGTTTGCCTCCCCCTCCCACTGGGACAACCTTATCAAATTATTGTATTGTCATCAGTCCTTGACCAGTGTGCAAAGTTTCAGTTCAATCTGAAGTTTTGAAGTGGGTGAAAATCACGTTACAAACAAACATACATACATGTGGAACTAATAAAAGCGTGATAAAAATATTCTTATGCTCTGCTCTCTCCGGCAATTTACTTGTTTATTTGTTCTTACATACAAGCGTTTATTCATTTAAGAATATTCAAAGCTTTGTAAAGGATAGCACAGAGAAACCTCTTTTACCAGCTAGTAAAAAGGGAGGGGGCGCTGCATCCCCCGTTTGATTTCAGGGGGGCATTTGGCTCCCTCTGACCCCCACTTCCGCGGTCCCATGATGGCAAGCAAGCCCATTTCCCCATTTAAAAATAATAAATGTCCTAAGCCTGTTTGACCGAAATAAAAAGAAGGATCACGCTTGGTTTAATAATTATGTACAGACAGCGCAAAACACCGTTGAAGTTGAAAATTCCCGAACTTATAAATATACTAGCAGTACCCGCACCTTCACACGCATGGTCATTTATCTAGGTTAAAAGTACTCTGTGTGCTATTCCAACACCTAAAATACCAATATACCAGTTTTTAAGCTAAACCTTATGCTATCCAATAATGAAAACTGCATCACAATCGGTCAAGTAGTTTTTACGTGATGCGTGAACAAACAAACATACAGATAAAGATACATACATGATTTAAAAAATGTTATATTCGTGTTCAGTAGCTTATTTTAAGTACCATTTTCTTTTAATTATTTTTGTACAGACTTTTTCGTACTTATTGCTTTGTTGAGGACTGGCTGGAAGACAGACTCTATGTTCAGATTGTCGATGCATTTTTTAAATATTTGGCATTTTCTAATTTTTGACTTGTCTGTCAGTTACTGTTAGTTTCTCTATTGTACGTTGATTTGACTACAAAATAATACGTGTATTTTTAAAATAAATTACCCTTTTAAACTGCCAACATTTAGCTTCATTCCATCCACAACCATACAGTCCTCTCGCACGTCAATATTTTGGTCCTTTCGTCGCCTAAATTGAACCATTTTTTATCATTTCATATTTTTTCGCTAAACGTCATTTCATATTATTTTTTTCACTAAAATATTGATCATGGTGGTTACACATAGTCAAACGCGGTCGATCATTCATTCAACCGTCCCAGATCAAAGTGCATCCCAACGCGAAGAGGATATACCGCCCTCGCTTCGCGATCCCAACCAGGCAGGGCCGTCTGGAGGCGGGATGAGTCAAGTGACCCTCGTGACTGAGGACTCGCAAACCACGGGAATTAAAAACACCGCACTACACCAAAATGTAAGTGTTCTCCCAACGAGTTCTAATTGTCAGAACATGTCAATCGACAAAAAACAGTCCAACCACAGCTCAAAGCATTCGCGCACGTCACATTCTACTGTGATGGCACAGAAACTAGCCATTGAAGCCGAATTACGGCGACATCGCGTAGATCGAGAACGCGAGCAAATGGATCGAGAACGCGAGCAAATGGATCGAGAACGCGAGCAAATGGATCGAGAACGCGAGCAAATGGACCGAGAGCGCGAACGCGAGCGTGAACGAATCGAGCGTGAGCGCAATTTCGCGCTCCTTCAACAGGAAGCGGAGGAGATGGAGTTGCGAGCGAAACTCGCTGCACTGGAGGCGCATTCTGATAAGTCTTCCACACGTAGCTCATCTCATAAATCTCGTAATGAACGTGTCGTATCGTGGGTAAGTCATCAAAATGTACCTAATGTCGTTGCTGTTAACGTCCCTTTGCCGTCTGTCGCACCCACCGTAACCTTGGCTAAACCCCAAGGCACCCCTGAACGTTGTGTGCACCAGGCGCCACCCTACAGCACCGAACCATTCCACCCACGTTTAGACAAATCTGTTACCATTCCCGCTTCAAACTGTAAAACACAAGACAATCCCATGTCACAACTTGCGAAAGCCATTTCGTCATTATCCGATCGCCAGAAAAGACCAGAGCTAGTTTCTTTTTCAGGCAATATTAATGAATGGCTAGCATTTAAATGTACTTACGAGCGAACTAAAAGTTTCTTCACCCCGGCAGATAATTTAGCAGGCTTAATCGCCGCCGTTCGCGGAGTGGCCCAAGTAGCTGTTTCGTCAGTCTTGTGGGAAGCGCAAGACCCAGAAGAAGTTATGAGCGCCCTAGAGCAGAACTTCGCGAGACCAGAGCTGTTAGTAGCACATGAAATTGCCGGCATTCGCAATTTAAAGATAAGTAACGCAGAACATTTAAACACGTTAGCAAATAAATTGAGAAACTGTGTAGCTACCATAAAACTACTCAAACAAAACGAGTTTTTGTCCTCAATAGAACTCCTTCGAACAGTGCTTTTAAAGCTCAGCGAACACACTAGAGATCGATTCACTGACTACGCCGCTACGCACAAACCTTTCGAACCAACGGTGACTAAGCTTGAACTACTTTCTCGTTTCTTGGTGCTGGAGGCCGAGCGACAACTGAACTACAATTTCCTTGTTGACATGTCACCAAGCTCCTCTTTTAGTAAGGTCTCCTTTTATAAACCAACTACTATGACAAAAGATATTGTCCATGCTACTGTATCTCATGATAAAACTGATGATAAGGTTGCTGAGTGTTCATATTGCAAACAAGGTCCGCACTCAATCAAAACATGTAAGGTGTTTGCTTCAATTTCCGTAGATGACAGATGGCGTTGGATCAAAGAGTCAAAAACTTGCTATAGGTGTCTAAAATCAAACCCGCACAAATGGAACGACTGCCGAGCTAAGCGTTGCGGTCTTTATGGCTGCGTCAGACGTCACCACTCTCTTCTACATGGTGATGGAACATCCCAATATAAGGGTACACCAGCTAATAATTTTTTTTCGTCACAGGATACTAGCCATCACGCCATCGTACCGCATAAAGACTGTAACGCTGTGGCCCCTACGTCTACCACTAAGGCGAATATTTTCGATGCCCAAAATGTTACCAATTTATCGGACGGTTTTATTGAAACGACCATAGGGTTACCTGCGGCTCGTACGCGAGGCTTGTTAAAGGTGGTTCCAGTAGTGTTGGAGGGGCCACGTGGCTCACTTAATACGTTCGCTTTACTAGACGAAGGTAGTACTTCTACTCTTATTGATGGTGAGATAGCCGCACGTATCGGAGCTGAAACTACTGAACGACAAAGACTACGAATCAACGGAGTAGGTGGTATGTTCCTTGATACAGAGGTGAACTTAGTAAACTTTTATATACGGGGACTTTGCTTATCTGAGCGCCACCTTGTTCAAGGTGCTCGCAGCATCACTCCGCTGCGCCTTGCACCACAAGGAACAGACATATTTGACCTCTCAGGTTTCGAGCACCTGAAAGATCTGGCAGAAGTATTGTCATACAAAACCGCGACGCCGACTGTTCTTATTGGGGCTTCAGACTGGTTTCTCTCACTTAGCCGTGAGATGCGAGTGGGTAGAAAGGGTGAACCTGTGGCCTCACGAACAACTTTAGGTTGGGTACTGCATGGCGCCATATCATCAGCATCTAAGCCAGTAGATTTTGTACATCATGCGTCTTCTGAATCTCAAACGATCGAAGAACTGATTAAGCAGCAATACGAGTTAGACTCTTTGGGCATTCGCAAGTGTACCCCGCAGTATAACAGTGACGATCGGCAAGCGGTAGATCTAGTGGAGTCGTCGGCCCAGAGATTAGATACTGGACGTTTTGAGGTTGGGTTACCATGGAAACAAAAGGTGACAGATAACGTTCCAGACAGTTATCATCAAGCGCTGTCACGCTTGAAGTCCCTCGAGAAACAGATGACAAAAAACAAATCATTCGCTTCAGATTATAAAAACTTTATTGACAGTATTATTCAAAAAGGTTACGCAGAAAAGTGTGAATCAGCCTCATACCACAAAACGTTTTCGAAATCAGAGATTTCAACTAACGCTCCAAAAAGGTGGTACTTACCACATTTTGGCGTGTTCCATCCACAGAAGCGGAAACTGAGGGTTGTCCACGATGCTGCAGCTGCCACTAGGGGTGTCAGTTTGAACAGTTTACTACTGCAGGGTCCTGACCTATTACAATCCTTACTAGACATTTTATTCCGTTTTAGGGAGGGACCGATCGCATTTAATGCAGACATAAGAGAAATGTTTCCTCAGATAAAAATAAGAGAAAGTGATAGAGACGCTCTTAGGTTTTTATGGCGCGACGGAAACACACAAGATACGGTAAAAGAATATAGGATGTCATCATTAATTTTTGGTGCAGTTTCCAGTCCTTTCATAGCTTTGTATATAAAAAATAAAAATGCCAAAGAGCATGAGCACATGTACCCTGCGGCTGCGCACTCGATTATCCACGACCACTACATGGACGACTTTATCGGAACCGAGTTTAACCTTTCTGTTGCCGCACGCTTAGCTTCCGACATAGTCACGGTTCACAAGTCGTGTGGTTTTGAGATGCGTTCGTGGGTATCGAACGTAAAAGAGGCGCTCGCCCTAGTTCCAAAGGAATTACATAGTGACTTCAGTTCTGATGTCCATTTTCCGCCTAATAATGACGTAGGCGCATTAGGAGTGAAATGGAATCTTTTTGATGATACTCTAGGTTTCCGTGTTGGCGGCAAAGGCGTAGGTAAAAAACTAACCAAACGAGGTTTACTCTCTAACGTCATGTCTATCTATGATCCCTTAGGTTTGCTCATGCCAATAGTGATCCAGGGTAGAATTATAATTCAAAAACTATGGAGAGAAGGAACGGACTGGGATTCACCTATTCCCTCCAAATATGAGGCCGAGTGTAACAGCTGGTTTGGTCAGCTGGCGTCAGTAGCTAGTCTTAGAATCCCGCGCTGGTACGTAGGCAGACCAGAGCAGTGCGACACTCAGCTTCATGTTCTAGCCGATGGGGGGGAACAAGCCTATGCTTGCGTAGCCTATTGGCTTTATACTTTTAAAGATGGCTCAGTCAGGCTTGCTTTAATAGGCAGCAAAGCGCGTGTTGCCCCCCTGAAGCCACTTTCTATTCCGCGTTTAGAATTACAAGCAGCCCTAATCGCGACACGTTTTGCACAAAGTATTTTGCGTGCTCATCGTTCACAACCATCCGTTATTTACTACTGGACTGATTCCATTACAGTTCTAAAGTGGATCCGCAGTGACGCGCGTAATTTCAAAGCGTTTGTAGCCCACAAATTAGGAGAAATTTTAGAATTTACGAATCCATCCAACTGGAATTGGCTTTCTAGCGAACTCAATATTGCCGACGACGCTACGAAGCCAAAACGTTCCAAACTGTGTACATCGCACAGATGGTTTACTGGGCCATCGTTTCTTACTGAACCCTTATCAAAATGGCCCCGTGAACCAGAGTGCAACATCGATGAAGCTTCACGAACATCTGAGCTAAAACCCGAGTTCGTGGGACTTCTAGTCGATACTCCGTTACTTGATCCGCCGGTTCCTGATATAGTTCGTTTCAGCAGCTGGCTGAGGTTATTAAGAGCAACAGCACGTGTTTTTCATGGCGTAAGAAGTTTTTGGTCTCGGTCTCGATCACTGCGTTTAATATCTAAATGTGCTAACGATACTACGTCCCCCTCTCAACTTTCGGCAGCGGACATGCTTCAAGCAGAGAAGATGCTCTTCCAACGTGTTCAAGTAGACAGTTTTGCCGAAGAACTGAAGACTAAAAACTTCACAGCCGATGCCTAGAAGTAGCCGCATAGCAGCACTTGCCCCAATCCTCGACAAAGATGGTCTTATAAGATTATATTCACGTATAAAGTCTGCCCCCGGGGTGGATGAGAGTGTTAAGTCACCGATTATCCTAGATGGCCGTCATCGAATCGTGCGCTTGTATATTTTACATAAACATGCCGAAGCAGGTCATGGTAACCACGAACTTGTCCTTAATGAACTCAGACAAAGATTTTGGATACTTCGAGCAAGAGATACCATTCGCAGTGTAGCCAAAGCTTGTTTACAATGCAGAAGACAAAAAGGCCGATTAGTAACGCCACCAACGGGTGATCTCCCTTTGGAACGCCTAGACCACCATACAAGGCCGTTCACTCATGTAGGCCTAGATTATTTTGGCCCAATAGAAGTGTCAGTAGGAAGACGACGTGAAAAACGATATGTGGCGTTATACACATGCCTAGTAACAAGAGCCGTACATTTGGAAGTTGCTTCGTCGCTGTCATCTGCTTCTGCTATAATGAGCCTTAGACGTCTGATAGCCCGAAGAGGATCTCCTTCAACAATATTCTCAGATAACGGTACAAATTTCGTAGGAGCAAGTCGAGAACTCACCTCTTTTTACGATGGAGCAGTGGAGAACTATGCAACCTGTCACAAGATTTCATGGCGTTTTATTCCGCCCGCTTCACCTTTTATGGGCGGGGTATGGGAAAGATTAGTGCGCTCAGTTAAAACAGCCCTGCGAGCCACCCTCAAGAACAGAGCGCCACGAGAGGAAGTATTTACAACATTGCTTCTTGAAGCAGAGTCCATAATAAACTCCAGACCACTCACCTACGTTCCGAATTCTCCAGACGCCCCTGAGGCTATCACACCCTTCCATTTTATAATTGGCTCCTCGTCGGTGGATCCATGGCCTATCAACCTCTCTGACGCAGATCTGTTACGCAGGTGTGATTGGCGGCGCGTCCTTAGGCTTGCTGATCATTTTTGGGCGAGATGGCTGACGGAATATCTACCCACACTTATTCCACGAGGACAAAACAGGAGCACATCGAATTTTTGTGAGGGTGACGTAGTACTCATAGCCGACAACACACTACCACGTGGACTGTGGCTCATTGGTAGGGTGACTAAAACTTTTGCGGGACCTGACGGACTGGTTCGTGTTGCAGACGTGGCCACCAAGGGTGGTACCTTACGCCGACCAGTCCGTAAGCTCCTATTGCTTGTAGCTGAACCCCAGCCAGTCGTCACCAGGGTTACCAGGGTTTAGTGTTCCACTAGGGGCCCGGAATGTTGAGGACTGGCTGGAAGACAGACTCTATGTTCAGATTGTCGATGCATTTTTTAAATATTTGGCATTTTCTAATTTTTGACTTGTCTGTCAGTTACTGTTAGTTTCTCTATTGTACGTTGATTTGACTACAAAATAATACGTGTATTTTTAAAATAAATTACCCTTTTAAACTGCCAACATTTAGCTTCATTCCATCCACAACCATACAGTCCTCTCGCTCGTCAATATGCTTTATTATAAGTATATATATTTATTACTTCAAAATTAACATAGCTTTGGACCCCTATCCCCAAGGAAACCTTCATTTTTTTCGGGATAAAAAGTATTCTGAATTTTAACCCATAATATAAACTATAACAAGTGGCAACGAAATCTGTCCAGTACATTCTGGGAGTTAATGTTCTTTAAATAAATTTTCAACTCCAAATATTAAAGGAACACTTTAATTTTTCGGGATGAAAAGTATCCAATGTTCTAACTCAGATCATACTGAGTTTCATCTGAATTCATTCAGTGGTTTAGGCATGATGCGCGATCAAGATACAGCCAGAGAGACAAAAATTATAAGTAAAACTGTTTTGGCTTCAGTATCGAATATAGAGTACCCTCCAAAATATATTATTTATTACTTCAAAATTAACATTACTTTGGAAACCTATCCCTCAGGAACCCTTTTTTTTTTGAGATACATAGTATCCTAAATTTTAATCCATCATATAAACTATGACAGAGCAAAGTTGCATAAATTCTGTCCTGTAGTTTCAGCGCAATAAGTATTCTTTTAAATAATTTTCAACCCGCATCCTGCGGGAGCCCTTTAATTTTTCAGGATGAAAAGTATCTTATATCCTACCTCGTAGTATGAACTCAAATCATACTTAAGTTTCATTTGAATTCATTTAGTAGTTTTAGCGTGAGGCGCGGTCAAAATACAGATAGACAGACAGACAAACAGAAAAAAAAAACAGTTTTCGTTTCAGCATCGAATAAAGAAAAAAAAACTTCAATGTACAGATTTTGACCGGTCACAGTTTTGTTATATTTATGGATTGTTATTCTACATAACGCAACGCTTCAATATTTGAGTATGTTTAGTGCTTAAAGCTAAATTAGATGTTTCAGCGACTTTTGCCCTTAGCTGTACAACAATTTTGAATATTTACCTTTAGCCGAGAGTTTTTATAGTTGATGATTTGGGATGGGGAATCCAACTACCTACATTACAATTTCTTGTTATTATTATAAATTCTGTGATGCCGGTTTGAAGGGCATTGTTTTCAGTAAAATTACTGGGGATGAAGAGAGCGCAACAAAGTAATCTGTGACTAAGGCTGATGAAGTTCATCAACGTTAGGATCTTGGAAGAGCCACTGACTGTAGCTTGGGTTTAAATTTATTTCAAATGTGAGTAGTTTTTGTGACTGATGAAATAAACCTACACATTATTTTGAAACAAAAAAATAATAGTTAGGTGACATGTTATTTTAGATTGATTAATAATAATAGTTATTTTTACCCGAGTAAGGCGAAGCAAGGGAAGGGTAATAAGGTATCAAACGATTCGTCTTTATTTATAGAGTGTCATCGCTATTTTTTTTACTCGACTACAGCGAAGCAAACTATTTTCTACCTGACCGTAGTCGGGGTTTGCTGAACTTATATTTTATTATGAATACGAAGGTGTAGGTCTACAATATCCAGCGGATTACTAGACATCATCGATTAATTTTCTACCTGACCGTAGTTGGGGTTTACTGAACTTATGTTTTGTTATGAATACGAAGGTGTAGGTCTACAATATCCAGCGGATTACTAGACATCATCGATTAATTTTCTACCTGACCGTAGTCGGAGTTTGCTGAACTTATGTTTTGTTATGAATACGAAGGTGTAGGTCTACAATATCCAGCGGATTACTAGACATCATCGATTAATTTTCTACCTGACCGTAGTCGGGGTTTGCTGAACTTATGTTTGGTTATGAATACGAAGGTGTAGGTCTACAATATCCAGCGGATTACTAGACATCATCGATTAATTTTCTACCTGACCGTAGTCGGGGTTTGCTGAACTTATGTTTTGTTATGAATACGAAGGTGTAGGTCTACAATATCCAGCGGATTACTAGACATCATCGATTAATTTTCTACCTGACCGTAGTCGGGGTTTGCTGAACTTATGTTTTGTTATGAATACGAAGGTGTAGGTCTACAATATCCAGCGGATTACTAGACATCATCGATTAATTTTCTACCTGACCGTAGTCGGGGTTTGCTGAACTTATGTTTTGTTATGAATACGAAGGTGTAGGTCTACAATATCCAGCGGATTACTAGACATCATCGATTAATTTTCTACCTGACCGTAGTCGGGGTTTGCTGAACTTATGTTTTGTTATGAATACGAAGGTGTAGGTCTACAATATCCAGCGGATTACTAGACATCATCGATTAATCAATGATTATATAACTCAATTTGATAGAGTTTTGATAGAGTGCGATAGACTATTTTACATAGATAAATTAATATATTTTCATAATACACAACTTTATAAGAGGTTAAATATGAATGCTTTCAAACAAAATTGATTTATTTTCTATAATAATTTCGTAGATCGTTCTCTTCTCTAATCAACGAGGAAATCTGTGTAATGACACCCTGAAATAATTTCTATGTCGCTGAAACTTTGCAGTGTGATATTAAAATAATATTAATAGATTATAATTGACAAATAATCTATTTTTATTTTATAGTTTGTTATTTGTACAAATGAGAATTTCTACTGAGAGCTAGAAGTAACACCCAAACATGGAAATAACTTCTAGCTCTCAGTGGAAATTTGCTGTATTTTTTTCCTTGTTTTATATATTAGTATATATTAATAAATATATGTATGTTGGCCACATTGGCTGGAACCAGGGCTGGTGCTATCTCGCGGCCGATGAAAACAACTCAACGTAGCTTCTGGAACGTGAACGTCAGCGCGAGCATCGTGTCTAGTAGATTTGGTTGCTTCACGGCTAGCAGTCTAATTTTGAATATAATTGTTACAGATATATAATTGTGCTTTTAATATCAGAAGTGACAAGAACCTTCGTACCATGGGTAAGCGCAGCAAACATATAAAAATCAGGTGAGTGCACTCAAGTTCATCCTCGAGTAGCTCCAGCAGTGCTAAGACTCCGTCTCCTCCACCGAAAAGGAGGAAAAATGTATCTCATGCAACTGGCAATTAAACTGTGAGTACATCTAATACACTTACTTTGAGCAATATTATCCCTGAGTTCGACCCACTAAAAGAAGACATAAATACAAAAACTAAATATCACTATTAAATATTACTACTAATTACTATTATAACTAAATATTATTCAATCTTACGCATGTACATTTGCTTGGTCCGATGAAACGACTCGCTATCAGGCTCTCACTCAAATTAAAAGGGTCCGCTAACGTGTGGTATGACTCAGCCAAGAACCGATCATCAGTGGACGTCTTCGAAATGGGTAGAATGGAAAACAAAGTTATCTAGCAGTTTTAACAAATAAGGCGGAACATGTTAGATCTTCTAAAAGACATAATCGATAATAAGCCGACCGAAAACCAGTCGCTTTACGAGTTTTACTTTTAGAAGTGTAAAATCGATTGTTTATCATTGAACTTCTTGGAACAAGACATAATATCTATTATTGTGGGAAATATAGGTGACAGTAGCAAAGAAGCATCAATCTAATCAAGCAATTTTGTACCTTGCGATAACTTAGTCAGTTTTTTACACGACCGTACCTACAAACCGAAAAACATGAAACAAACAAATAAACAAGGGAATCATAGTCAACCAATATTTGTACCACGATCAAATTTATTGCCTACTTCGTAGGTCAAACACAAAATCGAAGAGCAAATATTAGGTATTAACTGTGTAGTGGTAACCATAAAAAATATCAATGCAATTCGAACAAGTGTGAGTACTGTCTATGGTAAGAGGGGACATTTAGAATCAGTGTGCTTCTCTAAAAACAATACGACAAAAATTGAAAAACAAGAGACAATATTAATTTCTACCCCCAATCCGAGAAACAAATTCATAAAAAGATTATTATTAAACGAGTTTGAGAATGATGCATTTATTGATACAGGTAGTTGTTCACTTATATCAGAGTCATTAGTAAAGAAATAATATTTTCTTACTACCCTCTTGCCGACACCGGTTTTGCTACAAGGTTTTTCCAAACAAAACTCAAAAGAGGTGACTGAGAAGATAGCAGTTAATGTAAAAATCGATTCTGTGCAACTATCGGACGTAATTTTCTACGAGATAAGACGACTTAGCCAATTGCAAAATTTTGATTGGAAGAAACATAATGGCACGGAACGATCTCATGTACTCCCGGATAGGAGATACGCTTACATTTGATTACTCGATTTTTTTTTGTCAATTCTGCAACAATGTCAATGAACTGGAGATAGATGCCGACTCACATCAAAATGAACAGATAGCCTTGTTCCGAAAGTATGGTAATTGTGTAGCATCGATGCTAAATTTCCAAATTTAGTTAAGATTAAAAATCATGAGATGGTAATTAATCTGACAAGCTCGCAAGCTATTCAATGCAGGCCTTTTAGATCTTCTCACGCGGATAGGAAAGTTATTCGGGATATGGTCAGTGAATTGTTAAAAAAATGGAGCAAAAAGGCTCTGAATAGATTACCGATCTTTAAATAAAATTACTATGAAGGATAAATACCCTATGCCACGTATCGAAGACCTAGTGGATAGGCTACAAGGTCATAAGTGCGTTAGTAGTTTAGATTTAAAAAATGGGTACTACCAAACAATGATGCATCCTGAATCAATAGAAAAAAACAGCGTTTTTTTACAGATACACTATGAATTTCTGCGATTACCATTCGGTTTATGCAATGCCCCGTCCTGTTTTCAACAAATAATGAATAAAGTGCTGGGGAACTTGAGATTTGACAATGTTATTTTATATTTCGATGATGTCTATTTACTTAATGAGTCCGTGGAAGAGAATTTAATATTACTGGAGAGGGTTTTACAGATTTTTCGCGAAAATGGACTTAACTTAAATTTAAAGAAGTGTCACTTCGTTAAAAAAGAGATCGAGTTTCTGGGGTTCAGGATAAAACCAAATTGTGTAATGCCAAATGAATCCAAATTAGAGGCCGTCAAAAGCTTTCCAGTACCGCAAACGGTACACCAACTTCAACAGTTTCTTGGTCTCATCAGCTATTTACGCAAATTCATTATTATACAAAACTTAGCGATGATATAAGCACCACTTACTAAACTGTTGAGAAAGGATACCGTGTGGACCTGGAAAGCAATCCATGATAAAACTTTCCAATTTATTAAAGACTAACTTACCTTAGAGAGTGTCTTGTCAATTTTCGACCCTAATAAAGAAAGTATACTGTACACGGACGAGAGTAGTGACGGTATTGCTGGCATTCTTATGCAAACTACTAATGAGGGTGAGAAACCCGTGCACTACTACAGTAGACAAACCACGGAAGACGAGAAAAAGAACCAGTCTTTTGAGGTAAAGCTCTTAGCAATTGTTTGTTCTCTTCAACAGTTTCGTTTTTACTTGTTAGGATCCACTTTTAAAATAATACGGGATTGTAATGCAGTCAGGTATGCTTTGACAAAGAAAAAGATTATTCTCCGGGTGGCCCGATGGGTTCTATCAACTCAAGAGTTTTCATATGAAATTGTTCACAAAAAAGGGACTTGCATGCTCTAAATAAATCGAAACCCTGTGCCTTCCGGTGAAAAATCAGAATCCGAAATGATATTGTCTATAAGAACCCAATTGGCTTGGAACGGTTCTACTACTATCTCCACTGATGAAAGGTGGGATTAGTACGTCAAAGCATTGTAGCAAGGGTTAAACAGTACAATATATAAAACTACTCAAGCTGTTCCTTGTGAAGTCTTTCTTGGATACTGATAGGCACAGTTTAGCTCCAGACCTACCCGACAAAAAATTAGTTGACTTGACAAAGTTGAGTGAGAAGGTGGACATATATATAAAAGCCAATGAAAAATCTCAGAAGGACAGATTTGACAAGTTTCGTACAGAGGCACGAATTTATTCACAAAAGGATCTGGTTCTGGTCAAGATACAAAGCCAAAGTAATGATGTACAAAGCAGAAAACTTCTCCTTGTATTCAAGGAACCATTCTGAGTGAAAAAAAAAAACCCTGGGAAACGATAGATATGGGGTGACGGACATAAGTTAGTGACCCTGTATCGGTGAATTTTGGAGTCCCACAGGGAAGTATACTCGGTCCAACCCTGTTTTTGGCATATATTAATGAGCTTTGCAATCTTGCTATTGATCATGGCAGTATTCTGACATATACAGATGACACGGCTATTATGATCCAGGGCGAAAATTGGGACGAGGTATTTCAGTTCGCACAAACTGCTTTTGATAAGGTTTTGACATAGCTGAGAAATAACCTTCTCACCCTTAACGTAGATAAAACAAAATACGTTACTTTTGTTATACGTGGTGTGCCACCCAATGACTCTTTTTCAATAGAGGGTCATAAAGCCGCCACTTGTATAAAACCCCCACCTAATACATGTAAATGTCCCAGTTTAGAACGTGTGAAAATAATTAAATATTTAGGAGTCATAAAAGATGACAGTCTCTATTTTGCCCCCCACATAATTGCAATATCAAAGTATGTGAGAAAGCTTACAGCAGTGTTTAAATCATTACGTGACTGTGCAGATTGGGACATTATGAAGCTTCTTTACTATTCTCTTTGTCAGTCTATTATAACCTACTGTATAACCACATGGGGAGGTACTTATAAAACGAATTTATTACCTCTCGAAAGGGCACAGAGAGGACTTCTTAAATGCACTACAAAACGACCCTTAAGATTTCCCTCAGCTGAACTATACAGAGAATGCCAACTCTTTACTGTCCGTCAGCTATTTAAACTACAAGCTGTAATCTATCACCATTCGATTACCAAATACGATCACAATCGTGCAAAGAAGCGTGACTTTCACAATATTTGCCATGTCTCAGTTGTAAACACTTCGTTTGCTCGTAAATTTCTGTACTGCATTGGACCTTACCTTTACAATAAAATAAATAAAGATAATAAAATTTACTCCTTTACTAAGTATGAGCTTCAGAAAGTACTATTTGAGAAATTAGTTAAAATGAATTACAATGAAACACAGAATCTCCTTGTTCCACTAAAATAAAAATATAACCTAAGAGTTAATAAAATACATAGCTTTCCCTCGTAATTTAACCTTGCACCCAAACACACCCTCACAATTATAATTTAGTTAGTATAATTAAATATATATACTCACAGCATCCAGGATTAAGAAAGGAAACCCTAATTTTATTTTTCGAAATTTTATTATATAACTTCAAATTATTATTAAGAACTTATTTATGTTTTATATAATCTTTATTAAAGGCAAATTTTGTTCTCCGACGAATGAGGCCTGGTTCGTATCTCACGGGTTTCGAGCCTAGTTTAGGAACCAGGTACTCCACTATTTTTTTTTTGTTGCTCTTGTTTCAATAAATTATTATTATTATAAACCCTTTATTGCACACCAAATACACAAGAATAACTTGAAAAGAGTTTAACTTAAAAAGATTTCAATGGGTGGTCTTATCGCTTAAAGCGATTTATTTTAGACAGCTATAAAATAATTAGCATTCTAGAAAAAAACCGTTTATAAATATAAAGTTCGCAGCGACTCCATAGCTGTGTTCTAAATATTTCGATCGCTCATGAGAGTCCGAATAAAGTTAATGGACGCAGTTGGTCCCTTTCTGCCTATTGTGCGTAGCGTGTAAGAAAAGGATAAAACATACCTATTGCTAATTCTGACTTATATTATGATTTTATTTCAATTCATTCAGAATTTGTAGGAAACACGGGTTCCAACGCCAATTAATATTAATTTCAAAATGGTAAAACGATCTTTTCTCACTTTAGTCGAATAGTTTTTACAAGTTTTTACTACACAGCATGGCATTGTGGACGTGTCAGTCAGACATCGAAACGAAGACTGACACACGATTCATACTCTTTTTGCGTTTTAACACCATTTTAGTTCGGACACTTTGGAGCGCAAACCTGAGTTCCATTTGGTTGTAATTCAATGGCCAATGCGAAGAAATTTTAGAATATCAATATTCTTAAAAACTCGGCGGAGGCAACAGGCAACTACAATGCAAGGCCAGTGCAAAAAGCTACTCTAGATATTGCTATCTCTGTTTGACAAAAGAAGGCAGCTGCGGAGCAATGCGCGTGGTTAATTACATTCGTCCATTGGACTCGTAGGTACCTTAGCATTCATACAGGTTGTTTGGCGGAACGTGTGCCATACGATATGGAGGAGAGGGGGCGAGGGGGGTAGCTAGGAACATTTGCAACGTTATAGCGGTCTGGTTAACCCCACATTTTTCTTTTCTTTTTTTTTCTGATACGATAATTGTATCTCTAGTGTATGCCTTTTCTACTAAAATGTCTATTTAAAATTGTAAATGAGAAATAAAATAATTATGAGGTAACAAAGTGTCGATAAGAGAACAAAATATCTCATAGCTAATCTATGGAACCCGTTTAAAAAAAAACTAAGGGTGACTCAGTTCTTCCAAAGCTCTTAAAACTTCTCTGGTATACTAAAGTTTTACCATATGGGTACAAACTCCATAAATTACCTCACAAAATAACCAATACTGGCTAACACAGCCATTTTAGGCATCCTTATAAAATTATTGGAAATGAACTAGTAATTAATAGCAAGCGTGTAAAAACCTTTGTATGGCATTTTGGACATCGCTTGTCTCTTTATTTCATGATTTATCTACAACTCTATATTTTTCTACTTTTTGAAAAGCCAAAACTGTACTTTTTGTGTGTCTGTATGTCTGTCTGTCTGTATCTTGGCTAGGCATCACGCCGCAACTACTAAATGAATTGAAATGAAACTTAGTACAATTTGAGTTCATACTACTGAAAGGACTGTTGCCCGGCTAAGGAAACGGACCTCCTTCTCAGGTAAAGGCGAGGAATTAAAACAAGATGGTAAATTCAATAACAAAGGGCTTTATTACAAAAAATAGAAAAAGCACACATGAGTTATCGAATAATGGTACTCTCCCCTTTACTGAGGAATTCAAAAAGAAATATTTTACACTTAATTTAGTTTGTTCTGCATCAAAATAATTCTAAACAGCAAGATCTTATAATAGGAAATACTTCTAACTTAATACTCAAAACTCAAAATTTCTCAAATATGATTACAATTTCATCTAACATATAAATTTTAGTAGATAACTCCGGCCTGTATGATATGAATTTACAATAGAAAAGCTGTATCCTAGGCTAGTAAAACTTAGAGAGTCTGTGCTCAGCAGATCAACATGTATTGGTCACAACGCAACGGAATAATCTTGTCTTTGCCATAGAATGTTCTAAATTAAAAGAGAACTAGTACAAACAGAGTGTGTGTGTGTATGATTGTGTTTCCCAGAGGGAAATCAAACTCTAAAAACAGAAAGTAAAACAGAAACTAAGACAGAAAGTATACAGAAAGTATATAGAAAGTAAACAGAAAGTATCTAGGAAATAAACAGAAAGTATCTAGGAAATAAACAGAAAATAAATAGAAAATAGACAGAAAGTAAAACAGAAACTAAGACAGAAAGCATACAGAAAGTATATAGAAAGTAAACAGAAAGTATCTAGGAAATAAACCGAAAGTATCTTTCAACAATATCTTTGCACGTTAGAAGGCGAAGGCTTTCCTCAACACTGTAGCTCGCTGACTCAAAATGATTTGGAGTGGACCAACCTGGAGGCTTCCTGGGACGCCGTACCGTCGTCTCGCGTACCGCCGCGGAACGCCTCCTTACTCCACTCGATCAGCTCCTACTGCTTGAGCACGAACGGTGGTGATATCTTCTATTGGACAGGTGGTGCGTTGGAGTCCTTCTGGAGTCCCTCGTAGACCGGCTTCTTCCACGAACGGTGGTGAGCCCCGGGTGATCGCGCACAGCAGCTCGCAGTGGTGACGACAATAACCGACCGTAGATGCACGATATAACCTGAAACCCACGTTCCTTCGTGTTCAAATGTGTCTCGAGATGCCCGCCTTAGATAGACGCGGTGCAAAATCAAAACAGATATTTCGTTGGAACAATACTGAAGTCACGGGAAATCACACTAACCTGGCTTTTGCACTCGTATACTTATTTCGCCTGTAACAGGGCAGCTTCGTTCTGGACAGCGTGCCTCGGTTGTTTTGTTCACACAAGAGAAACTGCGTATTTTTCTGCCGCCTGCGCCGATCTCTATTACGTGCCAACTATGTAAACTAAACTGAGTTTACGTCCGAATTCAAAATCCCATCCACAGGCTTCTCTCTTGTGTATATATACGATCTTTGGTTTGCAACTTCGAGTAGCATTCTACTGAGAACTTGAACTTCCGGTTATCTCGAAAAGTCCAGAACTAACTGTGCCATTTGCTTCGTAAAGTAGACCTTGTCGGCCTAGTAATACTGGTCACTGTCCTCCAGCCAGTTCTGGTACATACCAGCCAGCATCCGGTGTTTACTTGAACAAGTTTATAGAAAAAAAAACAACTCTCCGGAACTTTCATGCGATTTAGACATTATGTCAAAACCTTCCATGGTGTGACCATCGCAAGCTATTTCTAGATTTAAATTATTTTCGACATATCAAACGCTGCCTTCTGTAATTATTATTTGTTAGCCAACTTAAAGATGCGACCTATTTTGGATTTTTAAACAACCCGTTCCTCGTCCAAAGTTATCCAGAGCCCGAAATATTCCTGGAACGTCAATTATTAATAGCAACACTAAGAAGCTCGCTACTTGCCGATAGAGATCACCACTTAGTTTCCATCTTTCTTCTAGTTCACGCCATTTGTCGCTAGCTGTCGCTGCGTGGATTAACCATTTTATCTATTTTGAGACAGTAGATGAAAACTTTTCCCTTTCACTCGCAGAGGCAAATTCAACCATTATTTCTTGATTCTTAGATAGGCGAAATTATCAATCTGTCTTCAACAAGAAAAGCTTTCATTAATTCTTTAACGAAGAAAGTAGCGCACGCGTGGTGGAGTTCGGCGTTTTTTACAAACTCGGCGTCTGGTTTTCAGATACGGAGAAAACACAACTTGATCTAATAGAAAAGACGCTGCTCCTCGCCAGATGGCGTTGTACCCAATATATTCTATTATCGAGATCTATAACAAAAATCTAACTTGGAGTCATGATTTAACATGTCACACTACGAGGTAGGACATAGGATACTTTTCATCCCGAAAAATTAAACGGTTCCCGCAGGATAGGGGTTGAAAGTTATTTAAAAAAATACTTACCACTCTGAAACTACTGAACGGATTTTGATGCACGATGTAAGGGATCTAATACGAGCCCCTAGGAAACGAAAGCTATTTTTTTGTTGAACAAAACATTGTCTAATCTTAAAAACGATAAATAAGAAAATAATGTGAAGTGCTAAAATATTTACACAAACGCAAAATAGAGATTAAAAATGTCAAAAACTAATGGGAACTATGTAAATACTCAAATTGATTACCTGTCAAAGGAACATGTATAACGTAGACCATAATTTAAAATAATATCAAACAGGACAAAGAAACACAAACACTCAAACGATAATAAATAAATAATTTAATGGCAAAACTTCAAATGATATCTGATTTAGTATAGTTTTAAAAACACTTGAAACCATTCGAAAAGTTAAGTAAGTTTTTGCGTATCTTTCAAAGCCGTGGGAACGGAACAACAGATTTAAGACAGGAACGCATTAAGGAGAACAAAGTAAATAGCGAATAAATGTTATTTGTAAAAAAACATAAAACCAATAATACATTAGATATTTTAAAGCATAATTAATAATTACTGATTATAAAATAATCCATAATAGTTACTTTTAAATGAATGATTATATTGTTCAGAATATTAACTTTTATATGTATTATGTACTTTCTAAAATAATATTATCAAAAGTACCATCATCGGACTTATCGCCAAAGATAGAATTACTACCAGAAAACCTTAGAGTGAAGAAGATAATAGACTAATTATCTTTTGTATAGTATTATAATAAACTATCAAAGTAACTAACTACCAAAATACTTATAAAACCAAATTAAAATAACAATACATGATATAGTAAACTCTATTTAAAATATCTCTATTATTCATTAAAAATGATGACTTAATGCGACCCTGTATGCCCAACACAAGTCAATATAAAAAGGCAAACCCGGATGACAGAAGCCATAATATATTAGAACGCGACGCGGTCTCCATATTAAAAAGAGACAAATACGAGTGATTTAAATAATTAATAATTCGCGTTTATTTACTATTAAAATAAAGTGTTAAAGTATAGTTTTTTCAACATACGTGTCCAATATGTAAAGCGAATTTAGATGCAGTGGTTCACAGTGCAATAAGTGGGGCCGTGCCTACATGCAGAAATTACAAGCTAAGTAGAAAACTTGGTGTTGATCGTTTATTCTAGATAAACTCTCTTATATTTTAAATTACATAGCTATGTTTAAAACTTGATGTTAGTGATTTCCTGAGTTAACTCGACATATAATTATAACTAGAAGATAGATTCAGAGTTGCGATTCCTAAACAGTTTACCTTATTTAAATTATAAATAACAACTGAGTCGATGACCTTTTATATACTCAGCATATACAGTTCTAAACTTAACTGATTTAACCTAAGTATCGAAGCTAAAGGCTATGTTACGTTGTGTATGATGATTTTAAATGAATCGCTTATTAAAATTCAATAACAACTAAGTCTATAATCGATGACTGTTTTATACTCAGGATATACAATTTTTAACTGAACTAATTTAACTAAGAGTATAAATCTTACCGTTAATGCATCTGGACATTGTACCATATTTTAAACTTAAATCGCTATAAAGTATATAAGCCATAACATTGCTTATATACTAATAGAACTAAAAACTTATGAACTGATTTTATGTAACTATAAGTAAGTAAATAATTTTCAAGTTGCTTATTTATAAGAAGAACAGATCTAAGAAGAGTTGATTATTTATTGAACGAGTGGATTCCATATGTTTTACAGAGTACGGATAACGTAAACTGATTTCGTATATTATTGAAATATAACAGTAAAAACTGAACAACTGTGAATACTGGGAGGGAAGTCTAGTGGAAATTGTTGATGATATTTATATCTATTTATTGATGTGGATCTTATTATAATGTAAATGACAAGTTATTAAAAAAAAAAGTACTATAAATTCACAAAACCTTATATACTACAAGTTTTGACGAAGTGATTATTTGCAAATTTACGGACGATGACACATATTATATTATATTATATTATATTATATTATATTATATTATATTATATTATATTATATTATATTATATTATATTATATTATATTATATTATATTATATTATATTATATTATATTATATTATATTATATTATATTATATTATATTATATTATATTATATTATATTATATTATATTATATTATATTATATTATATTATATTATATTATATTATATTATATTATATTATATTATATTATATTATATTATATTATATTATATTATATTATATTATATTATATTATATTATATTATATTATATTATATTATATTATATTATATTATATTATACAAAAGTATACAGAGAAATTCTTATATATTATAAATTGACAAAACCTTTTGACATTACATGATTTGACAAAGTTGCTGATTACTGACAATGACATATATTATGCTAAAGTATTACTTTTTTCGTCTTTGTTTGTTCAGATACATTAAAGGGGAAGGTTATATACCTACCTTTAATGACAAATAAATTGATTGAAAAACTATGTTCATATGAGAGACATTACGAATGCATAACCCCTTTTGTTTTGGTACAGAGATGTATAAATACACGTATTTTATAATCAATTACTATGGAGGTAATTGTTATTATTGCATAATTTAATGAAATAGCTGAGAGAAGGGAGATTGTTTCATCCTGAGACACACTAACTAGCCTATGCAGGCATTACATCATATACATATTATCGTGGAAAACACGCAACGTGGGATTTACATTAAAGCAACATTTAAAATGCTTGAGAATTCTGAAAGATTTAGTTCTTATTTATGTCAGGAAGAAATTATCTTCTTTATGGGCTCTTGGCAGCCTTTTATATATAAATAATGATTTAACTAGGAAGAAATTATCTTCCTTTGTTATTCTTGGCATTCCAGTAAATAAAAATAATGATTTAACTTCACTCTGAGGAATTACATAAAAGTATGTCCAGCCGGCAGGCTTTGGGCTAGACAGTGATACCGAATATTCAGTTTACTGGATATTAAAGCAGCCCAGTATCGGCCGTCAAGTGGCCGCACCGAATGGAATCAAGTCAGGTACTTACTTGTTGGGTTGAGAATGGTTCATGAATCTAACCGAAACTGGACATACATTTCCAAGACAGACATTACCAACAAAATCTTGTGAATTTCCCGAAACAGACAAAATACGTCATTACACCAAAACAAATCATAATTAATGCTTTATTTAACCTTCAAGTTTGTCTTTCATATGAATGTTAAAAACATAAAATAAAGTTACTCATTTACAAAAGATTAACATTGACCTAGGAAGTGAATTATAAACACTAATAAATATTATGACAACATGTTTTATACTCAAATACTACAAACCATATATTCATATTTCTTAAACCATCTGAAGAAGCTAAATACAAAACTACTACCTTTTATATAAACAACAATCTATTTTATTAGGATAGGGAATTTATTTAGAAACCTCTCAGCAATTTTTCATATTCCAATAGAAGTCAGAGGTCTAATCCTTCACCCTGCAAGAGAGAGTTACAACGCGTCTTCAAACATCGTGTGAAGACAACATCCAAGTTAATCGCTTTTCACATTTTCTTACACAATTTCTATATTTTCCTAAATGTTTATTTTACATGTTTTCTCCTTTAAAACAGCTCAATCAAAAATATAACAGAACTACCTTTAACCAAATACGTTAATTTTCAGCAAACTGTTAATTTAACTTAGACGATCACATAAGCCATTTAAATATTAAACATCTATAAGCAATTATGATTATAACATTTCAATAAACTTCAATTTTATGAGTAATCTAGACGATCACATAAAAACATTATTCAATAGCATTTTTACTTAGGCTAGGTGACAGAACCTTACAACCTTGTTATGC
This sequence comes from Alsophila aescularia, assembly GCA_946251855.1. Lineage (NCBI taxonomy): Eukaryota > Metazoa > Arthropoda > Insecta > Lepidoptera > Geometridae > Alsophila > Alsophila aescularia. Next base: position 458,332 of record OX276373.1, on the reverse strand, counting down.
AGTCATAGTTTATATGATGGGTGAAAATTGAGGATACTTTTCATCCCGAAACGGTTCCTGCGGGATATGGGTACGTAAAAGATACTTAGTATTTTTTTTTTGAAAGCAGTTCTATTATTCGTACTGAAGCCAAAACTGTATTTTTTTTCTATTTTTTCTGGTTGTCTATCTGTGTCTTTGACGCGCATCACGCCGAACTACTGAATGAATTCAAATAAATTTTGGCATGACTTGAGTTCATACTACGAGGTAGGACATTGGATACTTTTCATACCGGTAAATTAAAGGGTCCCCGCAGGATGTGGGTATTTTATTTGGAGTTCATATCCATTTTTTTATGGTTTATAGTTACTTCCGTAGTTCACCTCTAGGATACTCAAGGAATATTTCTCCAGATTTCAAATACCTAGGTCTACCGGTTTAGGCTAGGCGTTGTCTGTCAGTCAATCAGTCATTCAGTAGGTATGTCACGGTACTGGTTTATAAGCATGATTAAAATAATGTTATAAAACACATATTTTTATTTATACTTATGATATAGCAGTAAGTACCAAAAAATAAGTAAAAGGAAGATATTAAAAAATACTATGATACCTAAAGCTACTGAAAATGAATAAAACATTTTTTATATTCGTTTCTGTCTGTTTGTCTGTTGGTCTGATCACGCATTACGTAAAAACTACTAGACCGATTGCGATGCCGTTTTCACTGTTGTATAGCTAAGAATTTGACTTAATAACTTGTGGACTAAATATCTCAATCCGATGAGAAGAAGCCGAGCAATCGATAAAAAGTTTTTGACGGCTGAAGGCATTTTGTTTAAATGTTGGTATATTGGTATTTTAGGCCTTGGAATAGTAACAGAGTTCTTTTAACCTAGAGCAATGATCACGTGTGCGAAGCCACGGGTACGACTAGTATATATATAAAACTACTGTTTATCGAGTTTTTTTCATGATGTTGATATATTTTTGACATTTATATCAAAAACGCACGTACTCGCACGGAAAAAGTCGCGGACGGGAAATCTATAATACCGGAAACCTATAACCATATATAATATATATATATATATATATATATATATATATATATATATATATCGGGGAACCTATAATCTATGTTCTCAAACAAAAAATACTTTAAATATCATTGTATTTATTATGAAACAAATAAGACGAAAACACATCCTTCACGAAATTAAAATATGCAAAATGCTTATTCTCTTACATTTCGTACTGAGTATGTATTTTTAAAACAAACTTATTTTTGAACATAGATAATCACTAACCAATTCTGAAGAAAAGTACAATATGGTGCAAATATGTTTGAATTACATATGATGTTGGTTTTTCATTTTTAAGGACAATACATCTACCTCCGCTGGGCCCTTAAATTAAAGTACGTTTTACGCGCGGGCGCAGTTTCGAGAAATGAGCGGTGTGGGGCGGGGTATAGTAGGAACCAAACTTTATGGCGGCTATGAAGCGACTGCGAGTGCGTCTTCACGATGGTACAGTAAGGTTCGCAATTATTACAGTCAATTTTAAAGATTTGGATGTTTAAATATTAACAATTAATGTCATAAAAGAAAAATTAATAAAAATGTCAAATGATAAAAATATCCAATGATAAAAATGTCCAATGATAAAATGTCCAATGATAAAAATGACCAATTATAAAAATGACCATTCATAAAAATGACCAATGCTAAAAATGACCATTCATAAAAATGACCAATGCTAAAAATGACCATTAATAAAAATGACCTTTATACCTACATGTAGAACATGTCACATACAAATAAAGTAATAATTGAAAAATACTATATTGGTGGTACATACAAATAATAGAAAGATTTAAAAAAACTATATTTATGTTTACTAACTAAATTAGCGTCGACGCTCAACGCATAACCTAGTCATTACTTTTTAACTAACCATAAAATTATGTTAACATACGCCAACACAATTAGGGCGAGGTCTATGTTCAGCAGTGGACTGCTAAAGGCTGAAATGATGACGATGATGATGATTACCTATGTATTTAAGGAGTTGTGTTGGTGGATTGTACTGGTTGGTAACAAACAGTAATAAACAACTTTAAATAATAAACTAGACTGTACTTGAACAGAATCACACGCATGTGTGCAGCATACGGATGTAGAGTGCACACAAGCACAACCACGGTTGGCGCTCGCGGGATGCAGTGGGCTAGCGGGAGGGTGTGCCCCGGCCTTTCACCTCTCCAAAGCCCGCTTACACACACCTAAAATTAGCTATTGCGCAGCGCATTGCGCCTAACTTCACAGCCGCCATAAAGATTGGTTCCTACTCTAAGCGCGGCGCCACGCGTTTGTTTACCTCTCGTAATTGGAAGAAGCAGATGTGTGCATAAATGGTCTCTGAGTAAATACCTACTCAAACAGTAAATACTGAAGAGTAAGATAAATGATAAATATGGCTAAATATCCGTTTTTACTCAGTATTTATACAAAATCGTAGATAAAAATAGTTTTTAGTTATTATATAGTTCTTATGGTAGTAACATGTATAAAATACAATTCTAATCAAAGAATTGTATTCTATACATGTTTTGACATATTATAAACAATTAATATTGACTGTAGATAAAGGTAAGACCTAATTAACGCCTTATTGTCGCTTTTTTTTATAAGTCTTATCTAAAAACCATAAAGTTACATGGATTGATTTACATACAATGAAAACTGCTTAATTTTTTTTTTATGAAAATTATTTTATATCTAATTTTATTTAAAAAATAGTTATCTACAAAAGCTATTTGAAAATTTATAATTCTATATAATACAAGCCCCACGGCTTTGCTAGCGTGGTCACTTTTTACTAATTCGATGAAATTAAATTAAATGTCATATTCTAGTTCCGGAGCTTATTTTAAGACCCTCACACTATTTTTTTATATATTCATTAAACAGACAAGCAAGTATTATTAGGTAAGAATAGTTAAACATTACAATTACTATTTAACTTTATTAAACATCAATGACAGTATAAATCAAATATGACAGTTTTCATTTAAAAAATAAACGTAGTCTTTGTATGGTTTTTGTGGATAGAAATAAAAAGTTCAACTTTGTATACATCGCCTGTATCTTGCTCGCAGAAACACATCGTTGCTAAATTTCACCACAGAATGTCTAAAAGTAGGTCTGAACAACTTTACAACCAGATATAAATTTTGATGCACTTTTTCATAGGAAAAGAGCGAAGCTAGTCTAACGGTTCAATAGTGCAACTTAGAATCCAATGACACCAGGTTCGGTCCTAGGCTCTGCACTAATGACTTTTCTAAGATGTTTTCCATCGATCTGTACTTCGGAAAGCATGTTAAGCTGTCAGTTCAGGCTGTTATAGATTATTAAAAGTCGTTAAGCCATGTCAGAGACCCTCGAGTGGCTTGAAAAACTCTTACACTGGAGGCCAACACTACCTCATTCGACAAACCAACATAGGCAGTAATACATTTTAAATTGCTTGTCATAAAAGTGTTGAGTAAAAAATGAGAACTGCTCTACACAAGAGAGAACGACTTATATACTCATGATATACTGATTTTTGTTACATATTCACCTAAATCTTAAAAATTACGGAACATAAAATAAAACAAATACGTTTTTAAATATTGATAAACCTTTCTTTCTTTACGCTTCATCCTCATCATCATTAGCGTATATTTGTCCATTGCTGGACAAGGGCCTCTCCTAATGCACGCCACTGAGCTCGGTCTCCAGCTCTCCTTATCCATTTTCTTCCGGCTGCTTTTTGTAGGTCGTCACTCCACCTGTCCACAGAGCGTTCTACAATAGGTTTGCTTAAACGTGGTCTCCACTCAAGACCTTATCTATACCCACGGTTATCGGTTCTTAAACGTGGTCTCCACTCAAGACCTTATCTATGCCCACGGTTATCGGTTCTTAAACGTGGTCTCCACTCAAGACCTTATCTATGCCCACGGTTATCGGTTCTTAAACGTGGTCTCCACTCAAGACCTTATCTATGCCCACGGTTATCGGTTCTTAAACGTGGTCTCCACTCAAGACCTTATCTATGCCCACGGTTATCGGTTCTTAAACGTGGTCTCCACTCAAGACCTTATCTATGCCCACGGTTATCGGTTCTTAAACGTGGTCTCCACTCAAGACCTTATCTATGCCCACGGTTATCGGTTCTTAGGGAAATGTTACCAGCCCATTGCCACTTTTGATTCGTTATTCTTTAAGCTATGACGGTTATACCTTGGTTTGCTCTCAGATATCTTCATTACAAATCTTTTGCTTCAGAGAAACTCCAAGCATAGCTCTCTCCATAGCTCCATAGGTCATCTATGTCCTTAAATTGATGGACTAGTTTGACCGCAAGTGTCCACATTTCAGCACAAATGCACTTCACCCTACTTGAATTTCTCACTTTGAAATGTTTATCCCTCTATTTTGGGATTTTAGATCCCGATATCTCAACAACAATCAAACTGATTCAACTCCTCAACGAACTTATAAATATAATATTAGTATCAAAGAGCATGTATCCTAGTTTGGGGCTAGATAATTGGTGTGGAAATGTCCCGAATATATTTATTTTATTTATTTATTTATGTAATTTTATTGGCATACCTAAACTTCCACAATGTTGAAAACTAGTATCAATCGATAGGAAAAAAAAAGGAAACAAAAAGTGGTCCATAAAAAACCCTGTGTGATATATGGGTTCGAAAATAATTTTTTTATTGTTAGCATTACACATGATGATATTTTTTTAAAGTTTTAGTCAAATTAAATCATCGCGAATTGATCGGGAAGTTTGACAAACAAAAACGAAACCCAAATATCTCAAAAAGTTTATGACTTATGGAAACACTTTTTGTTTTCTATATCAACTGACAGTAGTTTCATTTATCCATACCAATATATAAAGTAGTTTGTTTGTTTGGTGAGCTCATACAGCATACGCGATAACAGCTGGACGGATTTTGATGAAATTTAGAATGGAGGCAGCTTATACCTTAGAATAAAACATAGGATACTTTTTTCCCGGAAAATAGAAAGTTTCTGCGGGAAAACTGAAAAAATATAGATTACTCACGGTTGCCATCACATAATGGTCTGTGGTTGCCATGGAAATGAAATAACAAGTATGTCAAAAAATATCAAGAGCATTAGTGTTATGCCAACTTTTGCATTGATTTTTAATATCGTAGCAGAAAATAGGATGTTTTTTTTTTCACGATAATCAGTAGTCTGCGCGTACAAAGTCGTGGGCGGGAAAACTAGTAGTCAATAAAATAGTTTCTTTAGGTTCCGTATCTCAAAAAGAAAAAGGGAATATAGGATCACTTCGTTGTCCATACGTTTGTCTGTCAAGAAATTATCTGAAAGAATTCTCTGGATATAGGAGGTATCAAGTTGAAATTAATATCAATTACTCAGGTCTGCAATCTTCTGAGCTGTAAAAATTAAACTTTTATGTCAACGCAATCAAAAGATGCGGAAATTTAAGCTGCAGATTTTGACACTCGCATAGGAATCAAAACCAATAGGGTACTTTCTGTTGACCTAGAATAATGAAATTTGACAAGAAGCAATGCTTTTTAGCACAAGTATAGGGAAAAATCGGAAAACCGCAAATTTGTAGTAACATCACAATAAATGTAAATAAAAAAAAAAACTTTTAACTATTAACAAAATTTTTATATACCTGCAAGTTTGTAAAGAATCCTCACGTGCACGTGTCTGACCCGCACTTTTTTTTTTTGCATTGTTCCATTTGTTTGGTTAATTCAGGCTCCGTATAATGTTAGATGGTCTTTCTTGAACATATTGGATTAATATGCGAAAGGTATGGTTGCTACAAATGCATCCAAAATACAGATCTGTTTGGTGGTTCTCCAGATTACCTTATCTATACACAGGGAGTGACTGAATAGCTTTATAAATACGCAGCAGGCTTGTTTTGATCTAGCATGTAAAGTTGTTTACGTGTGCAATGGCTTAATACATCGTATTTAAAATTCCGATCCAAGAGTAAAATCTTAAAAATTAGCGACAACCATACAGTGCGAGGTCTGATGACAAGCACAAATTCAAGGTCAAGATGACTGTTGATTTTTCTCAGTTGATTACTAGGCAGTACTATTAATTATTCTGTGCTTCTAGTGTTTGAAGTGCAAAGTTCTTTTAGAAATATTTAAAGGTAAATTTATGAATGAAAAACATCGAAATCTCAAAATTATAAATAAAACAACAGGAGAAAAAAAATTGAATATTTTTTTTATTTATTTGCCAATTCAATGTCAAAGTGACAGGTGTTAAAGTGACAGATGATAAAGTGACATGTGTCAAAGTGTTAGGTGTTGAAATGACAGGTGTCAAAGAGACAAGTGTCAAGGTTACACATATCAACTCAAGGTGTGCAATAATGAGGGTATTTTGACATTTATTTTTAATAGTCCCACCCCGTGGTGGCAAATTTTGCACGTATTAACTATGTATTTCGAATTTTCGATGCTAGTTGGTATTAAATAAGTTAAATAAGAAACATTTAAAAAAGCTTTTATGGAGTAGCCAGGTTGTGGTGAAACATAGAACCGGCTATCATAATTAAATGCATATACAACATTTCATGTCTGTATTGTTACCGTTGAGGAGTCCCGAAGTCAGGCCCCAACCCTGAGCGCAGTAACCATGATATATCGGGTTTGTGCTGTTGACCGTTGAAGAGCTCCTTTATCTGGAGCTAATCCTGGATGTCAATTCAGGTCAGACTTATCATAAAAATGCATTGTCATTGGAACTGAACAAACATATAAACATTCAACTCCGTAGGATAAGAAGAAGTGGTTCTAATTCAACTTGCAATATTTGACCTAAATAAACATACATACAAACAAAACATTTCAATTTATAAAACCTTTATAAAGTAGCCCAGTTGGATTTAGAATGACGTCACCATACTTACTGCATTTCGCTCATCAAGTTTTTTTATTTGATACCATATCATAGGGATTATTATCGAAATTAAAAATTGCCATTTTGTGACATCTGCCATATTGGGTTTAGAATTACGTCACTTAACTTTTTGTGCTTCGCTTACCAAGCCCTTTAATTTGATACCTACTATATCATAGGGGTTGCTGTGGAAACGATAAATCACCATTTTGTAACGTTCGCCAGATTGGATTAAATGGCGGCGTTTATGTAATCACGCATTGTCACGACAACAATGCACGGTTTGGGCTGAAATTTGGTACACACGTTGGTACACAAACGTGTGCGGCAAATTTAAGAACGATAGGTTTCAGTGGAAGTGGGTGAAATATTGATTGCAAAACTCCAGGACATACATAGGTACAAGTGAAGTTAATTTAGCTTTTAAAATAAAATGAGTCCATGTGACGAGTCGGAAATCTTTGTGTGGAATAAAAATTTGGTGACGAATCGAAAATGATACGAATTGGTATGGACTCTCCACAAACATGACCTCTGTACGATGCATTTTTATTCAATTCTGTAGTTTTTTATTGTGACAGATGATGACAGTAGTTAGAACCCTAAAATATTATTTATTTAATACTTTAACACAAAAAGTGTAAATGGAGGACTTAAGGCTAGGAAGTATTTTCTACCAGTCATCCTGGACTTGCAAGAAAAATGGTACGGTATGCGGCTTTATTGTGAAAGAGCTCTGGAATTGATAATATAATAATAACTAAAACTATATAAAGATTGCTTGCGACCATCCTAAAATGCTATAGCTACTTCATGTTTTATGACTTACGAGGATCTATCATAAAAAAGGAATAGATTTTAATTTGCTTCTACTAAATAAACAGTCGCAAAGCATTTTAAAGTCATGAATTCAAGTAGGAGGTAGATGAAGCTTCTATTTCCAAAAATGTTCGTAATCAAAGGATGGGCTTCGACATTTAAGCTATATATCACAGTGCCACCCAAATATGTATCTTCCAAGGTAACCACAACAAATAAAATTAGCATTTGAATCGATACAGATTAATGTATTGTTGCAATAAATACTCCATTTTAGGTTTTGATGACTGTATATAAAGAAACGTCGGGAGTCAGGGTGCGTCATTATATTATAAGGTTTATCTAAGGTTACAGGAATGATGAAAACGCTATCGGTGAGTTATGTGCTTAATTTGAAAGTGTTTTTGGAAGTGATTTAATGGTTATTTGCGAATAAGAAGGTTTCCTTGAAAGAATAGAGTAGATACATAATTTAATAATGACACAATTAATTTATAAATTATCGTACTGTTTTACATGGCTTGTAACTTTGGTTTTCATAGATTGCCGTTCTGTTTGTGGCAGTGGTCACCTTCAGTTCAGCTGAAGACGACGGTCAGTATCACCCTACAATACACGGTGGCAACGACGGTAAATACCAATTCGATGGCCAAGGGCGGTACCAAGGGACATTGGAAGGCAGATACCAGAGCCTGGAAGAAAAGAATAGCAAATACGGCTCGATCTACTCGGCGTTTCAACCCGGACACGTAAAGGCGCTTGATAGAGAACTTGTGGCGCCTTTGGTCTCATACGGAGACAGGTAAATTTATGTTTCTTACTTTGTTTGCGCATATTTTGATGTTGTATCGTTATTTACAATAATGCTCACTTTATTGCCCTTTACTTGAAGGAAAACGTACGGTTAACGTCTTTGTAAAGTGTAGTTTGCGGTTATCGCAAGAAGCTCATCTTGTTTATCTGCTTCTACGTTTTATTAATCTAGCGATGAATAAGATGTTAGGCTTGTTTTCTATGAATTCAGTATTTGTCAAATTCTTACTAGAATTTGACGAATTCTTACTGATCAGCTGCGCTCCGCGGTATCACTCGCGTGGATGATGATCATGATGACCTCGAATATTGATCGTTCATAACTTTTTTCTTTAACCAAGAGTTCCCGCTAAAAGAGAGAAGCACGACTATTAGGAGTCTTTTGTGGAACGAAGATCCAAGTCAAGTTAGGGTTCTTACAAAAATCCAGTAGAAAAAAGTACGTTCACATTTTCCAGAATTTTCTAATTTTCGTAACAAATATTTGTATTTTTCATTCCGTGAATACCTAACATGGACTAATACAAACATTTTTAAACAACAAGAACAAATTAAAAATGTATATAACCCCCGACTTACCACCCCACATTATAGCTAAGAAGCATCTTGATAACATCTGTTTTCAAACATAAAAACCGCATCAAAATCGGTCCATTCATTTGGGAGCTACGATCCTAACACCTATTGCCCCCTCCCACCTCCTCCCATTTATATCTAAGAACCATCTCGATTAAATCAGCTTTCAAATATAAAAAACCGCAGCTAAATCAATCCATTCGTTCGAAAGCTACGATTCACACCGCCATTTTTATTTACATAGATAAATATATGAAGGACAATTCACACCGATTGCAACAATAGTACTTAGTTAAAAATATTATTTACTAGTATATACTTATCTTGCTTTTGCCATGTTGTTGTTGTTGTCTCCACATGCGTGAGAATCCACTAAGTTAGTTCTGTATTATTTACTAGTATATACTTATCTTGCTTTTGCCATGTTGTTGTTGTTGTCTCCACATGCGTTAGAATCCACTAAGTTAGTTCTGTATTATTTACTAGTATATACTTATCTTGCTTTTGCCATGTTGTTGTTGTTGTCTCCACATGCGTGAGAATCCACTAAGTTAGTTCTGTATTATTTACTAGTATATACTTATCTTGCTTTTGCCATGTTGTTGTTGTTGTCTCCACATGCGTGAGAATCCACTAAGTTAGTTCTGTATTATTTACTAGTATATACTTATCTTGCTTTTGCCATGTTGTTGTTGTTGTCTCCACATGCGTGAGAATCCACTAAGTTAGTTCTGTATTATTTACTAGTATATACTTATCTTGCTTTTGCCATGTTGTTGTTGTTGTCTCCACATGCGTGAGAATCCACTAAGTTAGTTCTATATTATTTACTAGTATATACTTATCTTGCTTTTGCCATGTGTCTCCACATGCGTGAGAATCCACTAAGTTAGTTCTGTATTATTCGATAACACTGTCTCATTATGAATACTTACGTATGAAAAAACACCATAAATTTTACCACCGCCAATGTCTGCTTAAATGACTGTAATTTGTTCACAGATACGACCTAGATACTCTCCCGTCTTCTGTATCAGCGCGAGCGGTGAAGTACCGTCCTGTTACGACGACCTACAGTCCATATGTGTACTCCACCACTTTGCGACCAATCGTGTATTCTACTCCACGACCAGCCGTAGTTGTGACGACCCAGTACAATTCTGACAACGGAGCTAATATCATTCGTCAAGAAAACGACGTCGACTTAAAGGGATATCACTATTCCTACCAAACTGATAATGGTATCGCTGCAGAAGAGCAGGGAGCGGTGGAACCAATCAACGGGGGAGGCACCAGAGTACGAGGCTTTTATGAATATGTAGGACCCGATGGAGTCACTTACAGAGTGGACTACACCGCCGACGAGAATGGTTTTCGACCAGTTGGTAGACATTTGCCTGTCTTAGGAGCGAAATAAGCTTAGTTTAAGTAGATCCCCTACTGCTTACGAATCAACGAACAAAATTCGTCAAAATTTACTTTTAATAAACTACAGATGTTTTTGAATGAAATGTTGCTCTGTAGAGTATACTGAATTTGAGAAATCCTATCTGTAATAAGATTGTTAAAAGATTTTATAATGTAGACAATTTTATGTGAAACCTTAAGATTGACGAGCGAAATAAAAAAAAAATTATGTCTTGTTAACCATTTTTCATTTGACATTCCCCGTGATATTATTGTTGCTTAAGCTAGATTAAGACGTTTGCTGCCTTGACATTTTAAATGATGTTTTTCAGCCACTGCGTATGAGACCTATAAGAACTCATAACCGGTCTATAATAAAGTACGTATGAGCCTTAAATAGACCATTAAAAATTGGTTTTTGAAAATAATGCATATATCACTCACAAATACAACATAGTTTATGTTATTTCTGTGAATTATAGATAATCGATTGCATTATTTTTAGGTTGTTTCGCACGCAATTTTTGATATATAGACAAAAATTCAATTCGGAATAAAAATTTGGTATCGATTGTATCTCGCAACGCAACCTAAAGATTGTGTTATTTGGGTAGCGACTAGTGACGGGATTAAAATTATATCTCAATTATCGATAATTAAACTTTCATTATAGCAATCAATTTATGCTTCTTATTTTATGGGAAGTGTTTTTCGTTGAAGCATGATAAACAAAAAGTTGATTACATTGCGCCCAATATGTCATTATTCGTTTTTTTATTTTTTTTAAGTTTGTGGTGCTGTTCAATGTGAGACGTAACTTATTGTAACGTCCTACGCAATGTATGGCTTGTTACCACGCTAGAAAATATAGGTTTGTACATCTTCCCTCAGGAAATTCTGTAATTTATGAAACAAATAAGTTTGCAAAATAAAATCACAATTTGAAAATATAACTATAGGTTGGCTACTAATATTAACAATTTTATTGCTTTTACTATAAATTAATTGAACCTTTCCGATAATTTGTATTTTACTGGTTGTTGGAGCAACAAACTCGTGATCTGGCGTCGTAATTTTCAATCAACTTCTTATAAATTAATTCCAACGTCCCTTCTGAACCCGATCCATTTATATTTAAAAACTAATTGACACAAAACTACATTTTTTTTTTCATTTAATGGAATTAATTATTTACAAATATTTAATCATAAGTATGATTCAAATAATTAAACAATTGAGTCTTGAACATCACCAGAACAAAGCGCGCTGCTTCCGCACCGCCCGCTCCACTCCTTGCGTCCACGAGGCCTACGACTTAGGAGATTGGAAAGATATCATAACGCTCCGAGTGTAAAATATCTATATTCAGTGCGATATACGTCGTTGGCGGTACTAACCTAACCAATTTGCGCTTTGCTGATGACATCGTCCTTTTCGCTTTGAAAACAAACAAATAACAACAAATGCTGGAAGATCTTAGCGCAGCAAGCCTTGAGGTTGGAGTTACCATGAATCGATCAAAGACTCAGATCATGACCAATCACCCAAAACCTAGGATCGAGGTAAATGGGTAGATACTGGAGTATGTCAATGGGTATAATATATGACTATTATTATTATTATTATTAAACCTACGGTGCACAAACTTGGTCATTGACTGAGGCGCACAAGTTTATACTCAAGGAATGTCAGAGAGCATAATCGGAGTGAAAAGGATATACCTATCGAGTTACTACAATACGCTCGAAAACTGGCATCACTGATGCTGGTTTTAATAGGTTGGAGTGGGAATGGGCCGGACATGTGGTTCGTATGCATCCAGCGAGGTGGGCAAAAGCCTAGCAGTTGGAAACAAAACGTAAAAAAAAACTATTTTCTACATCGATCTCCATTTTTTTTAATATGTCTTGTAGTCAAACATTACGCGGGAATTAAATGAGTATATTTGTCTTTGTCACACACGTATAAGTATAGACGTTAAGGCTTTCCGCACAGAGGGAGAAAACACGATTTTAGGCACTGGAAGACCCGATATTCTTAAATCTCCTAACGCAATGAACGTGTTAAGTTTTTTATCTCTTAGTATTTATATACATATATTTAAAGACTTCATACCTATATCCGTAACTGACTCATTTTATGGCAGCTAAGGCGAGACTACATCCTTATCCCTTGTAATAAAAATATTATTGAATATCAAGTGATTTTATTAGTGACAACAAAAATGCTTGCTGTAGGTAGTCAAATGGTAAGGAAAAACCGGAGTCCAAGAAATAAATTCAACAACAAGTGCGTGTGAGTAAGAAGAGATCTAATCAGCACGCACAAGGCCACGCTCTGGGATAGAATCATTGATAATGGACTCCTTCTTTCTTTCTCTCTGATACAATTTCCGAGTCCTATTATTACTTTATGGGCTGATAACCTTTTGAAGTGGCAATGACACCACATAGCACGTAGAACTGATAACCTTAGGGGAAGAAACGATTGGATACCACAGACTGGAAGACGGAGCCTAGGACAGCCCTCCACGTAGTGGATCGAAAGCATGGTTCGAGTCGCGGGGAGCGCTGGATGCAAACAGCGAGTAGCCGATCGCTGTGGCGTTCTATTGGGGAGGCCAATATGCAAGGACCGTGGAAGTGGGGGCATAGGAGGCCTGATGCCCCCCTAAAATCATATGGAGGGGGCGCGGCACCCTCCAATTTTACTACCTGGTAAAGAAAGGTATCTCTGTGCTATCCTTTACAGAGCTTTGTTTTTTCTTAAATGAAAAAGCACATGTACGTAAGAAAAATTGCCGAAGAGAGCAGAACATAAGAATATTTTTTATCACGCTTTTATTAGTTCGACCTTTATGCATGTCTGTTTGTTACGGAATTTTTGAACGTGATTTTCACCCTCTTCAAAACTTTAGATTAAACTGAAACTTTGCACACTTATCAAAGACCGATGACAATACAATCCAACAACCGGTTAGCCAAATGGTTAGTGACCTTGACTAGTCGACCAAAGATCGCGGGTTCGAATCTCACTAGGTGTAACCATTAATGTAATGAGTAGACAGGTTTGTTTCCCAGTCATGGATCTAATATGCGTATCTATGTATGTTTATCCGTTGTCTAGAGCACAGTTGTCCTAGTTTGGGGCTAGGTAATTGGTGTGAATTGTCCTGAATATACTTTAAAAAAATGCACTCGTTTGATAAGGTTGTCTCATTATAATAATCTCAGTGCCATCCATTAAAAATCGCATCCCACCCAGAACCACCCAGATGATGTAGCCACGTCTGCCTATACAAATCGCATCCAACCCAGAACCACCCAGATGATGTAGCCACGTCTGCCTATACAAATCGCATCCCACCCAGAACCACCCAGATGATGTAGCCACGTCTGCCTATACAAATCGCATCCAACCCAGAACCACCCAGATGATGTAGCCACGTCTGCCTATACAAATCGCATCCCACCCAGAACCACCCAGATGATGTAGCCATGTCTGCCTATACAAATCGCATCCCACCCAGAACCAGCCAGATGATGTAGCCACGTCTGCCTATAAAAATCAATTTCCACCCAGAACTACCCAGATGATGAAACTACCTCTGGCTATAATAATTGCAGTGCCATCCAGAATCACCCAAAAGATGAAGCCACGTCTATCTATAACAATCACAGTGCCACCCAGAACATTTTACATATTGTACTTGTTTATGGTATTTATAAGTAATATTTAAATATTTATTAGTAATAATATCATAAAAATATAAATTTATTCATTTCAGTAAATGTACTTGCACATGCACACTATCGTTCATTAATATGTTCATGTTCTCGATTTTTAACCTAAGGTTGCCTGGAAGAGATTGCTGCTTAGTGATAAGACCACGTAGTGTATTATAGAGTTATCTATCTATCCATATATCTACAGGATTTCAAAACTTTGCGCGGTACTGCTCTGTAATATTGGTTGTGTAATTTTTATGGTTGCCGTTCAAATCGGAATACGGTAATGTTTGAACACTACTGCTCTGCGGTTTAATATCTGGCAAAGGTGTGTAAAAATATAGAGGTAAAAAAAATATATTATAATAATAATCTACAAAAGATCCTAATGATCCAAAAATACCAATAGTTTTTCCCGACAGAAAGCAGCACAGATATCAAAACACGAATAAATAAAAATATAAAATATCACGCCTGCACTGCCAAAAAAGAACTTATGCCAATAAATGATATATTACTAGAATGTGCTATTTGTAGAGAGCCACCATACTGTTTTTTTTTTTTCAAAAATAAATATATGCTATGTTATTCGGGATAATGTAAGGTAGATTGTGACGATACCAGATACATTTAAATCTGTTCAGGCATTTAAAATAATAAAGGTATGGTGGAATAAAGAAACTCACATACATAACATAGAAACATACATTAACCCTGAAAACATCACACTCTTTTTTGGGCATTTGTGTAAAACAGGCACTGCGACGATGAAGCCACGTTATTATTATTTTTATTTTGTGAATAACGGGTTAACATTAAATATTTTTTCAAGACTATTTTACAGTCAGTTAAAAACGGAATACGTACGAAATTTACAATGCATCATCATCGAAAGGTCGTTTCTGCGAATGGTCAAAAATGCGAAAAGTACGTTTGCTCGAATATTCTAATAAACGAGCTACTCATACTGTCTACATATTTTTTTCCTGTTTATATCTAAAAATGTTCTTACCTGTGTAGCGTTCGCTACACTAATTTGAGATAATAATTAGAGCGGCCAATCAAAGTATAGGATATTATAGTTTTGATAACTTACAGGAAATAAATCTGCACTGAAATTAAAAACATCACGTAAACACAAAGTAGTTTTGAGTCGTGGTCATTCAATGGGAGATGTCACTTGGCAGGTAAATATTTTGAAATACCTGGTATTGATCCACATAACAGCACGATAATGTTTTACACTGGTACCTATTATCAAAAAATAAATCAATAAAACAAACAGTTTGCAAAAAAATGCACAAATACGATACTAGAATCAAAGACAAGCAGCTGTCACACAGACATATTAGCCTTTCACGATACGTAACAAACGAAAGCCGTCTAGTTTGGCACCAATGCCGATAATGCCATCATATCGATGGTCGTAATATAAATGTTTATATGATTTTAGCAGTAACGCTTGCTTAGCGAGTACTTATCTTATAATTTTCTAAACGAATGATGAGGGTTCGAATCCCGTTCGTGATTCAAATTTTTTGTTTAGAAAATTATGAAACAGGTTTAAATACAACTAATGTCATTTTTAGGAACAGAGGTTTTTGCTAGACCGAACGTAGGTAGTATCATGTTTATATGATAACAGTACATATTTAATGGTAGGAACTACGTCTCAACGTATGAAGACTGTGCAAATTTTGCCGTTTGTCTGAAAACGAACGGAAAGGAATGCGTACAATAAAACGTCAAACCCTATGGTTTATATTCATGAATCTGCTTCACTTCACTTCTTGTTTTATGGCATTTGTGGAGTTGCCATTCCACAATTCCGCCAATGTCACGTAAGTCGTATTCCGAAAAATAAGGGAGAATACCACAAGGATATTAATCGGTAAAATATGGGAGGATCGAAGAGCTCCAAGTAGATTATTGATTTATT
The DNA here is from genome assembly GCA_946251855.1 of Alsophila aescularia. Taxonomy (NCBI): domain Eukaryota; kingdom Metazoa; phylum Arthropoda; class Insecta; order Lepidoptera; family Geometridae; genus Alsophila; species Alsophila aescularia. The sequence goes on along the minus strand of OX276373.1, from coordinate 442,068 downwards.
TGTTGAAATATGTTATGACTGTGTATATATATATATAATTATGTATGTGAATATAATATCGTTTAGAGTAGGTATGGTATGGTATATATTTAATATTTATAACTTAATTTTATTAGAACTTATATATTCGAAGAGAATATTTACAAGTGGAGTATTTACAAAAGTTAAAAGGGTTTTAAAGGAAATAGGACGTGGGATTTTTGGGGGGAGGATATCGTACAGAGATGGCCGATACTTCGGACAGTTAAAAAATATGTGGTCTATGTTACCCTCATCTAAGCCACATTCACACAATGAGTGATCCCTGATCCTTATTTTAGCCAAATGGACAGGCGTGCACGAGTGTCTCAGTCGAAATCTACATAAAGTGGATGTTGTGCTTTTATTGGCACCACGAAACTTAAAAAACCAAGGTTTAGGGGATATTTCTGGTTGAATATCGCCATAGAACTTACCCTTGATATTTTTAGTGATTTGCCATTCCTTAGACCAAGCCTTCGACATTTGTGGATTAACTGTAGTACAAAGATCGTGACACAGGATTTTGAAATGATCAGTGGACCCAATATGAATAGCTTGCCGTGCGCAAGAATCCACAGTCTCATTACCAGAGATACCAGAGTGACCTGGGATCCAGGCTAGTTCAATGTTGATTCCTAGTTGATGGCATATAAACAAAGCTTCTCTTATTTTTAAAATATAAGGGAATCTGGTTTTGGAGCGAAATGGGTTTGAATTGATGGACTGGAGACAGCTTTTTGAATCAGAAAAGATAATAGTATTGTTTAAGTTATGAGATTTAACGTACAATATTGCTTCTAGGATAGCTAAAGCTTCCCCCGAAAATACAGAGGTTACTGAAGGGCACTTATAACTAAGGATAATCCTGGAAGAAGGAATCCATACTGCTGCACCTACCAAACTATCCTCTGATAATTTAGAAGCATCTGTAAATATAGTGGTCCAACCTTCATATTCACTATCTATTTTGGAGGAGAATAGTCTATTAGCTTCAGTACAGCATTTTTGCAAACCAAAATCAAGAGTAACAGGAGGCTGAAAAACCAATGCGTCGTAGGGTAATAGAAAAAGTGGATTCGAAGGTAACTGAAAGATTGGGTTTGGTAAAGAAGAGAATTTGATAAAGCTACGGAGTAAACAAGGCAGTTTATGTAAGGATTGAACTCCTTGCAAGTTGACTATGGATGATAGGTGATTAAGTTTAGGGATAAGTAAATGGCAGGAATTTTGAACTAACTTATAGAAAAATCGGTCTGCAATCAACTGAGGTCTCAGATGAGGAGGAGGATCTACACATTCCACCTGCATCGCGTTAATGGGAGACGACTTCATTGCACCTAGGATTATTCGTAAACACTTGGATTGAATTTTATTGAATTTTTCAAGGGCAGATTTATTACAGGGATCTAACAGGAATGAACCGTAGTCCATATGACTACGGAAAATTGCATTATAGAGAAGTTTTTGGGTATATGGGTGGGATCCCCACCAAACTCCTGAGAGTGAACGGAGAATATTGATATTCTTTTCAATTTTTTTTAAAATATAGTCAGAATGAATGACGCCATTCATTCGGGAATCAAACCAGATGCCTAGGAATTTAACACTATTTTTCTGGGGGATTATCTCATCTTCTACTAACAGCTCAATGTGGGGGATTATCCTTTTTTTTGTGAACACTACAACGCAACACTTTGAAGCTGATAATGAAAGACCATGAAAATTTAGCCAACCATTTAGATGAACAAGTGCAGAATTTAGACGAGAAGAAGCTTCCGCTACAGTTTTAGCAGATGTATAGAGAGCGATATCATCAGCGTATTGTAATATCTGAGAAAAGAGCAGAACCGTACGATCAAGGTCATAAGTGTACAAACTATAAAGTAGTGGACTGAGTACTGAGCCTTGGGGCAGACCCTTCCAGACAACTCTAGGGCGCAAAAATGAATCTTCATTTTGGATTTTGATTAAAACGTGTCTTTCCATAAAAATGTTACAGATAAACCGAACAATCTTCTCAGGGATGGTCAGCTTGATTAATTTATCTCTGAGCACCGGAAGATTGACATTGTCATAGGCCGAAACTATATCCAAAAAAGCTCCCGCAAGAATTTCTTTATTTCTTAAGGAAATATTAATATCAGTGGATAATATTCCTAAGCTGTCGAAAGTACTCATGCCTTTCCTAAAACCATACTGTGTTTGAGAGAGAATATTTTTGCTCTCTACTATCCACTCAAGTCTATGCTTAATCATATGTTCCGTTACCTTTACCAATACAGATGATAAAGCAATAGGCCTCCTGCTATTGGGATCTGACGGGTTTTTGCCTGGTTTTAAAATAGGGATAATAATTTGTGTTTTCCATTGTTCTGGAATAATTCCGTAATTATAAAATGAATTAACAAGGCTTAGGTAAAACTTTTTAGTATCATCTGAAGTGTTTATAATGAAAGAGTAGGGAACACCATCAACGCCTGGGGATGAATCAGTTAGACCATCTAAAGCAAGTTTTAATTCAATGAAAGAAAACACAGAATCTAATAAGGAGTAAGATGGGAGAAGTTGAGGAAGAAAAGGGAAAGAATCTGCAGTGGGAGCTGAAGGTGGCGCCAGTTTATCATTAAAAGAGTCAAGCCAAGGCGTAGGGTCGTTAGAAGTTATGTTTTGTATATTATATGAACCTCTAAATCTTCTGATTTGAGTCCATACCAGCGAAGGGGGGGTTCTTGGAGATAGGGTTTCACAATATCTAGTCCATCCACTTTTCTTTTTTGCTGAAAGAAGCTTTTTGGCTTTAGCCGCTTTTAACTGGTAATTAAGAAAGTTAGCCATAGTCATATCTGAGTTATAAGTCTGCTCAGCTATTCTTCTAGCCTTGATAGAGTCTGAACAATCTGAATCCCACCAAGGAGTGGATACTTTGAACTTACGAGATTTTTTCAATGGGATGTATTCATTAGCACTATCAATTATAGACTCTAAAATTTTTGAGTAAGCCTCTAAAGGATTACTAAGAGCGTGGTTATGAGTCAGGTGTATTTTTCTGTCAAGAGTTGAAGAATATGACGACCAATCAGCACCAGAAAGTCTATATTTTAAAGAAGGGGACGGATTGTATGAAGGTAATGTTGTATTTGAAATAGTTATTAATATAGGATAGTGATCACTACCATGAGTAGAACTTAAAGTTTTCCAAAAAATAAGAGAAGACAGAGCAGGAGAGCATATAGTTAAATCGACAGCACTTTTAGGATCTTGGTTAGGTCGAACTCTACGAGTAGGAGAGCCATCATTTACAACACAAAGGTTAGCCTCATCAAAGATCTCTAATAATAAAAGTGAAAATGAATCACAGTGGCTAGAAGAAGCCCATGAAGTATTGTGGGCGTTAAAATCACCTAGAATAATTACTGGGGAGGGAACTGAGGAAATAACTAACATGATGTCAGATATTAAAGATGGATTGGGATGAGGAACATAAATGGATAAAAAGGAAATGTCAAAAACTCTTACGGCAACAATGTTAATATCAGGATTAAAAGGAGGGAGAGGAAGTTGTGAAAACGGGAGGGTACGCCTTATGAGTAGGGCACTACCTGCATACCCATCAGCCCTGTCGTCCCGGAGGCATGAGTAACCAGAGACTCGAATACGAGACCCCGGTACCAACCATGTCTCAGACACGCCAATGACTGACGGGGAAAATTTAGTAATTAGAAATAATATTTCATGTTTCTTGGGACGAAGACTTTGACTGTTCCACTGTAGAACAGTGACTTGATCCATATTGATCGAGTAAAGAAATGATTGATGAAAGTTTAGAGGCAACGTCGGACGGTAAAGAGGAATTATTTTGGAATATAATACTAATAATGAGAGATATGAGAATCTCTAGAAGATTGTTATTGATAGAGGGTGGAGGATTTTGTAAAGCGCAGCCGTTAGGCGTTGTCGAAGGCTCAGGGGCAATAATTGCCTGATGAGCTGTTTTGTCGTAAGATTTTCCTAAAGTAGCTTTAGGACGGGGAGAGGAATACACTGTTTTGGCATAGGAATGAGTGGCTGAAGGGTTTCCTAGGGAGCTAGAATGCTGAGAAATGGGGGGTTGGGGAGGCTCTTGAGCGACCTCAGTGTAACGTTTATAAACTTGTGGGAATCTATACGAGGCCTCTTCATATGAAATACCATCCTGAGCCATAACCATTTTGACTGACTTCTGTCTGTCCTGCTCCGGGCAGCACTTATCTATGGAAAAATATTTGCCTGAGCAATACAGGCAGCAGATAGGTTCAGTTCCTTCACAAACATCACCTGAGTGTGGGTGAGTACATTTAAAGCACCGGGGCTTCGATCTACACTGAGCTTTTATGTGTCCGAATCTGCAACAGTTTAGACATTGTATCGTGGGGTACTGATATGTCTCAACACGCATAGATGTATGGAAAGAAAATATCCTGTCAGGCAACAATTGTCCGTGGAAAGTTAAAACTACGGTCTGAGTGGGTAACCAAGTAATTTTCCCATCGTCATTTATAGATTTTCGGTTCAGTCGTCGAGCTTTTAAAACTTCCCCACATCCGCGAGGAAGATCCAAACTCTCAACGAATTCATCCATTGAGAAGTCGACTGGGACATCTCGAACCAATCCCATTCGAGTAATGTTATATGTTGGTATCACAGCATTATATTTGTGTTGTTCTCAAAGAGGATTTTCCAAAAATTTATTGGCGTCAGGAGCTGTTTTAAATTCAATTGAAATTTTATTTCGACCTACCCGCTTAACTCCGTCTACATATATGTTACATATTTTATTTTGGTGTAAGAATTGACCAAACTTAATCGGTCGGATCGAAGTACCCGCTGCCGGGTCAGGTTCAAATCGAGATACTTGGACCACGAACGGCCCTTTATCAGTGGAATTGTAGGCATGAATACCAACAACCAACAAAGGGTGGGTATATATAGTTTGGATGGAAGCTGCGGCCATCTCAGTATTAGTTATGGTTTTCTTCGGGTTAGTATCATTAGAGGAGTCATCTAATCACCGTTTAGTGGCAGATTGTTGTAAATTGTTAGGTGGATCCGGTGGAACTGGAGGAATTACCTCCATCTCCATTCTCCCAATAAATCGAAGAGTTAATTGAATCAATCAATAAATAAGTGTCGTAAAATACTAAAAATCTACTTGGAGAGACAATCAACCCACAACCATAAAAAAATAAAAGGTTTTCTCACTGACAGATGTTTCGGCTACGACAGGCGACCCAATACCTTCATGAATCTGTAATTTATTTATTACATAGTTTGACGTTTCTTGACATTTGTCTGGCTGATAGGGTTTAATAATAAAAAAAGTAAGCAAACAAAGTCTAAAACAATAATACGGAATTTACTTTAAGGAAAAGAATAAAATAGAATAATAAAAATTGACAGAACTTTTGTACTAATGACAATGAGTACTGAATGAAACGGACTGAGCTCTCTTGTTAGTTGTTGCTAATTGCAAAACGTTTCAACTTATAGATGATGAGGATCCATTTTCTTGGGTGAATGAACGGGGAGAGATACTTGGCTTTTTTACTGTCATTCGTGGCCCGGACAAGTAAACAATTCAAGAAATGATTTGTTTTTTTTTCCTGCGTGATGTGAACCCTGCAGGATAGAAAAAATCCCGTGAAAAAGTGAGGCCCCTTTGATATTCACATTGTAATAAGTAATTGCGCATGGATTGGATTACAATTCTCTTTTGACTGTGGGGACGCCATTTCACCCGAGGTCAGACAATGGCGTCTGAAATATTCGTTTCTAAAACCACTGTGTTTTTCTTTATTGCCAGTGGGTTATTTCCCCCTGCGGGTGAGGATTGATGATTCACGACAACTAGGCTCTGACTACTGGAATACGAAACACTTTCAAAACCATGCCACGACGTCATTGATTGCAACCGACATTGACGCCATTCGGGGCGTCAATGGGGGTTGCCTTCCCGAGGATCCCTGCAACTCCAAGAATCCGATATTATACCAATCATGTGCTCATGTGGTTTTTTTTTCTTTACTTAGATACAATATTACTGGTCAGCCGTCTTTTGGCCCTTCATATTTGCGTTTTTCCACTGCACTCTTGGCATCCTCCAGGTCCACCTAGGGTGCCCTATTTTATGCAGTGAATATACTGCGGGAATCTCGAACGAACGGTTAGATTCTGGGATCTGGTATTTCAAGAACATAGAATAAGGTAAATGATTAAAGTTGTTAGCTATAATCTGGCCAGCGATACGCTGCTTGTAACAATATGCAAAATCCTTTTATGTTGTTGATAAATTAACTAATGATTGAATATAATATTGTTCAAACACTGGGTAAGTCATACTGTTTATAATGGTGCCTGCAACATGATATAATATTAAATAACATATCATAAACGGCAATACGCTGCATGTAATGATGGGTAAAAACGTAAAAACCCTTTTTGTTGTTTATAGATTTACCACTGACTGAACATAATTTCGTAAGAACGCTGAATAAGCGATACTGTCTATTATAGTGTCTACAGCAGGATATAATACTAACTACAGTTAATATAACTAAATATATATTATCTAGTCTACGGCACGGTTTAACAAATAGCATATAATCACCTTCACTAATAAATGCTTGTATTAATGAATCATTTTTTTTTATTTTATCTTCACAACTATACCTACTATCTAGCTACACAGCGATCTGTCCTTGACTCAAAAGTTTATGATCTCGTTCCGACTCATTTATCTAGGCAATTTTTTATTTAATTTAAACTAGTTTTCCTACCCGCGACTTCGTACGCGCGGACTACTGTTTATCGTGAAATAAGGCATCCTATTTTCTTCTAAGATATTAAATCCAATGCAAAAGTTGGTAACATCAATGCTTTGACAGACTTGTTATTTCGTTTCCATGGCAACCACAGACCATTCTGTAATGGCAACCGTTCCTTACAGTGAGATATCAACATTTTCCAGTTTTTCCGTGGAAACTTACAATTTTACGGCATAAAAAGTATAGTTTATTTTATTCCAGGGTATCTATCCCCATTCTAAATTTCATCAAAATCCGTTCAGCTGTTATCGCGTGAAAGCTCCCCAAACAAACAAAAAAACAGACAACGTTTCCCTTTTATATATTGGTATGGATAGTACCGTGAATTTGAATTTAGAACAGTCCTAAATTCGCATAGCGAGTTCTTGCATCGTTCCTCATACTTGATAATTGATACTTGATGCGCGGGCTTTTTTCTGCAATAAGGCTATATGTCGGCCCTTTTTGCGTGATGAGTGGTGCTGCTCGTCAGTGCAGCCACCCAATGTCCTCCAGGACGGCCAGCAACTCTTTTATTCTGTTGCAAGCCTCCTGTAGGGTTCCCGGTGCTCCCAGGAAATGCGCTCTCTAATTAGCCACGCTATTGCACTCTAAGAGCACATATGTGGCCGTTTTTTCAGCCTCCATGCATCCTCTGTGCAAGGGGGCTGTGTGTAATGCCTATAGTAAATAGATGTTTATTAAGGGCACAATGACCGGTGATTATTCCGACGACTTGTCGGAGCTTATCCCTATTAAGGTTTAGGAGTTTACGGGAGAATTTTGGATTTAACTCCGGGAATGCCTCCCTCGACTGCCTGCAATCCTTAATACTTGCCCAGTAGTTTTGGTACAGGTTTGTCTTCTGTCGGATCCATGCTCGGATTTGTTTGAAAGGCAAAGGGATCATCGGTTCTGGACCTACCACGCGCAAGCTCGAGCCTCGCGTCACCAATTCATCAGCCGCATCATTACCTCTAGATCCACTGTGCCCCTTTATCCATTGGAGAGAGTCTCGGTTGTTTTTACTAACCTCCTCCAGTAGATTGTGGTACTGTATAATTAGCCCCGAGGAGTGTACGTTCTGTTGAAGAGCTTGGAAAACTGCAGCACTATTTGAGAGTATTCTGATATTAAAATCAGTTACCTTTCTGCGTAGTACTGCAGTTGCCGGCTGTATTATACCTACCTGGAAGAATGAGTTGCCTGGAAGATGGAGTTGTGTGAACCCAGGGTTGCTGCTATGTGTATGTATAGATCGTCCGAGAACGCGCCCGTTCCCGTTCCTGTTTTCATTTTGGAGCCATAAGTGTAAATCCCAACTTCATGTGTGTTTGAACTATCACTAGACTCCTCATATAGTTGTACTTTATAACTTTTGATGAATTGATGTTGTTTTGGCACCCTATCGTAGATGGAGAGTATGAATGGGTTTGCCTCTACATACTCCTCTATGATGTTCGTGTGTGATGCCTGTTTGTTTTGCTTCCAGAGACTAAGTGCCCTAAGCCTGTAAGCAGATGCTGCAGCTTCCTGTTGGATGTGAAGCTGTAACGGCTGCAATCCAAGTAATGGCTCAAGTGCTGCCATGGGGGCAGTTTTCATACATCCAGTTACAGCCACACAAGCCAGCCTCTGGAATTTTTATAGTTTGCTAACAGTGGTGCTCTGTTTGGTTCTTGGCCACCAAACAAGAGCTCCATAAGTTATTAAAGGCCTAATTACAGTACCACACAGCCATAAGGTAATTAATTTATTAATTTATGATACGCCAAAAGTGTACATATTAAAGATTTCCAAGAACATTTTGCCAATTTTATGACCATAGTCATAAAGTCACATTCCGATATGTACACCTTTTACAGGCGTATACGTCGTTCACATAATAGACAGTGGTAAGGACATAATAATGTAACTATGTAATTAAATAATGCATCTTCAACTCAAACAGTTGGACAACATTTATAAAAAATATTGTTATTACAAGAAATAATTTAGTTTCAGTGGATATTATTACTTTACAAGATATATTATGCAGCAAATTACTTATGTACAATATATAATTTATATTTATAATTATTTAATCTTCGGACTAAGGCCTCATGTTTTCCCTTTCATTCTACTGCATTGCTAAAATGAGATAGATAGATAATCCAAATTCTGTGCACCAGATATCACAAGACACGCTGGCAAAATGAGCAGACACAAGAATCGCCAGATTGTCTGCGTAGCCAACCGAGAGGAAGCGTTGGTTATTCAGCTTTGTGATTAGGTTCATTTGCAACCATGTTCCAGAGTAGAGGTGACAGAACTCCTCCCTGTGGTCACCCTCTTGCCACCATCCCCCTGGTAATTCCACCTAGGTCAACGCGAACCCCACTAAGCTTCAAAATGTTTAAGACCCATTATTCCCCATAACATAATGTCAATTTCCCACTCGCTCCATATTTTTCCACTTGGCTCCACCTGGTCTCAAAGGTAGCTCCAATTCTTCTGAACACATATCCCATCATCCCCGGACGCGAGGACTCCTTATTTGGAAACAAAATTTAAATTTCAAGACTATCATTTTTTTTTCAATAAAATTCAATTTTATTGTTATACCTTACTGTACTTTGTAACCTCCTTTTTATTACGTTACAGCTGTTAGCTCTTAGATTATCCATACAAAAATAACAAAAAGTAGCAAGCTAGCATATTGTTATATTGATAGCAGGAGTTGACTTTTTTCGAAGTCAAGAGTCATTTGGTGGCAGTATAAGCAAGGAGAAATTATGCTCGAGGACTTGTTGAAGTGCTATAGTATCGTAAGTGCTATTTGATATTATGCCGTTTACTTGCAATAAATACTTTGAAATATAAAAATCTGTACCTATATTACATAAGTACCTACTGAGTGAATGACAGGCAACGACCACAGCTTAAACCGGAGTACCTAAGGATTTGAAATTGGAACGCTTGAACATTCCATTCTGTATAATTATGGGTATTACGCATTATCAACAATATTACATACGTCAGTACGCGTAAACTTTTTTTTAAGTAGGTTAAATAATTTGGTAAGAATATTAGAATATTCGATCAAACTACCCTTCGCAGCAACGAACCTTCGCAGTATTGTACATTCGAACAAAGGTACTTTCGCAAATTTGACCATGCGCTGTATTCGCTGTAACCCTTCGAGGATGTAAGCATTCTATGAATAGACTTCGAGGAATAGACATTCGCAAAAACGGCATTTGGAGGTGACTACTCATTCCGTTATAAACAACTAGCGACCCACCCCGGTTTTGTACGGGTAGTTATGCTAACGGTGCCTCTCTATTTGTATAAAACGTTACATTGACCACACACTACCGTGGTAGTATTATCAGCTATTCTATAACTGCGTCTGCGCTATAACACCAAGGAATTAAATAATAATAGGTATTGTATAAATACTTTGATATCTTCTAAAGTATTCATTAGAATGATATACTCTGTTAGTAATCTACTCTGACAATTATAATCTACATTAAATGTCCTATAATAATATCATATTTATTTTGATAAGGATTCTTCGTTGGCTCTTTCCGCCTCAGCTCGGCCATGTTCAATGTCTGCCAGGCCTCCCGCGGTGGCTAATCTTTTTTATTAAGGTTTTAATGAAATAAATTATTACTGTGAGTCAACCGTAACAGACAGAGGTATGCCATCACGGATTTTACTATAGGATTTTAGAATCTATCTATACTTATAATAAAATTGTAACAGGTCCAATTCTGTACAATGAAGATATGTTGTTTTTTTTTTGGGGCTGTTCTATTTTCGATACTGAGAGAAAACATTTTTTTCTGTCTGTCTGTCTGTCTGTCTGTATCTTGGCCGCGCATCACATCGAAACTAATAAATGAACACAAATGAAACTTGGCTTGATTTGAGTTCATACTACGAGATAGGATATAGGATACTTTTCATCCCAAAAATTAACGTGTTTCCGCAGGATAGCGGTTGAAAGTTATTTGAACGAACACGCTGTAGCTACTGGATGGATTTTGATGCCCAAGTTGCATCAAAATCCACTGTCATAGTTTATATGATGGGGGAAAATTGACGATACTTTTTATCCTGAAAAAATAAAGTGTTCCTGTGGGATAGGGGTCCAAATTCTGTGCATTGAAGATATTTCGTTTTTAAGGCTTGTTTTTATTTGGTACTGAAGCTAAAACTGTTTTCTTTTGTCTGTCTGTCTTTCTGTCTGATCTTGACCGCGCATCACGCCAAAACTACTGAATGAATTCAACTGAAACTTGGTATGATTTGAGTTCATAATACGAGGTAGGATATTGGATACTTTTCATCCCGAAACATTAAATAGTTCCCGTAGGATATTGGTTGAAAGTTATTTAAAGGAACACGTATCACGCTGAAACTTCTGGATTTGACACAGTCATAGTTTGTATTATGTGATAAAATTAAGAATACTTTTATCCCGAAAAAATAAAGGATTCTTGCGGGATAGGGGTCCAGCTAAGTAGCTGGTAACATTAAATATAACAACTTTTTCTATAATGCCATTAAGTTAAAAATGCCTGATACATAAAATAAAAATATATATACTAACATATCTCCAATATCACAGTACCAAATTATATGCTAAAAATAGGCTAGTAATTTGTACTATTCAAATCTCTAAACCGTTTTTTGAGAAAACTTGAGAGCTTAGAGTTTTTCATGAATTTTTGTTTCTTTCCATAGCATTTTTTTATATATATACCCTTTGATATATTTTATATTTATAGATATATTCGTAACATTAAAAATAATGGTCAAAACGTAAAGTCATGAAGCAATATTGTATTGTGAGAAAAAAGAGCGCCGACGAGTTACAATGTCGTCGGTCCATCGTGTGAGGGGTCTCCCCACACTTCGCTTGTTTGTTCGTGGTCGCTATTCGAGAACCTTTATTCCCCAGTGGTTGTCGGTTCTGCGACCTATATGGTTAACCATATAATGTTGTAAATATTGACTTCTTTATACGTTTCCTAGAAACTTTTGCCACAAAGCTAACGTTAAAGTTGTTTAAGTTGTATTTAGAAAAAAACTAATATTGGCCCCTTCAATTCAAGATGGTGGCTAATGCTCCTACCTCCTAACTAAGCAATACAAATAAAAACATCTTCTGCTCCACCATTTGTAGGGCTGGTTATTGGTCTACCACCTCGGGAAAAGCTTGCGGCGCGCGGCGCGTGGTCAACTTGCCGTCACCGCACTTGCGTTCGGGTCGTCGTCGCCGCGCTTACGTCTCGTGGTCGTCGCCGCGCTTACGTCTCGTGGTCAGCGCGGCTACGACTCGAGGGCGCTCAGCTTGCTCTTCGCGGCCTAATATGTTACTCGAATAAAGGAGCCTGAAGGAAATAAAGTCACAAAAAAGAATTAAAAAAGGATTTAATATATCAATTTACCTATTGTTACGGGAAGCCGAATTTGCGAATTGTGCTGTGTTGGTTACTGTACTATACACTCTCGTACTTTCAATTTTCATCTATGGTGGTGAAACGTGGACCCTAAAAGACTTATTGATTATGGCATTAGAAAACGCCACCATTGTGTAAATTAGTAGAAAAAAAAGTGCTTCGCGTCTGATTGTAAAGATAGAGCAAAATTAGTTAAAAAACTACGTATGTTAAAATTGTATTATCTTCTTAGAGAAATGAACCAGCCAGGTCTGGAGATGATCCGCCAGAGAACCAAGTAGACCTACATAGCTCAAAGAATTAGCAAGTTGAAGTGGCAATGTGTCGGTCACATAACTTGATGAATCGACAACCGTTGGGGCAAACGAGTTCTGGTATGGGGTCCGGGTTTATCCCGCCGGCTAGGTGGAGTGACAACTTGCGAATGGCAGCTGGCAGTGACGTAATGAGGAGAGCTGAATATCGGGCTTAGTGGTGTTCACAAGGAGAGGCCTACATCTAGCAGTGGACGAATACGGGCTGATGATGATAAATGTTCCAATCCGTTGTAAAAGTTGGATCATTGGTAAGAACACCAGATGGTAAGTGAAGAACGCCACCTAATAACATTTGCAATACCAGAAACATTGACGGTGCGTAGGCAAAGGAGTAGGGTAGGCAACCCTTCTCTGAGAGGATTCTCTGCAATATTCCTTTAATATGCAATTCAAAACATGGTTACAAGACCGTTCCACGTCTTGCAGGTGTGTAGGAGAAACAATAGTGTAAAACTAGTGAAATGAGATGCTCACGATGATAAAATAAGTGGATGAGCATCCATTCTCACGATGATGAATGCACAGTGATAAAACCGTGAAGAGATAATGGAGACAAAAGAGCTCTTGAACATTTCCGATTGTAATACATATAAAAAAGCAGTGAGCAGACTTATAAGAAAATTAAGGATCGTCACTTAGTCATCTCAACTGCTCATCTCTGTTAGGAATCAAGAAGTTGCAGCTGGTAGAAATGAGAGTAGAAGATACTCCTTTGTAGCTGAAAATATGCTTTCTGTAACAAATAAAGATGTTTCTTTGTGAAGCACTGCTTGATTTACACTGAAGTTTTAGACTTTAGTCCAAGTTTGCTGCACTCTAAAGAGCTTCGGAACTATACCTCGTCGTTTAGCCCACGTACGAACAAGAATGAAGTGAACCTAACTAATGATGGCGTGAAATAGTGCTGGCCACTGGTGACAGCGATTGTCAGGCCGCCCGAGGAGCGGTGGAAATCCACACGTACTGCTGTACTATTATTTATTCTGTGACACAATTGAGAATACTAATTGGTCAAGTCGAGGATCTAACTCGGTATAATTGGATTGTAACGCACACTACATTGTATAAACCGGTCAGCAACCATGAATCGCTCGTACTTAAATGAATATTTACGAAGTCAACCCATAAACTAGTGGCGACATCAAGAAGGTACCATTAAACACAATTCCTATTCAGATTATTGTAAAATTACAAAATGTCATCGGTTTTATTGATTTGCGCAAGTCGATCACTTGCGGAACGTCAACGTACTCCTTTGTCAAAGCTTATGTATATTTAGACAAACAAAAGAGTTTCTGTTGACATTACGAATAACTCATAATATATGACATAATATATTAATTAATATACAAAGATGCAAATATGCGTCGACAAATCAATGCCGTATTGCGTAAAAATAATCGGTGGAATGGTATAAAAGTTAAAAAAACATCATTGATGGGCATCAGTTGTCAAACTGCTAAACAGCAGTAAAAATGAAGATCGCTGTGAGTGAAGCTTGCCTTACAGATTATATTTTTATTCAGTTCAAAATTTTGACTACAAAATTATTGTTAACTAGCTGTAGCCGCTGCTTCGCACGCGTGTTCATTTCTTTAGATTAAAAGTACCATAATGTGCTATTCCAGGACCTAAAATACCAATATACCAACATTTGTTAAAAATTTCTTCAGACGTCAAAATATCAATTGCTCGGCTCTAATCGCCAAATACCAATTACACTAGTTTTTAAGTCAAACCCTAAGCTATCCTACACTGAAAACCAAATAGCAATAGGTCCAGTAGTTTTTACGTGATGCACAAAAATACGGACAAACAGACAGAAAGACGCGAATTAAAAAAAAATGTTCTGTAGCTTATTTTATGGTACCCTTGAGCATTTTTTTCATTTGAGTTCTTTGTGCAGTCTTTTTTGTACCTATTGCTTTATTATAAGTATAGATAGATGACTGTGCCAAATTGCATCAAAATCCGTCCAGTAGTTACAGCGTGATACGTGTTATTTCAAATAACTTTCAACCCCTATCCTGAGGAACCACTTTAATTTTTCGGGATAAAAAGTATCCTATGTCCTACCTCGTAGTATGAACTTATATCACACCAACTTTAATTTGAATTCAGTAGCCTCGACGTGATGCGCGGTCAAGATACATACAGAAAGATAGACAAAAATGATTAAAAAAAACAGTTATGGCTTCACTATCGAATATAGAATACCCTCCAAAATGAATCATTTATTATTTCATAATTAACATAACTTTGGTACCTTGTCCCTTGGAACCCTTTATTTTTTCGGGATAATAGGTATCCTCAATTTTAACCCATCATTTATATTATGACTGTGCATCAAAATCCTTCCAGTAGTTTCAGCGTGATACGTGTTCTTTTAAATAAGTTTCAACCCCCATCCTGCAAGAACCCGTTATTTTTTCGGGATGAAAAGTATCTTAAGTCCTACCTCGTAGTATCAACTCAAATCATACCAAGTTTAATTTAAATTCATTCAAGATACAGACAGACAGAAAGACAAAAATGAAAAATCAAACAGTTTTGGTTTCAATATAGAATACTGCGAAACATAAAAAATATATAAAAAAATGTCTTCTATGTATACAATTTGAACCCATATCCCGAAGGAACCCCATTTTTTTTTCGATTAAAATGTATCCTTAATTTTCCACCCATCATATAAACTATGACTCTTGGAACTCTTAGAACTCTTGGATTTGTTCTGCGTCAGGCTCGATATTTAGATAGCATTCCGGCTATAAAAGCTCTCTACAATTCTTTTGTTAGAAGCAAACTGGAAAGTAACGCAATCATTTGGAATCCTTACGAGGCTAAGTACATACAGATGGTGGAAAAAATACAGAGAAAGTTTATTCGGTGGCTATACCAGAAAGAATATGGTTACTATGTAGGATATCCATACTTGTATCCGAGTGAGTTCTTACTTGGAATGGTCGGCTACAATACTTTGGAAGTGAGGCGTGCGGTCTCACTGATGGAATATGTGGCACGCATAATTGTTGGACGCTTGACCAATCCATCCGTTCTTGAACGGATAGCAATTGCCGTCCCTGACAATTATGTGAGAGCTCCTCGACATAAGCTGCTTGGGGAGCCGTTATGCAGGACCGGACTAGGGAGACAAGCGCCATTACCGCGGGCGATACGTCTACTCAATACTGTGCTTAGTTAGTTTCGAGATCTGGATTTGTTCGAGTGTACAACCCGTGAGCTTCACAGGGCGGCTATGGTTGTAGCTTTAACCTATCAAAAGACATAGGATTTTGTATAAATTGTTATTTTACTTTTAATATGTGATTTGTGTAGATAATATATTTAAATTAACTTAGTTTTAGTATTTTGGACCTTGGGTGGATAAATTGGGCCACTGTAATGCCCACCCAAAGGTATACACTCTCATAAATAAATAAATGACTGTGCCAAGTTTCATCAAAAACCGGTCCAGTAGTTTCAGCGTGATACGTTTTCTTTTAAATAAATTACAACCCATATTCTGGGGAACCCTTTAATTTTTCAGGATTAAAACTATCCAATGTCCTACCTCAAAGTATGAACTCAAATCATACCAAGTTTCATTTGAAATCATTTTGTAATTTCAGCATGATGCCCTGCCAAGATACAGACAGACAGAAGGACACACAGACGACAGACAGTCAAAAATGAAAAAAAAAACATAATTTCTTCAATGTATAGAATTTGGACCCCTATCCCGCAGGAACCCTTTATATTTTCGGGATAAAAAGTATCTTTAATTTTCATCCATCATGTAAGCTATGACTGTGCCAACTTGCATCAAAATCCGTCCATTAGTTTCAGCGTGATACGTGTTCTTTTAAATACCTTTCCTGCCCTATCTGCGGGAACCCTTAAATTTTTCGGGATGAAAAGTATCCAATGTCCTTCCTACCTCGAAGTATGAACTCAAATCATACCAAGTCTTATTTGAATTCATTGAGTAGTTTCGGCGGAATGCTTTGCCAAGATACAGACAGACGGACAGACAGACCGACAGAAAAAAAGAAAAATAAAACAGTTTTGGCTTCAGTACCTAATATAAAACAGTAAATTTCATAAAATATAAAACAAAAAATACTAAATTTCTTTAATTTACAGAATTTGGACCCCTATCCCACAGGAACTCTTTATATTTTAGGGATAAAAAGTATTCTTAATTCTCAATGATCATATAAACTATAATTTTGCCAAGTTGCATCAAAATCCATCCAGTAGTTTCAACGTGATACGTGTTCTTATAAAAATCTTTCAACCCCTTTCCTGCGGGAACCCTTTAACTTTTTGGGATGAAAAGTATCCTATGTCCTACCTCGTAATATGAACTCAAATTATGCCAAGTTTCATTTGAATTCACTCAGTAGTTTCGGCGTGATGCCCAGCCAAGATACAGACAGACAGACAGACAGACAGACAGACGAACTAAATGAAAAAAGTTTTGGCTTCAGTATCAATAATAGACAGCCCCAAAAAAAAATTTACTAAATGTCTTCAATGTACAGAATTGGACCTGTTACAGTTTTATTTTAAGTATAATATAATAGATTTATATTTCAGATTGTTTTAGTGACGGTGTTGGCGGCTTCATCAGCGCAGTTCAATCGCTTCTCATCAACGCCATCGCCGTTTAATTACAACAGCCTGCCGCCACCCCGTCCTAGTCTAGTCCCGAGTCGAGCCAACAGTGACCAGAATGCCAATATCGTCCGATATGACAATGATGCCAACCCTGATGGCAGCTTTGCCTACAAGTGAGTCTCATCTCAATATCTAACTGCTCAGACTTAATGGATATCTCCTAAACTAATCCATCATCTAGAGCTACTCACTCGGTGATGTATACCTAATTATAATGATAGATACCTCTTTGCTTATATCTATACCCATCATCTAGAGCTACTCACTCGGTGATGTATACCTAATTATAATGATAGATACCTCTTTGCTTATATCTATACCCATCATCTAGAGCTACTCACTCGGTGATGTATACCTAATTATAATGATAGATACCTCTTTGCTTATATCTATACCCATCATCTAGAGCTACTCACTCGGTGATGTATACCTAATTATAATGATAGATACCTCTTTGCTTATATCTATACCCATCATCTAGAGCTACTCACTCGGTGATGTATACCTAATTATAATGATAGATACCTCTTTGCTTATATCTATACCCATCATCTAGAGCTACTCACTCGGTGATGTATACCTAATTATAATGATACATACCTCTTTGCTTATAACTGTACCTATACTCAGCTAGGATGAGTTCCCACTAATCGATGAATAAATAAACAACTCCGTCTATAGTGGGAACAAGTTTGAAGGTTGACTTTTCAATGAACTTTTTCCTAATACTTACCTTAATCTTGACGAATGATAACAACTTTGAAATTAGTAAATGCCCTTATAAAATCTGCATAAACATTGAATAAAATGTTGTAGAATAATAAACTACGCTATTCAACTCTTATGATCTGCAACCAGAAATATTTATATGATTACTTAGCTTCCGTCCGCGACTTCGTCCGCGCGGACTACAGTTTATCCCTAAAACGTATCCTATGTTCTTCCCCAGGGCTACAAACAATCTGTCACTTTCACATCGAATTGGTAATATCCATAATAAAACGTCATTTTTCGTTGTTTTTTTTTCCTAAGTCTGGATGAAACGTAAAACTATGTCCTTTTCTGTATCCCTAACAACGTGTGTGCAAAATTTCATTTGGATCGGTTGAGTAGTTAAGACGTGAAAGCGTAACAAACAAACAATCTTACTTTCGCATTTAAAATATTAGTAGGATTAATCGTTCAATAGATAAAGCGATCTTCAGTTATGATCAAATGATAATAGGTTTTTACACTTTCTACAAAAGTATCATAAACGCCTGCTAAAGTTTAACAAATGACATCTAAAACCACAGAACATGTATCTAAAAAGATTTAATTTGCAACCGATCGATGACAAAACCAATTTTATGATCCAGTCTACGCAAAAAATACCATTGGTATAGCGTTTCACGTTTTGTGGAGACCTTGGCGATTGCTCAGACAGTAAAACGACTAGTGTAAAGTTTCAAAGGATCGACTTATTAATTAATATGATTTATTCATTTTATTTTGATTAGAGCACAATTTATTTAAATACAGTATTTCCCAGATATTTATAAAATAGAACGAAAACTGTAGCTAAATGTGGTTATCTAGTATAAACAGAAAAAAAATGTTTTATGTATGTTTGTTTATAATAGATAAACTCAAAATTTGGATTATAGCCAAAATAACGTACTACATGTTTAGAGTACTCATCATCACCCACTAAAAAATCCGCAAAGCTATATGTCTAACTATATGTCTAACTATATGTCTAACTATATGTCTAACTATATGTCTAACTATATGTCTAACTATATGTCTAACTATATGTCTAACTATATGTCTAACTATATGTCTAACTATTATGGTTAAGTCACAATAACCGTTTTTTTGTTCAAAATAGTCAGTGAAAACACGGGTAAAATTATGTACAAATAAAGATAAATACTTAGCTACCCGTGCGAAGCCACGGTGAATCACTAGTTTGATATAAAGCTGTAGTTTTCGTCACCGATAAAATCCTACGCTTTTAATCCATTGAAACATCATTTGATTCCATTTTCCTTAGATTCGAGACCGACAATGGCATCACTGGTGAGGCCCAGGGCACCCCACGTATCTTCGGTGGCAACCCTCCTGTAGCCCCTGTTGTTATTCAAGGGTCCTATGGGTATACTTCTCCTGAGGGTGTACCAATATTCATCTCCTACATAGCTGACGAGAATGGATACCAGGCACAGGTAAGATTGCTTTGGATCTCTTTAGGAAATCCATAATTACCAATAGCAAGTTTCCAAAAGGCTGGGACTAACTCAGATATAGGAATTATTATTGGCAAGCTTCGTCAAATCTTCTCGTCATCAATACCACAGTCATAGAATAAATAATATGCCACATTGCCAAAAGACAAAAATCTTAAATCAGTGCGTCCTACTAGTCATAACCTACGGAGCCGAAACGTGGACACTCACGGTCAAACTAGTCCACAAATTTAAGGTCACTCAGCGAGCTAAGCTTGGAGTTTCTCTGAAGGACAATATTTGTAATGAAGATATCCGACCGAGAACCAAGGTAATCGATATAGCTCAAAAGATAAGCAAGCTAAAGTACCAATGGGTTGGCCACATTTACCAAAGAACCGTTAACCGTTGGGGTACACGAGTTCTCGAGTGAAGACCACGTTTAGGCACGTAGTGTAGGATGCCCTGTGATCAGGTGGAGTGACGACCTGCGAAAAGCGGCTGAAGAAAATAGATGAGGATAGCTAAAGACCGAGCTCAGTGCCGTGCATTAGGAGAGGCCTACGCCTATGTCTGGCTTAGAGGACAGACATAGGCTGATGATGATATTGGTATCCATGTCATAAATTTAGAATAAGTAATGTAGAAGTCCACTTTCAAATCTAACTGCGTTAATCATTCTGCCAAAAACACTGCACTAAGAAGTAGCTGGCTATAATAAAAATAGACATATTTTTTTTACAACACTGTTAAGTAAATTAAAAGCCTCCAGTGGTAGATTTTGAACCTGGTGGTAAGGTAATTTAGCTTTATAAATTCGCTATGACATAGATGCCTATATGAACAATAATAATATATCTGAGTTGGAAAAACTTTAGTTTACAAGTAATCACTTCCGTACTCATCATTTCAGTGATTTGATCCTTAATCGTAATTTGATTACAGCTTTCAATGAAAAAAACTTTTTATGTCATCATTTTATTATATTTGTACTACCAATTCTAAGTAGATTACATATTATTTTAATACCATCGTTATATCAAGCAAAACCTTGGTTACCTTTAAAAATCAATAATATTTTTTGGGCGGAATTTGTTAACTCGATCTTATCTTTAGCTGTAAACAAATAAGAGCATAATTTTGATGCAATGTTTCGTTAATGTGAATAATAGAGTTTTAGTCATTATTACATTTTATTGACACGAATGTTGCATGAGAAGTTAGTTTAGAAATTTATATTAAAATAGAAGAAACGGAAATCCCACATTCATTGATCAAACGCTACAGTTTGAGAAATGGCTAATATCGTATTAGCATTTTATAAAAATATATCGAGCTTCGTATTCTATTGGATAAAATGTACTGGTGTGGTTGTATGCTGGTTATAATTGTCATATTACAATAATGTTTTTTTTCCAGGGTGATGCTATCCCCACTCCTCCCCCAATTCCAGATCTAATCTTGAAGGCTCTTGCATTCATCAAAACACAGCCTCCCGCGCCCCAGAAGTAAACTTACATTATCATTTTTTAACACTTTAAAAAATCTAAGATTTTATAAGAAATTATAAATACTCAGTATGTAATAAAACAATTTAGTATATAAATTATGAATAAAATTGATTATAAAAATGTTTTGTTTTATTTTTACCCAAGTACGGCGGAGAAAAGGAAGGGTTATAAGTTTAACAGTCTACGTATGTATGTATGAATGTGGACACGTGGATGTTCCACCTTAATGGTCCGATTTTGACAAGCAAGGTATCAATCGATTTTTTTCAGGTATAGAGTGTCATAAGCAATTATTTTACCCGGCTACGGCTAAGGAAAGGAAGGGTTATGTGTTCAAACTAAAAACTTTATCCAATTTTGACAGCGAGGTATCAATCGATTCGTCTTCATCGCAAGAGTGTCATAGGCTATTTATAACCCGACCGTAGTCGGGTTTTAGTTTTTGAATTTATGTCTGTTTTATATATTAAGTGATCACACTTCCGCGACTACGCGATTTATCTGTTTTATCTGTTTTTTATTAGTAATTCATTGTTAGACAATACAATATATTTATACAACGTATAACTAACAATGTATAAATTGACATACCACAGGTAACTTATTAATGTGGAGGTAGTATGTGAACAGACACTGTACATATATACACCATATATATCTCCGTCAAAAAAGAAAGAGTCTCCTTACTTACAGTCCTGACATGAAAATCGTGAGTTTTGTAGTTGATACCAAAGATTACCAAACCAAAAAAGCAAACAAAGGATACCGAATGCCGCCAGCCTACCTGTCAAAGGATGCCGCCTATGCTCGGCAAAATATTGAAATTCAAAGCGCAAAATTGCCTATGACTGGATATTATTTTGTTCATTAAGTATTTCTCGACTTCTCAATTTTCTCGAGCTAAATGTCACGGGATCAAGAACAACTGTTTTCCAGGGAATTTCCGGGATAAAAATTCTCGGGAATGAACCATAGTTACAGTAAAAATCAAAGAGGGATGTGCATCATATAAACAAATAAACAATAATATAAACATATTAGATTTAAATCATTGACGAATATGTCTAAATAATAAAAAAACGCCTTATTTTATTATTAACAATTGTAATATTATTAGGTTTATTTTAGAAGCCACGCGTGATTTTGTGGACAGCCTCCTAGAAAGGTGTTTTTTGTGGACAGCCTCCTAGAAAGGTGTTTTTTGTGGGCAGCCTCCTAGAAAGGTGTTTTTAATAGTTATGTGGGGATTGAGCCATCGCTCAAATATGGCGAAAGAAAAACATATAGAGCCTTTTTACAAGACTGCCCAAAAAAAAGGAATGTTATGTTTTTAGGATTCAGGTATGTATGTTTGTATGTATGTGAGTTTTTTATTCCACCTTATCTTTTAAATGCCTGAACAGATTTACAAGTAAGGGGTATTGTTAAAATCCTTACATCCCCGGAGTAACATAAGCTTTATATATATTTTTAATTCAATACGGCGGCAGTATGTAATTTTTCAATATGGGTATCAAACTGAAGGCCTGAATAAGCAAATTCCATCAGTATATAATTTATTGGCATAAGTTCTTTTTTGGCAGGGCAGGCCTGTTTTTTAGCTTTGAAGCTCGCTAGCTCGCGCTGAGCATGCATTTCCAAATACCAGATAGTAGAATAGAACATTGTTTGCTTCAGTCTCAGTCCAAGGCCAAAATACCCCATATCCAAATGACTCCTTCGTGATGTCTGGAAAGGGCTTCTAAAAACACCTTTGCTTCAATTCAAATATTGCATCAATCGAGATCTGAGTTCATGCAACATTAAACATGATGCGTGGGAGAAGCTATGATATGATAGGGATCAGATGTGGAAAAAAATATCAAAGGCTACACGAAGGAGCCTGGTTTGACCTTTTTGTATAAAAGAGCTACAGCAACGCTAATGCTCTACTGCAACTTTAGCTGCACAAGGTGTGGCGAGTCCCTTTACGAGCTGGATGTTAGACTGAAACATTGACAGTATACTTTGAATTTTCCATGACATGAGCAAAAGAGAAAATAAACCATACAGAGCCATCCGATTATTGTTTTTTTGGTAAATGAGAAGAAACAAAGAAATAAAACATTAAGAACTAATTAAACACTCAAAAAATACTTTCCAACTTTAATTTAACCTGTAACTGGACCTAGTCTTAATAATATGTAACGCTATCAAAATGCCGGCATCAGTGCAATATTGTAGGGCAATACAAAGATACTATTTGAGATAAACGGATTAAATCGTTGAGGCTGGGTATGTTGGGTGGCGTACCTTTTCTGCACTTCTGCAACAGCTGTGCTGATCAAGCAGGTCAACAGCAATACCACACTGGCGCAACGCCGAGGATCACAGCACAAAACAGCC
Source organism: Alsophila aescularia (assembly GCA_946251855.1). Lineage (NCBI taxonomy): Eukaryota > Metazoa > Arthropoda > Insecta > Lepidoptera > Geometridae > Alsophila > Alsophila aescularia. The sequence goes on along the minus strand of OX276373.1, from coordinate 418,652 downwards.
AGATGCGTCCTATTATTATTTATCGGTAAGTTGCCATGCTGAAAGCATTTTTTTAATAGTAGATTTTGCACCAAGGAGATAAAGCAGTGTCTTATGATAAGGGCGGCATATTGGACCGACGATTGTTGTTTTTAAATTAATCGATTATTTTTTAATCGTAATTTTTTCCAGCGTTTTCAATTTAGATTTCTTCAAACAAAAAAAAACATTTTATTTTCTTCAGAAAATCGATTATTTCTGGAATGTTAATCGATTTTTGCATAATCGGTTTTGAAGGAAACCTTGTTTTTCCAAAAATCTATTATTTCTAGAATATTAATCGATTACTGCATAATCTATTTTGAAGAGAACCCATTTTTTTTCCGGATTTTGATTATTTCTTGAAATTTAATTGTTTTTTGCATAATAGATTTTGAAGCGATTCTAATAAATCAATTATGCGAAAAATAGTTTTTAGTAGTCACATCCGTACTTTTTGTGTCAACTTGAAAATGATAAAATAAGATAACACCAAACACCGTCTCTCGTTTCACATATTTTTTCAATCGCGCCTTTTTTCTTGTATTTTGTGTTCTGCCTATATAGGCTAGATAGAGCATAGATAGTGCGTATAGCTAGATTTTCAAATAAACTCTCTTTACAATGCCCGTATCAATGTTAATAGCTACGCTGAGTCATACGAATTTTAAAGTTCCAAATTCAAATCACATTATAGCCCTTGGGTGTTTCATATAACATTATCTCCCTTGGTATATAATGACTTGCTTTACGTTGAGGTTGCGGCATATGTAATTGGACATTGTCGAGCAGGTGGTATGAAAAACAATTTACTTCTTTATTAGGTACTTGACGTCATCTACATTTCTTCATACAATTTATATAGGAGTGGTAGACGATTGCTTGTTACATCTTGTTCTTGATCTGTCGAAATGATTCTTCTGAATATTTATGTCCAGATTATAAAATTAGATCGCAATTTTAAGGTGTCATAAAATCCAGCAACGAAATCTAAACGAACACTTTGGGTGATAAAATAACGCTGTGAATATAAATAATTATAATAAAATTTAAGGTGACTTCACATGAGTCAATAGAGCTTAGCCAATAACAAGACATAAGTTCAAAAACTAAAACCGGTTACGATTTACGATTGGGTAAAAATTTGAAACACTATAAATGAAGACGAATCGATTGATAACTCGCTTGTCAACATCGGACAAATAGAGGCGACGCTATGGTTGAATATCCACATATCATACATACAAGGACTATTCAATTCATTACTTTTCCGTTTTTGCAACAAAAAATATAATATTTGCGATATCTTATTGCTACGTTAAGGTACGTTCAAAGATCAATAAGCCGACAGTCTGGAAGTAAAATCTCGTACAGTTTTCCCTTCTAGGCATAATTATTTAATATTTTTGTTTCAAAGGTTTGGTTCCGTAGCAGAAACTACCTTACCCTAACCTTATGTACATGATCTTCGGGTGGCGCTATTTCTAACATTGCGCTGTACTGAGCGCATAAACTGGTTATAACGACTACCTAGGTGTTATAGGTTGTTCCGTTCTGCTGATTTTTGGATTGGATCGGCTCCTGGTTTGAGCCTTAGTTTTGCCTGTTTCGGTTCAGATTCAATAGTATCAGGGCTTGCACTAGTTTTACAATAAATAATAGGTTATACCTGCAACAGAAAGAAATAAATTTGATAAAAACATTAGTAAGAAGATGTATTTAAAAAAAACGGCTTTTCATGAAGCAACAAATTTAACCAATCTGCAAGATGCCTTAGCAACAACAATAAAAGTTTGGTGTCGAGAATTCAATAAGATGACGATTATTACCTTAAAATTGAAACATTTTAATACTAATGTAGGGTCTTTGGTTTTTATTGTTCACGCAGTGATCTTTAATTATTTATTAAGGCCTCCTTGGTGAGTTTAGAATGTTAAGATACAATAATTTAAGGCGCCAACTACCGCAGATACTATTTATTAAGGCCTCCTTGGTGAGTTTAGAATGTTAAGATACAATAATTACTACCGCAGATACTATTTATTAAGGCCTCCTTGGTGAGTTTAGAATGTTAAGATACAATAATTACTACCGCAGATACTATTTATTTCTTTTGTTTGATAATCAAATTATATGATGAATTTAATACAATTTATCAAAAACAATAAGCTCACCAGAATCACCATCACAGAATTTGGCTTACAAAAACCAAAGTTTTGTGCAACAGAATGTCTCGCTCACTCGATGAATACCAACCTGTGGAACAAGCTGGCTTCCGGAGTGGATACTCAACTATGGAACACATACACGCTGTCAAGCAACTGGTGGAGAGATGCAGAGAATATAGGCCTTTGTGTTTCGCCTTTGTCGATTATGAAAAGGCTTTAGACAGTGTCGAACATTGGGCCATGTTTCATTCTCTCCATCGTTGCGGCATTGACAAGCGTTATGTGAATATCCTCCGGGTGCTATACAGCAGTGCCACAATGCAGGTGCATGCAAAAACTATCCGACCTTATTCCAATTAGGAGAGGCGTGCGGCAAGGAGACACTCTCGCCGAAGCTATTTACCTCTGTTTTGGAAGACGTAATGAAGACTTTACGCTGGAGCGAGAGAGGTGTCACTAAACGGCTGCTACATGTCGCACCTGCGGTTCGCTGACGACCTCATCCTGGTAGCTGAGACCGCTGCTGATCTCCAACTCATGCTGACTGAGTTGCACGAAGCGTCTGCGAACATCGGTTTAAGGATGAACATGTCTAAGACCAAGGTTATGACAAATCTTCCGTCACGAAAACCTAATGTAATCATCAATAGCTACCCCTTAGAGGTAGTCGACGAGTACATTTATCTTGGACATTGTTTGCTTTTAAACGGGGATCCCAGCTGAAGGAGATCGCTAGGCGAGTCCAACTTGCCTTTGGAAAAGTGGAAGATGTTTTCAAATCTAAACTCCCCCAAATCCTGAAGAGCAAGGTGTTTAACCAATGTGTTGTTAACCCATACTCACATAAGGTGCGGAACGTGGCCGCTCACGAAAGAGCACATATATAAAATAAGAGTAGCCCAACGAGCTATGGAGCGCGCCATGCTAGGCATCCGCTTGGTAGATCGCATACCAAACGTCGAAATTCGACGTCGTACTAAAGTTGAAGATGTAGGTATGCTAATTGCCAGGCTGAAGTGGAAATGGGCAGGACATTTGGCAAGAAGGGACGAAAATCCAGGCTGAAGTGGAAATGGGCAGGACATTTGGCAAGAAGGGACGAAAATAGGTGGACCAAGGCAGTCACCGAATGGTATCCAAGAGAAGGGAAACCTCGAGGCAGACCACCCGCCCGATGGTCAGATGACATTGTGAGCAGGGGCGGCCCTAGGGCGGTGCGAGCGGTGCGACCGCACCGAGCGCCGTCATGGGCGCCAAAATCAACCGACATGTAATCACCCAAGACCACGAGTGACAAAAGTCACAGCGCGCGCGGTGCCTCAAGAACCACGACTGACTTTTGCTACAGCGGAGTTCCGACCTTATTTACATGACATTAGAGTAGTTTCCTATTAGTGTAATGTAATGCATGAACACCGCTTAAACCGAGGGATTTGATTGGTCGATCAACTGATTCGGTCTCAGTACATTTTATGAGACTAATTACAGTTCGAAGTCGAAGTACACACTCGCGAGGTCATCGACCGAGAAGTGAGTTTTGTGGTTATGTTTTGTGTTGTGTTTAGGCTTTCAGTGCTTGTATTTCATGTTACTACGTCTAAAAATACTATAGGGAAAAATTTATAATAATTTTGTGATAGCAAAAATATGGCATTTGTTAAAACAAAAGTTAGTTAAATCAAACAGGGGCGAGCGGAGCCGGTGTAATACATTATGTTATTTATTCTGCACTTCACAAAAAATAAGTTTCAACGCGCGGGAAATATCGCGCGCTCGGCGAGTTCCCGCCTATTTATTTGGGTGCTGATTTTACAATTGTTACCTATAATGAGTTCATAAATGTTTTTCTATTTATTTGAGGATGTAATAAAAAGACATATTTTGTTTAATAGTTAACTTGCAAAAATAATAGTTTTTCAAGTTTTTTTCGAATTGTACAGCTGTAGTTAATAAAATAACTATTTATATGATATTATTTTCATTTATCCTCATCGTTAACTTCAATAGCTTTCTAGAACGGTAACTAAAAATATTCTAATCGTAAGTGTTCATTGCTAATTAGAGATGTAAATAAAGGATGGGGGCCGGGATCAGCCCGGTTAATTTAATTTGGCGTAGGTAAACGTACCGATGCATAACCCAAATTTTTCGCTTGCATAGTTAATATTTGCGAAATGTTCCACTATAAGTACCATAACGAATGACCCAATACATTTTTTGTCTGAACTCACTTACTGTCGCTTTTCTGTAATGTCGCTCTCCCCGCGTCTTTATAATGAGTTAAAAATAAATACATTGTTAGTAGTTCTTTTATCTTTTTTAAGACTGTCTGTAGCATAACAGTGTAAATAAAAGTTGTCAAACAAAATTATTGACTGTTGTTATTTCTCATCAGTACAACTTCACCTCAGCAGGGCAAGAGGGCAAGCACAGTGGCGTTGTTGAGCGCAACAGAGTAGCGATATAGACCTTTAAAGTAGCAAAAAAAATGTCGAAAGTATACAATATATATTGGTCGAAGGTATAGGCAACATTTCTTGTCACGACGCGTGCGACAGACTTCACATGGTCTATCTAATAAGTACTTTTTATAATCACGGATAAGAAACTGCATAGTATACAGGGGGGTTTTGTATATACAGGGGCACCACTTTGAGATCTCGCACTACCTAAATTTTTTGCTAGGGCCGCCCCTGAATGTGACGTACGCTGGGGTCCAATGGATTAGATTAGCACACGACCGGAAAGACTGGCGTGAACGAGAGGAGGCCTATACTCAGCAGTGGGTGGAAACGGGCTGATTAGATTACCGCCATAACAATTACAGGTGAAAACTGCATGCGTAAAGAAACATAATACGAGGATAACTTTTCGTTAAATTGTTTGTCATTTTAGGGTACAAATTTACTCTAAAAAGAAATATGTATACATATTGTTTATTTGTCTCGTTTTAATTGTATTTTTTTTTTATCACCACTGATACAGCCGCCACATCGGTATATATACTTAGGTTTGTAAACGTTCAAGTTCAATTCAAAGTATATTTAGTACAACATATGTACTTAAGCACTTTATTAATAAAAATACTCTCCCATCTCATGAGCAACGAGAAATCTTAGATGCGAAAGGAAATCAATATAATATAAATAATAAGTAAATTATCAATATAATTTACTTTATTAGGTAAACAAATTATAACCCTAGAGGGTGCGTCCCCAGGTGGTGGATAGGGGAATGCTCGTCAGCGGCGAATGCAGCTAAAGGGTAGTAGGGAATAAAATACCACCCGCGAACCACAAAGCCCGGATAGAAAACTTCGTTACCAAACCTAGCCCAAGAGCTTCTTTGACATATTCCAAGCAGAGCTCCAGATTTGTAATGAGCGTTCAGGTTGGAGCGCTCATTAGAAATGACGGCGGAAGAGCCCACGGGGCCAACGGCGGCACTCAAGTCTTCCAAGAAGATTTCGGCCTTGGTGTCAAGTGGCAACCGACCTTAAAACCCTAAGCTAAAATAAAATACCAATCATGAGGCACACTAAAAAAAAGAGAGTTGAAGAGATTATAGGCCTTAGTCAAGATGATGCCTACCAGCGAGAAAGAGGGTGCCGCATGATTGGGAAAGCTGACACCGAATAACGGGAAAAGGCGAGGTCAAAGAAGAAGAATGTAAACAAATTATAAACTGAGTTTGAAAATGACATTTTATTCTCATGTAATGATTTTCGTTGAACCTCACACAGGACAAGAAATCTACCCAAGTCTTGGGTAGATTTCTTATCTTCGGAAATGTCTTCACTACAATCATAGCATTATGAAACTACAGGGATGTGCTTTTCTTTTAAATGTTACAGAATATAATTATTATTTTATAATTATGATGTTGCCTTTATAAGTGCAAATGAGATGACTCACAATCATCAAAAGTGGGGTAAAAATAATAATAGTGAAATGACTGCTATATATTATAATAAACTAAAATGGACTAGTCCCCACAAGCAGCACACGAGTTCACGAGTATGACTAATTGTGCGTTATGTTTCGGTTTCATAGTAGTTTTGTTGTTGTTTGTCGTATGAGGTAGTGCTGGCCTCTGATGTCAGAGTTTGTCAAGCCGTCCGAGGGCCTCTGACATGGCTTAACGACTGCTATTAATCAATAACAGCCGGGACCGACAGTTTAACGTGCCCTCCGAAGCACGGAGCGATGGAAAACCGCACATAACTTAGAAAAGTCATAGGTGCGGGGCCTAGGTTTTGAACCCGGTATCGTTTGATTCTAATTTGCACTATAGCACCGTTAGGCCACCATCACTCTAGTACACTCATAGTAGTGGTAGGTAGTACTTGGCTTGAACTTTATTTTGAAATCAATTTGTAACTCTTTTTAACCCCCGAACAAGGACACGGGTGTTATAAGTTTAGGGTGTGTATGTGTCACTGTGTCACTGTGTGTGTGTGTGTGTGTCTGTGGCATCGTAGCTCCCAAACGAATGGACCGATTTCGATGCGGTTTTTTGTTTGAAAGCAAAGGTAAATGAGATTGTTCTTAGCTATAATGGGGAGGAGCGGATTAGGGGTGAAGATCGTAGCTCCCAAACAAATGGCCCGATTTTGTATGCGGTTTTTATGTTTGAAAATTGATGTGATCGAGATATTTCTTAGCTGTAGTGGGGGGTTGGGGGTTAATTTTTTTAATTTGTGCTTGTTATTCTATCTAATGCAAAAATTGTTTAATTGCTTAAATAAGCCACCATTGGCGATGGTATAAGTTATATACAGACTTGTCGTGGCTCAAAACGGTTACAGTAAAAATCACGAGGGGACTTTCGCATCCAAAATCCAAGGACATGGTGTCTACCACCAGCCTGCACTGGATCTCTTTGAAAGGCCAAGTACCAGTAGGTAGTTGGAAATAGGAAAGCAACAAGGTAGCCTAACGGTATATTACTCCAATACATTGATAGAAGGCTTGATAATGATGAAATCACTGTGGTGAACGAAAGGCAACACGAGCGTATCACAATTCGAATGCACCCTGTGTGAACCTTGGCTCTGTACCATGAACTTACAGGTAGATAGAGTAGTATGTAGCTTATTTTTAATACCCTAGATCATTTTTTTTAATATCTTCCTTTTACAGTTTTTTTGATACTTATTGCTTTATTATATGTATAGATGCCCTTCACTTTTGGGCAGAATAATAAAAATATGTATTTTATTAAATTACTTTAATCATGCCTATAAAACAGTACCTAACATACCTACTGACTGGCTGACTGACTAACTGACAGACAACGCCCAGCCTTTACCGCTGGACCTATCTATTTGAAATTTGGAGGAATATTCCTTCAGTATCCTAGAGGTAAACTATGGAAGTAAATAAAACATGAATACCAACTCAAAATAAAATAACCCTATCCTGCGAGGACCCTTTAATTTACCGGTATAAAAAGTATCCAATGTCCTAGTAAGACCTCAAACCATGCCAAGTTTCATTTGAATTCATTCAGTAGTTCCAGTGTTATGCGCGTCCAATTTACAGACAAATATGAAAACAAAAAACAATTTTGGCTTCAGTACGATAAATAGAAAAGCCTCCAAAAAATGATAACGAAATATCTTGAATATACAGAATTTGGACCCATATCCCGCAGGAAGCCTTTATTTTTTCGGTTTAAAAGTAACCTCAATTTTCACTCATAATATAAACTATGACTATGCCAAGTTGCATCAAAATCTATGCAGTAATTTCAGCGAGATACGTTTTCTTTTAAATAACTCTCATTCCCTATCCTGCGGGAACCAGTTAAATTTTTAGGACGAAAAGTATCCTATGTCCTACCTCGTAGTATGAACTCCAATAATGCCAAGTTTCATTTGAATTCATTCAGTAGTTTCAGCGTGATACATGTCCAAGATAGACAGACAAGCAGACAGACCGACAAAAAAAAAGAAACAGTTTTGGTTTCAGTACGAATATAGAACAGCCTCCAAAAATATTTACAAAATATCTTCAATGTACATAATTTGGACCCCTATCCAGCAGGAACTCTTTATTTTTTCGGGCTAAAAAATATATCATATAAACTTGGCATATCATATAAACTATGACTGTGCCAAGTCAAATTCCGTCCAGTAGTTTCAGCGTGATGAGTATTCGTTGAAATAACTTCCAACTATTATCCTGCGTGAACCATTTAATTTTTCGGGATGAAAAGTATCCTATGTCCTACCTCGTAGTATGAAATCAAGTAATGCCAAGTTTCATTTGAATTCAATCAGTAGTTTCGGCGTGATGAATGTCCAAGATACAGACAGACAGACAGACAGACAGACAGACAGACAGACAGACAGACAGACCGCCAAACAGACAGACAGAAAACAGAAAAAAACTAAAATAAAACAGTTTTAGCTTCAGAACGAATAGAATAGCCTCCAAAAAAAATTACAAAATATCTTTAATGTACAGAATTTGGACCCCTATCCCGCAGGAACTCTTTATTTTTTTGGGATAAAAAGTATTCTTAATTTTCACCCATTTTTCTATGACTGTGCCAAGATGCATCAAAATCGTTCAGTAGTTTCAGCGTAGTAAGTGTTTTTTTAAATAAATTTTAACCCCCCTCCTGCGGGAACAGTTTAGTTTTTCGGGATGAAAAGTATCCAATGACCTACCTCGTAGTATGACAGACAGACAGAAAGACAGACAAAAACGAAAAAAAAAACAGTTTTGGCTTCAGTAAGGAATAAAGAACAGCCTCCAAAAAGAATTACAAATTATTTTCAATGTACAGAATTGGTCCTGTCACAGTTTTATTATAAGTATAGATATAGATAATATTATGCGTATAAGGATTTCAGCTGACATTTCTTTAACGTTCGTAATTTTTAGAATATATTTATGTTAAATAACTTGATTGTGCGAATGATAGAATTGCGACCAAAGCAGGTTATTTCTAATTATATATTTTTGTATAATATAGCTAATTCATAAGAAGTTCCATATTTATAATGCGTACAGCTTATGAATGGAATGAATCGTCACCTCTCCTTGTTACCTGACTATGGCGAAGCAAGGGAAGGGTAATGAGTTTAACAGTCGATGTATATGTATGTGGGTATGTGGATATACCACAATAGCGTCGTCTCTATTAGTTCGATTTTGACAAACGAGGTATCAATCGATTCGTATTCAGGTATTGTGTCATAAGCTAATTTTTTTAACCCAACTACGGTGAAACATTGGAAGGGTTATGTGTTCAAAGTAAAAACATGGTCCGTTTTTGACAAGTGAGGAACAATCGATTTGTCTTCATTTATAGTGTCAAAGGCTATTTTTTTACCCGACTACGGCGAAGAAAAGGAAGGGGTATGTGTTCAATCTAATAAGTTGGTCCGATTTTCACAAGTGAAGTATCAATCGGTTCTTCTTCATCGCATGAATGTTATAGGCTATTTTGTACCGTACCGTAGTCGGGTTTTAGTTTTTGAACTCATGTCATGTTTCATAAATACTTTAATTTGGATATATCTAACTATAGAGTGAAACAGTATTCTATTCTACGTGCCTAAGCGGACGGTGTTAGCCAAACGATCCTAATCGTTTTTGCGAAAAAATCGTTTTTCACAAAGTATTTACAACGAATATGTAATCACTATATATGTACCTTTTTAGGCTCTCTGCTGATTCAGCAGCCGCATCAGTAATTATTTGAGTTCCTGGAGGATGAGACGGTGCAAGAGTCTCTAAGCAAGTAGCGTCCCACACCCACACCTATCTTCAATGGAATAAGAGTATTTCCGTCAGGTCTTTTAACATCGTCAAGCATGAGACCACTTGATTCTAAAATGGTATATAAATACAATGTGGTATAGTACTATCTCAGAAATTAAAATTATCAATTATAAACACATTCTAAACTAATACAAATATTGAAAATTGGTATTTTTTCTATAACCCTAAAATGCATTTGCATACTATGGTTGTTTAGAAGAACACCTGTCGCTCATGGCGGTATTGTTTTTCCTAGGTTAATAAATTTAATTAAGTTGTGAAAATTGAGACTTCTTGACCTCTCAAAATCTTGATGACCTCACGAGCTTTTATGACCAGTATAGATGGATAGCCCAAGTGTTATTTATAAAACAATATCTAGTTTCGCGTCAAATTATTTAAATGTTATTGCAGTTCGCCGTAAAGTAGGTGGTTCCCAGAGCGATATATAAGCATGCGCGGATTTTTTACCCGCATTCAAACTAGAACAACGGAGCTAGTCAATCTTAGACTTTAAACATGAAGTTCGCAGTAAGTAAATTAGATTTGCGAAATATTAGATAGAAAAAATATATAAAAAATTAAGGTGTGAATAATTTCTTTATTCTTTTTGTGAACACAGATTGTCGTTTTGGCTTTGGTGGCTGCGACCAGTGCGCAGCTCAACCAGGGACAGTACGATCCATTCAACCAGAACCGTTACAACAAACCTACTTACCGCCCTTACCGTCCCGTTTCTACTCCTGCTCCCGTGTATAAAACTTACACTCCTGCTCCCGTGTATAAAACTTACACTCCTGCTCCCGTGTATAAAACTTACACTCCTGCCCCCTTCGCTTCTTCCACCTATTCTCCCGTGGCGGCAGCCAAGGTCAGTCAAGACGCCCAGAACGCCGACATTGTCAAGTACGGAAATGAGATCTACCCTGACGGCAGCTACAATTACTTGTAAGTATAAACATATACAACCATTTGAATCTTTGCTCTCCACGTCGCAAAACAAAAATTTGAAATATAATCGAATGGTTTAAAACTAACATGGTCACAAACACTAGAAGCATAAACATTAGAAACGGGATATTTACCATTTGAAGATTCTAATAATAAACGTGTTGGATCGTTTCAAGTCTTTAAAGTGTTCAGATTCAAAATATTTAATTTAAAAAGAAGGGGGAGAGTGTTGAACCTTGATAACTTATAGTTTTAAACATAACATAACAGACGCAAAAATACAAAAAAATATTTGAACTACATCAACAACCGAACTAAACATCTCAATATTTTAAATAGTATCGACGAAATCTGCTAAGAAGGGTTTTTTTAATATTTTTAACTGAGTACGGCGAAGCAAGGGTAGGGTAATTAAATTAACAGTCTACGTATTTATGTTGTGTATGTGGATGTTCCACTATAGCATCGCCCCTATTGGTCCGATTGTGATAAGCAAGATAACAATCGATTTGTCTTTTGGTCGAGTGGCTTTTGGTGCTAGAGAGTGAGAGTGTTATAGGTTATTTTTAGCCGACCTTAGTCAGGTTTTAATTTTTTAACTTGTCTTGTTAATACAAACCGTAAATTGACTAATTTTTTTCTAGCTACGAGACCGGTAACGGTATTGCGGCTCAGGAGCAGGGCACCCCTCGTGTCATCGGAGGAAACCCCCCTGTCGCCCCTGTTGTAGCTCAAGGCAGCTACTCCTTTTACACTCCCGAAGGCCAGCAAGTCGTCATCACTTACACCGCTGACGAAAATGGATACCACCCCTCGGTAAGTTTATTTTGAACTAAACACATAGTATTATGTGTTTTTCAGTCGTAACGCAGTACAAGAATTTGATTATAGTCACGTCTTGTTGAGATGGATTCCCTAACTGTCCCAAACCACCGCTGCAAGTCCGTTTTATAGTCACGTCTTGTTGAGATGGATTCCCTAACTGTCCCAAACCACCGCTGCAAGTCCGTTTTATAGTCACGTCTTGTTGAGATGGATTCCCTAACTGTCCCAAACCACCGCTGCAAGTCCGTTTTATAGTCACGTCTTGTTGAGATGGATTCCCTAACTGTCCCAAACCACCGCTGCAAGTCCGTTTTATAGTCACGTCTTGTTGAGATGGATTCCCTAACTGTCCCAAACCATCGCTGCAAGTCCGTTTTATAGTCACGTCTTGTTGAGATGGATTCCCTAACTGTCCCAAACCACCGCTGCAAGTCCGTTTTTTTTATTACTATTGTCTCTATGTTGTGAAAAAACAGTTAAGTCTGTAGAAAACGTAACAGAGCTAAATACTGTTTTCTTCAATGTTATCGGTTATATTATTTCTTTAATTTTTCAGGGTTCAGCTATCCCCCAGCCACCCGCAATACCAGAGTATATCTTGCGTTCCATCGACTACAATTTAAAGAACGCCCAGAAACAGTAAGCTAAGCAACAAATCGCTACATTTCACCGTATCGTACAAAAGCACTTACCTATACTATTACAATATACATTAATCAATTTGATTACCTAGTTCATATTTTATAAAAGGAAATGTGATATTATTTTGAACGCTGACTTTAAGTGATATTTATGTATGTGCAAGTGTAAATAAATTACGTAACAAACAATATTTTTGTGTTATTTATGACCTTTTGATCAGTTCGCAGGATTTACTATTTTTTGAGTAAGATTATCATTTAGGAATTATCTAACGAACCATAAAACTAGTAATCTGTGCCATGAGATCGTTTTTTCAGCAATTCCTCAATGTTAAATCAAATCAGATGACTCTTTGACATTAATCCTAATAAATATGTTCATAATATAAATGTTTTAATTTTATTTATACTAAATATAAAAAGCATCAGCACCAAAGATAACTTTAAGCTAGCAACTCAAAAATATTTTATCAAAAATCTTTATCCTGATCATCCTCTTAAATCATCCACCTAGGGTAGTATGTGTGTTATTTTCATTAACTGACTTAATTCATATTATGGTAGGTATGTATATTATATTTAGTAAAGTATTCATGTATTTATGTGTGTACTGGTTTATGTATAATTATTTAAATTTTTATTTAATATTACTTATTATTATTTTGTTTTTTATTTACTTTGTTTCTTTTGTTTTTTGTGTTTAGTACCTACTTTGAGCCGCACGCCCTACTATTATTTCTCTCACGACCTGGATGACTGGTAGATAATGCTGTTTAGCATTAAGTCGTTCCTTGTACACATTTTTTTTGTGCAAAACAATTAAATAAATAAATAAATGTACTGAGAAAAATAAACACGTGTTTTTTTAATCTAACCTCAAACAAGCGCTATTCATAATACTCATGGTTCGCATGAACATTGTATTTATTAATTATTCTGTGACCGAAATGAGACCTCGCTATGTACCAAGTTTTACATATTATCAAGAAATGAGACCTCGCTATGTACCAAGTTTTACATATTATCAAGAAATGAGACCTCGCTATGTACCAAGTTTTACATATTATCAAGAAATGAGACCTCGCTATGTACCAAGTTTTACATATTATCAAGAAATGAGACCTCGCTATGTACCAAGTTTTACATATTATCAAGAAATGAGACCTCGCTATGTACCAAGTTTTACATATTATCAAGAAATGAGACCTCGCTATGTACCAAGTTTTACATATTATCAAGAAATGAGACCTCGCTATGTACCAAGTTTTACATATTATCAAGAAATGAGACCTCGCTATGTACCAAGTTTTACATATTATCAAGAAATGAGACCTCGCTATGTACCAAGTTTTACATATTATCAAGAAATGAGACCTCGCTATGTACCAAGTTTTACATATTATCAAGAAATGAGACCTCGCTATGTACCAAGTTTTACATATTATCAAGAAATGAGACCTCGCTATGTACCAAGTTTTACATATTATCAAGAAATGAGACCTCGCTATGTACCAAGTTTTACATATTATCAAGAAATGAGACCTCGCTATGTACCAAGTTTTACATATTATCAAGAAATGAGACCTCGCTATGTACCAAGTTTTACATATTATCAAGAAATGAGACCTCGCTATGTACCAAGTTTTACATATTATCAAGAAATGAGACCTCGCTATGTACCAAGTTTTACATATTATCAAGAAATGAGACCTCGCTATGTACCAAGTTTTACATATTATCAAGAAATGAGACCTCGCTATGTACCAAGTTTTACATATTATCAAGAAATGAGACCTCGCTATGTACCAAGTTTTACATATTATCAAGAAATGAGACCTCGCTATGTACCAAGTTTTACATATTATCAAGAAATGAGACCTCGCTATGTACCAAGTTTTACATATTATCAAGAAAAAACATATTTTAAGATCACTTTATCACATTAACCTATGAACCGATTCAGCTCATAAGAAGAACCTAAAAATTCATTATTGTTACTTTTATGTACCTATCAAATTTCATGAGATGATTCTCATTTAACTTACCCCCGTCATTTAACTTTCTGACCAGACTTGACGTGATCAAAGAATAACTATTATCCGGCAGTTAACATATTGACCAGAGACCATAGTAGATGATGCCGCTAAACTAGTTATATAAATGTCAGTCAAATAAGCAATCCTTTGATAAATATAATTTGCTGCTTAAATTCAAATCCAAAATTTATTAGGATATGGTAAATTAATCATAAATTTCTGGAAAATTGAATGCGGATAGCAGACAGTGACATCACTGAGGATCCCAAACGAGTCTTTGGCTGGAACAACCTTGTTCTAATTTATTAATGCAACAATGGCAGAGAGTAACGATTTACAGTATATGGTATAACCAAAATATAAATAAAGATATATCAGGAAAAATTTGATATATATAGTCTGGCCAAATAAAGCTTCTTGTTTTTTTTACACGCCTGCACAAAAAAGGAGTGTAATATTTTTTGGGTTAATGTATGTATGTGACTTTATTTATTCAACCATAACTTTTAAATGCCTTAATAGATTTGGGTATAGTAAGAATGCTTACATCATCCCTACTCTATTTAAAAAAAAGAAGTTTTTTAATGGTTTTTTCTTTTAATTAGATGGTTTGCTTGTTTTATTCTTCAATCGATCTTACACACAAGATAATTTTAGTTGTTTTACTGTTTTAAATGTACAGCAAATGGTAAGGCGGAACTCTAAAAAAACGAGTTATGAATATCGATTAGAAAAATTATAAATTGAAATAATTTACTCGGCTCGTCACTACTCGTTCAGACTATTTTTTAATTAAGGAAATACTAAATCTTCTTCATTACCATATTAACCATTATTTTGACGTTATTTACCATTTTTAGAATCCCGTCCGTGATCCAA
Organism: Alsophila aescularia; assembly: GCA_946251855.1. Taxonomy (NCBI): domain Eukaryota; kingdom Metazoa; phylum Arthropoda; class Insecta; order Lepidoptera; family Geometridae; genus Alsophila; species Alsophila aescularia. The sequence continues at coordinate 403,359 of OX276373.1, read as the reverse complement.
ATTTTTCTTTTAGAAAATCATTACATATGTTCTTGTTATCCAGTCGCTTCTTACGCGTGCGCACGCGCAGTATGCGCGTGGTCGTGTGCGTGGTAGCTTTTTCGCGTGCGAGCAAGGTAGTAGGAACATATCTAATGGCATCATGCTAAAATTATGAAAACATTATTTTGTAGTTGCTTTTCTTATCTAACTATTAGTTATAACTTCTACTTTTCAAATGTAATCATCATTAGTCTGTACTCGTACTTGTCCACTGCTGGATGAAGGCTTCTCCAAATGCACGCTACTGAGATCAGCTCTTCTCACTCCACTTGGCGACAGGGCGCCCTACGCTACATTTGCCTAAACGTGGTGTCCACTCAAGAACTTGTCTACTCTAATGTTTATAAGTTCTTCGGGAAATGTGACTAGACCAATGCCACTTTAGCTTTAGTTATCTGTCGGCTAACTTCATTACGAATTTTGTTCTTCAGAGAAACTCCAAGCATAGTTCTCTCCATAGCTCGCTGAACGACCCTAAATTTGTGGACTAGTCCGTAAGTGTCCACGTTTGGGCTCCGTAGGTCATAACTGGTAAGACGCACTGGTTCAAGACTGTTTTCTCGAGCCAAACTTGCTGAATGCTGCCCAACCTATCTGAATTCTTCTATTGGCTTCCATCTCAAAGTTGTGCCTACCTAAATGCAATATTTGCCCAAGGTAAACATATTTTTGGATAACTTTAAGAGGCAGACCATCGACTGCAAGTTAAGGACGATGCGGTTAAGGGTCAATAAGATCATTAATTGGTTATGATCATGCCGACACCGATGCATCGAGAAGTATCACCAGGCTGGTCGACTGCTCTGTAAGGGCGATATCATCAAGTGTGAGATGTTCTCAACATTGATATTAATGCCTCCTCCTCCTTTCCACTCCAGAGTCTTATACATATCTTAGAGGGCATTAGTGAACAGTTTCGAGGATATGACATCCCTTTGTCTCATAGAGACATTTCCATACCGCCCATCCACTTTACTACGCTGCAAAGACTCCAGAACCGCCCAGGTTTCAACAGAATCGAAGGCCTTTTCATAGTCCACAAAAACAAGAAACAGGGGCTGGTTATAATCTTCAGTTCTGCCTCACTGTGTATATCTAGTCTATGGTGTCAAATCCCCCTGGCCAGTAGGCCGGGAGTGAAGTGAGTGAGTGCAGGAGGCTGAAATATACTACTATTTTTACAAGAAAAGAATCCATTATACAGATAGGTATTTTTTAATGCCGATGTTAGCAGGTTTAAGTTTTCACAGTTTTGGCTAGCTGGGATTCGTCATGTCTACTTGTGAGATGATTTAAGATGACCCTCGTAAACAACTTCTGACTCGTAAAGACGTGTCTCAGGAGTTAAATATATCGGTAGTTCTATAAAAGAATTTTGTCCCCTTCATAAAGAAGAGTGGGAAAACTTTTTCCACCATTGTATACGGTGCTAAACAATCCCTGGAGTTCTCTAACTGCGGGTTTTCCCTGCTTTTAGGAGCTTTAAAGTTATTCCGTCCTCTTCGGTGGCCTTTCCATTCTTATCTTAAGTTGTTTGAGCGCCACCTTAATTTCGTCTAGGCTGACGTCGGGCAGTTCGTCAGTGTAGTGGTGAGTCAGTATTGCGCGGAAATTTTTTGTGCTAGTATCAGGTCTAGAAGTATGCGGGTATCGGGTCTAGAAGTATGCAAGTCGAACAATCGACCATAGAAGTCTTCGATCTCAGAAAGGATTTTCTGCTTAGAGACGATGACGGTAGTGCCATTACTGCTTTTGTGCTTCGTCAGATCTTCATGACCTTCCAACTTGGAAAATAGAGCAGTCTTTGGTATGAGACGCTACTTGCGTAAACATCCTTGCATGCCGTCTCATCACAAAATATGGCTGGTACAGCGGCTGAAGCAGAGAAGAGCCTCAAAAGGTGCAAATATAGTCTAGAAAACGGGTATTATATTTAAACTTTTTGTTAAGCAGCTAAGGCCCTGGGGGCAAGGAGATAATCAAATTTATGAAGAACTATCGGAGCATCGGAACATATAGCACTGAAGCGTGGTTGCTAACTATTGATCTCATACACAAGCTAAGAGTTACGCAGCGTGCAATGGAGACAGCTATGCTCGGTGTTTCACTACGTGATAGAATCCGAAATGAGGAAATCCGTAGAAGAACCAAGGTTAGCTCTCAGAGTTTGCTAATTGAAGTGGCAATGGGCAGTCCATACAGTTCGCCGAACCAACAACCGCTGGGGAATACAGGTTCTCGAATGACGACCACGAACAAGCAAGCGAAGTGTGGGAAGATCCCCCACACTATGGACCGATGACATTGTAGCCATCGCAGGAAGGAGGTGGCACAAGATCGCTCGTCATGGTGCTCTTTGGGGGAAGCCTACGTTCAGCAGTGGACTTCTAAAGACTGACATGCTGATGATGATGGTGATGATCGGAGTATCTGGTCAAAGCAAAACGTGAACAGAATGCTGACCTATTATTTTTGCCTCATGACTTGGCTTTGCCATACAACTTCACGTTGCCTACTGGTAGGGTAGGGACTATGTTTAGTTTTAAGTTAATTATAGATTAGCATATTTAAATTATGTTAATTTAATTGCTTAAGCATTTATGCACTTAGATGTTAATTAAAAAATGTATTATTATTATTATGTAACTACATTAAATATGTTAAATCTAACATATATTTGTTAAAAGTTGTACATCGCCCGATAGTTAGCAATAATATAGTTTACAAAAGAATAATGAGGTGCGCTTGTACAAGTCTAAATATGGTTTTACAAATTATTTAAGAGGATGGAGATACAATTATGGTTTGAAAATCACAAATTGCCTGGGATTGGCCAATCGGCTGCTTAAACGGCGATAAATCGATGTAAGCCCTATCACATTGGCTCTCTTGGATGCCCGGCCTTGGTTTTTATAGGTGTCACATTAGTTCACGGCAGAAGGCGGGTGTGATCCCACGCGATTTCACATTGATCATTTATCTCACGATTACGCAATCTACCGATTTTTGTACCCAACTGGTTTAAAAGATTAATCTTTAATCTGACCTTAGAAGATTCATTTAGTAGATATTTGTAAACTGTTTAAAAAATCCGCTCTTGTTTATTGACTCGTAACACAGATGAACTTTATTACAAACAATTTAAATTCTGCTAAGATTTATTTTATATCTAAGGATGCTCTGATAAATACTTTGTCGTTGATGGGTGGTAATTTAATTCAATAAAGTATTATTTATTGCACCTATAAGTATAATTAAAAGTTAAAGGTTTGTTGCGTTAAGCATATAAAAAACTCACGGTGATGGGTGCGAGTAGGTATCATAAATGAAGCAAATGTGAACTAGTTTCGTTTCCGTTGTAGTAATTAAAGGATATCAAAAATAATTTGAGAAATTATAGACCATCTTAAAGTATGGAACTCATTTAGTTTTTTTTTATCACTGTCTAGGCAATCGTTTAACCACGATCTCACCTGATGGAAAGCGATGATGTGGTCGAAGGACACATACATTTAAGGTGCAACGTTTCGCTCAGCGCACCAAATTCAAATTTTCTTGCGTTTTTTGTCAGTTACAGCTTAATTACGCATCGTGGGTTCATGAAAACTTATTTTGCGGCAATAAATGGGTTGGTTCAAGAAATTACGGTTAAAATAATCACCTGCAAGCTACAATACAAAACAAGATTTGAGTGATCTTGTAGAGAAGTTGCAATCGAAAATCAGGATCAATGTGCAACCTAACATGATCAAAGATATTTACCGCATCAGCCAAACTGAACGAGGAAAGGCCCTTAGTGGTTGACTTCACAACTTCCATAATGAAGGATAACACTCTGCAGGCAGTCAAAAAATATAATGCAGCCAACACAACTGATAGGTTGAACACTAGCATCTTAGGAATAGAAGGCAAAAAGTCTCCAGTGTTTGTGTCAGAATTCCTGACACCGAAAGCTAAGAGACTCTATTTTCTGGCGCGCGATGTTGCCAGGACCTGTAGGTTTGACTTTTGTTGGTCAAAAAATGGCAGGATTTTCTTGCGTAAAGCTGAAGGATCGGGCCCAATAATCGTCACTAATGAACAGCAGCTTGATGACCTAAAACAAAAAAACTGATTAGTAAATATAGTGAACTAAACATATTTAGCTATATAATTAATGTTAAGTCTTTTGTAACTTTAGTAAATTGTTGTAAATACAGTGCTTCACAGCACTCAGTCATCCTGCCTCATATAATCTTACAAACACTCGTTAACAAACACATATACACACGCACTCACACAAAAAATGACAGATCGATAATAAACCTTACCCAGAAAGATGTAAGTTGTAAGTTTAATAAAAGTTTACCAGCAGCCTCAATAAGTACCCATATAACTAATAATAAATATAATGGATAATAGTCTACAAGATATTTTGTGCAGCCTTATAGATGACTTTACCATCGCCAGAGCTAAGTTGTGCCAACCAGAATCATATCTAACATTAATTTCTACTAATGATAATATTATGTCGATTAACATACTCACGATGAATATTAGAAGCATAAATAAGAACTTTGTCGGCTTAGAACTACTATTGCACCGACTCGGCTTTCAGTGTGAAATCATAATACTTACCGAATGCTGGATTGAAGACAACAAACCTTTTCCTGTATTAAATAACTATAGTTCTGCATTTACAAAAAAATTGCATTAATAAAAATGGTGGCGTTATTGTGTACTCGAAAACTAACATTGAGTTGGTAATAGAAGAACCCAATTTTACAGATGCAAACTGTCTTTTGATCAAAATTGGCTGTAATATTGCAATAATAGCACTGTACAGGTCTCCTTTGTTCTCTAACACGGAGCCATTTCTAAATTCTTTAGATCATATTCTGACGTCTTGTAAAAAATATCAAAAAATATAGACAATACAGACAGACATTCTGCTACCTATTTGGAGTTAATGGCTGCTCACGGACTTCTGCCTAGCCACGATATGCCAACACGGGGAATAAGTTGTTTGGACCATGTAATGCTAAAATCTAAATGTCAGTGCACAACACTTGTAATTAACACTTTTGTGACCGATCATTGTCCTGTGCTATTAAACATTAAAAATAAATCAATAAGCTCGAGTAGTTCAAAACAATACACTTCCAAAATTGATCTTCTCAAAATCAGTCAAGAAATAAAAACGCTAAATTTTGCTGATGTATTTCTATCACTTGACGCTAATATAGCAGGAGAACTCTTTATGAACAAAATAATTGATACTATCAAAGTAAACACCCGCTTATTTAAAGTGCCACGCAACCAGCGTAATATTAAACCATGGATTACGGCGGGTATTCTTCGTTGCATCCGAACTCGTGATAAAATGCATCTTCGTTTAAAGGAAACTCCTAAGAATCAAACCCTCAAAGTAACCTATTCAAGATATAGAAATTACTGCACTTACTTGATAAAGAAACTTAAAATTGATTATCAAAAAGCTGAGTTAGAAAAAAACAAAAATAATGTAAAAAAAACATGGGAAACAATAAAGATAATTACAGGGACAGTTAAAGAAAAAAAGAGTAATGATATTCTATTAAGGGCCAAAGACAGTCCCCTTGACTCCATTAACTACGTAAATAATTATTTTGCTAACGTGGGTAAAACTCTTGCTAATAAAATACAAGGAAGCTCTCATTCTGACTCCAATAAAAGTCTTACGCAACATCCATCCCAGGTTAACTCTATTGGTTTATTAGGAACTAATGATAATGAAGTTTTGAGCATAATCTTTGGTCTAAAGAACGACTGTGCTGTTGGTTTTGATGGCGTTTCATCAAAAGTTATCAAACAGTCTGCAACTATTTTGGTTCCCATTATTACACATATCTGTAATTTAAGCCTGTCTTCTGGTTCCTTCCCACGCATTTTCAAAACGTCCATAATCACACCGATCCATAAGAGTGGTAACAGAGAATGTGTTGAAAACTACAGGCCAATATCGATTCTACCATCTATTTCAAAAATCTTAGAAAAGATAATTAATAAACGACTTATATCATATCTAGAAAAGTATAATATTCTTTCGTCCTCTCAATTTGGCTTCAGAGCTGGTAGGTCAACGGATAACGCAGTGTTTGAACTGACAAGTTTTATTGTGAGTGAATTGGATAAGAAAAATAAAGTCATAGGAGTATTTTTAGACCTTGCTAAAGCTTTTGACACAGTCTCTGTATCCATACTTGTGAAGAAGCTTGAACTTGCTGGAATACGAGATGGTGCGTTACATTTAATGGCCGATTACTTAAATGGACGTACCCAGAGGACCAAAGTTGGCGATTATACAAGTGAAGAGAAAGAAATAAGTTATGGTGTTCCCCAAGGTAGTGTGTTGGCCCCAAATTTATTCCTAATTTACGTCAACGATCTATTTAATCTAAAGTTAAAACAGTGTAACATATTTTCATATGCAGACGACACTGCGCTTATTTTTGTCGGTAATAGTTGGGAAGAGGCTCGTGCACATGCTGAAGAAGGTCTTAGAACAGTGACTGATTGGTTGCGTGGAAATCTGCTCTCCTTTAATGTAGATAAAACCAATTTCATCACATTTACAAATGCAAGAGGCCGCACACCTATAATTGAAATTAGAGTACATTTGAACTGTGCAGCAGGAAGCTGCAGCTGCCCAAAATTACAATGTGTTCCATATATTAAGTACCTTGGAATAATGATAGACAGAAGACTGACCTGGACTACTTATATTGAGATTCTCAGCAAAAGAGTCAGGAAACTTATATATGTTTTTAAAAATTTGCGTGACGTAGCTGACCGAACGTTGATATTCTATGTGTATAACGCACTTTGCAGATCAATCCTAACTTATTGCAACACATCGTGGGGTGGCGCATGCGGTACCTATATGTTAAAGTTAGAACGTGCTCAACGAGCAGTACTAAAAGTAGCAACTTTTAGACCATTTAGGTTTCCAACCGTAGAACTTTACAAAGATTGTGGAGTATTGACTGTTCGACAATTATATATAAAAAACCTTATTCTATTCCAACACAAACAGATTAATGCAATAGAACTAAAATCAAAATTAAAAAACAAAAGAAGAAAAGACAGAGTTTTCTGCAGACCAAAATTTAACACGAAACTAGCCAAACGTCATCAGTCTTTTCTCGGCCCTTATTTGTATAATAACGCATGTAAATCAATAAATAATCTAGCATCAATTAATATCAGAGACGCGAAACTAGCCCTGGACAATTGGCTGAAAAACCTTAACCATGACGAAACCGAATTATTACTGAAGGTGGTTTTGGTATGATCGTCAGAAATATACTTATAAAACAAACACGCATACTCACACACAAACACACACACACACACACACACACACACTCACACTCACACACCCTATCACACATACACACTCTCAAACTCAAACTCAAACAAGCGCTAGTATGATTATAAGAGAAATGTTGTAAGTACTCACCTTAATTTAACTTGCCGTTTTAACTTGTATATTGTATTTTTTCAGAAGAAATGGTTGTTTATTTATATTGGCTATATTGTAAATTTGAAGGGTATGCAGACCTACGACACAAGAAATTATTCTTAGTGTAGGTTCTGCACGTCACTACAACGCACACAAGTCATTTAAGTAAGAATTACTTCTGAATTTATTGTAAATTGTACGTGTATTTTGAGTAATAAGTTATTATTATTATTATTATTATTATTAATACAGCTACAATTGTCAATAACCTAATTTCCATCTTGGTTTTTGGTTTATTGACAAATGTACTTATACTAGCTTTAACCTTGATTTTTTGGTTGGTGGAATTTTATGATACAACCTATTTATTGCCGCAAAATAAGTTTTCATGAACCCACGATGAGTAATAGAGCTGTAATTGACAAAAAACGCAAGAAAATTTGAATTTGGCGCGCTGAGCGAAACGTTGCACCTTAAGTGCACAAGTTTTGTCTAAATTATTGTTATTCCGGCATATATTATGTTTTTTTTTAATATTGTGACAAATAAAAATATTTAAATAAAAGGGACAATTCCACACCAATTACCTAGCTAGGATACCCTGTAATATGGGCACTAGATAACGGATAAACATACATAAATACGAATATAACATCATGACTCGGATACAAACATTTCTGCTCATCACACAAATGATTGCACCTTGCAGGATTCGAACCCGCGACCGTTTTGTTTCATTCCTAGGGTCTCTAGCCACTAGACCAACCGGCCGTCAAACCGTAAAAAAACCGTAAAGGTCGTGATGTGTTCAATAAAGAGTTATTGTATTGTATTGTATGTCTAAGTTAAACGATTTTAAGCGAGTATTCAATTTCAAGCCAGGACCATTTAAAATAATCAGAAAACCATGTTATATAGGCTAGTATTTAGACAAATGCTCTGAGTTATTCGATTCGATCTTCACCTCTGGAGCCATCGTGATGCTATGCAGTCCGACGCTCTTTGGCCGACCTTAGCATTTGATGCGGCACCTCAGCTTAGCGTTTTGTACATGCGCAGTGTATTTATAAGCAGTATCTGAGCAGGCGTTATTTTTGTAGTTCGAATCGAACACTGCTGAAGCTCTGGTTCCGTATTTAATGAAAAATGGGTTTGTATTTATTTATATAAAATCGACTTTTTTATACATCATTAGTTTAAATTTTGAAGATTAGAAGTTTTAATTTGATATTTTCATTTACCTACTATACTCGTAGTCCGAGAAGAAACTAGATTTTGATAATCAACCATTTAAGTTTATTTATACGCACAACATTAGCTGCTGCATTATGAATGTCTTGGAAGCAGCAGCATAACATTAATGATTCACGGTCAGCGTCAGTCAGCAGCAGTTTAGGATCAGCTACCATCCACTACTGATACGCATTGTCTCCAAACGCTTTGTACAGCTCACTCGCTTGTGATAAATGTGGCCCGCGTGGCCTACAAATGCCTAAGCACAGCTGAAAGGTGTCTTTAGTTGCGAAGAGGTTTGTTGAACACTGCTATGCCTAAGCTTAGATTTATGGTCATGGAACATTACTTAATAGCTATCAATAGCTCTTCTAAATACCAAGGTATTTAATCCCAGATCCCCTCCATACTAAGGTTGTCTAGAAGAGATCGCTGTTTAGCGACAAGACCGCCAATTGTACTCTTTAATTTATAAATTATATCATTGCTTGTATTATTTTTATAAAGTACAATAAAGTGTAATTGTATTGTATTGTATATCAGGTCAGCGTTATAAATTTGCATTTTTTTTGTATGTTATTTACAGAGTGTTTTTTTTGAGATGAGGCAGTAAGTGTGGGTACCTTTATCATCGTAGCTACAGATAACGTTCTAAGGAGACTGTCCTTAACCTTCAAAGATAATTCGGCCAGCATACAAATATTTGGAAAAAAAAACATTCATCGATTAAATGGGTCATTTACACAAAACCTTTTTTTGATGCCAATAGATCATATTTATTATGAGGATTAAATGTCTCAACAGGACCAACTGAGGTTAGAGTACTAGGAATGACGGAAATAGCTGAAAACTTTCCATACATTTTGTACGAAATTAATGTAATAAATAAAATAAAATTGTAACATCGCTCGAATACAAACTGTCCATAGTTAAAAAAAACTACTTAAACATCTATTAGCGGCCAGAAAAAATAACGAAAAGAAACATAGAATTTATTCCTAGTACTCTAACCTCAATTTGTATGGCAGATATTTCTGATCCGTATAAGGAACAGGATTGATTGGCATCAAAAAATGTTTTGGAGCAAACTGACCATTTCCTTGATAACTATTTTTTTTCTAAAACCTGTGAATGCATGTCAAAATGTTTCTAAAATTATGGACAGTCTCCTAAAATCCTTTTAGTGTAGCTAAAACAGTTAAAAAACCTGCCCTACCCTCTATAGGCTGGTTTTTTGGGGCATCTCAAAAAACCATCCTGTATATTAGTGACCTCTAAATATGGTAATGCTATATTATTCTTCACACCTTCCCATAATAGTCCGTCGCCCAATATTGCAGTGTTTTTCTGAGTTTCGATTTGAATGCACTGTTTGGCTATTGTCATACCACATATTGTCACATCATCTTTACTGTGGTTATACTATACAAATTATACCTTACAATAAACTATGATAACCACAATCCTCATCACAATGAGCTTATGATTATATACTACCTAGTAAACTTATATTTTCAGGAAAAAGCGTATAATAACAAAAAGTTATTTTACAAGAAAAAAATAACTTCTACACAAAACTATAATAGGAACCAGCAGCATTCAGATCATAGTCGCCTTTACCAAACATTGTACGAAGTCAAACAACATTCACCAAACATTGTACCTAATGTTCTGTAAGGAATGCGATATTCATATTAAAAAAAAGATTGTGTCATTGTATAACGACATTGTGACCTAGAGTCAGATCTCAAGTGGCTGTAAATCCGCTGGTAGAGTGATTGAATCGGTTGATCAAAGGGGACCATTAAAGGGGTTCCTCAGAAACTCTTCAACTCAAGTCACCTCCCCACACTACACAGTCCTATGAAAAGTCATTCACAGTAAAAGCTTTATGTGTAAAGATATCTTTTTAGGTGCAATAAAGTATTATCTATCTATCTAAATAAGAATAAGGAGATTAAAAATAACTCATAGGTACAAAAAAAAGCTTTTAATTTGTAACATTCAAAAACAAAGAGAATCGTATGTATTGAAGCCGTTACATACTCCCGTCTACGATTGAAGCTAATACATATTAGATATTCTGTGGCACTACTTTATTCATCAGTAACAGATAGATAATAGATCAGTCATTATTGACATTCGGGTTTATTATATTTCGCGCCTAGTCCTCTAGATTGATATATAAACACGTATCACCACCCGGTAGTATCACCACCCGGTCTCATTATTTTATGCACAAGTTGAGAGTAAAAAGTTTATGAAAACCTCCTTGCTCTATTGTTTTAATAGAGCAAGGAGGTTTTCATAAACTTCCCGTATTTTCCTATTTCAAGTTATGTCATTCGCATAATCTGTGCTCACATTTGTACACGGAATAAAAATATTTTATTAAGTTTTATTGTTTTTAGAGTGTTTCTACGAAGTTAAATAGGCAAATATGTATAAATGTGTAAAATAAACATTCCAAAATATATATAATGGGATATCAAGAAAGCAGGCAGTGTGCGCCTGTAGATATGATGACTATTTCCTTCTGCAATACATTATAGCCAGGTATTTTTCTTTGGATGAAGTTCCAGTTTTTTGATGTTTTCACATCTTGAAAAAGCGTATTTACGCTACGATGAGAATGCCATCTGACCTGTCCGGACTGACCAGTCTGGGACTGGCGTTACTTCCGCTGTGGAAAGAAGGCCTAATCTGATATTATTATCTTGGCTTGCGTTCTTTTCATTGGGAAATTAATCTTGCCATAGAAATATAACAAGCGGTTCTTGCTCTGTAGTTACAATCGTTTACTTTTACCTATAAATTACATATATATATAAATACATTATTATTCGTAAATTACATGTTTGACTTAAGTCGTAGAACATAACATATGAAGTACTTACGTGACACTGGTAAACGACTTACCGAAATATTTTGTATAACATTGAATTGTCATCATGATAATATTTGTAAATAATTACGATTTTATTCCATGTTTGATTATTTAGTCCTAAAATAACACATGAAGTATTTACGTGGCACTGAGTTCAAACGAGATTAGCGAGATAACCGAGGATAAAATCAAGGAGCCTCACCAAGGACCTTGTGTTTTTTAACAGATCTAGATCCCGCAGTTCTCTCATTTTAAGATGTATATCCGATAAGCTAAATACTTGGATGAGCAGCAGCCGCGTGAACAAGCTGGGTTTAGAAAGGGTTATTCTACAACTGACCACATATTCACACTAACTCAGTGCATTGAAAAATGCGTTGAACATAACAAAATTATGTATCTTGCGTTTGTAGATTATACTAAGGCCTTTGACTCTATTTCGCACGCACACTTGTGGAAAAGTTTAGAAGAATAAGGTATTCAAGCAAAATATATTAATACCTTAAAAAACATCTACAATAATTCTTCTGCTAAAATAAAACTGGAAACAATTAGCTCCCGATTCGAAATTAAAAGGGGTGTCAAGCAAGGAGACCCTATCTCTTCCAAGCTATTCACTGCTATTCTTGAGACCATGTTTAGGAAACTGGAGTGGCACAACCATGGACTCAACATCAATGGAGAACGACTCTCTCTCACTCATCTTCGCTTCGCAGATGACATAGTACTTCTCGGGGAAAATTATGAGAGTCTACAGTCTATGATAAACATGGTGGATAAGGCAAGTCAAGAAAAAGGCTTACACATGAATCTATCAAAAACAAAGGCGATGACAAATGGAGAACAGAAACCGATACTTGCGAGTGAATATATCGAATATGTTAGCGACTACATCTATCTTGGACAGATAATTTCTTTTAAGGAGGCCTCAAACAAGGAAATTGACAGGAGGATTGCCATATCCTGGAAAAGGTAGTGGATGCACAAAGACGTATTTAAAATTAACCTTCCAATACGTCTCAAAAAAAAGCTAATGGATAATACCATCATATCTCTATGGATGCCACAGTTGGGCACTAACTAAGAGCTTAGTAGTGAAAATAGCCACTTTCTAAAGAGCTACAGAAAGGTCGATGCTGGGTATCAAACTAATCGATAGAGTAAGAAACCGAGACATCAGGGAGAAAACCAAAGTGATCGATGCTGTAAGCATGCTCTGTCGACTAAAATGGAAGTGGGCTGATCACACCAAAAAAGAGATGGTGCGACGACATTGTCGAAGCAGCAGGCAGAACGTGGACGAGACTCGCCCAAGATAGACGTGCTTGGCAGCAGATGGAGGAGGCCTACGCCCATATTTGGGTGCCCGAACATATCTAATAATTAAACTTTTGTAAATTTAGAATGATTACGAGAAATAAAGGCTTTATTATTATTATTTTATCCGATAAGCTGCAAAGTCATCTTTCCAGCACCCAGGCCACGCAAAGTTCTTGTAGACCGCTTGTACAGTACATAGCCTTAGAAAATGCCTAGAAGGGAATACGTTCAAATATTATACTTGAAGATACCTGCCTGGAGCCAGGGACCAGTATACAAGAATATATTCAGAACTGAGAAAGAATCTTATAACTATACAATGGACAGACTTATCGCTAAAAGCTATGTTTTCCAGTTAATCTTTTGGATGTAAATAAGTCATTTATAATAAGTTATGCCAATGAGAATATATAACATCATTGAGTCCAGCGCAATAGCTTGGAGATCTCGTAAACATGCTGTTAAATTGAACGATAAATTGTCTTAAGAAAATGATAATTATGTTGCAAACTAGAAAACTATTTGATGCATCATCTAAAACAGTTCTAACATTAACTCCACTATATAGAAGCTTACTTCCAAGACTTAATACTGAAGTCTGCTAAAACAGTAGGCAGATCGGGCGGCCGGACACCGATTTAAACAAATGGGGTTATTATTGACAACGAGTGTACCAAAACCTTCGAGCTTCGCCCCAAGTGTGTAGTTGGATGGTGCATTCTGGAGCCGCCAGCGAGTAGCAGCGTGCACGAGGTTTCCTCTTGCAAACTCTCCGGCGAGGAGTCAAAGACACAGCTAAGCACTCTGGTCGTTATTCTGTTTTTATTTTGCATTTATGGGTCTAAGATCCAGTTTGCATCTTCGTAAACATTGTAGTTTGATGTAAAAGCTTTCTAACTCAGCTGATGAGCTATGATTTATTATGACAATTCTAAGAAGTCCTTAATAACCTATACAAGTGAGTGCTATATCGGAGTATACGAATAATGCATTGTGAACATGTATGATAAGCAACTTATTTCACTTATTTTTCTTGGGCTGAAAAGTATCTGCAGTAAACTTCGACTCCTTTTAATTAAATATTATAATAACCATCTCGTCCTTGACCCAAATTATTTCTTTAGAAAATTATTATATATATATATATATATATATATATATATATATATATATATTGACGCTAAGCAGGCGCTAACTGCTATAAAAATCATAAAAATAACCATGTTTATCAAAAATAATCTATCATTTTGAATTTAATATAGACACATCACTAGAATTTGCGAATTGTAAAACTGTTTCGACTTGAAAGATATCTTACGACTGTCACTCACGAGTTGTTTCGTCGAATAATTCAATTCGACCGGTGTTCGGAGGTTAAAGACGTCCATCCTCGGGAGTTTGCGCAGCGAGGGCGTGACGTGAACTGCGGACCACCGCACGTGTCGTTCATTACGTCAGTGGCGCTGGCGGCGAGGGTGCTGCAGGCGGGGGAGCCCAAGCCTAGATGAAGACTCACTTACGCACGCACCATTTTCACTGTTGTCGCTGGCGTACACAAATAGTTTAGGGTCCTCACACCAGTTGTCGACAGTGTCCACCTCGCGGAGAAACGGCTCACTTTCGGTGTTTCGACTTTAATTGATCTTTCAGACACGTTTTTTTTTCTAAGGACCAATTCCTGACTAGTGCCTCGATTTATTACAATTCCAAGATCATACCTATATCTTACCCATGACATCTATTATAGACCAAATCATACAAGATGACGTTTCATATTCGATCACGCTGCAGTCCGTTGCCTGAATTGAAGATATCCTGGGAGCTCGTACTCTGTGCTGCGCGAGATTTCTTGCGGATGGCGTATGACGTCATTGCGACAATTGCCGAACGGTTTCACGAAGATATTGTACCGTGACGTTAGATTGCCTTGCGCTGACTGACTGTGCCTATAGAAGTAAAACATCTTTTGAGTAATTTTTTACGGGCACATTAGAGCGCGTTTAGGGCAAACCTAAACTTCTACCTTTTAACCTCTTCATTATATTATCTACTTCCTCTTTAATATAATTGCCTATATCTGTTAATGTACCAGGAAGAGATACGGAATCTATAAAATAGCCTCAACAACTCAGTCTGAATTTTGATCTTATTTTTTTATTTATTTTGATGTCAACTAATTGCTAAGTTAGTATGACCTGCGGGCCTGATTTATTAATACCATATTATGGTGCCTGGTTTTTGTTCATTTAAACAATATTACGTCGCAGCTGGTAGCTTTTGTGTAACACTTCCTTCAATTTGTTCTATTATCAGTAGATATTGATACATAAAAAAAAATATGAAAAACTGTGTGTATCATATGTGTTTAATTATTATTTTTGCGAATATTCATAGAGTTAATATTCATCTTACCGCCAGACAGAGATCACGAATTAAATCAGAATTTTAATGTTTTTATTTCATTAATAATGGCTGATAGACACACAAGAAATATAATCGGGATGATTATTACCCGTGAGTCATTTCCTCCTGACCTGACGTCAAATAAGGAATGATGGGTTCAACTGAGATCAAAACCACTGAAATGTCTAGTGATGTACCGTGTGTATCATACCCGTATGCACGCGCGTAGACATTCGCGCCGATATTTGTCATGAGGTGACGTTTCGTCAGTGTGGCAACTTGAGTATGGGGCTGTTTGCCACATAATTATCGCTTGGAGACAAATAACCTTGCTATTCTCGAAGATACAGGCTTCCCCGAGTCTAGTTTCGGGAATAACAGATCCATTGTGTTTTTTGTAATTCTACAGCCTTTTTGATATCTAATAACAATGTACTTATGTGTCAAATATCTTGTAATGGCTATGTAAATAAAGATTTTTATTATTATTATATTATAACCTCTCGGTGTTTTAGATATATACGTCGAAAACTCAACGGTTACTCGGTGCCTAGTCTTCATATCGTATAGTGATCCGGACGTTTTAGCCGTTGATTCGATTACACTAATAAGATGTTATTTTATTCAGTTATTTAAGCCATTCCACCTTTGTTTTCTTACAACACTGATTGAAGACTCCTGTTTCGCGTACTGTGACCCAACTTTTTTCTTCTTTTATTTAGCAATGTATTCGTATTATTGTCAAAGAGAAGCTATTCCGGATCGCATCTTGATATTTTAATAGATATTATAATCTTGATACTGTATATACTGTGAGATGGTGGAACTTTTATTAGAAGACTGTCAAGTAGTAAGATTTCAATATCGACAGTTATTTATTTTTTGAACTCTTTAGTTTGATTAAGGCTCCTAATATAGGACCATGGAATAGAAGGAACAATTAAAGGACCTTAATTCAATGCCTTCAGGTTGCCGATGATAGGTAACAGTATTTTTTAAATTATTACTTCGTTCGAAGCTTACAGTAGCACATGGGATATTAACTTTGTTTTGGATAATTTCAATGATAATTTCTAATTAGGAGTTTTTTGTCTGAGCTACATTTTTGAATGAAGCTGTTTGATATTTTTAGCTCTGCCGATGATTATAATTATATTATGATAGTTTCCGATCATTTTTTAAGTTTGTCTATAAAAATGATAATGTTGATATATTGCCTTACCGTATCACGATGAAATTTCAGATATGTATTATGGTAGATATCATATTTCACACATGGATAAGCGTGTGTTATAGTTAGATATTTTATTATTATTATTATTTTTCGTCAATACGCTCAGCTGAAAAGCTCTTATATTGTTGTATTGTTCATCGTTTTTTAATGGAAGTCTAAAGATCTATTATATATGTATTAATAAGCCTCGCAAACTGGTAGTTGTGCAAATATTTAATTAAAAGCAATCTGGATGAGAGCGGGATTTAAATAAAAATAAATAAATAATGAAGTAAATTTAAGAATTAAAACGATAATGGTGACACAATCTCAAGAATATCGGTTATTGGTCTCAATATGTTATATTAGTAGACAAAATTCTAAGGTTAATTGTTCATTAACGTTATCACAAATTAATTAGTGATAAAAATGTACTGTGAAGACCTGAACTGAACTGACTGTGAACTTACCTGTAAGTGAAGTTATATCATAATTATAGGAGCGCCTAGTCCGAAGAGGCTGATAGCCCACCCTCCCTATATTGCATATTCCCAGTCTAAAGACTCTAGCGGTAATATTATCAATGACAGCAGGTTTTTCCAGCTCTAAACAAAATGACATAACTAGAAATAGGAAAATACGAGAAGGTTCGAGCAAGGAGGTTTTCTTCAACTTTTTATTCTAATCTTGTGCATACGATGGTGAGACCGGGTGGCGATACTACATGTGTTTATATATCAATCTCTTCGGACTAGGTGCTCCTATAATTATGATAGAACTTCACTTACAGGTAAGTTCGTTTAATCAGTAATTATTATAGTTTTCACTTGTTTTAGGCATATACAACTGCCACTACTCATGTACTCACGTACTCCAGAAAAAAATTGAATTACGCTTACTGGAGGCAAAATTTTGACGAACGTCGCACTGAGAACATTTTATTATAACCATTTTGGTGCTGATAGCAGTAGTTTGGCAGTAGTAGCATCCATGGAAGTGACGTACATGGACTATTATTTATTCTGTGACTAACGTTAAGAGATGAGATAATGTCAACTTTAGTTCCATGGACGTAACAAACGATAGTAAGTACGGCAAAGCAAATCATCCATATAGATCAATAGTTTTAGGCCAGTATTGTGTAAAGGGAAAACTAAAACAAAAACGAAATGGTCAGTTCCGCTTCATGGAAATCTTTGAACTAATTAATTCTTTTAATACAAATGGCCGGATTTTTTCCGTTTCTTAACTGTTTCGTAGATTTTGCCCGGAGAAATCTACCAAAATCACCATTATTGTGACAACCTAACCACACATAATTAATTATTAAACAAGCTTACATGAAAGTGAAATTACATCATAACTATAAGAGCACCGAGTTCGAAGAGATTTATAGTTAATAGCTAAACACAAGTTTAGTAGTATCGGAACTAGTAGTACTTTTAACGGAAAAATATTTGTCTTAATATTTTCTCGATTTTTTTGGTAAAAACTCGTTCATCATATTCGTTGCTGTATCTGTGACGTCAGGTGCTGCTGCTGGACATTAAAATCACATTTTTAACGTGCCGTGCGTAAAGTTTGTCATTATACCACCATTTTTGAGTTCAGAATCCGGATTTTACGATATGATGTCACGAGGCGGTCCCAGGGATTGGGTTTGTCCTACTAGCCCAGGACCTAAACCTCAGTGACACAGAGTTACAGGAACAATCAGGAACTATTGGAAGCGGCGGCTTACGAAGGTATTCGGTTGGGGTGTACCTTTAGGGGCGCTATAGAAACACTCTGACCAGGTATTCATATATATATATTTAAAAGTCTCATATATATTTTCAATTAACTTATTTATGTATTCTATAATATTATTTCGGTTTTTCCAAAAATCAATATATCAATGACAGTTTATTTGTATTTAGAATGAATAATGACCAACTATCAAAATGAAAAGAAATGGATTATGAAAGAATTAAGAGATCAAAAGAGTATCATTATGAAAGAGGTTTTGACCTCGTCACAATACCCCGCCTCCCCGGAGAAAAAATATATTTTGATAGTAAAAAAAAAAATTTTTTTGTAGTAACGTATGTAAAATTTTGTTGTTATTGGTATCCTAAAACATAAGGTTTATTTAAAAAAAAATATGCTAAGGACAAAAGAAAAAAATAATAGTAGAAGTTAATAATAAAAATATATATAATAAGGGTAATAAAGTTAAAATAGTAAAATAATTAATTAAAATAATGGAAATGCTGAGAAGTCTTTTTAATTTTTAGGTGAACATGTTTATTAACAATGTCAATATACAATTGATTGGATTCCTAGATGCATTCAAATTCATAAATCACACATTCATTCATCATCATTCATAGTCTTATTCCCTTTCCTTGGAAATAAAACTCATAAGAAAGAGGAACCTTATATATATCAATAAGGTCACTCGTGGAACCAATACAGTATAGTGTAGGCTTATTTATACAGTCACTAACCGCTGATCAGGGTGATTATGTGAGTGTATGTGTGTATGTGTATGTGTGGTGAATGTGTGGTGTGTGATGTGTAAATGTATGTATGTGTATATTTATATACAATTAGTTTGCCAAAATGGCTAAATGTGCCTTAGAGTACGACGTGCCTGTAGCACGTGTATGTACATAATAAACGTTGTGTTAGAACGTTAAAATAATATGAGTAAGGTAGGTAGGTAATAGCATATTAAGCAGTAAAATGGTGTGGTACGTCAGCCAAAACGTCAAATTACCAAAAAGATGGCATAAAATTTCACCGGTAAGTAATTTTGTATTTTTTTCTGATATATTATAAGCCAAGCGGATTTCAATTTATACTGGTTACATAGGTCATGAGCGTCATGGAAAAATAAGCACACGTTGATGTCTTTTTGAAAAGTCTCTTTCACTCATTACGCTAAGTACAATAGTCATCCCTGTCTAACAAGAGCACGTGTAAGCTAGTGTTGGGATATCATAAAATACTCTCATGTTGGTACATATCGATATTTCAACCTAATTATTTAGCAAACCGTATCACAAAAGTTATTTTGTTTTTGTACGAATTACAAACTATTACGGAATACGGTTAAAGCTTGAAATGTGGTTAATAGGTACTTGATTGCTTTTAGATGTAAACGAAGATAGAATAAAAATACAATTTTATTTTGTATTAAAATTAATATTTTTTGTAGGTTTGTTGTTATAACTATAGAAGATATGAGTCTGAGAAGTATTAGCCTGATAGATTGACTGACAGAATGATCTCACTTTATAAGGGGGTTTTTTTTGACTACGGAACCCTGAAATCGAAACATTTCTTTCTATGTTAAAGGTTTCCTAGATGCCCTGAGAGTAAAATAAAATGGATAGACGCAACTTGTCGTGGGGAGGAATGGTTTCCCACTAATAATTCATTTGCTCAAGGCACTTCACTGAAGATAATTTTCACGCTAAGAAATACGTAGAAGGTTGATGGATTCAGCTGTACCAACGTTATATTTGCTAATATTGGTATGAACTCTTACAATAATATCACGAATTCCTGATTTTATACAAAAATTTAATGATTTGTTCATTAATATATTGATTTGAAATACTTCTTTCAGATACCGACCAGACAGACCGACTAGATATATTGACGACCGGTTGGTCTCGTGGCTAGTGATCCTAGGTACGTAATCAAACAGACGCGGGTTCGAAACCTACAAGGTGCAATCATTTGTGTGATGAGCAGAAATGTTTATTTCCGAGTCATAGATGTTATAATATTCATACATATATATATATATATATATATATATATATGTATGTTTATCTGTTATCTAGTACCCATAGTACAGGGTATCCTAGTTTGGGGCTAGGTAATTGGTGTGGAATTGTCCCGAATATATTTATTTATTTATTTATTTTATACCCGCTCCATCTATCAGAGACTCGGAACAGAATACCAAACCTCCTTTAGCTGGCACATCATCTAAAAAATTGGTACGTATTGGTGAGAAAATTATTTCTAATAAATTGACTACAATTTAATTGAGACTAAATACAGACAAACACATACCCTGACACACATCCTCACACATATCGTTGGTCAAATCACGAAAAGGTGTATCTGACAAATCATCAATTTTGAGTTAGCTATGCCATCTTAATGCAAAGGCCGCGTTTTATTATGTCACGAAAAGACGTAAATGAAATCCTAATAGAATCTGAGTTATAATATTTTACAAAGAGTCTTAACTACTTTTCCTTTAAGTTACATCACGAATAGGCGCAATGTCAGTTACGTCTATTTATGACAATATTATTTTTTCACGAATAGACGTAATTTAGCAAATAATTAATTTAATTTACAATTAAATGTACACTTTTGGAAGAACAAATTAATAATTTAGCACTCGACGACTTTGTAGTAGACGGCGCTGAAAGAGAACAAGAGATAACAAAACCAGTAAGAAAAAACAAATACAAGGAAGCCAAGCTTTTGCGACAGCAAGGAAAGGAATATATTTCACTGTGTACAAAAAATGTTTCTGGAAAGAAAATTGGTCCTTTTTGCAATTTTGATAACTGTGCAAAAAAGGGATGAATTGATACAGATTTTCGGAGAAACAGTGTGACGATAAATTTATAAATTTGTATTCATTAGCAGATCTTACTTTGCAAAGGGAATACGTAACGAGATATGTAGCAAAAAACCTGTTGGATGAAAAACTGTTTGAACAAAATCTCGGCGTCACTGCACTAATTGTTTCTATTTGCCATTAAATGGCCACGAGGAAAAATGATGCAAGAAAATGTTTCTCAATACGTTGGGAATATCAGTATATTTTGTTGCACAACTATGAATAAGGTATAAAGCACCAGGATAATAGAAAAAGATAAACGTGGAGGGAGACAAAAGGTTTTTCATGTAAGAGACGCTGAGGTGCGATCACTCATTACTGAACACATTAACAGATTTCCACGTGTTGAATCACATTACTGCAGAAAAGATAGTGTTAAATAATACCTTCACCATGATCTATCACTGAGAAAGATGGTTTTTATGTTATTGAAGGAATATAAGCAAACCGTCACTATATCCCTTGTTGACGTTTGGCATATTATAATTTCACTATTTATGACATATTCAAAGACTGTGTGTGCAACGAATGGAATGAAACTATTAGTAGAATGGGTGCATCGGAAATATCAACTTGTCTCTATTATTTCTTGTCAAATTGTTACAGAAAGGGAATAAAAGAAGTATAATTTTTTTCAATGGATGTTCCGCACTGCGATTACGTAATGTTGATCATGACGGTTTCAAGCCGTGAAATTCAATAATGCTTTGCGATAGAGTCGATTTTGCTATGAAAAAAGTGACAATCTGATTGAAGCCAAGTTCTGTAATTGGGCCACAGGTCAGAATAAAATTTCCGTAATGGCAGCAATGCTCTTATATTTCATTAATAACTGTGAATCGATTCAAGAAATTAGTTTGCGTTACTTCTATTCCTTCCACAGACAGAGCGAGGAAGATTCAGTGCATAGCGTAACTGCATTTGCAATGACACAGACTGGAAACATCTTCATCCGTGTCAATTAGAGCCAATCATTAGATTAGCACGCAAAAAACCGTACGAGGTCAAACTTTTTAACTGCGATGATTTAAAAAAAAACAAAGATCTCTCACTGAAACTTAAGTTACTCCATTTAAGAAAAGATGATCAGGCAGGTGATTTGTTAAAGTGGACAGATATGATGGAGCTTAGAGTGGTAAGAAGAACACCTACGTTTTTTTTTTAAAACTAGTTACATAGAGACAGAGTACAGATAAATATAATTCAAGCGTCAAAATGTACAATGGCTGAAGGCTAATGTTGAGGACTTGAATAAATCCCCCAAAGATAATAATGTATCTAAAGAAAAATATGATGACCTTATTAAAATGTGTTGTGGCCTATGTGTTATTCCAGGAACGTAAGTAAATTATGAATTTCGAGAAAAGTTTCCTTCGACTTCTTAAATTTTTTTGTAGAAAGATCTGCGTAAAGATTAAATTCATCGCGGCTTTTTTAAAATTTAATGTGATTTTCTATCCAAATTGATCGCCTTTTACAGTGCGCTAATGAATTTGCATATCAAATTCGAAATCAGAATCGTCGTCTGATGAGCTATCTAATAAATCTAATAGTGAAACTGTATTACTCATATTTTATCCCCCTGTATATAGAAAGCGGTGAAGAAATACGTGTGGCACCTAGAGCGGCCAGCGAGCGAATGAATAATTTCAATATATTATCGTATCTTAGTGTGTGATACCATAAGATGCTATAATATTTTATATGCAGATATCGCAACATCAAATATTATCGTATCTTAGTCGTCTGTGACGCCCTTTAGCCACCGTTCCGCCACTTCCACATCCGCTTGGCGCGGGAGTGGAAATAGAGGCGTGCACATAAGGAGGCCTATACCCAACAGTAGCTTGATGTAGGGTGATATAGACAGAAAGATAGTACCTATCCATTTTAGGCGATCAATCAAAACTCAAAGCTAGTAAAAGTGGGGAAGAATATTTTTTATCTGCTATGTAAACCAAAAACTGATATGACTATATTTTTTATGTACAATGCTCTAGGCTTCTAAGTATCGTTAATCTATTTAAAGAAATTCAACTTTTATTAAGTTTAATTGTTTTCTCGAGTTTATCTCAAAAAGCTTAATATTGCTTGTTGAGATAAACTCATTAAACAAAATCCACACTATTGTGATCGGCCCTGCAGTCCCATCACTATGGTCAGTACATTTCTAGTGCAACCCGTATCTCCTTTGTAGTTTGTGAGTGCGACCTTGAATAGGCTAATCACGGCGCAGTCGTTGCGTTCCCCGCGACCCGTGTTTTGATCCAGAATTTGTGAACTCGAATGCGTACAATAATTCAATGATGCCGGAATCTATAGGGGGTAATCTGTGATAGGACCCCACACATTCCCATTTTTTCTTATCAAATAATAGTACAAGTAAGCTCTATTTTATACGCTTTATTTTAAACTCACTCTCGTGTTTTAATAACCCTCGTTATGCAACCGTTTCATAAACTAGGTACTGTTATCTAACTTCACTTGCATGTATGTAGGTATCTATGTGTGTATATTGATTGCAAAATTCCAAGAATTTTGCAATTAATATTTCACCCACTTCCACTAAAGCTGTCTGCCTGAAATTTGGCACACATGTTTGATTTTTGTGACAGTATACGATTATTAAAATGCCGCCATTTTTTATCAAATATGGCGGACGTTACGAAATGGATATTTATCATTTTCACAGCAATCCCTTTGATATGGGTATCAAATGAAAGGGCTTGATAAGCGAAACACTATAAGTAAAGTGACGTCATCCTAAATTCAATATGGCGGACGTCATAATATGGTGATTTTTAATTTCTATAGTAGTATCCCAATGAATGGGTATAAAATGAAAGGACTAGATGAGCGAAGCACAGTAAGTAAAGTGACGTCATTCTAAATCCAACATGGCTAATACAAAATGTTAAAAAATAATATTGAAATGTTTCAAATGTTTTATCAAATGCAAGGGCTTGTCAAGCGACATTACATGGCTACTGCATAAAAGCTTTTCTTATTTTTATTTATTTTTATTATACTTATTACTTTTAAGAACGGAAGGATCTTGTAAATGAGAATTAAACAATGAGTTTATATATGTTTATATGATTTTAGCATTAACGCCTGCTTAGCGAGAACATATCTAATAATTTTCTAAACGAAAAATTTGTATTACGGACGGGGTTCGAACCCGCATCATTCCATGCCTCTGCGCGTCACATGCCTTTACCAAGTTCAGTTACCGTGAACTACTATTAAAAATGATGCGTGTTCGAACCCAGTCCGTGATTCAAATTTTTCGTTTAGAAAATTATTAGATAGTAGCTGATGCCCGCGGCTTCACACGCGTGATCATTTATCTAGGTTAAAAGTACTCTATGAGCTGTTCCAGGACCTAAAATACGAATATTGGTATATTTGATAAAAAATCCATCATTCGTCAAAAATATTTTATAGATTGCTCGGTTTCTACTAATCGGATTAAGATACCAAGTACACCAGTTTTTAAGTCAAACCCTAAGCTACCCAACAGTGAAAACTGCATTGCAATCGGTCCAGTAGTTTTTACGTGATGCGCGAACAGACATACAGACAAACTAACAAACAAACAGACAGACACGATTTAAAAAAATGTTATAGTCTTGTTCAGTAGCTTATTCTATATACCCTAGACCATTTTAAAAATTATCCTCTTTGTACAGACTATTTCGTTC
Organism: Alsophila aescularia; assembly: GCA_946251855.1. Classification (NCBI taxonomy): domain Eukaryota; kingdom Metazoa; phylum Arthropoda; class Insecta; order Lepidoptera; family Geometridae; genus Alsophila; species Alsophila aescularia. The sequence continues at coordinate 378,438 of OX276373.1, read as the reverse complement.
CTATTGCTTTATTATATGTATAGATAGATAGATAGATTTTTATGTTTATGTTTGTTTTATATGCTCGGAGGGATTTCATCATCTTCAGGACGACGTACATTATACATAGGATTGTTTATGAAGAAAATAGTAAAAATGACGGTAAGCAAATTTTAATATGGAAAATCCCACGTTTATCTACCTAGTTTAATGAAAATAGCGATTGGCCTTTGAAAAACTGATAATTTGTTTCTACTATGTCAATTTTATACAAAGCCAATTGCTGACCTTTCTACAAATGGTAGAGATTATTTTCAGAGGTCATTATTAATTTGAAATGCAGTTAAATATTCAGAACAATTAAATTTGTTAGTAATATTTATGTTTACTGCAAGCTATTTTATATGATCCAAGTTTTTTTAGAGACAGCAACTATAAAAAATGCGTATAATATAAGGCTTATAAATCTTAGGTCATTTAATACGATGAGATAAAAATTTAAGTCAAAAAAGTTTATTACACAAAATTGTTTTATAACAGAATAGTAAAATGTTTTTTTTAACAATTAAGTCCAATATGTTAATACACCCCAGTAACTAATTCCAGTAGCTCTCGTGATTTTTAAATAGCTATCAAAAAAATGGTTTGAAGAAATTTAAAAGATTAATTTTAAGAAAACCTTCTTAGATAAGTACTTGCCCACTGCCCAGCACACGTGGCCTTAAACGTTTTTTAAATTTCATTTCAGGTTTATAAGCCAGTTTTTTTTTATCATGTGTTTTATGATAAAGTAACAAATATAATAAATAATAATAATAATAAGGGGTGCAAGGGAGTCAAATGGGGGAAACTCCAAGCCAACCTCACCTGCACGTGGTGCATCCTGCTTTAAACGAACGAGGCTCTGGCGACCGACAGATAGCAGTATACTCATCACAGGGGGGCTACTTTTAGGGCCCTTAGGCGCGTATGTCTTATCGAGGCCTAGGTAGTACAACCGGCATCAACGCGGAATGTCGGTTCTAGGGCGGCGGCGGAAGAGTGTCTTGCACACCAACGGCGGCGCCTATAGGCTCAGTTAGGAAGCTAACTGCGTGCTCTCCTGCCTTGGACAAGCAAGAGAGCTTTTTCACGTCCAAGAAACCAATATGAAAATGAAACGGATAGCCAATCCCCAAGTGCCCGGCAGCTCCAACAGGAATGCTGATGATGGTAAGCAGATACCTCGCGGAGCCAGGGAAGAGAAGAATCTCCGGGTGGGTGTCCTAAACCATCAAACAACCTACGCTATACAATCGGATTCCGAGAATGAAAATGATGAATATTCAAGTTTCAAGAATAGCCGGAACAGAAGGTATAATTTAAGACCAAGATCCATCACTGATGCAACTTGCATCAGGAGGGCCTTAGCCAGCTCAGGTTTGAGAACCCAGGCTACACAAGAGGACATTGAAGTAACGGGAGTCCAGAAAACACCACCAGCATCTCCGGCGTCAACCACAAGCTTGTTTGATTCCCCTTCATCATCACCACATCATTTTGATGAACTATTCAGAAACTATTCTTCAAATAGTTCATCAGGGTCAGAGGATGTTGTACAGGAGGCAGTCGCCATAAACATTGTACCCACCACTGACTGTACCTGTGCGCGAAAAAAATGAACAAATGATATGAACCAATTTATATGGCGCACCTTTTTAAGACTAACAGAAAATGAAACCAAGACTAGAGCATACTTAGAACAGCTGCATAAACTTTTCATAGAAAATATCCCACAAATGAATGTCTCAAGACAGCGAATAAAAGACCAACGAAGAGCCATAGTTAGGAATAATTTATTACCAGCAGCACACTACAAAAAATAAAACAGGATATTATAAAAGAAGTCGGCCAAGATGGTAGTATAAATCAAAACGAACCCACAACTTGCCATGTTAACACTACACGTCAACCAAACATGTTAATAACGCAATCTACGAGTAGAATGAGATGGACTGATGATATTAACGAGGCCATTATGAAAGCATACTACAGAATTACACAAGTAGAAAAAAATAAGACAGCTTACCGGAAACAATTACACACCAGCATAACTAACCAATTCCCTCAAATTTCTCATGTTACAGAGCAGCGAGTAGCTGATCAAAGAAGAGTGATAGTACATAATAAACTAATACCAGACCAGAAGTTGCAAGAAATTAGGGATGAAATAGAGCGTGAACTAATGTCAGTTATTGAGACAACGAATACAAATAACTCCAACACTCACCAACTTAACGATACTCAAGAAAACATATTGACAACTAATCTACCAGACGGCACATCACTTAGACAGAACAGTCAGGACGTACAAAATTTTAATATAGTTTCTTCACAATTTACTGATACACAATTAAATGACAAAATCAAAAAGGTATTACAAACTACTCTTGAGAAATATATCAACACAAATCCTACAACACGACCGTACATACGTACGGTCGTGTTGTAGGACGACAAAACACTTCAAAAAAGCTATCCTGTATAATAAATTACTTGAACACAGATATTCTCCCTAAACATTTAGACCGTGCCACGGACTTTATAAATACACAAACAATTCAAACATACACAGCGGCCTACACAGTGGCAATCTGCAATGGAGCAAAAATTAAAGAAACATCAGGAACAGCGCAAACCAGCAGGGTTAATATTCCACCCTGGCAAAGAAGGCTACGGACAAAAATAGAAAATTTTAGAAGGGACATAGGTAGACTAACACAGTACATATCAGGTATTAGAAGTAGAAACCTCATAGAACATATCGATTACATTAAAGCCAAATACAAGACACACTCACGATACGAAGAACCTAATTTAACAAATGAACAATTTGTTGACAGTCTAAAACAAAGACTTAACGCCACTAGTAGCCGGTTAAGACGATACACCCACTGCACCTTACGAAAACAGCAAAACACACAATTTAATTCAAATGAAAAAAGATTTTACAGAAACATTTCCACACAAACACAGGACACTTTGAATACTAGAAATTCACCCTTACCAACGCCTGAAAGCATGCACACTTTCTGCTCAAATATATGGAGTAATGAAGTTCAGCATAATGTAGATGCAGATTGGCTAAAATCAGCAGACTTTCAACGAACCGACGAACGTAACGAAATGCAGTTTGAATTAATTCCAGTCCACGTATTCAAAGAGGTCATCAAAAATACTCATAATTGGAAATCACCCGGCACTGATAACATACATAATTACTGGTTTAAAAAGTTTACATCTGCTCATCCATTACTCCACAACCACATTAATAAATTTATCGAATCACCAATAACCATGCCATCTTATCTAACACAGGGTTTTTAATAACTTATATGTTACCAAAAGACTCAGACCGTCTCAACCCAGGTAATTACCGACCCATAACATGTCTGCAAAGCATTTATAAAATAGTACAACAAAAAAGATGCCGTAAACAGTCAAGGCTGCAAAGAACAGTTAATAATAGACGCAGTAGCAATGAAACAGGCCCTCACATGTAAATCAGACCTCATGACAATGTACATCGATGACCGCAATGCATTTTATTCAGTTCCTCACAGTTGGCTAATTCACATCCTCCATCATTACAAAATACACCCGCTCTTAATTTCTTTTCTAGAAAATGCAATGAAGCAATGGACAACAAAACTCAAAGTCAATAACGGTAGTGAAACAATAGAAATAGATGAAATCAACATTAGACGTGGTATCTTTCAAGATGATGCTCTAAGCCCACTATGGTTTTGCCTTGCACTAAACCCTCCATCAAGATTACTTAACGGAACTGGTGAAGGCATTTACCTTTCAAAGGATAGCAATAGTCCAGTTCTAACTCATCTCATGTACATGCATGCCATCAAACTTTACAGCAACAACACGGAATCCTTACACCTTCTTGCTGATATCACAGAAACATTATCTAATGACATAAAGATGCAGTTCGGAATTGACAAATGCAAAACATTCTCCATTCAACAAAACTCCGTCACTCTTAACCCATACACTCTTAATACAGGCAAACAAATGGAACCAATGGATCAAAACAGCTTTTACAAATACCTTGGATTTCAACAGAACTATCAAATTACACATAAAAAAACAAAAACTGAAATCAAACGTAAATTCCAACACAGATTAAATTCTATACTTAAATCTCAGCTAAATGGACGCAACCTTGTAAAATCTATAAACACATTTGCCATACCTGTCCTCACATACACATTTGGGATAATAAATTGGTCGCAGACAGATCTTGTTAAACTACAACGCAACATTAACACATCAATGACTGCACATCGCAAGCACCATCCCCGATCGTGCGTTCAAAGGATGACTCTACCTAGAAAACTAGGTGGTCAGGGGATTCTAGACATTAGCAACCTCGATAACAAGCAAATATCAACACTACGAAAATTATTCACTGAACGTGCTCTAAATTCAACATTACATAAAGCAATAGCACTCTCTGACAAACATTTTACTCCTTTAAATCTAGCCGATAGTACAATACAACGCAAAGAAAGAATCATTGACCCTAAAGAAAAATTAGCTGCATGGGAGCGAAAGTCTCTACATGGAAGACATTACCACGACTTACAGCAACCTTATGTCGACAAGACAGCGTCGAACGCGTGGCTGCAATATGCTTACCATATTGCAGCCACGCGTTCGACGCTCTTCCCTGAGACTGAAGCTTTCATGGTTGCTATACAGGACCAAATCATCGATACCCGCAATTACCAAAAATTCATTATCGCCGACATAATACCAATGACACCTGTAGGAGATGTTGTAGCAGTTCCGAAACAATTCAGCACATCACCGGAGCTTGCAAAGCAATAGTTCAGACAGACTACAAATATAGACATGACCAGGTAGCTTCAATTATCCACCAATTCCTTGCATATAAATACAAACTCATAACTGAAAAAGTACCCTACTATAAATATAAACCACAAACAGTCCTAGAAAACAATAATTACAGACTTTATTGGGACCGAAAAATAATTACCGATAAAACTATACACTACAATAGACCCGATATAACTGTTCTAGACACAACCAATAAACCTGCGTATCTTATAGACATTGCAATATGCAATACTCACAATCTACAAACGACTCATACAGAAAAATAGCGAAGTACACAGACCTTTCAATAGAAATTAGGACACAATGGCAAATCAATAGCACAAGAACAATCCCTATCATCCTATCTACAACAGGTGTCATACCCAACACCCTAACCGCGAGTCTTGAGACACTCCAAATACAGCCTTCAGCATATATACTGCTTCAGAAAGCAGTCATACTAAATACCTTTAGGATAGTCCGGATTTTTTTAAATTTAACGTGGCTTTGGCCCGTGCCATTAAAATACCTCCAATTTCGGAGAGAAAACAGAAGTTTTAAGTAATAATAATAATATAATGATTATTAATGAAAACAATTAAGTATTTACCTCTTTATAAATTTGTAGAAATTAAATATTTTTTCTTTACTAGTTTTCCCGCCCGCGACTTCTTCCGTAAGGACTACTGTTTATCGCGAAAAAAAGCATCCTATGTTCTTCTAGGATATTAAAAACCAATGCAAAAGTAGGTATAGCACCAATGCTTTTGATGTTTTATGACATACTTGTTATTTCGTTTCCATGGCAACCGTTTCTTACAGCGAGTAATCAATATTTTCCTATTTTTCCCGTGGAAGATAAAAATTTCCGAGATAAAAAGTGTCGTATGTTTTATTTCAGGGTATAACCTATCTCCATTTCAAATTTTGTCAAAATCCATCCAGCCGTCATCGCCGAGCTCGCCAAAGAAACAAACAGACAAACAGACAACGTTTCACTTTTATATATTGGTATGGATTTCCTTATTTCTTACTGTATTTTTTCCTTTCCAATAAGTTAATTCAGCGTAACGTTCGAGCAAACAGAATATACTTTGTATTAAAGAAATCTTCCGAGACTCATTATGGTTTGGGTAATTTATGTATACATTATGAACATAACTAGGCGTCATAAAGATTAGTTTTATTTCGCGGATAAGAGCCTCACGTCATAAGATATTATAAAATTATGTTAATAGCGACCGTATATGTGTAGAATTATATCTATATATAGTGTAAAAGTCAAAGTTCGTAGTCAATCATGCTCCAATTGATTGACGCTATCATACTTAGTCGATAGTTAGGTATTTTGATATCAGATTACCCAACGATGCTACATTGTGGTGATTATTTTGGCTTACCAACATAAACCACATGTAAATCCTTATTATAATATTATCTGAATCATGCCGGTACATGTGTATATGATGACTAACTGTACCCGCGGCTTCGCACGCGTGGTCTTTTCTTTAGGTTCAAAGTACCATAATGTGCTATTCTAGGACCAATATACCAACATTTGACCAATATACCAAAATTTCTTCAGCTGTCAAAAATACTTTTATCAATTGCTCGGCTTCTTACTCACCGGATTGTGATACCAATTACACCAGTTTTTATATCAAACCGTAAGCTACATACAATGAAAACCGCATTGCAATCAGTAGTTTTTACAAACAAACATACAAGCAAACAGACAGAAAGACACGATTAAAATAAATATTATATCCTTTTTCAATACCTTTTTTAAGCACCCAAGTCCATTTTTTTATTTATCTTCTTTGTACAGCCTTTTTCGAACCTATTCCTTTATTACAAATATAGATATTATTTAACTGTGTCAATTTGCATCAAAAAATCCGTCCAGTAGTTTCGACGTGATACGTGTTCTTTTTAATAACTTTCAACCACTATCTAGCGGAAACCCTTCAATTTTTCGGGATGAAAAATATCCAATGTCCTACTTCTTAGTATGAACACAAATCATACCAAGTTTAATTTGAAAAAAACCTGCGGAATATTGTGAGACACAATATTCCGCAGGTTTTTTTTTTTTATTTTTCGGAATAAAAAGTATCTTCAATTTTTATCTATTACAATAAACTATGACTGTGCCAAGTTGCAACAAAAACTGTCTAGTAGTTTCAGCGTGATACGTGTTCTTTTAAATAATTTTCAACGCCTATCCTGCGGGAACCCTTTAATTTTTCGGGATTAAAAGTATCCTAGGTACTACATCGTAGTATGTACTCAAGTCATACTAAGTTTCATTTAAATTCATTCAGTAGTTTCGGCATAATACCTAGCCAAGGTACAGACAGACAGACAGACAAAAATGAAAAAAGAACTGTTTTGGCTTTATTATCGAATAAAGAGCACACTCCAAAAAGAAAAAGAAAATATCTTCAATGTACAGAATTGGACCCGTTACAGTTTTATTATAAGTATAGATATCTTTGCGAAACTAACTTTTATCAACTAGTGAATTGTCACTGAATACGAAAATACAGACTTTAGAAATTTTGTCTACTCATGTTTTTGTTTGTTACCTGAAAGCTTAAAAACGTTAGTAGGTACCGATTTTCTGTTTTTGTGTTAGGTGACGACGCCTCTCTAATATGTGTTTGGAGCATTTAATGTTTTATTAATAAGTGACAAATAATTGTTGGACAGCAATATTTGATTAAAAATATTTTACATTTTTTTTTTCAAAAAAAAAAAAAAAACCTTGCAACAATGCTTTATAGGCGACAATTTTGACAAGAAAAATCACAAGGCCTGCGCATTAAAAATACCTAGTAAAAAATACTTTATTGTAGTCGGAGAAGACGAAGTCGCGGGCAAAAGCTAGTTTTTTTCATAAATACCAACAAAATTTACTAAACTTAATTAAATTTTGAACAATGTATCTAACAGCTTTAAAACAGATTCTCATTTATAAACATATTCTATTGTAATATTATTCAATGGATGATTTGTAGTTATTGAAAACAAAGTCGTTAACGATCGAAATCTTGGACATAAATACCTGTCGATATTTTTACAAATAGCTTTTTTATTTAAAAATTAATTGTCAAACGACACGAGATAAATGTGAAGGTTGGTTTTACCCAAAACGTGTTAGTTAAAGGTAATAATTGAAAAGAACAATGTTTCTATTTAATATCTAATTATTTATATTTATTAATCTAATAATTTTCTTAACGAAAAATTATCCAAACTTTTATTAATTAAATTATTGGATATGTCCCCGCTAAGCAGGCGTTAATTTTAAAATCATTAAACGTTATATTTATTAAAGCTGAACTTATTTATAAAGACGATTCTTATTTCACTAATTATTATACCTAGTACCTAATACTTATTCTCTGCTTGTTTCCATAAATATCTCAAACGCCTTTTGTTATATATTATGTTGTGCAAATTAAGTCAAAACAGTATTATTAGTGGCTCTGTCAGGTGTAGATCTCGCGACAAGAGTACAAACTTTTTTGCAAATAATCTAGCAGTGCACAGTAGCGCCATCTAGTTACCTTATTGTAAAACTAACATTAATAACCAAGGTGCTCTATCAATCCCTACCTAGTAGATAAAGGGCTGATTCCACTGGTAGGAACCCAAAAGTGAGCAATTTACTGCATTTTGAAGAGCTATTCCGCTTATCACGTCTAACATCCTCATCAGATCTTCACCAAACTTTAATGAGACCAACTTAAATACAATCTTTCAAATACAAAAAAAAAAACATCGAAATCGGATCTAATAAGATGGAGATATTCAATAGCCCCCTTTTTCCCCCTTTTTGGGGAAAGTACCCCAATAGAAAAATCAACGAAGGTAAAAATTTGTTTAACCTGTATACCAAGTTTCGTTTAGATCGGTTGAGAAATGCGACCTGTAGAGGAGAACAGAAATCCGTAAATACGAAAGCATTTTTGCCCAAGCTGAAACAGAGACGCTTCGCTTGCGCTTTGCGCTCGCTTGGTCAATAAAAATAAGCAGCATGCATAAGTTTTTAGTAATTGTAGACAAAAAAAGTTTAATGATTCTAATTCAAAAAGTTTTAGGCTCTACAAGCCATAGAGAGACGGACGGACAGACAGACAGACAATGCTTGTCACATTACAAGTGACATCTTGTCCGTTTCGTCCTCTTTGGTGCCAGATCAGATTATCACTGAGTTACATTTACGAGTACATACCTTTAAGTAAAAGTTCAAGATTCAGCGTTTCTTCAACTGGCCCTAGGACATATTATTAAATTTAATTAAGAACTATGAGAAGAAGAACTATAATATGAAATAAATCTTAATCCTACCCTACTTCCTAATAATATTTATAATAAACCGGACAAGTGCAAGTTGAACTCGCGTGGAGAGGGTTCCGTATGATTAATATATTATCTCATGGTATTGAAAGATTTACCATGTTATTATAAGATTATTGACTTCTTAAAGGTTTTCCTGTAATCTAGTATTTCCAGTATAACTTTCAAAATCTTAAGCTCCTTGATTTCGGAGGTAAGGGGATGGTCAATTTTCATAAATTATCTTAAATTACCTTAATGTTTTTTATGTTTATATTATAAAAAAGAAGTATTTGACACACTCACAACAAACCCTTTCATTTGATATGTCTCACCGTACAGTTTGCAAAAGTTTATATTTAATTTTATAATTTGCCCCCAAAAGTGGTATTCAAAACTCATTTATTTAAGTTACACGTCCATGTTTGTGCAGAAAAAAAACATATGTGTAATATCAACTTTATCGGTGCGGTATTCCACACCAATTACCTAGCCCCAAACTAGGATACCCTGTAATATGGGCACTAGATAACGGATATATATACTTATATACGAATATCACCATCCATGACTCGGAAACAATCATTTCTGCTCATCACACATACGATTGCACCCTGCAGAAACCGCAGGGTGCAATCGTATGCACCCTGCGGTTTCTGCAACCGTTTGATTTCGTTCCTAGGGTCACTAGCCAATAGACCAGCCAGTTGTCATTCGGAGCAAATTGGCTGTGATAGATACATGACTGATCCTATAGGATCAATCAAAAAACCAAAAAACCGATTCAAAAATAACTCTTAGATATAAGGGTCCTGTTATATTCGGTGGTAAGGAACCCTTAAACTGCTAATGTATGTGTGTATTATAGTTACTTAGTATGAATGATTGTTATACAGAGCTAAAACGGCCTAACGGATTACTTTTAAAATTGACATAAAGATATTGTATATCCTGGAATAACACATAATAATGTAATTTTCATCTCGGATAAATTATTCATGTTGGCAAAGCCGTGTCAGTGAGTATTTGTCCTATTATGATACATCTTGGGAGTAAAATTTGAGGTTTTTTATTTATTTGTAGGAAAACTAAAACTTTGAATTAAAAAGTGTCTAGCCATTTTTTTTAAACATAATAAGCTTTTCTCTTGGTATATCTTTGATATAATTTAGTCTCTTTTAGTTGGGTCTGTTTCCAATCAATGTTCTAAGCATAAAGTAGTGTTACCTTTGATTTTATTTTCTATCGAGTGAATTCATACTAATCATGTTTCTGTGTCTACAAAGTACGAGATAATATGTAAAATTTTGTTGTGATACCAATTTCATAGTTCTGGGTTAATTATAAAACAAGATACAGACGTTCAAAAATGGACAAAAATTGCTAAAAGTGCTAGAACATATCGTTTAAATATGAGGTCTATGAAAATACGATGAAATAGAATCATAATATAGTTACAGATACTTTTTTCCAAATTATTACTATTTCAGACCCCTATCTCCTATTTTCCTGGTTGCTCCATGAATAGTATTAAAATTTAATTATTTGATAATTATATGCACGCTTTTAACATGAAACTTAATAACCCAACTTAGGCTGCTCAAAACTATTGGTAGGTGATATTTGACTATATATGCCTTCTTTAAAGCACATATTAACAAAATGTCTGTACAATGAACATAATAATAAAAAAATGGTATAAGAGACTTGACAGAAATTAAGCTGCAGAACAAGTTTTTTAAATGGTTTCGTCTGTTGTCTGTCTGTTCTATCACGCATCACGTTAAAACTACTGAACTGATTGCAATGCAGTTTTCATTGATGGATACATTACGAGTTGACTTAAAAACTGGTGTACTTGGTATTTCAGTCCGATAAGTACAAGCCGAGCAATCGATAAAAATATGTGAATTATGACCATGCGTGCATTAAACCGCGGACACAGCTAATACATTAATAAATGTAATTATCTACATGTCCTTTAATACCATAAGTAGGTAATTTTAATGCCAAAAGATCGGTAATTTTGAATAAGTAATTATTGAATGGCACTGGTATCAAATGCCATTGCTAAATATCGTACGTGTACGTTAACATATGCCACATAATTCCAATAAAACTACTTGAATAATAGATTGTACTGGTTACATACATTATTTTCTTACAAATTATTACCCTTTTAAAGTGCACACAAATCTGGGTTACGTCGTTTCACGTTGCGTACGTTTTGAAAAAAAAGCTGTCAAATGAAACTTTTTGCCTGAAAGATATTTAATACTCCATGAAAACCAATTAATCATACTTGAAGTACCAAAAAAAAAACAGTTCAATGAAGATAATAAAAAAAATGGTATAGAGTACTTAAATTTGTCTACTGAAATTATTTTTTTTTTGAATCGTGTCTGTCTATTCGTCTGCATATTTGTTCACGCATCACGTATACACTACTGGACCGATTGCAATGCGGTTTCCACTGTTGAATAGGGATTGACTTAAAATCTGGAGTAATTGGTATGTTAATCCAATGATTAGATGCCGAGCAATCGATAAAAATATATTTGACAGCTAAACAAAATTTAAAGAAATGTAGTAAATTGTACTTTAGTACTTTTGGTCCTGGAATAACACGGGTGGGCTATTTTTAATTGAAATAACCACGTGGGCCAAGCTGTGGGCACAGCTAGTATTACAAATAGGATTATAACCTAGAACGACAAGATTAAATGTCAACAAATACATAATATATACTTCGCGCGTGCGCATCTCAAATGCGTGTAGTGTAATGGTTAAGGCCATAGAAAACGTTACATTCTATTTTTATATTACATTACTAGTGAGCAGCGCCGGCATCAGCAGTGTAGCTGAGGGTTCTTCTAAATATATCACTTTACAAATATTTACATTGACAACTCACGGCCAGCCCGCAACCGCGTCCTTGGACTATTACACCACAGAATAAAGTAATAGTAGGTACGAAGAAAGTCTCAGGCAGAATTAATTCAAATCTACTCATCAAAAACGTTGTGATAAATTTCAAACCCCTCGTCAATAAAGTATGGTGTAAAAGGCAAACTTTATCTAAATTAAATCATCATCATCATCATCAGCCTGTATCCGTCCACTGCTGGACATAAGCCTCTCCCAATGAACGCCACAGAGCCCGGTCTTCGGCTCTTCTCATCCAGTACAAGCTTTTTGTTACTAAATGACATGAGAAAGATTATTGTGATATTTAATTTGAAGGACTACAAGTCCTTCAAATTTCTAGAAATTATTGTTTTTTTTTTGCTGAATAACGATTATTTTGATCTTCGTGTAATATGTACAAATATAGTGTTGCGGACTTTTTAGCCCCCAAAAGCGTAAAGAGAGCGGTGTTTTAAGTCTACGGTGTGCATATGTGTAAGTCTCTCTGTGGCATCGTAGCTCCCAAACGAATGGACTGATTTTGATGCGGTTTTATTCTGGTTGAAAGCTGATTTAATCGAGATGTTCTTAGCTATATAGGGTGCGGGAGGAAGGGAGGGGAATGGTCGAAGGTTTTTTATTTTTATTTGTGCTTGTTTGTAGAACTTTTTGAGAAAAACAACACTATATACATATTATTTTCATTTAGATCTAATGGTACATGCAGCGTACGCAAAAAAAAAAACACTTTCGGGACATATTATTATACTTATATAAGTTTTTTCCGACTTTGTTAAGAAAATTCCCCTTAGATCGATATCGACAATATGTGGTGGAACTAACAAAACCTGAACTCTACATCACCGAAGCAAAAATGTTTGCGTGTTTTAAGGATCGCCAACGCCATCTAGTTTCATTTTGGGATACTAAAAACCAAAGTTTTTTTTTTTTAGGTTTTTAATAATGAGCTTGAATGTGTAAATACAGAGAATATAAATCTATGTAAATAACTTCCAATTTAAAAGCCTGTTAATATTTGTATATACTAATATCCTTTTTTACTGTGTAATACTACTAATTATTTAATAACTAATTATTTAATAACTAATTATTTAATAACTAATTATTTAATTACTAATTATTTGATTACTAATTATTTAATAACTAATTATTTAATAAGTAATTATTTAATAACTAGTTATTTAATTATTAATTATTTAATTACTAATTATTTAATTTAGTACCTGTATATTATTTATTCTGTGACGCAACTAAAAGTGTCTGTTCTCCTATTTAGATGAACCGATTTCGTTGAAACAATGTTAAAAATCTCTGCAAGACTCCAAGGAAATAGTTCAGTAAACAGCATCAAAATCCATCCAGTGGTTTTTGCGTGATGAAGTCACATACAGACGGACAAACAGACAAAAAATCTAAAAAATATATTTTTGGATTCTACTACTTTAAGATACTCAAATGAAAATGATTTTTCTAAATTCTCTTCTACGAGTATGTACAGATTTTACCTTGGTTACAGTTTTATTATGTATCTATAGATAAGTGGATTTTTATGAAGTTATATACATTAAATTAAAAATTAAATACATTAAATAATATATAATGTTTTTTTTATTGATGTTAACAAATTAAGCCTTAGTAGATAGAATAAAAGTAATAATAGTAAATAACTAAAATAAAAACATTGTTTTAAACAAAATATAAGATACTACCCAAATACCTGGCATTTGAAGTGGCAATGTACACATTAAGATTTATTTAAAAAAAAAACATTGACTCGCTCTAAGACGAACTAAAATATTTATACTTATAATAAAGCACCAAGTACCGAAAAAGTCAGTACAATGAAGATAATAAAGTAAAATTGGTCTAGGGTACATACTCGTACTTGTAAAATAAGCTTAGTAGCTTAGTATGTTTCTTCGTGCATCACGTAAAAAGTACCGGACCGATTGCGATGTGGTTGTTTAGTTAAATAAACAGTCGGACCAAGCTGAGGCAATAAAACTATTTGAGTATTGTTTTCGGTCACAAAAGCGCATTACAGTACGAGTATGCGAATACTTTCTGTACCTACTGAGGTTAATCTCATTACTAGATGGGTGATTAGAAGGATCGTTTGTGAAACGGTCTCACAGTTCACTGGAGTTATTTTGTCAGTCCCACCAGCGACTGTGAGAATAAATATTTATAACAAGATAAGCCCAATAACTCAATACCAAATGTGATGAATACACTTGCGACTTGTACTATTTTTTATTCTGTACTTGCGTGCAATGAAACCGGGTCAGCACGAATACTCGTAATCAGAGTTTTTTTCTGTTATTAATACAATGTTATATTTACTTAAAACTAGCTGCACCCCGCGGCCAACGCTTGCTTATTTTTCCGTGATAAAAGTACCTATCCTGAATTATTCTAAGATAATACCGTCTATACCTATAAAAGTACCGTGACCACTGTGACATCACCACTGACTTACTGACTGACAGAGACAACTACAGATTTGATATTCGGAGGAAATATTCTTTGAGTACCCTGGAGGAGCACAACGGAGGTATTTTTTGAAATTCCATAAATAGGATGAATGAGGCAGATGGCGGAGGGTTGGGAGGAGGAGATGGGGAGTGTGGTGGGAGGGGGGAGGGGTTGGAGGGGGAGGGGGGAGATGACGCGCAGGTGAAACTGCGGGTGTGCAATAAAATCATACAACTTTTGTTGAGCCATAAAATCACTTTTTATCGGTTGCTTGGCTTTTTTTACCCGACTGCATGGGCATGTTTATGTTTTTGGGTTGTATGTATTTATGTTCCTTTGGCGCGTCCTACAGCCTAAACGGCTTGATGGATTTTGGTAAATGAGGTATCATTCATCATCAACAACCTATATACTAGTCCACTGCTGGGCATAGGCCACTCTTCCGCTCTTCTCTTCCAATGACTGCCAGCTACATTGCGCAGAACTTCAATGCCGGAGGGCATCCTACACTACGTTCGCCAATTCGCGGTCTCCACTCTAAGAGAGAGTTAAGAGGTATAGTTGGATTCGTCTTAATCACGAGAGTGACATAGAATACATGCAGTGTCAATAACACTAATATGGCGGCATACAGCTCCTTTATTTAATATTTGACGGACCAAAAAATGGTCAAAACCTATCGAGTGAGCTATCAAAATGATGGTTTTTATAAGACCATTACTAAAATATATTATTATTTTACTTACGACATTATGTATTTTATGCTTATTACAACATTTTCAATTTGAGACTTTTCAATTTATGTCAATTTATGTAATTTATGTATAATCCAGTGTTGCAATTGCGGCTATAAAAGTAAAAACATTAAATTTATTACCAGACAGCGAAACGCAATGGCCCGGTAATGTGTTTATCAGCCTATATTATGTATGTATATTGACCATTTTTGATTATTCTTACAATCGTCAATCGATTTGTCTTAGTCTTGCAAGTGTTACTAAAGACATGACAATAATCAAAATTTTCTATGGGGACAACCAGACGCCATACTGTAAAAAAATTTCTATGGGGATAACCAGACGCCATACTGTAAAAAATGTTCTATGGGGACAACCAGACGCCATACTGTAAAAAATAAAATAAGATAAAAAGTCCACGAACTAAGTCAAGATTGTACCTTATCTGGGGTATCCTTGCATAGGTATTTGAAAATAATCTTTAGGTTTCTCCTATCATTTTACGTTTCAAATGACCATTTAGGATCTCTAACAATTTAAAGTTGGTTAGCAACCATTATCACTAATTCTTTTAAATATAACATCAAAGTATAAAATAAATTATTAGAAAAAAACAAAAACCTATTCACCTTTGACGGGATCAGCTAGAACCGGGCGAGGCAAGCTAACTCTTCATGCCTCCGACTGCATCTTCGATGGGATCAGCTAGAACCGGGCGAGGAAAGCTAACTCTTCATGCCTCCGACTGCATCTTCGACGGGATCAGCTAGAACCGGGCGAGGCAAGCTAACTCTTCATGCCTCCGACTGCATCTTCGATGGGATCAGCTAGAACCGGGCGAGGCAAGCTAACTCTTCATGCCTCCGACTGCATCTTCGATGGGATCAGCTAGAACCGGGCGAGGAAAGCTAACTCTTCATGCCTCCGACTGCATCTTCGACGGGATCAGCTAGAACCGGGCGAGGCAAGCTAACTCTTCATGCCTCCGACTGCATCTTCGACGGGATCAGCTAGAACCGGGCGAGGCAAGCTAACTCTTCATGCCTCCGACTGCATCTTCGACGGGATCAGCTAGAACCGGGCGAGGCAAGCTAACTCTTCATGCCTCCGACTGCATCTTCGACGGGATCAGCTAGAACCGGGCGAGGCAAGCTAACTCTTCATGCCTCCGACTGCATCTTATATCCAAAAATAAAAAATTTAAAGCTCTTCTTTTTTTCTTTTTTTTTCTTGATTGCCTCTTTTTGCTTTGAATCACAGTCTGGTTTTTGTTTTTTATAATAATTGTTTTTTATAATACTATTATTAGCGTCGTATAGAATCATTCAGCAGTGGACTCCCTCAACTGTCACTCACGTTCATGATAATCATTGTAGTACTGTAGTAACCGAGGCAGCGTGCTACCACATAATAAATAATTGTTGCAGTCAAGATGGCATATCCCGTCAACACGATGTTTTAACCAAAACAGTTGAAACATTGGAACGAAGAATAATAACAAACGTAGTGCTCAAGAAAAAGCTGTGCTTGTCGTAATTAACTATGCTATGCTATGCTATATATATATTACATTGAGCAATTATTACATTTCACACATTAGGTATTATTTGGCTCACATTGCTGTTGACAATACGGATAATGATTTCATTTAAATCTCTTTGGACTGCAAGGAGAATGTAAAGGCCCATAATATTATCAGAAAAGAAAATGTTATTTGAATATATTTTTATAAAATTTTTGGATAGCTATTTAAAAGGTACGGAAATAGATACCTATCAATTAATTTGCTTTATAGATACTTGTTATTTATTTGCCACCAAAAATGAATAATGAAGGTGATGCCTTCAATTTGATACCCATCATTTCAGATGATGCCTTGATAAGCACATTCCAACAGTATATTAATTTAATGGCAAAAGCTCTTTTTGGCAGGGCAGGCGTGTTTTTTTTTTAGCTTGTTAAGCTCTTTATTAATAAAACCATAAAAATAATAATATGTATCTCATAAAAAAAAGTATTTGCAAAGACCTAACTATTTTATTACACGACTATTAAACGACTGAAGATCAGACTTTGGAAAGTAGGGCTTCCAATTCAGTCATTTATTAAATATTGTTTTTTTAACTGATAATGACCCAATATTCATCAGAATTCCGAAATTCCGATGCTTTCGCATTTATCCCCTCTTTTTGACCTTTTGATCACGAGAAAAATGGTTGTAACTTTTTACCTATGGGATTTATGGAATAAATATGAATACTAAAATTGCTAGCAATATGTCTTCTTTATATTTCTGATAGACATTTTTGTCATATTAAATTAACTATTGAAGCGTTATATAAAAACAAATGATTTTGTGAATTTGATTTCAAGATGGTGGGTAACGCTCCCGCGGTCGGAAACCAGCATACCTAAGCAATACGAATGAAAACCAGTTTCTACACCACCTTTTGTAGGGCAAAGCTTCTTTTCCCCCCACCGACTGGATTATTATTGTCATCTGTGAATGAACTTTAAACTACGAGTATCTAATGGATACATTGAAATTAAATAAGTTGAGTACCCATAATAACTCTGAACATATGGTACCTATACGGTTCCACAGCCATTATTTTCTGTTGAATTAAAATAAATTCGGAACATCAAGTTTAGGTAGGTATGCTTTACGACCTATGTCCAATTAGCAGTGGTCAGCCACAAGCTTGAGTTTTACTACTACCACTACTAGACAGTATGGCTGCATAAATTATGTCATACAAACGTTTTTTATGAAAACAAGGTTCCTGCAAAAGGATTCACGTTTTTTTAAGAAAGCTGTCCCTTCTGTTATAAAACAATTCAGGCGTATGACAAGTATTACTTATTTATTTGGCGTCAATATTGCTTACCATGTTAGCTACAATGGGCGAGATGTTGTAATTTGTACATGCGAAAATGATGCATAAAGTGCATGATGGGCAAGTAACTATTGATCTAATACGGAATTTAATATCACTAAGTGAGGCACTCCAGCTCGAGGTGGGCCTTGGCCTGGTCTAGAATATCTCGCCAGACTGGTTCGTCAGGTCTGTCTTGCTTCTTTCCAACCTCTGACACTGATTGTCTAAAGGTCGTGCTTGACACCATCAAGCCATATTAACGTTGGTAAACCACGGCTGCTACGACTTCTGCGATCCGGTTTCCCTTCTAGAAGACGTTTTGGGTATCCAAGTTTCCTCGATACCTTCATGACCTAGCCATTGGTTTCACTGATTTGACTATATTTTTGTTACATCATATAGTGCAAAATATAAGTAACTGTTACGAGTACATTAAACAGTTGGATGTATAAGTCATGACAGGTCTATAGGTAGCCCAACGGCTCAATGTCAATTAGCATTGTACACAATATACTGGTAGCATTGGCCCGCTGAATTAGTACGTGATTATTTGCAACTTTGCACTTTGAAGCGCAAAGTGAGCATTAACAAAACACGACATAACGTGTTTTTGCCAAATTAGAACCTAGCCTTAAAAGTACCTACATAATATTAGGCTTCGAAAAGCCTATGTAAACACCAGTACGCATTGGTTAATGCATTAGTCCTTCAATTATGTACCTAAAATATGTGCATAAGTAGAAGCGCAAGCATGAGTAGGGCAGTAGCGGCACTGCAAATAAAACTGTAAAATGTCAGCGAATCATCCTCTCACGTTTGCATTGCATTTAACATAAAGCGTGCCTACCATTTAAGTGTTGGGTTCGGTTTTCCGAGACTTTATAGTTCTTCTATTGTACTGTGGACAAGATAATGTTGCAAGGAAGGGTCGAATCTAGTACCATCTATGATTTGTGTGTTGAAACATGAGTGGTACATGAGGGGCTTTTTATATAGATTTGGTTATCGTAGACATAAATACCTACTCTCAAGAAAAATATTACTTGCCGTGTACGTAATCTATTTATTACTGATTAATTGTAAGGACAGATAGATTAGAATCTAATGGATTCTAATTCGTTTTATTACAAACACACGTTTTTTTTTGCAAGAACATGCACGATCGAATATCACCGACCAATCAGTGCACAGTTTTACAATCTATCAGATTTCTACAATTCTATCGCTACTGTCAAATTGTAAACCTTCCCTTCATTGGTCAGACTCGTGTTTTATCACCATAGATTTACAAATTAAACAGTCAGTTCATTGCAAACGATCTCGTGAGCAATCATACCGATATGACTTCAAGAACTAAAATTGATCATCAATTAGTAATTAATTAGTAAACGGGCTCACCAGAACTTTCGCATCGTCGTCCTTTTGCTCCACTTGCATGCTGGGCCTCCACTTCGCTCTTTGCGAGCTTCTGGCATTTTGAATTGCACCCGGGTGTAGGGCAAGCTTGGACTACGTTTTGTGAGCTTCTATTTAATTTATAGCTCTATGGTGACAATCTAGACCTGCCAATCTGGATAAGATTTAAAATATAACAAACAACAGTATTCTTAAAATGACACAAAACTGTAAGACTGCACACTGATTGGTCCTTAAGCTAGCGAATAGCATGTCTGTTCAAACTATTTTGTTTGTTTACAATCCGTGAATCTGTTATGTTTGATAAAGATCTATTAAATTATAATCTATTGATTTTAACAGTCAATGTGACATACTTATACTCAAAACAATAAAGAACCTCTCAAATACAAGTCAAGCTTCGTGCATTCAGTTTTCCGTCTTATTGTTTTTTTTTCTAAATATTTCAAATACTTATTCTTTATTACACATTTTTATTTAAACAAATCAATCAACTTAATTATGTGATACAACTAAGTTGGTGTGTAATAGAATTTCGCAAGATTGTCAAAATCGATTGAACTTTCGACAATCGCTATATTTTTCAGTAAGGTTTAGGTAAATACCCCGGTTTTTTGAAGTAAGAGAAAACGTCCAAACTTTTGCAGCATATTCGTATTTATTTCACTGTTTCTACATGTACAGTTTGGTCTCTTAAAACACCTAGCATTAATATAGATGAACAAACCAAACAAACATATTTATTAGACAATTGCATTATTACTTAAATCAGTAAGTAGGAATTATAGCGATCTACCCAAAAATATATAAAATACCTTTACTTTAAGGAAAATATTTCAATGAAGGTAACCTAGCAACACTAAATTACCGATTTTTGTTGAGATTTTGAGTTTCTATTCAACAGCCTAATGTTTTCTAATGTGAGCAAAAACGTTTAACCGAATCAACACAAATACACTCCTGAATGTCCAACTGTTTGTATCATAGAGAAGATAAAATATTTTTTCAAAAAAATTAAATCGACTTCATGATAAATATGTTATTTTGTAAACAACCACTAAAAAGAATGAAAAAAATACAATTGTGCCAGAACAGTATTACTTTTTCGAAATTCCAACGTAATAATAATGCATATATACAACATAAGATAAGAAAGAGTATTTTGAAGGCGGTATCCGGAAGTCCTAAACACAGTGAAATTAATTAAAGCTTGTTTAAAGCTACTAAACCAATTTTGATGAAATTTATACAGTACCACACTAGAGGTCTTCTTATTCAAGTAAAAACAATCATGTAATTCGTTTCAGACATCCTAAGATATTAGAGAACATGAACTATAAAACAAATTGATTTTCTAATAAAACTACTGAACCAATTTTGATACAATTTATATGGGACCACCTGTAAAGTATACCCTTTCAAAAAAAAAACAATTTTTAAAATCGGTCCGCAATTGACGGAGATATGGACCGACATACATAAAAAAACGTACATACAGCCGAACATATAACCGTCTCCTTTTGTGAAGTCGATTAAAAAAACATACATACAGCCAAACATATAACCGTCTCCTTTTGTGAAGTCGATTAAAAAAACGTACATACAGCCGAACATATAACCGTCTCCTTTTGTGAAGTTGATTAAAAAAACATACATACAGCCAAACATATAACCGTCTCCTTTTGTGAAGTTGATTAAAAAAACGTACATACAGCCGAACATATAACCGTCTCCTTTTGTGAAGTTGATTAAAAAACATACATACAGCCAAACATATAACCGTCTCCTTTTGTGAAGTCGATTAAAACATTTAATTTCGGTCCCACTTCGTTGTTCTTATGTAAAATAGGCCAAATCCTACCACCAAATTTTAGGAACACCGAGCCTGACTGGATGACGAACATTGACGAAGCCGAATTGTCTGCTAGGAGTCAATCCGGCTATCCTTAGTAACAAACCACAACAAACTACTAGTCTATAAGGACGTCATAAAGCCGATATGAACTTATAGAAAAGAACACATACATGGACATTCTAATGGACATGCGAGGCTCTGCTAGCAACTCCAATATCGAGATCCTCCAGAGATTTCAAAACATAGCTCTTAGAACTGTCGCAAGCACATATACTATTTTGTGAAAATTACAGAAATACACGAGTACTTGGAGATGAAAAATACTATACAGCAAGAAGTCTGCATCAACAGCAAATGATAAAATACTATACAGCAAGAAGTCTGCATCAACAGCAAATGATAAAATACTATACAGCAAGAAGTCTGCATCAACAGCAAATGATAAAATCATAGCAAAAAGTCGGGTTATAAAGAAAGACTAAATAAACACATAATAAAGGAATTGTCAAAGAACCTCTTGAACACTCGTGAAAATGTAAATCACCCAAAAGGATGGCAAATATCTACCTCGACTACAGAAAACTTTTACCTAGGCTACTTACCTATATGATGTAATTTAATGGAATGAGACCCAAACATCAAAACCACACACCACATATGATTATCGCTGAGGAGCCGATTGTAGATAAAGGAAATCAGAAGGTTCCTTCTTCATTATTATCTTCCTTAATCCCTGAGAACTGTAACAGGGGTATCTTTAAGGCTAGAGTGAATAGATTATCTACTCTTTTTATAAAACTGCGAGTTCCATCCTTCCGTAGGCACATTGTTGCTCACCATAAAGTGAGTTGACGGTCAAACGTAGATTAGACGACGCGGGAAAAAAAAAGTTTTCGTTGCAACGAAATAATAACCTTGTTCCCAGTTGTACATTTGTGATTTATATTGAGATTAGTTGATATATATTAGACTAACTGTGCCCGCGGCTTTACTCGCGTGGTTATTTCATTTAAAAGTAGCCCATATGTGTTATCCAAAATTACCTATAAAGTACAAATACTACATTTCTTTCAATTCAATTCAGCCGTCAAATAGTTTTTATCGATTGCTCGGCATCTAATCATCGGATTAATATACCAAGTACCCCAGTTTTTAAGTCAAACACTAAGTATCCAACAATGAAAAGCGCATCGCAATTGGTCTAGCAGTTTTTACGTGATGCCCAAACAAACATGCAGACAAATAAACTTATAAACAAACAGACAGACAATATTTTAAAAAATGATCTATTCTTGTTCAGTAGCTTATTTTAAATTATATTCTTTTTCCAGACATTTTTGTTCTTAAATCACAAGGAACTGGAAACATTCGAATATTAGAGTTCATATGTGGGTCATGCCCACATATGAACTCTAAAATTCAAATGCAGTTTCTCAATATTCTACATAAATAGATTGAACATCTAAGAGATCATTACGTTGTTTTGCTAACTAAGAAAGTCACCTGACAATTTTGTGTAATCCCAGCCCGATCTTTCCGAATTTCATTGTTTAATTACGTGATATCCAGGCCAGGCCGAGGAATGTCGCCTCATCACCATCTGTTTTTTTATTTGTTGCCACTGCTGCGTAAGACACAGACCTTCTCTCAGAAAGAGAAAAGAGAAAATGATCCAAAATCCACTACGCTGGCACACACACTGTCAACAAAATTGTCACAGAATATGTTTTTGAATTTGAGGTTCTCGGGCTTACTGGTTTCCTCACGATGTCATAATTTTTGAGCGATGGCATCAATATTCACCTCACTAGGCCCAAGTCCGGCCCTGTAACTTAGGCAGTTCAGACTCCCCCTGCCGTATGCAACGTCTAGACAAATCCGCGTCTCTATAAAAGGGACAGGTGATTATACAGTCAAGTACACTTCGGCGCATAAGCCGCCACGCCACATGAGAATCTGCTGAACTTGCTGAACTCTGTTGAAAAGTATAGTGCTTCAGAACGAGAAACATGGTGAGTCTTAATCTTTATCATTACGAAAATACAAATGGATACTCCTGAGGCTAATAGATAGTGTGTCTCGGTGTTGAAGACCATGGTTTTGTAGCTCCCTAAAAAAAAACGAATCCTAGCTAAGATAAGGAGATGTAAGCAATTCTTGGGCTTCAAAAAAGATCTTATTGAATGCCTGCGGTTGAAGATGGAACAGTGGCTACAAGACTTAATGCTTGTGATTGCAAGTGATTGCAAGTGATAATGCTTGTAAAACTTTTTCTTTTCTTAATACACGTTTTTAGTGTATACTAACCGCAAGGACATTTTAGTGTATACTAACCGTAAGGAAATTTTAGTGTATACTAACCGCAAGGACATTTTTCCGGGATATAATGTATTTAATATGTAATTCCTAGACCTAAAGTGTCTCTCAAAGTTTTAATTTAATTAATGTTTCATCAAAAGTTTAAGGGCTAACAAACATATATTATAAACAGAGTTTTGTATTTATAATAATGGTAGTTTTAGATTGGGATGACTGAGTGACGAAATGAGCAGATCGTATGCTTATTGGTAAGTACCTGTCTTACAAAATTGCAGTTGGATTGACTAATGACTTTTCTAAGTTTTGCGCGGTTTTCCATCGCTTCGTGCTTCGGAGGGCACGTTAAGCTGTTGGTCTCGACTGTTAATGATTAATAGCAGTCGTTAAGACATGTCAGAGGACCTCCGGCGACCTGATAGAAACCAGAGGCAAGCTATGACAAACAAACAAACAAACCTTGTGTTGAAAAGTCATAGCACTACATTGTGCTTGTTACTTCTTTGCTGGCATATTTATGATTTTGGATCTATCTGCAGAAAGATTAATAATAGTTACGACTGTCAAATTTCTTAAAAATGCGCCATATCTTTCTATTGATGAGAAGTGAGAAGTGTTCAAATGCAGATCATGAGTCATTTACGAGTAGTTATTGTTGATATATTTAAAAGGTGCTAAAAATCTGTTACGAGGTCACGCCCGTTTATCTGCCAACATTATGTTGCATATATCTAAATGAAAGTATGATGTCAAACATTTGAAAGTGTACAGAAAAACTGTACTTATTTTCAGTAAGTACAAAAAGAACACACGCAATTGTCAGGGTTGATGTTGAATGTAGTTTTTTAGTGTTTTACGTACATCAATTCATGAATTTAGAATAGGAATTAAATTAGGAAGTTAATGCAAAAGAGCAAATCATGATCCACAGAAAAACAAATAATACTGACGTTCGTGCATATTTTAAAAATAAACCAGATAACGTCTGCAATTTAA
The DNA here is from genome assembly GCA_946251855.1 of Alsophila aescularia. Classification (NCBI taxonomy): domain Eukaryota; kingdom Metazoa; phylum Arthropoda; class Insecta; order Lepidoptera; family Geometridae; genus Alsophila; species Alsophila aescularia. Next base: position 353,620 of record OX276373.1, on the reverse strand, counting down.
TAGGATAATCACGATGTACAAACGCAATTAATTCATACATACAAAATGTCAATTTTACTAGGTATATTAAATAGGACGGGCCGCAAGGATGTGCATGTCACTAAGGCAAACAACTTAGATGTCGGCAAAGGTTAACCAGATGCAATATGCACAAACGTTGCATAAGGGACCTACCGTGGCCTATCCACCTAGTTTGAAGACGCCCAAGATGCCTCAACACTGACTGATAATCACCTATGTGTTTTTACGATCCTTTAGTCCCGGTGTAAAGCTGTTACACCAAATGAAAAAACTAAACAAGAAAATAAAAGCATATTCGACTGTAAGCATATGCAAAAGAAAAATGATAGTGACATTATTTTTATAAAAGGAGCAGTCTGTCGGTACAGTATTTATACAGACGATGCTTTTATGCCAAAGGACCTTATTTCTAGCACAATATTGCTAGTGATTTAGTCACTATAAATAGTAAATATATCTCTACTTATAATAAAGCAATAGGTACGAAAAAGTCTGTACAAAGAAGATAATTACAAAAAAAAATGGTCTAGGGTACATACAAATATAAGCTACTGAACACGAATCTATTTTTTTTTCTGTTTGTCAATTTGTTTGACTGTTTGTTTGTTCACGCATCACGTAAAAACTAATGGACTTGTGATGCGGTTTTCACTATTGGATAGCTTAGGGTTTGACTTAAAAAATTGGGTTACTTTGTATCTTGATCCAATGGTTAGATGCCGAGCAATTGATAAAAACTTCGCAATCGGTCCAGTAGTTTTTACATGATGCGTGACAAACATACGCAAACATACAGATAAACAAACAGACAGGATATAAACAAAAAAATTTGTTCAGTAGCTTATTTTAAGTACCCAAGACCATTTTATTAAATTATCTTTTTGTACACACTTTTTCGTTCTTATTGCTTTATTATATGTATAGACGAGCTGTGCCCGCGGCTGTGCCGCGTGTTTATTTCAATTAAAAGTGGCCCGTACGTGTTATTCGAGGACCAAAACTACATTTCCTTAAAATTCGTTCAGGCGTCAATAGTTTTTTATCGATTGCTCGGCATCTAGTCATCAGATCAAGGTACCAAGTACCCCAGTTTTTAAGTCAAACTTTAAGCTATCCAACCGTGAACCGCATCGCAATCGTTCCAGTAGTTTTTACGTGATGCGCGAACAAACATACAGATAAACAAACTGACAAACAAACAGCATGATTTAAAAAAAAAACTTGTTCAGTAGTTAATTTTAAGTACCTTATACCATATTTTTTGAAATTATTTTCTTTGTACAAAATATTATTAGATATTAGATGTTAATTGTTCATCTTAATTATTATTGAAAATGAACCGTTAGTGCAAGTTACTTGAAAAATGAGCCGTTAGTGCAAGTTACTTGAACTCATGCTGAGGTCAAGCACGTAGTAATAAACAACTCCTTGCAGAAACTACGAATATTCATTGATATTTTATGTTTCAATGTGACATCAGAGAGACTCTAAAGTATCTTTGTTAATATTCCAAATGTTCACTTGTCGTTCTCATATCAATAAATTTGTTACTTTTATTAATAAAGTATATACTAAATGGAGATAACTGATTATCTTCAATGATGATGTCTAAAAATGCACATTATTTGACATATTTTATTAAAGACAGCGACTTTTCCTGCATTTTTTTTTCTATTTTCTGTAAGAAATCTGCTTTTTCTTAACTGTACTATTCTTTCCACTGGATCCAGTTACGATGTTTTTTTATGTCTGATTATGCATTTTCAAAATATTAAAAATAATGCGAACTGAAGATCTCATAATAGTTTGATGATAATCTCTACGTCTGAACTCAGCAATGCAATGCGACTAACAATAGTAGTTTTATTTCAATGGTTTCATTAAGATATAATTATAAATCTTTATTTCTACACAAAGGTTCTTCAAATCCGCCCCTGGCCGTGCAAACGCGTGCGAGAGGCTAATTAAGCGCGCACCTTTTGTTTTTGCACGTAGTACATTGTTTTAGACGCAACTCTCAAATTCTATGACATGTTCCCACAACTCAGTCCACTTGCAAAATATGCTGCCGACATCTGCATACCAAACGCGCCGAAGTATTCAGGTGCCGCTAAAAATATCCACTATTGTGCTTTGCAAAACCGCAAAACTATGGTTAAGTATCTAGTGGGCGTATAAAAATTAACAAGGTGCTGTTTATATACCTATTAGTTTGTATAATACCTGCATGTATTCTTCAAACTAGTACTAAACAAGCCCGTCGTATTTTCAAAAATCTATCAGAGTATCTAGCCTACCCTGGTTAAGTCGATTCGAATCGTGACTATGCTGGCTGACTTATTTGGCTCTTCAAATTAGAATTGCAATTCAACGCGGCAGCACTGCTTGTCAGGCATATAGATAGTTCAGTTTTCAGCGTCTAGTTAGTAGTATTATTACAATAGCAGTTCATTATGATGGCTTTAATTTTACAACAATAAACACGTGCTTTATATTAACGCAACATGAAATTCATAGCTTATTAAAATGTAAATTTTGTTTATTTTAAGAAAAATACAATAAATTGCATTGCATACCCTTGAAACGTAGTGTCAGTGTTTTTGTTGTGTAACCTTGTGTAATCTTTCCATTCGCTTTCTTTGGGAGTGATTTCATGAAAAGTGTTAGACAATTTGTAATCGTAAATGTATAACCGGAACCAGGGAAGCGCGCGCTATTTTATTTGACCAATGAGCGCGCGCGGTGCTATCAAGCTAGAAACCATCATTTTTTTTAGTGCAAAATATATACTTTAGTTGGAATAGAACTCAGGTACTTCAGACCTTCAGCCGAATGGTTCCCGGCTGAGTTATCAAGACTTACGATTTTCTGACGAAAAGTAAGATCAGATAGATAGGATGAAGTAGTTGCCGATTCAGTTGACCAATGAGGGCGCGTAATGCTAGAGTATGTTAATGTTGCTTAATACCAAGGTGAATATGAGCACATGCTCTCGCACGCGTGGCCATTTCTCCAGGTTAAAAGTACTCTATGTGCTATTCCAAGACCTAAAATACCAATATGAGCACATGCTCTCGCACGCGTGGCCATTTCTCCAGGTTAAAAGTACTCTATGTGCTATTCCAAGACCTAAAATACCAATATGAGCACATGCTCTCGCACGCGTGGCCATTTCTCTAGGTTAAAAGAACTCTACTACTATTCCAAGACCTAAAATACCAATATGAGCACATGCTCTCGCACGCGTGGCCATTTCTCTAGGTTAAAAGAACTCTACTACTATTCCAAGACCTAAAATACCAATATAAGCACATGCTCTCGCACGCGTGGCCATTTCTCTAGGTTAAAAGAACTCTACTACTATTCCAAGACCTAAAATACCAATATGAGCACATGCTCTCGCACGCGTGGCCATTTCTCTAGGTTAAAAGAACTCTACTACTATTCCAAGACCTAAAATACCAATATGAGCACATGCTCTCGCACGCGTGGCCATTTCTCTAGGTTAAAAGAACTCTACTACTATTCCAAGACCTAAAATACCAATATGAGCACATGCTCTCGCACGCGTGGCCATTTCTCTAGGTTAAAAGAACTCTACTACTATTCCAAGACCTAAAATACCAATATGAGCACATGCTCTCGCACGCGTGGCCATTTCTCTAGGTTAAAAGAACTCTACTACTATTCCAAGACCTAAAATACCAATATGAGCACATGCTCTCGCACGCGTGGCCATTTCTCTAGGTTAAAAGAACTCTACTACTATTCCAAGACCTAAAATACCAATATGAGCACATGCTCTCGCACGCGTGGCCATTTCTCTAGGTTAAAAGAACTCTACTACTATTCCAAGACCTAAAATACCAATATACCAACATTTAATCAAAAATACTTTAGCCGTCAAAAAGTTTTTATCTTTTGCTCGGCTTCTACTCATCGATTTGAGATAATAAGTACACCAGTTTTTAAGTCAAACCCTATGCTATTCAACAAGTTCAGTAGTTTTTACGTGATGCATAAACAGACTAACAGACAAAAAGATAAACACGAATTTTAAAATGTTTTATAATTTTTCAGTCGCTTATTTTTAGTACCCTTATTTTTTTAAATATCTTTCTTTTACAGATTTTTTTGTACTTACTACCCGTAACTACAGATGCCTTTTACTTAAGGGCAGAATAATAAAAATATATGTTTTATTACATTAATTTAATCATGCCTTTAAAACAGTACCGTGACATACCTACTGACTGACAGACTGACTGACAGATAACGCCCAGCCTAAACCAATGGACCTAGGTATTTGAAATTTGGAGTAATATTCCTTAAGTATCCTAGAGGTGAACTACGGAAGTAACTATAAACCATTAAACTTGAATACCTACTCATTCCAAGTTTCATTTGAATTCAATTATTAGTTAGTGTGATTCGCGTCCAAGATACAGACAGACAGACAAAAATGAAAAAACATATGTTAATGTACAGAATTGGACCTGTAACAGTTATATCATAAGTATAGATAGATATTGCCGAAACTTATTTATTCTGTGCCAAAACCTAATATGTGATTCCAAATGAATTTTAAGAAAAACCAGACTGTAATCTGACCAAATTATCTAATTAGTTTTATGAAATCGTAGGTTATAAATTTTAATTTATAATTTATTCTCATATCTCAAAATTATTCATCTTTAGCCATTATGTTTTATTGTATATAATGGATTAAAAACATATTATCAAACCGATCTGTTAATGATTAAAGATTCCAATTTTGTTACAATTCAGATTTCACTAAAAATAGAGAGAAAATTGAAATCATATACCCGACACGAGAGGGCAAATTATTGAAGTGCACGGGTGTAGCCAATGAGATTTTACTAATAGAGACGTCATACCCATTATAAAACACTAAAAAACACGGCGAAATTGTACTATAGCTACTTACATAGAACTTAAGCAACTATATTTGCATCACTGAAGAGGCTAAAAGATCACAGAGATATACAGAACCGCGTCGTCAGAAAGAGATACACATATATTCTCAGTTACAGAGAGTTGCAGTAACCGGCCGATCGCCAATCACCGCCGATGACGGCCTGTGACGTTACGTGCGTCGGCTAGCAGCTAGAGTAAAGTGGGGCAAAATGGATGGAAGGATTTATTCAAGATGAAAATAAAATGTTTTTTTTTTTGAAAAACAAATACTTTCATAATAATCCATACCAATATATAAAAGTGAAAAGTTGTCTATTTGTTTGTTTGTTTGGGGAGCTTTCACGCGATTACGGCTGGACGGATTTTGATCAAACTTGGAATGGAGATAGCTTATACCCTGGAATAAAACAAAGGATACTTTTTATCCCGGAAAATTGAAATTTTCTACGGAAACTGAAAAATTTACTCGCTGTAAGAAGCGGTTGCCATGGAAACAAAATAAAAAGTATGTCAAAAAACACCAAGAACAGTGCTATACCTACTTTTGTATTGATTTTTAATACATATAACAAGTACATAGGATGCTTTTTTCACGATAAACAGTAGTCCGCACGGATGAAGTCGCGGGCAGGAAATCTAGTAATTCGATATATCCCAGAGAACACCCGTAAATTCGCCGGACACTTGAGAAACACGCGTAAAACTTTTGAACGAACTGCTTATTGAATAAATTACATAATGTTGTATACCATTTTATAGCTAAAACAATAAACTTTGCACTTTGTGGCAATTGCCACTCGCGGAACACTAAACACAAAATTATTTTGCAAAAAACAAAAATGTCTAAATTAGACCATGCATTTTCGTCTTTTGCTTTGCCAGTGTATACTTTCCTTAAAATTATTTTATTTTAGTTTAGTTAAATGATACAAACTTATCTGGTAAATTTGCACTCGAGCCCCAAGATACAGGCCTCGTGCTAGTTTGGGGTTCGCTGACAATCTTGTTTGATGTTTCACCTTTTGTTTTTTTCCTATTTGTTTTTACTTTTATTAATCTCCTTTTGACAATAAAAAAAACATTTATCATTATCATTTTAATATTTTCCTTATAGTTTTATAAGACGTAATAACACAAAATAAAAAATAAATCACTAAAAACAATTCAAATAAAAAAGCACAATCAAAAAAATCACAATTAAAAATCAAAAGCTGTTTTCAAATAATTATGTAACACAAATACAATACTCTATCCTAATCCAATACAAATAGGGTTGCAACTCCGCTAGACTCCCCGGCTGAAGATCGTCAGCCGTGGCCATTACAGGTCGAAGCGCAGACTGACGATCATCAGCCGTTGGTAAGCCCCAACATCCCCTAGCATCATACGAACTATAAACGCTACTCGCCATTATCGCGACTCCAAAAGATGTTGAGCGATGGCTTACTTCTGTGTGTCATTGTTCTTGACTGCTCTGATGTACTTTATTATGCTGCATGCATAGAAGCTGCATGAAACTGACCATTTCTAGCCAATGTAGGAGTTCCCACAGCTGCAGTCAACTTTGTAAGCTCCTGGTCTCTCTATGAGAAAAATATATTTTGTTGCGCGTAATAACTGGGACAGCTTTTTGAAAGGAGTGAAAATGGTATTTACTGATCTTATTTAGAATGTTAGAGACTTTACCTGTCACTCCTTTTGCGTAGGGTGGATACACTGGCTGTTGTTTAACCTTTTAGGAGTTTGGTTGTGTGTCCAGGTGGAAATATCCGCACTGAATTAATTTCACTGGCGCTTGCAACAGTGCCGAAATATCGGGACCTCATTAAAAATAGTATCCATGGTAAATATCTCGTTTCTAATGTTTTATACTTCTACACTATGTGTATTTTTTTAAATCACATTATAATTAGTTATATTGTTAATTGATGTCACTAATTATATTACTATGATTCTTTAGATGTCACGGTAGAAAATTTTACGACCATTTAAATAGTCATCTACCAATTTTACTAAAATTTAATTGCTTATATTATAATAGAAACATCGTAAAGCTGTCAACATAGTTTAATGAAGATATAATTTAGTTAATACTTTGTTAGGTAATTGTCTTATGATACCATCTCAAGAATATCGACCATTGTAAATTTAAGCTTTGATAAGTAATGTATACTCGCTTCGGCGCCAAGATATACATCTGCACTTTGTCCTAACATTTTAAAGTGACATAAAGCTGTATTGTCATGTCTTCAATGACCTAATTCATTGAAGACGTTATTTTATTACCCAGGCAATGAAACGAAGCTTTATAAGTTGTTGCTCAGTTATAACATTTAGGATTTGTATTAACTTCAAGTGTTGTCTGTGTATTTAAATGTCTTTGACTTAATTTTACATGCTCTATAAAAAGTTAAATTAACTGTTGTTAGGTATACCCAGTACTTAGTTAAGTAATAAGTGCGCTATGCAAACGAGCTTTGCTTAGATATAAGGGATCGAACCGAAACGAGGTTATTAGGCAGAAAACTAACGTAAACGATATAGTTCAGAGACTAGAAAGCTGAAGTGGCAATGCGGGCTGGTCACATTTGTCCCAGAAGTGAAAACCAGTGGGGTAGACGAGTGAAAATCGCGGATCGGCAAACTTTGTGTAGGACGCCCTACGGTTAGATGGAGCGATGATCTGCGCAAGATAGGTGAAACTCATTGGATGAGAAGAGCCCAAGATCGGGTTCACTGGCGCGGCTTAGGACTGGTTTATATTTCCAGCAGAGGACTAATACAGGCTGTTGTTGATGAAGATGACTTAGTGTTGTGTTGATTAAGCGGAGCGAGGTCGTCTGGTTGACTTGACTTTGTCAGCGTTTGTATGTACTTATGTATGTACAACGATTCCTTTTGATCATATATTCGTGAAATGTGGCAGGTTGTTAGGGTAGTAATGTAGTAATGAAGAAAGTTTAATAAAAGATGGATTCCACACAGCCAAATCTAAAGTGAAGCACTCAAGATATGCCGAACCACTCGAACGCACAAGCCTCACGTACACACTTACACCAACCATGTTATGCCAATCGGATGTCACATCGCAGCAAGATCTTGACCTTGTTAGTCGTGTTAGCTCTGTCTAGTTCTCAAGGAAAATAAAAACAAAACTTACACACGTAAGCAGCCGCCATTTGCTATTCTTCGCTCGTTTGTTCGGCGGTGTAGACTCCGCCTTTTTTTAAACATTATAATGTTTATAATAATCCATACCAATATATAAAAGTGAAACGTTATCTGTTTGTTTGTTTGTTTTTTTGTTTGAGGAGCTTTCAAGCGATAATGGCTGGATGCATTTTGATGAAATTTAGAATGGAGACAGCTTATAGCCTAAAATAAACATAATATACTTATTTATCCCGGAAAATTGAAATTTTCCGCGGGAAAACTGGAAAATGTTGATTACTCACTGTAAGGAACGGTTGCCATCACAGAATGGCGTGTGGTTGACATTGAAACGAAATAACAAGTCTGTCAAAAAACATCAAGAGCATGGGGTGCTATACCTATTGGCATTGGTGTTTAATATCCTAGAAGAATATGTTTTTTTTTTTTTGCGATAAACAGCAGTTGCGCGTACGAAGTCGCGGGCGGGAAAACTAGTAATATTATAATTTTTGAAATGGTATTGTGAGTTGTCAGAGTCATAGCCCATTTTCATTTCAAAACGGTTTTTAAAATTCTGCTTCGTAAGAGCTCATTTACATTTCAAAACGTTTTTTTTTTATTTTGCTTCGTAATTTTGAGACGAGAAAAATAATTGCAAATCGCGAGGTCTCCTTTTTTTACTTCATTTTATAAAATTAGGATTGGTGTATTTTATTTTCCTTTGAAGTGTTCGCGTGTTTTCAACTTCTTTTTAGCATTAAACAAGAGTGTAAAACTATGATTTTATTTAAATGTGATTTCTCACGTTTTTTCATCTTTACGGCCTTTCATGTGCAACATTTTGATTGTCTTTAGTTCCGCAAGAAGAAATAATTGATTATTATTTGTGCCTCTTGTGCGCGACAGTTCTATTGTTTAGAACGAATCGATTCGATACAAAATGTTTTAAAGCTCGTCAAGTTATGAATGATGGATTAGGATTTATCTACAAAAAAACACCATCTAGCGTGCAGGCCTTTCAAAAAACCATGGGTCATAAATCAACAAACGCGATAAACGCAGTCAATTATGCCTATAAATATTTAGGTAATAACAAATTGTTAATGCAATCCATACATAGTTTGACATTTATGGTACAATTTTATGGGTGAATCATTCGGCCCTAAGTATGTGTGGAGAGCAATAACTGTTATTACCTTTTGCACAACAATAATTATTTTTAACTAGCCGTGCCCGCGGATTCGCATGCGTGTTCATTTATCTAGGTTAAAAGTACTCTATGTGCTATTCCAAACCTAAAATTCCAATATACCAACATTGAATCAAATTCCTTCAGACGTCAAAAAGTTTTTATCGATTGCTCAGCTTCTTCTCATCGGATTGAGATACCAAGTACCCCAGTTTTTAGGTCTAATCCTAAGCTATCCAACAATGAAAACTGCATCGTAATCGGTCCAGCAGTTTTTAAGTGATGCGCGAACATACATACAAACAAACAGACAGACAGAATCGATTTAAAAAAATGTTATGTTTGTTCAGTAACTTATTTTTAGTACCCTAAAGCATTTTTTTTTATTTATCTTCTTTGTACAGACTTTTTCATACTTATTGCTTTGTTATAAGTATAGATAGATTAGTAGGTAAATGCGAGCGCAGCGGCGATGGCCGAAAACCTGACATACCTCCAACAGCGATAAGTTTTGCAACTGGACTGACAAAGGCAAACGTTCTTATGCCGTATTTTTGTGTATGAAATATATAAAAATGCCATAGTAGTGTATGAGAAGTTATTTAATCAATCCATTAGCTGGATTCATAAATAATTATTATGGTATTAAATGTTCCGAAATACTTAACATGTAAGAAGAAACAAACTTTTTTTTTGTTAAAATGGTGTATCTGAGTATTTCAAATTGTGTAATGTTTAAAATTATTGGCCTCTTTATAGTGTTTATTATCCCATAGCGACTTCATCCATGCTCATTGACCGAGCGAGCCCAAAGCGCGAGCGAAGCGTCTCCGTTTCAGCTTGGGCAAAAATGTTTTCATTATATTTTTGTACGCGTGCCGCCCGGCTGTCCGGCTGTTTTCCTCTACAGGTCGCATTTCTCAACCAATCTAGACGAAACTTGGTATACAGGTTTAACAATTTTTTAGAAATTTTTGTTCGTCGAGGATTTTTGATTGGGGGTACTTCTTCCAAAAAGGGACAAAAAGGGGGCTACTGAATATCTCCATTTTATTAGATCCAATTTCAATGTTGTTTTTTTATTTGAAAGGTATTACTTTTAATTGCTCTCATAAAAATTTGGTGACCATCTGATGAGGATCTTCGGCATGATGAGCAGAATAGCTCCAAATGCAGTAAATTGCTCATTTATAGGTTTCTACCAGTGGAATCAGCCCTTTACCTAAAGTAGGGATTGAGCACGCTGGTTATAAATGTTAGTTTTACAACTAAATGACACTACTTTGTACCGCTAGATTGTTTGCAAGAGAGTTTTTGCTCGCGAGGTCTACAGAGCCACTATAGTAAATGACACTACTTTGTACCGCTAGATTGTTTGCAAGAGAGTTTTTGCTCGCGAGGTCTACAGAGCCACTATAGTAAATAGAAATTTATGAGAGTATAATAAAACATTTAATAGTAACCCAGTGCGTGATAAGTTGATTACCCACAGAGATTGTCTATCCAAGGTCGCGTGCCACAAATGACGATAGGACAGATACCTAGGCCCCAATTCTGTTGAAACAATTAACTATTGAACCAATATAACGCAAGTCGATAGCATGTTTTTTTTGAGATTTTTTCTCTTTTACCTCTATAAAGTAGTAGAAGGGAAAATTTTGGGGTATTGCATTTTTTAATTATTTTATATGAAAATGTTGGCCTTTCTCGTCCGATATTAATTTATAAGTATTTAACCAAGTGAAGGTAAAGCACACCTTTCTAAAAATATACGCCAGTATGTGTAATTAAAATCATTGACAGCAGTATTTTTTAACCTCCGAATAAAGAGACGGGTGTTAAAAGTTTAGGGTATATCACTGAGTGTGTTTGTGTGTTTGTGTCTGTCTGTGGCATTGTAGCTCCCAAACGAAAGGACCGATTTGGATGCGGTTTTTTCTGTTCGAAAGCTAATGGGATCGAGAAGGTTCTTAGATATATGGGGAGGGGGAGGAGGGAGGGGGGGAGGGGGAGGTGAGAATAGGGGGTGTGAAAATCATAGCTTTCGAACAAATGGACCGATTTAGCTGTGGTTTTTATATTTGAAAGCTGAGATAAACGATAGTTCTTACCCATCCCTCCCACTCCGCCCTCGCCTCATTATAATGGGGCGAGGGTGGAGGGTGGGATGGGGAGTGATGATAGTAGTTCCCACCGAATGGAGCGATTTTGATGCGGTTTTTTCTGTTCGAAAGCTGATAAAATCGATGTGGTTCTTAGATATATGAGGAGGGGGAAAGGGGAAGGAGGTGAGAGGGGGGGGGGGGTGAGAATCGTATCTTTCAAACGAATGCACCGATTTAGCTGCGTGTTTTTATATTTGAAAGCCGACGTAAACGAGATGGTTCTTAGCTATAATTGGGGAGGGGCGGGAGAGGGGGAAGGAATTGGGGTGAGGATCGTAGCTCCCAAAGGAATGGACCGATTTTGATGCGACTCTTATGTTTGAAAACTGATGTGATCAAGATGGTTCTTAGCTACATGGGGAGGGGGGGGGGGGAGGGTCGAGAGAAAGGGGGGTGATCATTGTATTTTTGAAACGAATGGACCAATTTAGCTGCGGTTTTTCATGTTTCAAAGCTGAGCTAAACGAGATGGTTCTTAGCTATAATGGGGGGGGAGAGGGGATGGGGGTGACGACCGTAGCTCTCAAACAGATGGAACGATTATTATGTTTGAAAACTAATGTAATCGAGATGCTTCCTAGCTATAATAAGGGGTGGGACCGTGGTAAGTCGGGGGTTATATAAATTTTTAATTTGTTCTTGTTGACTCAAGACAACTGCATTATTACTCACCTACTTAACAGACTTGTTATTATTTCATTTCCATGGCAGTGTCATTCCGTTCTTTATTTTTGATATCTTGGGTTACATTATTGCAATTTAAGAAGGGACCACTATTTTTTTAATAAATAGAATTCTACCTATATTACTTGTTAATAATGTAGCAACCGACAGTAGAAAGAATTTTTATAATCGGTTCATTATTTTTTGAGTTTATCCATTACAAGCAACCAAAAAACAAACAAAAAAACAAACTAACAAACGTACAAACAATCAAATCTTTCCTCTTCTGTGAGCTGTAGAACTCGCGCGTACAAACTTTTTTGCAAACAATGTAGCGGTGCACAGCAGCGCCATCTAGTTCTCTTATTGTACAACTAACACTAATAACCAAGATGTTCCATCAATCCCTACCTAGTAGGTAAATGGCTGATTACATTGGTGGAAACCTAAAAGTGTGAAATTTACTGCATTTTGAGGAGCTATTCTGCTTACCACGCCAAAGACCCTCATCAGATATTCATTAAAAAAAATGAGACTAAACACCTTTCAAAAAAAAAAAAACATAAAGTTCGGATTTAATAAGGCGGATATATTCAGTAGCCCCCAATTGACCCTTTTTTGAGGGAAGTACCCCCACAATCAAAGATCCCCGACGATTGAAAATTCTAAACATTCGCTTAACCTGTATACCAAGTTTCATCTAGATCGGTTGAGAAATGCGACCTGTAGAGGAGAACAGCCGGACGTACATCCGGACATACGAAATAATTTTTGCCCAAGCTGAAACAGAGACGCTTCGCTCGCGATTCACGCTCGCTTGGTCAATTAGTTTAGATGTCACATGAGGTATTATAGACTACTGACGTGGGAAAAGGATCGAAAGGCTGTGAACCAAATTGTATGAAACCCAGTGCCATCATTATTATCATCATTGTCCACTGCTGGACGTAGGCTTCTTCTTTCTATTCAGTTTCTGTTCAGTTTCAGTTTTCGCAGGTCTTCACTCCACCTGGCCACAGGGCGTCCTACACTACGTTTGCCTAACCGCGGTCTCCACTCGGATTTTGTCTAACCCAAAGGTTGTCGGTTCTTCTGGAAGTGTGACCAGCCCACTGTCACTTCAGCTCGCAGCAATGTCGGTCACATTGGTTCTCTATTGGATTACTTCATTTCAAATCTTGTCTTTTAGAGAAACACCAAGCATAGCTCTCTCCACAGCTAAACCCAGTGTCACCTGTTACATATTGCACAAGTATGTCATATTTGACCATTGAATTATATTTGACGCACAAATTGTCCAAAAAATATAATTCTCATATTCACCACGTTTATTCCTATTCTAAAAGCTATATACGACGTTCTCCTCATAATAATTAATATACTATAAGCAATACGGATGGTTTCCTTATACGTCTTTATTATCATTCCTTGTGCTTTGTCATGTAGGTACTCGTATATTCATAGATTAAACAAACTTACCTGTAAGTGAAGTTCTATCATACTTATAGGAGCACCTAGTCCAAAGAGATTGATATATATATACACATGTAGTATCCCCAATCGGCACCACCATTTTGCGCACAAATTGAGAGAAAAAAGTTGAAGAAAATCTCTGCTTCATGAAAACCTTCCCGTATTTTTCTATTTCTTGTTATGTCATTTTGTTAAGAGCTGGAAAACCTTTATTCATTGTTAATATTACCACAAGAGTCTATAAACTGGGAATATTAAATATAGGAAGGGTGGGCTATCAATCTCTTCGGACTAGGCGCTTCTATAATTATGATAGAACGTCACTTACAGGTAAATTCGTTTAATCAACAATTATATTCGCGCCTAGTCCTCTAAATTGATATATAAACACATGTGGACCTTAATAGATAACGGTGATATCATCAATGCAGAAGTTTGTACCTACACAGTACATTCTTATCACAAATTAATTTGTGATGATAAAATTGATAATTTTATTAAAGTCTGTCTAAAAATATAATCTATTTTGACCAATAACCGACATTGTTGAGATTATGTGAACATTATCCTTATAATTCTAAAATGTACTCTAGTTAACTACTCTCTGATAAAAAATTGCAAAATATGTAAAAAATACTGTTTTCAGTCACATTGGGATGACCGTTTTGTAGGAGTCGTTGAATTACTCCCCCAACCGGCAGTGTATGATATCTATGTTAACAACTAGCGTATAATGCGTCAGAAAGTCACGTGCTTCAAGTTCAGATTTATAATTTTGTTTTAAAAAAACCCGCTCTCTTCTAGCTTGCTTTTAATTTAGCGACTAAATGTTTGCGCAACGGCCAGTTTGCAAGGCTTATTATTACACATGAAAATATATCATCAGACTTCTATAAAAAAACGACGTACAATCCAAATAGCGTTACAGCGTTTCAGTTAGGCGTATTGACGAATAAAGATACCTAACTATAACACACGCCAAACCATGTGTAAAATATTATATCTACCATCATAAATATCTTAGATTTCATTGTTTAGGGTATGACAATATATCAAAATTACCAACTTTAAGAGACAAACTTTAAAAATGATTGGAAACTATAATTGTAATATTATCATATGTATAACAGCTTCATTCAAAAGTTTAGCTAAGACCAAAAACTCTTAAGGCGGTATGGAAGCCAATTTTTGTTCCTGCTCTTCAAAGCGCGGTGGCCCGCGAGCGCTTAAGCGGTAGAGGTGGTAGAGGTGATGCATCTCAGGAGCCGATTTTTATATAATATTTTCAATTTAATTTTACTTTTTTAATAATCTTTCGATTTTTCATAAAACTGATTTCACAGAATTATTTGAATGTTTATTGGGATCACACACATTTTTTTTTGTAAAATTATCTTCTATATATACTGATACTGAATGAAGTTGATTCATTCCATCGACGAGAACGTCAAAATGAAACTATATTAAAGGAGAACTATTCGTATTCGTTCGCCAAATTTATTTAATCTTGTTTCGAGGACCACATTCGGATTAAGTATTTTGAGAATATTAGAATAAAGAAAAAAGTACTTAAAAAAATAAATCAAATAACCGTTTTCAAAGGTCTACTTTTAAATATTCGTGAGGACGAATCGTCCTATTTGGAGTCCATTTTGCCTTAATTGGAGATTTTCATTGAAATTATCCAAAACAAGGCTAATATTCTATGTGTTACTGTAAGCTTCGAACGAAGTCATAATTTAAAAATGACTGTTACATGAATTCCAAGGTATAAGCTATCTCCATACGAAATTTTATCAAAATCCGTCCAGCTGTTATCGCGAGAAAGCTCCCCCAAACAAACAAACAGACAACGTTTCACTTTTATATATTGGTATGGATTGAGACGTAGACTCGCGCGCGCCTTTCACACTTACACAGCCTCTCTACTGTAGACTTCATATATATATTTTTTCTCTATAGTACAGACCACATGTGTTAAAGTTTATCAGGCCGTCCAAGGGCTTCAGTAGCTTATTTTAAGTCACCGATATCTTTCCGAGATTTTTAAATTATCTTCTTTGTACAGACTTTTTATTACACTTACTGCTTTATCATAAGTACAGTAAAAAATATAGATAGATAGATAGATACAAGTATAGATAGAAGATGGGCTAGTTTTCACCACAATTATCTCACTTGATGTTATGTGACGATGCGGTCGAAGGTGGCCATAGCCTTGAACGCAAAAATCTTGAAAATAATCTCGTAGAAATTAGGATTCCACACCGCCAAATCGAAAGTAAAGCACCCAAGATATGCCGATCCGCTCGTACGCACAAGCCTCACGCACACACCCCACCGTTTTATCACAAACATGTTATGCCGATCAGCAGCCACATCGCAGCAAGGTCTCGACCATGTTAGTCGTATTAATTCTGTTAAGTTCTCACGGAAAATAAAAACAACAATGTAGTCTTTTGTGATGAAATTGTGTAACAACCACAAATAACACAAATTATCCACTCACGCACACATACGTAGCCACCATTTGCTATTGCATCATCGTTTATTTGGCGGTCTAAACTCCGTTTTTTTTTAATTTTCTTTATTTCTGTATAGCTAAAAACATAACCTTCCTCAGTCGCGTAAAAAAGGTTTACTCCACGAGTTTCTTTCACACTGAAATAGATATATTAAGCTTTCACATCACCAGAAAGACGTCCTCTACTGAATATTACCCCTTTTATATCGATTGGAAAACGTAATAGCAAAAATGTTGTAGGTAGGTTGGAAATACATTTCAAATCATAAAATATACCGCGTCGAATGGTTTCATATTTCTACGATGAAAAAAGAAAACACACAGACACACACCTTATTTTTAAAAGTTTTTACTTCAAATTTGTTGTAAGTCTAGTAAAAACGGGTTGTTAATAATTTATTCTTTCTTATGCGGTTTCGATTTACGTAGCTGATATTACTTACAGCGTTCTTGTCGTATGAAACATATGTTAAGATAACCTACTACATTTTTGCGGTTTGTTGATTTGCAAGACCGACAAAATTTCTTACATTATTTTATTATTAACTTGTTACTCAAAATATTCCTTGCATTTTATAATTTAGCTAAATAATTAAAAAAAAATGCTTTCGGCCTTTTATGGAAACTATAAATCCAGCGTTTTATTCTTCTAAAACAATGGGTGGGTATCAGCATTTTTCTTTGACCCTGCTTAAATTGTGTACACAAAATATCGCATTTTATGCATCAGGAAATTTATCAAACTGAGGCACTTTCACATAAATCTAGGAACTGATTACGATATTCTTCACGTTTGAAGGTACATTAAACTAAAATTGCTGTAAGTATTGAGTATTGATTCCAATAACTTTAATTTAGATTCGTGGACACGGATTATACAAATTCGTGCATAAAAAAACATCTTCCTACGAGGCTTAGTTTTTGAGTTGTGTTATTATTAGAACTTTTTTCGGTCCTTACGTAACCTTAGAACTTGGCTACCTACTTACAGAAAATAGGTCCTATAAATTTTATCTAAATAGATTAAAATTATTCATTGAAATGATACGTAGTTATATTTTTGGGCTATTCAAGTTTAACTTTCTGATCACATTCACAGATATTCAATATTATATATATTTCACAGATAAAAATACCCACTCAATTTAACAATATTGCATCAGATATTGTGTAGTTTGTTTGCCATATGACCTAAAATACTACATTGATGAGGTCATGAATGAGAAGATGACATTTATGCAGATCCTGCTTAGCCTTTGTGTTATATATGATATTTGTGTTAAATATGTTTTTAAAGGGTATTTTTTCGACGTATTTCTACACCGATACCACAGTACATATATTAGCGAATATGTGTACTGTGCCGATACCTACAAAAAGGTCCATTATAAATTTAAAGATCATGCATTAGCTTCAAATTAGGTCGTCCAAAAAGCGACGAAAAGAAGGTATTATATTGAAATTATTAAAGGCCTTCGACATTAAAATTATGGATTC
Organism: Alsophila aescularia; assembly: GCA_946251855.1. NCBI lineage: Eukaryota > Metazoa > Arthropoda > Insecta > Lepidoptera > Geometridae > Alsophila > Alsophila aescularia. The sequence goes on along the minus strand of OX276373.1, from coordinate 335,997 downwards.
TGAAAATAACTTTTTAATCAATTAAAGTAATTTAATAAAAAATAAGTACATACCTTCATTATTCTTCATCTTGAGATTTCGCAAGATCTCATAATTTCATAGTATTTTTTATTCAAATTACAATTTGTAGTTTTGTAAGTTATTCTGTGGTATAGACAGTGTATACCTTATAGATAAATAATAATAAATATAAATTTAATTATGCATAGTTATGATAATAAAGGCCTTTTTATTTTATTTACTTTATTATAACAATACAAATGAATAAAAATAAAACTACAGAAAAACATAATTGTCCCTACATTTGAAATAATAAATAACATAGAACCTAAACTATATCACCGGAAATACTGTCATGAAAGAGAGGAGGCCTATACTCAGCAGTGGGTGGATATGGACTGATAAAATATATATATATATATATATATATATTATCAGTTTTTTTACTTATATATATATATATATATATATATATATATATAAGTAAAAAAAGAAAACTATACCTGACTAATAACTAAACTAATTATGAAAAAATAATCTCATAGAGATAAAAACGTTAAGAAACTACGGCGATTGTCGTTTAACTTGATTCAGAAACTAATTTAACCATTTTGTTTCAGAGGGTGATATTATTGTTCGGCGTGATTGCGGCAGCATTTGCAGCGCCCCAGAAACCAGACCAAGAAATAGCAATCATAAGTCAAGACTTCGATCAACAACCCGATGGCTCATATAGATACAGGTAATTATTCTAAACAAAGGTAAACACAAATGATAAATGAACTAAAATTGATCAAAGTTATTTTTTTAAATAAAAATCTCTTGATGATTTTCAACTTCACGTGTATCGTCTATATAGCTAAATTAGTACTTGTTTTATTATTATAAGTTATTTTATATTTAAATTGTTTGAAATACCCAACGATGTACATATTGTGACCGGTACGATTAGCCAGAATATAAAACTTAAAATTACAATCTGGGATTACAAACTGATTTGATTTTATAATGTCGCATGTAAATGCCAAAATTAATAGACCGTTTATATAGGTGCATCTAAACGTGCCATATTTTCAATACAATAACATTTGACTGCAATAGTCTTACCCGCAACTGGGCCCTCGCTATGACTATTCAGATGGTTAGTTCCCAGATCGTACAATACCCAATTCGTTATATGTCGTTATTTACCCAGTTTGTTCAATGGTACAAAAAAGGTCCATGTGTCCTCATTGGTTCACCTTTGTGGGTTCTATATTATATTAATGCTAATTTCTAACTACTAATTATACCAAAAAAAAAAACTTCGTGGAATCGTTCGTGAATTGTTGTAACGATGTTGCACATTTTCTGCAAGGAATTTCGTGTGGCATAGCGAATAAGCGTCCGGTATTTTCAAATATTCACAAATACTCTTCAAAACATTTTAGCTATGAAACTGAGAACGGGATCAAAGCAGAAGAGACGGGTACACTGAAGAAAGCTGCCGGTCCGGACGCAGCTGACGTGATTGTAGCGCAAGGAGCTTACAGCTACACGGCACCGGACGGAACCGTCATAAGCTTGAACTACGTGGCTGATGACGATGGAGGCTTCAAGCCTGAGGTAGGAATCACAGATATAGGTCTCTTTATGTTTTATCAACTGTATTTAAACAAAAGCCACGTCAGAGGCCCTCAGGCGGCCTGAGAAACTGTTACACCAGACGCAATGTCAGGCCAGCGCTACCTCATACGACAAGAAGAAGATAATGAAGAGAGTCAATATAATATTTGATTTTAATCTTTGACCGAATAAATTAATTTTTCCCTCCAATATGTTGAGCATTCTGCTCTTTACGCTTCCACTCTATTAAATCTGTTAGATGTATCTAATGGACCACGCATTTTACAATTTGTTTGCACATAATTATGTACGTCAAAATCTATTTAAAATTGCAATGTTTTATTGGCTAAACATCATAGTAAAAAAGAGGCTTTGAAAACCTCCTCCTTTAGTGAAGTCGATTAAAAAGGTCATATTTGTAATTTCTCCAAAACAGCATTGATTGTTAAACATACATTTGTGACAATATTTTTTACCAAGACAGTTTTCATTACTTTTAGCAGGAGACTCAACACAGATGTTGACTTTTGGCATTCTATTCCATTTGTTTTAGTGTGTACGTTCATGCATAGTTTAATTGTCGAGAAACATGCATAATGCCGATATTTTTGATATTCTAGATGTAGACTATAGTTTGAAAAAAAAAAACTTTAAAGAAAAATGTATACTAGAAATGAACCTGAAGCCGGATTGGGCTGGTCATAACTTCCGAAAAACCTTCAACTGTCTGGGTAAAAATAAATGATATTAAAATGTGTTTGTCGGCTCCAGCAGGTGGCTGGTAGCTATTTGAAAAGAAGCGCCGATGATCGCGCTCAGTGAAGTATTTTGGGAGAGACTTATGTTCAGCAGGGATCAGCACAAGCTCATTATGATAAAAAAGAGATGAAAAGCAAACTTGTATTATTTTAATTTTGATAAATCCATCTGTTACTCTATTTCAGGGTGCTCATTTACCAACTCCACCGCCGATACCACCAGCAATCCAGAAGGCTCTTGACTACTTGGCGACTCTTCCACCACCGCCACCCGGAAGGAACTAAAGACCAATGAATATATTGATCTGAGCCTACCAATAACCTTGTATCTGTGATTATTATGAATACACGTTCTGGCGCCGTTTTGATAAGAGAATTACATTATTTTTCTCTCTCCGTCACAAACAATTGGATGTAAAACAAGAGGCAGCGGCGTATTTCTCGTGGAATTTCATCTAAAACCGGTTCCGAGTTACGCATGCAGCATTCAAACACCTTTTAGAATTTCGTTTATTGAACGTCAGATTAAACCAACACTTATCAGAAGATCTGACACTCAGTCATAAGTTTTGATTAACGAAGGAAACATCCTGTGTATTGACAAAGTGAATTTTAGTTTGTTGATATAATTCCATTGATTTAGGATCTTATAACCTATGCAATGGAAAGTTCAAAGTAATCGAATGACATTCAAAATATTGCCTAGTTTTTAGTATTTACAAAATAAAAGTTATCTAAATGCTAGAAACCAAGATTGGTACCTGCTAAGTACTTGTTATATTCAAACACTTGTAATATATATACTTGTAATATTTACAAAATAAAAGTTATCTAAATGCTAGAAACCAAGATTGGTACCTGCTAAGTACTTGTTATATACTTATAATATTTACGAAACGGCGCCTAATTAACTAAGCATTAAAAAACAAATAAAAACATCGACTCTAAACGACGACTGAACTGTGATAAAGTGGTTGAACCTATACAAAGTTTTAAAATATGTTTATTATTTTTTAATACTAAATAAAAGCAAAATCAGTGCCAAAGATGCATTGCAAAATGAATTCCGCCTATTATTTTAGTACCTACCCAAAAATATGTTTTTTTAGAATAGGTTTGAGCAATTCAAACTTTTTTTTTTTTTATTTGATGTAGCGGCTAAGTTTGATAAACTCATCAAAAAATGACAAATACATCTTACCAGCGACTTTATTTAGGGTCTTCAAGTGTAGAGCGAACAGGTAAGGTACCTTCTATAATAGGCATAGCCAAGCATGCTCCATCTTCAGCCGCATCGCCACTTAAACAATCACGATTGATCGCGGTAAAATTCTTGCCTATCAAGAATAAAAATAAAACTCTCCACTCAATGTTTTTTTTCATCTATTTCCTGAAATAACTTTAATAATATTTATTTTAAGATTTTAAATAGTTTATATACTCATCGTCATAGATTGTGGAATGATGGGTTGTCCAAAAGTTTATTCTATTGTGTTTTTTATTAGTCGTTCAGGTCACTCCCATGATGATAAGCGTCATGCCTGCCCATAACAGTTTTAAGTGCAAAATCTTGCTCAGCACTGCATTGCGCTCGTCACCCTAAGACATGTTGTTATCATGCCCAATAGCTTCACTGGAAACATTGCTCTTCAAACCAAAACACAGTTAAGTTTGCACATTACTGCTAAGCGGTTGATTATCTGGAAAAAGATTGTATTTTAATAAGATAGTTGAACGCTGTAGTATTGTTAGAAATTTACTTATTAACAAGTTTATAAACACTAAGTTGAGACGATACTAAAGTCCTCGCACAATTTTTTATTCTATTAAATCCATTAAACTCAATGAAACATACGTATGTATATTTTCATTTAACATTCTATAACTTAAGCTTAGCTGGAGCTGAACTCTGAAGTCTTGTCCACTCCTGGAAGTTGACTTCTTTTATTTAACGCCACTGAGCTTGGTCTCTCGATCTCTGTATTCAGTATCTGCTAGCAGTTTTTAACAGGTCTTCACTCCGCCTGATAAATGGATTGCCTAGTCATACACTACGTTTTCCTAAATGTGCATTGGAGAGCTTGTCTACCCCAACAATTATCAGTTTTCAGGTTAATCTAATTGGACTGCCACTTCATCAAAGTAAATTATGTTGCTAGAGCTTCAGACATTAATATCAAGAACCGTGACTTACTATGAAATGGATTCTAATGTGGTTAATATACGGATGAATATTATTAATACAGATATACCTGTGGGAAATTTACCTATGATTTCGAAGAATCTGTTTCTAAAATTGTAGTGTATTGAACATGTGATATCTAAATGTACGAACAAAACATTCCAAAATTGTAACGCCTCACTACCGCCATTTGTGCCGCCTAAAGTCAGCCACCAACCCACGTCACTTTTCCTCCAGACAGCTACGCCATCTTGCCCAGCCCCGTAATGGGGTATTACCAAGCCAGCCTTTTTATGACAGGGCGCGTCTATTTTTGTCTTTTGTCCTATCTGACTCTTGCAGTCTAGGCGACGTTACAAGCCGTGGTTCGTACCGCCTGTGTGCCCTTGAGCCAATCACCAAAATTGAAACTTTGGCGTACGCTTTCTGCAGCGATCATTTTGGTGGAGCGCTTTCACGTCCGCCCCCAGTACCATGACGCTGTAGAAGTCAACCATAGACCACCAGAAAATATGTTTCCCAAAAAAGAACTCACTTGAATCCGACCCCCGTAATTTACGCAACGGTGTCTATTTCCTAGAAAAGAATTGAAACAAAATTGTACCGGCTCCAAACTAATCTCAATAAATATAATAATCCAAAAAAAATGACTTCTTATTACAAATGATCTTTTGTTAACTACCACTAAAAAGAATAAAATACTTACAATTCAACAAGAACAAAATCACTTTTCCAAAATTAAAAATGTAATACCAATACAAAAATACAACATTATAAAGAGTTGTTTGATGTCGGTGCCAAACCGAGCACATCGTTTAAAATATGGTTAAGCTTAATTAAAATAAGATTTTTTAAACTGCTTGAGATGATAATTAAAAATTTAATAACCTTTTAGAGTAATTATTACAAATCTTTATCATTTACTAGTGACTTGCCCCAGTTTCGCACGGGTAGCGCTCACACCACGGCATTTTTCTTACTCTAAGCATTTTTATACTTAGTAACTTCAAAAAAAAAACGCCAAAATTTAAAATCTTTGGCAGCAAAAATTGTGGCGTTTTTTGACCATTGACAACTGCATTATTACTCACGTACTTGATAGACTTGTTATTATTTCGTTCCCATGGTAACATGTCATTTTGTTCTGTATTTTTGATACCTTGGGTTACATTATTTCAATTTTCGTATAGCTAATTATTGAAAAACAAAATTCTGCCTATGTTACTCTTTGATAATGTAGATTTATAAAACAGACAGATTTTTTAAAATTGGTTCAGTATTTTTGATTATATCAATTACAAACAAAAAACAAACATATAAACAATCAAATATTTTCTCATTATAATTGACCAAACAAGCGCGAAGCGCGAGTGAAGCGTCTCCGTTTCAGCTTGGGCAAAAATTCTTTCATATGTCTTAATGTCTGAATGTCCAGCTGTTCTCCTCTCTCCTCTAAAGGTTGCATTTCTCAACCGATCTAGACCAAACTGGGCATGTAAGTTTAATATGTGTTTAATGAATTTTTAGCATTTATTAGTCGTCTTTTAGGGGTTTTTTTATTGGGTTGGTACTTTTCGCCAAAAAGGACAATAAGGGGGCTACTGAATATCTCCGCCTTATTAGATCCAATTTCGATGCTTCTTTTTTATTTGAAAGTTTGTAACATTAAGTCGGTCTCATAAAAAAATGGTGAAGATTTAATGAGGGTCTTTAGCGTGATGAGCAGAATACGGAGGTATTCTGCTCATCACGCTAAAGACCCTTGACCACTTTGACCCCTTTGAGGAGTCAAAGTGTAGTAAATTGCTCACTTTTAGGTTTCTACTAGTGTATTCAGCCCTTTACTTACTTGATGGAGTACCTTGGTTATTAATGTAAGTTTTACAATGAGGTAACTGAGCACCGCAAGATTGTTTGCAAAAAAAGTTTACAGCTCTAAGAGCTCTTAGTGTAGATGTAGATAGTGTCAAAGATAATGTAGATGTAGATGAGTAACTAATCAAAGTGGATTCAAAACTAGTTATTTCCATATATAGTACAAATTTCCCATTCCAATTGCAATAGCACCAAGAACTTTGGATCGTAAAACCTTGTGCGGGCCGAGGCACCTATTCGCAGTAATTTAGCTAAATATGTATATTGTTGATTTAAGTTTCAAAGACAGGTGTATTACTTATTCGATTTTATTTTATTGTAGGATGGCACTGTTATCGATAAAATTCAACATTCAAACAAGTTATCTGGGATGGGGTCTACCCCACACGATTACATTTTATTGTAGGAAGGCACTGTTATCAATAAACTCCAACATGCAAACAAGATATCTGGGATGGGGTTTGCCCCACGCGGTTGCATTTTATTGTAGAATGGCACTGTTATCAATAAACTTCAACATTAAAACAAGATGTCTCGGGTGGACCTGTTCCACGCCGTTGAATTTTGCGGGGGGACAAAGTAATAAATCTACACCATTGGGCATATTATTATATCCTGCATTTATATTATTTTATAGGAATCTGTGCTGATATTACTCTTTTGTCTACTTTTGTCAATTTGAAAATTTAACGTAACAATATTACACTTACTGGCGTAAAATAGAGACCATACTAATATCATTTTGTTCTAGCAAAATCTCGCGTTTTATTTAGTCTAGCCAAAGAATAAATAATAGTAGAAGTACAGAAGAATATGTGAGTGAAGTCATGACTCTTGCTACAACGCAATAAAGTGCAATTTAACTCGCACAGTGCTGCGAGCTTTTAATTATATTTACCTACAAGGCGCTCGCCCATCGCGTGCAGCCTAGAATGTATCGTATCACAACTCGCGAGAGCTTCCATTGCTCTAACCATTTCAGAATCGCTCTATCACTATTTCGCTTGGTAGGCTTGCATTAAGATATGACTAGGTACTTGGTTTATTCATTATTCTGTGATATGATATGACTTAAATATTGTAACAGAATAAACAAGTATGTAATAATGTATTATTTTATTAGTTATTACTATAAATGTTGATAAGTTAGTTATCAACATTTATAGTAATAAGTTCTTAGTTCTATTACCTACATACAATGACATTCCTAACAGATTAAACCTAGTACCTCATTATTTGATTATATCATAATAGGTATTGCACTTTGAATAATATGGGGCCTGTCTGAACTCCATGCTTACTAATGAGTGAAAAAGATACCTAGATACCTACGTAATAAAATGACAGTATGTAAGTATCGAAGGTAGGTAAGTAGGTATTTTAAGAGTCTCTTCTTGGTACTCATAATTTCCAAAAACTTTACGTAAGTAGGTACATTATTTCTAAGCACACGGCGCGCATCTCATCGCATGCTACTGAATTGTCCCCAATATTGCGGCTTCAAAGTGCAGGTATAACATAAAAATTACCCGTGGTACTACTACTACCAGTAGTACCAACGGTAGTACCGGTAGTAAGTCGCGTAATATTTGTACTTATTACTTGTTGCGGAGTGCAACCGACCTGTAGTTTCTATAAGCACCCAACCATAGATAATTGATTTATCTATGACCCAACTAAAAAACTAACCATGTTATTATCATCTCATTGCAGCATTTTACGATAAAATTAAATTTGTCAAGTATGACTTGCAAAATTCAATTTAGTTGTATAATATTACGTTGATGTATTATTTTCAAATTTTTAGTATGCATTAGTCAGGATACTTTAAAACGTCATCAGCAATGAAGTCGCCATCTTGGTATAGTTGATAGATTGAGGCAGGGGGGTGACAATTGGAACATTGAGTGTTTTTGCAAAGATAGCAGCGATATCTTCATTATTTAACATGAAAGAACTACTCTACTACTCGCAAATTGTACGATAGATGTTATTATGGGCATGTTATTTGTTTAAAAAAATAGTTTATTTTATTTTAAAAAACAACATGTTTTTTTTGTGTTACTTTAAAATTTATATTATTTATTTATTTTATTCGTTTTAATTACATCGGACTACATAAGATTCGTCACTCATTGACAAAAGTATATAATGTCATATGTCATAATGTTGACATACCATGGGCCCGTTCACATAAACGTTCGAGGACGCACGGATCACCCGCGCGTACACTCGAAATCGTTCACGGCGTCGTTCGGGCGTTCGCCTGAGTCATCCGAAAAATAGTAGTGAAGGGGAGGAATAGTATGAAACTGACCTGACACTTGACAGTTGTCAGTTGTATGTGGACGTCCAAAGTCGTTCACTATCTCCGGATGATCGAGCGATAATCGCACGGATGATTCGAGCGTTTAAGTGAACACAGCCCATAAGTAGTATCTCTGAGTAGTCTTTGGACATACCGATGACAGAATTCAACAAGAAATAACGTTTGGTTTTAAAAATTTGGGTATAATATACCTAAATAAAGTTTCGTTCCGTGCTCGCACTGCCCTCAACTTTTACAGTTCTTTAGTTATTTTGCATTGTTCCTGAGTGCAGAGTTCCTGAGAGTAATTGAGACTCCTTCCCAGAAACCAGTTTATTGAAAGACGTTCTGTGGTGTTTTCACCATGCCGTTTCACTGCGCTTTTGGTTGTAAACAGACTGTTAAGTAGAAATAGAGACCTTTTACTAATTTAGTGTACTACCTACTCAAGTCGGGACGGCCGCAGGACGAGTTTTTAAAAATACAAAATTTTTAAAAGTTAAGTGTCGTTTATTCGACGGATCGCTTAGGACTAACTTAATATTCTAACAAAGAAACATTACCACTAACCAGACGGACCACCCGAGTCGTCTCCTTATCGTTCTTATTCCTAAGAAATGAGCTTATCTGCGCTGACTAAGCGCGAACGGTAAACGTTACAGGATGGGACTCAGGTCGCATGACTACTCCTTCCTGAGATTCGAAATTATCCGAAGGATTCGGAGAATTTCGAAAATTACATTTATAACCCTAAAAATGGGTTATAAATGTAATTTTCGAAATTCTTTGTCTAAATCCACGTTAAAAGCACTTTTTGACTCTGTGTGACCAAATACAACTTCGAAAGGGGTTAATCCTGTTATTGAATGAATGCTGTGGTTGTATGCCATAATGGCGAAAGTCATTACCGAAGACGCGTCTGTTAATTTTCGTTCTTACTTAGCTAGTCTGTAAGTTTCTAAGATTGTTGAGTGAAATCTCTCTATTAGTCCCATCGAATTTGGGTTGTTCGTCGTACCTAAATGTAAATCAATTTTGTAAAAGTTCAGTAATTCTTTTATAAGCACGTTATTGAATTCCGACCCTGAGTCTGAACTTATTTTCTTAGGTGTCCCATAAAAAGAAAAGTATTTAATAAGAGCTCTTACTACTTCCGGTGCTGATTGGTTGGATATTTCAAATGCCTGACCTAGTTTACTAAATGTGTCAATTATTGTAAGGAAAGATTTCCCTTCAATTTTGAATACGTCAATAAAAAGCTCATCAAATGGCTTATTTTGTGTCTGAGTGAGCTGCAATGAGGGTTTGAAAGGTTTTCTGTCGTACTTGAATTTTTTACAAGGTTCACATGCATTAATTACGGCGGCTACAGTGATATCTATATTGTGCCAGAAATATGTCCGTTTTATGTGCGCCACGGTTTCTTTGATACCGCGGTGGCAATTCTTACCCACGTGGTATTTTTGCATAATTTCCTTCTGCTCGTTGTTGACCGTTCCCCTAGGGGAACGGTCAACATTTTGGAATGCACAGAACGGGTCATATACGTTGAGAATGAGGACGAGCAGAAGGAAATTATCCAAAAATACCACGTGGGTAAGAATTGCCACCGCGGTATCAAAGAAACCGTGGCGCACATAAAACGGACAGTGTTATAACCGCTTCCGTAAATCCTGCTCTATGTTGTGGATCCTCAAAATATATAAAATATTTAATTTTGGTTCGGATGTATCTTTTTAGAAAATCTCTAATTAAGTCAGATTTATTAAGCGGCATATGGACTTCTAAAATTCTTTGTTTTTTATTTGAAATATCTTTTATAGCAGCTTGGTCCCTAAACCACGTGTGTACTAATATCTGGTTCGGCTTAGTATCGACCGCCTCGTTTAAAATAGGTATTCCTGCGCAATCAGTCTTACGCGCCGAGTGTACGGTTTCAGATCCTATATTTGATTCTGTCTCTGATGCTGTTAAAGTACCACTAGAATGTTCCGGTATTGAGAAAGGTGATCGCCGTTTGTTTGTGTCCGGTTCGTTTAGGCTTGTCGTACTTTTGGACTCTAACGAGATAGTTAGTGTTTTTTCTGAATCTGAGGGAATAGTAAGCGTTTTATCGGAATCTGAAAAGGAGTGAGACGGGCTTTTTGATTTTGATTTTTCTTTCCTATTTTTATTACCTAACTCAATTATTTCATTCTGAATTTCTTCGCAATGTCTTTGTAATTCTAATTCTCTTTCATCGAAGTTAACTTGCATTTAACTACTATCCTTTTTCTTATCGTCTTTTCCTATTGCGTTTACTTTTACTCTTGACAGCGCGTCGGCGTTGGTATTTTGACGTCCGTTTTTATATATTACGTTATAGTCGTATTCAGCGAGTCTTAGACGCCAGCGAGTGATTTTACTACTCGGTTCATCGAAAGAGTGTAACCAGGATAACGGTCTATGGTCTGTGTAGTTTTTAAACTTTTTACCATAAAGGTAAGGCCGAAAATGTTTTATTGCCCATATAATAGCCAGTGCTTCCTTTTATATAGTGCCGTATCTACTCTCAGGATCGTTGAGTGTTCTTGATGCATATGCAACGGGACGATCGCAACCTACCGTGCCCTGTGACAAGACGGCACCTATTGCATAATCTGAGGCATCTGTTGTCAAGATAAAAGGCTTATCGAAATCTGGGAATTGCAATAGAGGTGCATTTGTTAGCAACTCCTTGCATTTTTGGAAAGATTCCACAAACTCCTCATCGATCACTACTTTATGATTCTTTTTAAGGCATTTTGTCATTGGTCTTGTCAATTTTGCAAAGTCCTTAATGAACTTCTTGTCATAACCCACTAAACCCAAGAAGCTCTTAATTTCCGTTTGTGACCTTGGAAGAGAGAATTTAAGAACTGCGTCGATTTTGTCATTATTGGGCTTTAACCCATCTTTGTTATAGAGTGCCCTAGGTAAAGAACTTCCTTACGAAGGAATTCTGACTTGTTAAGCTGAATCTTTAAATTTGTTTGTCTGAGACGTTCGAAAATTTTACGCAGTTTTTCTACATGTTCTTGGAGGCTGGATGAGAAGATAATTATATCATCCAAATAAACCAGGCAGTGTATTCCCTGTAAGTCTCTCAAGATACTATCCATTGCTCGCTGGAAAGTGGCTGGAGCAGTTTTGAGGCCAAATGGCATGCGCAAAAATTCAAAGTGTCCCGCCTGGGAACTGAATGCGGTATTTTGCCTGTTTGCTTTATCGATCTCAATCTGATGGTATTCGCTAGCCAAATCTAAAGTGGTAAAATAATTAGATTTACCTAATTTGTCAAATAAGTCTGATATGTTCGGCAGCGGGTATTTGTCGTCGGTCATTGTGTCATTTAAACGTCGGTAATCGATTACCATCCTATATTTCTTTTCTCCCGAGGCATCCAGTTTCTTCGGCACAAGGTGAACTGGGAAATTCCAAGGCGAGAAAGACTCTTGGATGATTTTGTCTTTAAGTAATTTGTCAACTTGTCGGGTTACTTCGTCATGTACCGCTTGCGGTTGTCGATATGGTCGTATGTAGATAGGGTCTTCATTCTGAGTCCTAATTTGGTGCTTAACTTTATTTGTAAAGGTCAAAGGCAGTTTGTCGCAATAAAATATGTCTCTATACTCATAACATAAGGCACTAATTGCTTTGTTTTCTTCAGTATTCATGTGTTCAAGTCGTAGTTTTTCTAAGTTCTCAATCAAGTAGTCATCAATGTCCAGATCATTATCAGTTATAGTATTTATTTCATATACCTGTGGTTCATACTGAGTGACACCGATAAGTTTGTTTATTGTTAATGTCACCGGTATTTCTAATGTATTTTGCACGACGGTATGTGTCTGTCCATTCACACAATTAACTAATGCGCAAGGCATTCTAACTCCATCTTCAAACTCCTGAAACTCTACTATGCCCGTGCCGTTGTGTAAGTCCGTTGGTAACATCACCCGGGTTTCAGAACGAGGGTCAAGTTGGATGTGAATTTGTGTATTATAAACAAACGGGATTTCCGCGTTTCGGGTTCTCAGGACGTGATTTTTCATATCAATATTTGCGTGAAGTTATGACAGGAGGTCTGAACCAATTAAACCATCATAGTCTTTATCTACGTCATATATATAAAATGTATGAGCATCCTCACTTCTGAACGTTTCTAGAAGAGGGATGTGAATCGCTTCACCGTGAGAGCTTCTGCCATGAGTGATAATTACTTCAAATGGAACAGAATATTTAAACTGTTTAAAGAACTCATTAGCTTTGTTAGGGCTTATGAATGACCGAGAGCTTCCCGTGTCAATCATGAACCTTGCTTGAATTTCGGGTAAGTAAATGTATGGTAGTTTAGCGAAATTTTCACAATTTATTTTTATCAATTCGGCGGATTCATGTCCGAGGCTAGTTGGTAAAAATTTTGATCGTTAATGGCATCATCGTACATATTAATCGATTTTTGTGCGTTACCCTGTTCCTCGCAGTAATCGTAGTCGTACGTCAGTTCGTTTCCGTAATCCTGATATTCTTGGTTATTATTTTCAGCTGAATAAACTTGTATTTCGTTGTGGTAAGCCTGGTTGGGGCGAGCTGGTAACACTGTACGCTTAGTTACGTCGGGATCTGAGAGACCTTGGGGCTTATTTTGGGTTGCTTGGGGAATGCCAAATTTAAACTGGTTTGTTGGTTGCTGGTTAAAAGCCTATCTAGGTGCTGATTGACCGAATGGAGGTCTGTAACCTTGTGGACCCTGTGGGACCCGAATCTAAATCCCTGATTATTAGGAATGCCAAATTTAAAGTTTTGTTGCGGATACTGAGGTCTGAATTGATTTGTATGTGGTATTCCAAATTTAAATTGCGGCCCTTGTTGATTTCCGAAATTTGAGTTCTGCGGAACATTTGGTCGAAATTGATTTGGAGCGCCAAATCGAAAACCTCCATGATTTTGTTGGTTGTTAGCAGTAAAGAATGGTTTTAGCCCAAACTTTTCAACGTAAGGGTTGTGTGAAGCTGGGGGTTGTGGTTTATTTGTCAATCCGGGTCGCAACATTTTATTTCGCGAATTATACTGGAATTGGAAGTTAACCTCTTCCAGCACGATACTAAGCGCTACCTCTAGAGTATTACTACCCTTAAGTCTGACTATGCGAATGAGATCCTCCGGTAGATTATAGAGGAACACATTCATGGCCATATTGTCGTAAATTGTTATTTTACTCCGTCTCACGTGGTCATCCTGTATGAGATTGACCTTGGCTAGCAAAGTACTTTTAACTTGTTGGATGCGGTTGCAAAAATCTAGATACGATTCATTATGGTTAATTTTTAACGTTTCTAGGTGTATGGCAATGCATTCTTCGGAACGCGGGTCTCCGAAGTGTTGAGTCAAAACAGATTTTAATTCGGCCCAAGATTCAATGTCCGGTCTTTCACTTATAAGGTGAGCGGCTTTTCCAATTAGTTTACTCGTAACTACATGAAAAACGTATAGATCTTGCGCCGGATTATTTTCTCTTCTGTAGCATTTAATGACATATTCGCATTTTTTAATGTACAAATTAAGAAGTCTTTCATCTCCGTCAAATTTGGGTATAATAGACGATATTTCAGTAGGAATAGCAGTAACCTCATTCTGAGTCTGAGTCGTCATTTTTATACACACTTACAATATACACTGGTAATATATAAAACAGAAATAGCACAGTTCTATAAAATAACGTATGAAATACTTAACATAAATTTTCACGATCGAAAAATAGCAATCTAGCCAATGCTTAATACACTAAAATAGTATAACTACCGATATTTGGTGTAATTATACTGAAAATCAGTTAACAAGGTAAAGTTTGGACCTCAAATAATTTTTAACAATTTAAAAATGGAATGGATGATGGAAACAAGGAATAGTGAATGGGATTACTCACAAGCCACCCATTATCCTCCTTTGGGCGAGTCCGTAGCAGATCCTTCGTCCTTTCTTGCACTGCACGTCACGAGAGTTATTTGTTTGGTTCGTATGGATACCCGAACTACTATTTGTCGCACTTTTTCACCACAAATCCGATTTTGGGGGTCTGTTAAGGCGAAAGCACGGCAGTAGGACACACGGATATCCTACCGGCTGCGCCACTCAAGTCGGGACGGCCGCAGGATGAGTTTTTAAAAATACAAAATTTAAAAAAGTTAAGTGTCGTTTATTCGACGGATCGCTTACGACTAACTTAATATTCTAACAAAGAAACATTACCACTAACCAGACGGTCCACCCGAATTGTCTCCTTATCGTTCTTATTCCTAATAAATGAGCTTATCTGCGCTGACTAAGCGCGAACGGTAAACGTTACAGGATGGGACTCAGGTCACATGACTACCTACCTGTCTGCGGTCCAAACTAAACACGAACGTTTTCGTTGAAATTTCACTGAAGCTCTTGTGTACCTACATTCTGTATAAATACCAACTGTATTGTCAGGTAGGAGTCACTATCCCATGAAAATAGTCGTGCCAATAACATTAATAAGTCCTATTTCCATTATTTTCAGATGTTGTGATTTTGTGATGCATTCATTTCTGAATCTTGTCAAATTTCCTGAGCGTTTCAAACGGTTTCAAAGCTTGGGTTAATCTTATTGGGGGAAGGCTGGAAGCAACATCAGATTATGATTTGTTCAAGAAGAAACGGATTTGTGACATCCACTTCGCTGATGAACATAGGAATCGGTACAAACACCTGAATGCATTAGCAATGCCATCTCTGTATTTACCAGGTGAATAAAACTAAAGAAAACTTTGAAAATCCACATTTCCGTTTAAAAATGTTTCAGTTTTTTTTTTTTTTTTTTTTTTTTTTTTATTGTACTTAGTATTAACATAGTTTCATTCTATTCTAGGGCAATCTGCCCTTCAGCAGTTTGATAAAAATCAACCTGCACTAACTTCTACATTGCTTATTACTGCTACTTCCAAACATTGTAAAATATGTTGTCCGTCATAGATAAAACATAATAATTGTTCAATTATTTTTCAGATGGCAGACTGCACATCACTGGAGCTACTGTGCTAGTGGATCATAACAACAGTGCTAGCAGCAAGTCATAACAAAGAGCAGTATAAAATACACAAACAAGACTGAACAAGAATATAACATTTCAAAAAATCAATTCTGTATATTTGATTGTCTGTATATTTGTTTGCGCATCACGTAAAAACTACTGGGATGATTGCGATGTGGTTTTCATTGTTGGATAGTTTAGAGTTTGATATAAAAACTGTAATACACAAA
This sequence comes from Alsophila aescularia, assembly GCA_946251855.1. Classification (NCBI taxonomy): domain Eukaryota; kingdom Metazoa; phylum Arthropoda; class Insecta; order Lepidoptera; family Geometridae; genus Alsophila; species Alsophila aescularia. The sequence continues at coordinate 319,964 of OX276373.1, read as the reverse complement.
GTGATAACTATTTTCTACATTATCAAATGTGCTTACAATGGACAATCAGCAGGTTGACCGCGGTTGAGCGATCGTTATGGTTTTATATACGTTTACGTTTACCATTGACGATTACTATCAAATAAAAATTGGTATCGCGATGAATAATCGTATTGTAATAATTTATTGAACGAATGAATAGTTTCAATCGTCTGCAGGGCGACAGGCGACCGCCGCTATGCAAAGTAAACGTAAACGTTATTAATTTGTCATTTTAAAACCATAAACCTCTATATTAGTACTGACTTTCGGCGGGAAACGAAATTGAAACGGGTGCTTTGCTTTGTATTATTTTTTAAACTTGTGTTTATTCGAGTGTTAATGTGTACTATTGGTGGAATATTAACCATAAGGTATTCGGTAACGTGCACTAGTGTAGGTACATTTTACAAGCGTGCCATTTTGTGTACTTTCCGGAACTCCCTAGGAAGTTTCAGTAAAGCTCCACCACTTTACTGAATCGTGACATGACTAGACTTTTAACTATCTGACTGATTGAGACTAGACATTTTGAATATCTGTTGGAAAAAAACATACAATTTGCTATATCTCTTTACTTGGCACTGGCGAAATGCACAGGTCGTGCAGAGCCAAATAATAAATATAATAATAATTTAGTACTGCCAAACTGTCGCCAGTAGCAGTTGGGGAATTATTTTCTCGAACAACCCTTGAAATAAACCCTTGCTTGCTCAATCTGTAATTGGCCCTATAATGTTCTTTCGGCAGTTACAATGGGTTGTTGAGGTCGCGTAAGACATACACGCCTCTTTCTATGAGCTGCCTTCTGACGCTCCTCCTCTGCAGCCGCAAGCAAATAAGCTCTTGCCGCCACTTACGTAGGTAGATGAACTAAAATTGATTTATCGATTACTTTTCATTAAGGTAGTAGATACTAACTACTACTACTACTAGGTACTTTATTTATTAACTGGGTCTATGTTTAGACTTAACATAATCTAAAACCAATAACATATCTCAAATGAAAACATTGACTTCGAATATAAATCAGTATATTCAAAGTATTAACTTATAGTATGTAGCATAAAAGGTTGTTCATTAGTCACCGTTTTCAACAATCACCATTACAATCGTTTTCAAAGCCGCGACAGCGTTCGCGGTACCCTTTTTTTGTAACAACTGTCACTTCGTAGGAAATCATTCGTTCAATAGTTTTCCACCAAAAGATTTTTTGTAATCGTTTGTCAATGGTAAACGCGACAGTTTGGCGGTACTAAATTAATGGTTTATTATTTTAAAATGTCAAATTGAAAACGTTTACGTTAAATTTGCGTATCCGCGGTTGCCCTGCAGGTAATTCAGCAATGGTATTCAGTATGCCGTTGATACTGCCACGACTTTTGCATAGGAGATATGCCTCCTATTTTCTTATGATCGCATATAAAAATCATCAGTGCGTGCATCTGCGAATATTACAGACGCACTGGAGAACCCAAGCAGGCCCAACAGCACCCTGAATCCATTTTTATATTGGACTAGCATGTATAGCAGATCCATAGGCTGCTCGTGTAAAACAATTGGCAATATGCCATATAAACAGTAATTTTAACATCGGCGCTATAGCGGGCAAACCTACGAGCCAGCATGTTGCATCTGACCGCCAGCGCCCTGCGTTCCCTCTCAATGTCCTGATCGTCCCCTAAGATCGTTTGTAACTATATGACCCAAATATTTAAAGTTATTGAGAATATTTAAAGGGGTTCCACTTAGGGTGACAGGGGGAACATGGTTCGGTAATTTATTTCCGGCTATAAAAATCATTATCTCACTCTTTTTACATTGTATCGTAATCCATGTATTTCTGAGTATGATTCACAGTCAATTAATTTTCTTAGACCATCTATTGAGGGGCTCATAATGTTTAAGGTAAAAGACCGCCTATTGTTACCTACACTTATTTTTCTAAGCCAACTTTGTATTTTAATGTTATTTACTGTGTTGTTTTAATAAATACTTTTATCTACTAATCCATATTTTGTTTAATTGCAGTTAATAGTGTGATAAAAATATTAGTTTCCCAGTTACTTATTGAGCTATTTTTTCTTACGACCTTAATGTAACTTTGTCAAATGATATTAATTTAAACAAAAATTAAATCAAAAGTGTCAGTCAAAGTTAAAGAAGGTAAAATTATTTTCATTTTTGTATTCACGCTTTTTTTTCTAAGTCCGATAACTAATTTATTACAGTGGTGAAAAGATGTTTTTTTTACCAAAAAACTAAAAAAAAAAATAGGTATTTTCCTCAAAATTACTCCAAAGTTTTGATCCTACTACAAATACTTTGACTGCTGGTTTATCAAATTTCTTACAACATTTTATTTAGTTAAGATAAATTAATACTAAATCTGGCAATCTTTTTGAGACTACTTTGGAATAGGTAGTTACATATTCATGTCCGTGCTAGGAAGTATAACACTAGGCGATGGCCCAAGCAGATGTTCATACCCCCTGGATAACTTCTGCGCTAGCAATTACGGCAACGCGCCTTTTCCTTCCTAAAAATAAAACCGTTTATAAACAAAAAAGCCAGCCCTTAATAAAAAAAACTGATCCGTGTCATATTCAGATTCAGCAAGGGCAATTTGTGCTCAATTATAACTCAAAAAGCTAAAAAGAAATGATATAATGTTCTTCATTACTTTTACTTCACCAAAGTTTGGACTACCGTCACAAGTCATAAGTGGGATATGTTGTAAAAGCAAATTATACTTAATAGCATTAAATGTCAAGATCAGAGCACAACTTCGAAAGTACAATGGTGTATCGAAGAAGATAATCATCTCTTTTCATGAGACGGTGTTCCATATCTAAATACAAAAAAAATATGTATAGATGTATATAGAGGCCCAACTGGGATGTAGGAGGCCTAACTAAAAAGCCCCAAGCCAACATCACCTGCTCGTTATGCATCCTATCTTGACGAACAACAAACGAGGCTCTGACGACCGACTGATGTCGGTATAACCATCACAACAATGTTGTAGCCAAATTCCACATACAAATGACGGTCAGCAGCGTCACCGGCGAGAAGCGCAGCGCCCTGCGCAGTATGTCGACTATCGTCAGATTCTCCAAAATATATCAACTGCTATCAATTGTTATTGTTGTCTCTGAATTACGGAGCGTTGGCAAATCCGCACATAACTTATTATGTCATTATCTAGTTACTATTACGAGACTATCCATCCATACCAATATATAAAAGTGAAACGTTGTCTGTTTGTTTGTTTGTTTGGGGAGCCTTCACACAATAACAGCTGGACGGATTTTGATGAAATTTAGAATGGAGATAGCTTAAACCCTGGGATAAAACATGGAATACTTTTTATCCTGCAAATTTGTAAGTTTCCACGGGAAAACTGGAAAATGTTGATTAATCACTGTAAGGAACGGTTGACATCACAGAATAGTCTGTGGTTGCCATGGAAACGAAATAACAAGTCTGTCAAAAAACTTCAAGAGCATTGTGATATACCTACTTTTGCATTGGTTTTTAATAACCTAAAAGAAAATAGGATGCTTTTTTCGCGATAAACAGTAGTCCGCGCGTACGAAGTTGCGGGCGGGAAAGCTAGTAATAGATAAATTACCAGGAATCAAGAACAGATGAAGTGACGATAAGGCGGTGACTAAGTGAAGGCTGAGACAGGGGAAGCGAAGCGTTGGTCGTTCGGCGGCGAGATGGGCTGAGTGCCGAAGATATTGTAAAGAACACAGGTTGAACCTAGATCCGAATGACACAGGACCGTGGCAAACAGCATAGTAAAAGGGAGGCTTACCCAGCAGTGGGAAGATAAAGGCTGTGGTAATAATGGGTTTTTAAATGGTATTTTATTTTTCAATGTTATTCTACACCGATGGTCCGTTATAATTTTAAGGATCATGAGTTAGCTTCAAATTAGGTCTAGGTAGCCAAAAGCGAAGAAAATAAGTAGGTGTTTAGGTAGATACTGAAATTATTATAGGCCTTTGAGATTTAAATATATGGGTTTTGAAAGTAACTTTGTACTTATAGGTAACTTAGTTTTTTTGTTAACTAACAAACAAATGTAACTTGTAAACTCTTGAAATTTCATAGGGCTTCATTCTTTCTTAGTATTAGACATACATTTTAGAGTTTAATGATTTTCTTTTGCTCATGTCAATGCATGTGAGATAATATTTTCGGAATGTTACGAGTTGAATACTAAACACCTGTTTTAGTGTTGATAGTTTCATTTTACCTCAGATCTTTGCTTTACATAAACTGTAGGCGTTATCAAGACTTTTATTATTAACAATGTAATTATGAGGCTACAGTAACATAAGTTATTATTGTATTAATGTAGGGATTAAAGTACATACATACTTGGATCCAGTTATAGTTGACTTATCAACTATGCCTTCAGAAGGAGCAGTAGTTTTGAACAATTGATTTTTCTTTTGAATTAATATATAGAATTTAAATATTTGCACGACTAAAAAGTTGAATAAAGTGAATCCTATAACCTTAAACCAACCCAATGTACCTATAGTCTGGCAAATAAAGATTTCATTTCATTTCATTTCATATAGGTATTTCAAAATATTTTATTTGTATATTTTCGTTAGACAAATCTTTTTAAATCATATATGTCTGTTTGTCTGTCTGTTTGTATGTCTGTTCTTGATTTTTTGGTGTAACTGGGCTTATAATCTCGGCATACTCGTAGATAAGAATATTTAATTGAGGTCTGGGTTGTTGTCCATAATGGATGACCTAATTGTCATTTGATATCAGTATCTTCCTTTATCCTTTCAGTCCCTTTTCCTATGAACACTGAGCAATGATAGAAATAAATTACTTAAAGTATTTGCGCTTCTTCGATTGTGCATATTTAGTTGTATTCATTAAAATATTCATTAGGTTATGAAATTATATTTTACTTTTATGCTGACAGAAATATATCGTGTATTGTATGCACCCCCTCCTCCATCTAAAAATAATCCTGCCTCTGCCCATGGTGATTATGAGCAATACAAATAGGAACCATCTTCATGGGTAACAATTTTTAAAAAAATAATGTGATAATGTTAAAAGATCCTCTGACGATCTCACCTCTGATCTCTAGTCAAAGATGTTGAATTGCGCTTCTTGGCGTAAAACTACAAAGAGGTTGACTTTCACATATATAATATAATAATTAAAAAAAAAACATGGATAATTATGGATTTCTGCAAAGTAACGACTTATTATTTATTCGTAGGCCTGAATCTATCAAATATAGTAATTCAACCTCCACACGTCAGTGTACCGAAAATTGCGGGCTGTCACCAAAGAGTATAATAATCAAAGACAGAAAGAAATGTCTACAAATACTACGTAAGCTGTCACTAATGGACGTAAAATTATTCGCAATCAGTATGAGAAATCGTAAAGTTTACTATAAAGATCAATATGATACCAATAATAATCGATATCTATGACAGTAGCTGCAGTCAACACAGATAGCTATAACATGGCAAGCTACTGATCGCTAAATTGGTCAGTTTCCACTAGTTCTATTGGTTGTTCCATTGATAGATCTAGTAGGACTTTTTTGTCCAAGTAGTTCCATTACTTTCTGTTTTTGGAAGAATGGAACTAACGAGACCAACATGAATAACAACAGTACAGATGATAATCCTTAGCTTTCCGCAGTTATTGACAGAAGCTATCGATTTTCATCGCTATCTGTACTTTGCGACCAATTTCGGTTGTAAAGTTATTGCCATTAATGTCAAGACCGTGTACTTGGTACCTCAATCCGATGAGTAGAAGCCGAGCAACCGATAAAAACTTTTTGACGGCTGACGGAATTTTGTATCAAATGTATTGGTCTTGGAATAGTACAGTAGTAGTAGTAGTAGTAGTAGTAGTAGTAGTAGTAGTAGTAGTAGTAGTAGTAGTAGTAGTAGTAGTAGTAGTAGTAGTAGTAGTAGTAGTAGTAGTAGTAGTAGTAGTAGTAGTAGTAGTAGTAGTAGTAGTAGTAGTAGTAGTAGTAGTAGTAGTAGTAGTAGTAGTAGTAGTAGTAGTAGTAGTAGTAGTAGTAGTAGTAGTAGTAGTAGTAGTAGTAGTAGTAGTAGTAGTAGTAGTAGTAGTAGTAGTAGTAGTAGTAGTAGTAGTAGTAGTAGTAGTAGTAGTAGTAGTAGTAGTAGTAGTAGTAGTAGTAGTAGTAGTAGTAGTAGTAGTAGTAGTAGTAGTAGTAGTAGTAGTAGTAGTAGTAGTAGTAGTAGTAGTAGTAGTAGTAGTAGTAGTAGTAGTAGTAGTAGTAGTAGTAGTAGTAGTAGTAGTAGTAGTAGTAGTAGTAGTAGTAGTAGTAGTAGTAGTAGTAGTAGTAGTAGTAGTAGTAGTAGTAGTAGTAGTAGTAGTAGTAGTAGTAGTAGTAGTAGTAGTAGTAGTAGTAGTAGTAGTAGTAGTAGTAGTAGTAGTAGTAGTAGTAGTAGTAGTAGTAGTAGTAGTAGTAGTAGTAGTAGTAGTAGTAGTAGTAGTAGTAGTAGTAGTAGTAGTAGTAGTAGTAGTAGTAGTAGTAGTAGTAGTAGTAGTAGTAGTAGTAGTAGTAGTAGTAGTAGTAGTAGTAGTAGTAGTAGTAGTAGTAGTAGTAGTAGTAGTAGTAGTAGTAGTAGTAGTAGTAGTAGTAGTAGTAGTAGTAGTAGTAGTAGTAGTAGTAGTAGTAGTAGTAGTAGTAGTAGTAGTAGTAGTAGTAGTAGTAGTAGTAGTAGTAGTAGTAGTAGTAGTAGTAGTAGTAGTAGTAGTAGTAGTAGTAGTAGTAGTAGTAGTAGTAGTAGTAGTAGTAGTAGTAGTAGTAGTAGTAGTAGTAGTAGTAGTAGTAGTAGTAGTAGTAGTAGTAGTAGTAGTAGTAGTAGTAGTAGTAGTAGTAGTAGTAGTAGTAGTAGTAGTAGTAGTAGTAGTAGTAGTAGTAGTAGTAGTAGTAGTAGTAGTAGTAGTAGTAGTAGTAGTAGTAGTAGTAGTAGTAGTAGTAGTAGTAGTAGTAGTAGTAGTAGTAGTAGTAGTAGTAGTAGTAGTAGTAGTAGTAGTAGTAGTAGTAGTAGTAGTAGTAGTAGTAGTAGTAGTAGTAGTAGTAGTAGTAGTAGTAGTAGTAGTAGTAGTAGTAGTAGTAGTAGTAGTAGTAGTAGTAGTAGTAGTAGTAGTAGTAGTAGTAGTAGTAGTAGTAGTAGTAGTAGTAGTAGTAGTAGTAGTAGTAGTAGTAGTAGTAGTAGTAGTAGTAGTAGTAGTAGTAGTAGTAGTAGTAGTAGTAGTAGTAGTAGTAGTAGTAGTAGTAGTAGTAGTAGTAGTAGTAGTAGTAGTAGTAGTAGTAGTAGTAGTAGTAGTAGTAGTAGTAGTAGTAGTAGTAGTAGTAGTAGTAGTAGTAGTAGTAGTAGTAGTAGTAGTAGTAGTAGTAGTAGTAGTAGTAGTAGTAGTAGTAGTAGTAGTAGTAGTAGTAGTAGTAGTAGTAGTAGTAGTAGTAGTAGTAGTAGTAGTAGTAGTAGTAGTAGTAGTAGTAGTAGTAGTAGTAGTAGTAGTAGTAGTAGTAGTAGTAGTAGTAGTAGTAGTAGTAGTAGTAGTAGTAGTAGTAGTAGTAGTAGTAGTAGTAGTAGTAGTAGTAGTAGTAGTAGTAGTAGTAGTAGTAGTAGTAGTAGTAGTAGTAGTAGTAGTAGTAGTAGTAGTAGTAGTAGTAGTAGTAGTAGTAGTAGTAGTAGTAGTAGTAGTAGTAGTAGTAGTAGTAGTAGTAGTAGTAGTAGTAGTAGTAGTAGTAGTAGTAGTAGTAGTAGTAGTAGTAGTAGTAGTAGTAGTAGTAGTAGTAGTAGTAGTAGTAGTAGTAGTAGTAGTAGTAGTAGTAGTAGTAGTAGTAGTAGTAGTAGTAGTAGTAGTAGTAGTAGTAGTAGTAGTAGTAGTAGTAGTAGTAGTAGTAGTAGTAGTAGTAGTAGTAGTAGTAGTAGTAGTAGTAGTAGTAGTAGTAGTAGTAGTAGTAGTAGTAGTAGTAGTAGTAGTAGTAGTAGTAGTAGTAGTAGTAGTAGTAGTAGTAGTAGTAGTAGTAGTAGTAGTAGTAGTAGTAGTAGTAGTAGTAGTAGTAGTAGTAGTAGTAGTAGTAGTAGTAGTAGTAGTAGTAGTAGTAGTAGTAGTAGTAGTAGTAGTAGTAGTAGTAGTAGTAGTAGTAGTAGTAGTTTCCACGGAAAAACTGGAAAACCTGGAAAAACTGGAAAACCTGGAAAAATGTTGATTACTCGCTGTAAGAAACGAAATAAAAAGTATGTCAAAAAACATCAAGAGCATTGGTGATATACCTACTTTTGCATGGTTTTTAATATCCTAAAAGAACAAAGGATGCCTTTTTTCGCGATAAACAGTACTGTAGTCCGCGCGGACGAAGTCGCGTGCGGGAAAACTAGTACATAGTATAACAAAACGTTAGTAACAAAACAGTACTGTAGTCCGCGCGGACGAAGTCGCGTGCGGGAAAACTAGTACATAGTATAACAAAACGTTAGTAACAAAACAGTACTGTAGTCCGCGCGGACGAAGTCGCGTGCGGGAAAACTAGTACATAGTATAACAAAACGTTAGTAACAAAACAGTACTGTAGTCCGCGCGGACGAAGTCGCGTGCGGGAAAACTAGTACATAGTATAACAAAACGTTAGTAACAAAACAGTACTGTAGTCCGCGCGGACGAAGTCGCGTGCGGGAAAACTAGTACATAGTATAACAAAACGTTAGTAACAAAATATTGATTCAAATTAGATATACCTAGTTTTTTACTATTTTATTTTATTTAATTGACATATATCATTTGTTATTATTAATATGATATTGATATTGATGCAGCACATCAAAATTTGTTCTCAGAAATCAAGAGTATATTTTTTGTGGCATTACAGTATTTTAACCGCTCGGGACTGAAAAAGAAATTACTGTATTTCGATAAAACTCCTTCTTACTTTACAGTATATTTTAATAATATCATGATTTATGTTATTATTCAACATAAACAATATCCAAAATTTACATTTTTAAGCTTTTTATTAGTTTGTTTTTTTACTTTAAATGGTTCAGGTGTAAAGTTAGATTTTCAAGATTCAGGAAAAGTGCTTTCCGACGTCGTTATGAACTTTTATTTTGATATTATTTCGCATAACTAACATAATAATGAGCCCGGTACGATTTGCTAGTACATAAAACTGAATATTAAAGTCTGGGATTATTTAATACTGATTTCATTTAAAACATATTCATAAAAAAGCTAACAAAAGTCAAAACTATGCTAGACTACTTAAAAAAAATACGTGCTTTTAAATTAGCGTGGTTCATTAAAACCTTAGTAGAAAACAATTAATACATAACATAATTATGTACATAAAACCAGCTTATACAAATTTAAAATGAAGCTTATGTGATTAAACTACTGCTGTATAAACAAATTATTTGTAGGTGAATGCACTTGCTGGCGCCATTCTAATGTTAATTTTACATTAAAAGTAAAACAAGACCTTGTGATCATTCGTTTGTGTTTTGTATGGTACATTATTTGCACGACTGACCAAAAAAGGAGTTTAATGTTTTCAGGATTCATGTATGTTGTATGTATGTATGTATGTGAGTTTGTTTGTTCCACCATTAAATGCCTGAACATTTTGAATGTATGGGGTATCGTTAGAATCCTTACATCATCCCGAGTAACATAGGCAATACAAAATGAATAGTTCGTTTTTTGGCAGTCGTATTTTTTTCTCTAACTTTGAAGGCGTTTTTTTATATTACTCAATGGAATAAAAATAATTTGTTATAGACAAAAAACCCATTTCTAATTTTTAATTATTTTCTTCTGCTATACCAAACGCAACTATTAATATATAAAAAAACCTTATTACAACAAGATTATATAATAACGCTTCATTCGTTCGTTCACACTCATGTGCCCTCCAATACCAAACTACAGAAAACTTATTTTTTGGCAATCATTTCATTGTTATTATACCATCAAGGCCTAACCATCTCTTTCATATAAACTCCACTTTAAAACTTTAAATCCAGTCCCTGATGTGAGATGAATCCTTATATGGTTTTTACGTACAACTATTTGACGTTATTCACAAAAACTCTTGAAATGTTTCAGCTATGAAACTCAGAATAGAATCAAAACTGGAGCGATGAAGGTACCTTTGCTTGGAGTTTCTTGGAGTTTCTTATACGCAATGAAATGATCCATCTGACACAGAACCAAGGTAACCGAAATAGCTCTAAAGATAAGCAAGCTAAAGTGGCAGTGGGCTGGCCACATTTCCCGAAGAACCAATAACCGTTGAGGTGGACGAGTTCACGAGTGGAGCCCACGTTTAGACAAACGTAGCGTAGGACGCCCTGTGTCCAGGTGGAGTGAGGACCTGCAAGCGGCTGGAAGAAAATGGATGAGGAGTTCAGTGGCGTGCATTAGGAGAGGCCTACGTCCAGTAGTGGACATTGATGATGATGATGAGGAATCTGATGGGTTCTTCGAACGTACAACAAACTCCGTTTGAAGTTGGTTGCTTGCTCGAAGATGAGTACACTGAAGAAAGCTACCGGTCCGGACGCGGCTGATATAATTATATATAGAATATATTTTTTATCCTACTGCGCGGTACGAGTATTTGTGCAGTCGGTGCAAACGCACAAATTAGAGTGAGGTGGCAACTGATCAGCATTACTAGGATGTCATAGGAAAGAGACGATATATCTATTTTCTACACTCTGAAAGCTTGTGCAAATAATACTATTTTAATCTGTGCGCAAATAGCCTCGTTTTTTCCCTACGATCTAGACATGTGGAGCATTCTGCTCATTACGCCATTCCACTATGTAGAATAAATGTTTGGCCCAGGAATTTTACCATTTGTTTTGTGGTCAAATAGACCATACTTGTAATGTCAAAATCTTGTGATTTAAAATTGAAAGTAGTTTTGTTTTTATCAGCTAAATATCATTGTAAAACGGTCAGTCCAATCTTTCCAAAACCTAAACGAGAATGAAAGATTTTGTAAAAAAAATACACAAAATGTAACAGAGACAGCCTTTTATGACTTGTAGCATTAAGAGACTCAAATAGAGACAATATTGACCTTTGGTATTATGTTCATTTTACTCTAGTGTGCGCTTACGTGCGTAGTTTATTAATTAACGAGAAACATGCGTAATTCACAATTCCTACATCCTTGTTATTTTAGACTCTTCTTTGAACTTCAAATACCTTCAAACTTGGAAAATGTAGCTGATGAATATGATGATGATGATGTAGGACTTGAAAAATGTTGCAGTGGGCTGGTCATATTTGACAAAGGAAACTTCATCGTTGAGTAGACGTGTTTTATAGTGGAGACCACGACTCGACAAACGTAGTGTAAGCTGCCCTCCGGCTATATATGAGGAGTGATGATGTATGCAAGGTGGCTACTGGCTAGTACTTGATGGAAAAGAAGATCTGATGATCGAGCTCAGTGAAGTGCTTTAGGAGATGCTTATGTTTAGCAGTGGACTGGCACAGGCTCATTAGATGAAGAGCTTTGTATCGTTCACGTTATTTTATATCCATCTGTAACTCTATTTCAGGGTTCCTTGTCTACCAACTCCACCATCAATACCATCAGCAATCCAGAAGGCTCTTTACTACTTGGCGACACATCCACCACCACCACCCAGAAGTAACTAAACCCCAATGACACCTTGACCTGAGCCTATCACTTACCCATTTACCTTACCTGAGACCATATTACTCGTCCTGGCACCGCGCAGTTTTGATAAAATAATTATATTACAATGTCATTTACTTTAACTAAATGGAGAAACATGTAGCTCCTTTAAAAACCAGAAGGGTGACGTGACCCTCATTTAATTTCATCAAAACCGGTTCAAGTTGCGAATGCAGCTATCAAAAACCGTTTAGAATTTCGTTAATGGAACGTCAGATCTTACTCGCACTTCTAAGAAGATCTGATTTGTAGAATTGAAGGCAGGTAACATCCTTGAGTTGGTCGATAAAAGAGGAAAAAAAGGAGCGAAAAATCAGAATGATGCACAAAATACCCATTTAATTGAAAATTCAAACTAATGTAATGACATCCTTTGAATTTTGCCTAGTTTTTAATAGTAGTACTTACATTAAAATCTTACAAAATATTTAGATATAGATTTGTACTAAAAGTAGTTAAAGGTGCTAAGTGTGGTGCGGTAAAAAGCATTAAAAACAAATAACAATTATCAAACCTTAATGAACTATAATAAAATGAACATAATAATATTGGCTCAATGTCCCGCGGATGCGGAAGCAGCAAAAACTCAGAGCACCGCACGCGCGTGGGGCACCTACTAGAATATACAAAGTTTAAAACTATATTATATTTTATTACTAAATAATTGAAAATCAGTACCTACGATGCATTGCAAAATGAATTCCGTCTATTATTTTAGTACCTACCCAAATAATGACGCATGAGATTTATTAGCATAGGCTTTAGCAATTCAAACTGTTGTGAGGTGCTAAAAGTGGTTGATGTCATTTGCTAAATGAGCAAAATGTATCAATCTGATAAAGAGACTATTAAAACTTGGATAAACATATAAAAAGGCACAATACATTACTAGCGTTTTTGAGTTCCGTACGTCCGAATGAAAAAAGGAACGCTTAAGGATCACTCGTGTGTCAGTCTATCATAGCCAATTTGCTCCGAATCTACTGGACCATGGACCGATTAAATTGAAATTTGGTAAACATTTGGTGACCCATACACGGACGTGTAACATAAATAAATGATTTTTGAATAAGGAGGTCACTCTCGGCGGGCAAATGAGAACATTAAACAAGACATAAGTTCGAAAACTAAAACCCGGCTACGAGCCTATTATATACTATAGCGATGAAGACGAATCGATTGATACCTCTTGTTGAAATAATTTTAATAAAATATGTACTCAAAATTAACAATATTTATGAAGGAATATAATTGATGTTAGTTATGTTTGTAAACGTATATGTTATCTATGGTATTGTCACCACTTTGAGTTGTTATGTCAAATTTTTTCTCAAATAAATATGGCTGATAATTTTTTCCTAAAACGGAATTTGTAGTTTATATTCATAAATAAGACCCATAATCCTCAACAGGTTATGGGCCCAGATAGTGCTTATTAGTAAAATCTCTTTTTAAGATTATCCAAGTGATTCGACTGCAAATCTTCTAAAATATTGACTGCATCGGTCGATCGACTGCGCACGGCCGATTCTGTGGACTCCCCGGCATCTGCATTGGTAACACCGGGATCATCGGGGGACGCTCTGCACACTGCAGATTCTGTGGCACCAGTTAATACAGTTAGAACGACTACAATGTTGTCCACTTCGTCCGCACTCGTGGAGAAACTAGAAGCATCTAGAAACTACGCCAACTGGCAGTTTCAAATGAAACTTTTGTTAATTGAATGTGGCCTTTGGCATTGTATAACCAGTGAAAGTGAACCTGAAATTGATCAAAAGGCTTATGGCAAAATTTGTTTAAATGTAACCACACAATGTTACCCTCATGTGAAATACTGTGGATCAGCAAGGGAAGCGTGGAAATCACTGCAGTTGGCGTTTGAGAATGTCAGCATTAGTCGACGCTTACTTTTGAAGCGCAGCTGTACAAAATAAGTTATAATGCATACAATGATATGGAGAAATACATTTCTGCTATAATTAACATACATCAAGAACTTTCTGACATTGGCTGCTGCATTGATGATAAAGAGATAGCTGAGATAATGCTGATTGGTCTGCCCGCGGAATATGAGCCTTTGATAATGTCAATTGAAGGACTACAAACTAATTTAACCTCTGAGATTGTAAGAAGTAAACTGGTACATGACTTCAGGTGGCAGGAACTTGCGGCAGCTGAGATACCAGAGAGTATTTTATTGGCAAAAAGAAAGGTTACTAAGAAAAATAATTATATAATTAAATGTCATCATTGTGGACGCATAGGTCATATAAGACCAAAGTTCCCGGACCTACAAAATCAACAGCGACCAGTTCCAGATAACTCTGCCCTTGCACCAGCTTTAATCACTAGTCTTTGTGGTGGCTCTGAATGTTTAGTAGACTCTGGATGTACAACTCACATGTCTATGAGAAAAGACTGGATGAATAATTTTAGTACCGAGAACAAAGCTTCTATAACTATAGCCAATAATGAAGAAATATATAGTTGTGGTTCTGGTAATGTACATGTAAATTTACAGGATAATGTAGCTAAAACTATTAGTAATGTAGCATATGTACCAGACATTGCAGCTAATTTACTGTCTGTTAACAAAATAACGGAAAAAGGATACATTTTGGTCTTCGATAACAAAGAATGTAGGGCTTTTGATAAAAATAGTGTTTGTACTAATGGCCCTTGTGTTTTTTCAGCATCTAATGTACATGGTGTGTATAAGCTCAACCAGAGTCAGAAATTCCTGACTTGCCCATGTGCGGAAAAGACAGCCAGTGCGGATTATCAGTCATTGTTGTGCTGCAGAAGTGATGCAGAGCTATGGCATAAGCGACTTGGTCACCTAAGCTACAAAGGTATGTTATTATTGCGTGACGGTCTTGCGGATGGCATATCATTTCAAGATTCTTCTATAAGTTCCTGTATTTCTTGCATTGAGGGTAAACTAAATCATTCCCTAAAGGTGTTGCAAAGAAGTCAGTACGAAAGTTAGAACTTATACACTCAGATCTCTGTGGGCCTATGCCAATACCAACATGGGGAAATTCACGTTATATATTGACATTAACAGATGATTATATACGAAAGACATTCGTTTATTTTTTTTAAAATAAATCTCAGTTTGAAGTACATAATGTTTTTGTGAACTTTAAGATGCTAGTGGAAAATCAAAATGGTTTAAAAATCCGTAAGATTCGTACAGATAATGGTTCAGAATATTGCAATCAAACCATGAATGATTTCTTTGTAAAAAATGGTATTATTCATGAGACAACAATACCATATTCTCCCCAACAAAACGGAGTGTCTGAGCGATTAAACCGAACAATTGTAGAAAAAGCTCGTACAATGCTACGAGATTCTGGGTTAGATCAACGATACTGGGGGGAAGCAGTGTCTACTGCAGTTTACTTAAAAAAATTAAGCCCTACTAATGCTTTAAAAAGGGCTACACCTGAGGAAATGTCGACTGGATGCAAAGTTGACTTAAGTAATTTAAGGGTATTTGGTTGCAAAGTGTATCCCTTAACTCCAGAGATGCAACGTAATAAACTGAATGCAAAATCAAAACCTTATATCATGCTGGGCTACTGTGAGTTTTCCAAAGGATATCGCCTTGCAGATCCGTTGCACCCAGGTAAAATGATTAAGGCAAGAAATGTTGTATTTCTAGAAGAAGTGCCTGGAATTTCTAGTTCAAACGATTCAGGTTCCAGCAATTTGCATTTCCATGATCAAACAAAGTTGCAAATTTTGCACCACACTGATAGTGATACTGTGAACAATGAACGTGGTTGTGTGAATGAGATTGGTTCTTTACCAGATAATACTGAACATGGTGATGTTAGCCTAGATTATACTTCAGCAGGGGAAGAAATATTGGAGAATGATGTGACTACAAGTGATACAGGTAATATTCCAAATTCAAATAATAGTGTTGTTGTTGAAACGGATACTTCATCTGCTAGACCTGTGCGACATCGTCACCAGCCTGCTTGAATGAATGATTATATACTGAATGATGACAGTGATGAAATGACTTTGTTGGCTACTAAACCTAGAACATATTCTGAAGCAAAGTCTTCTAAAAATTTTAAGGATTGGAAAATAGCCATGAATGAAGAATTTAATTCTTTGATTAATAAAAAAGTTTGGGAAATTGTTGACCGCCCAACAAATAAAAATGTTGTGAAGTGCAAATGAATTTACAAAGTAAAGAGGGATACAAATAGAAACTTTGAAAAGTACAAAGCGAGATTAGTAGCACGAGGATTCACCCAGCAACAAGGAGTTGACTATGATAGAACTTTCTCTCCAGTTGTACGTCATTCCACATTAATGGTTATTATTTGCAATTGCTGTTGAAAAAGATATGGATATCACTCATATTGACGTAAGTACAGCCTTTTTGAATGGACATTTGGATGAAACAATATACATGGAGCAGCCACCAGGATATGAAGATGACAGTATCAACAAAGTATGTTTACTTAAGAAGAGTATATACGGTTTAAAACAGGCTAGCAGATCATGGAATATTAAAGTAAATTAAGTTTTAAATAATATTGGTTATAACCAATCAAAATGTGAGCCTTGTGTCTATACCAAAGTATCAAATAACATGACCACAATCATTGCTCTGTATGTCGATGACTTTTTTGTGTTCACCGAACTTAAAAATGAAACACATAAGTTAGTAGATGCATTAAAAGAACAGTTTGATATAAAAGATTTAGGAGAAGTCAAAAATTGTCTTGATATGAAAGTGGATAGGGATAAGTGCAATGGTACTTTGAAACTCTCACAAAAAGAATATATAAGAAATCTTTTATCAAGATTTGGTATGAGCGAGTGCAAGCCTGTATCCACCCCAATGCAAGTGAATGTAAATTTAATGAAATCAACAGAATGTGATAACAGGTATCCTTATCAGGAGCTTATTGGAGGATCAATGTATTTGTCAGTCTGTACACGACCGGACATATCTTTTGCTTGTAGCAAGTTAGGGCAGTATAACAACTGTTATAATGAAACACACTGGCAGGCAGCAAACCATGTTTTGAGGTACCTAGCTGGTACTAAACATTATGGTCTTCACTTTATTAAGGGAAACAAATGTGGAATTGAAATATACACTGATTCAGATTGGGCTAATGATTTAAACGATAGAAAAAGTTACACTGGATATGTTGTTAAGTGTGGTAGTTGTGTTGTAAATTGGGAAGCTCGCAAGCAACAGTCAGTTGCTTATTCAAGTACCGAAGCTGAATATTATAGCTTGGGTGAGGCTGTGAAAGAAAGTAAACATAACTTTTTCACAGATTTGTTTAATGACAATGTAACACCTATTACTGTGTATAATGATAATTTAAGTGCACATAAAATTGCAGAGAACGATCAATGTCACCGCAGAACAAAACATATAGATATACGTCATCACTTCATCCGAGACTCTGTCAATTCCAAAATTATTGAAATAAAATATTTACCCACGGATGAAATGGTGGCGGATATATTAACAAAACCATTACCTAGAATACCACTACCTTCCAGCTCCATTATCAGACCTTGGATATTATATATGAACAGAGAACTTATCAAGACAAACAAAATGAGCTTAAACTTGAAGCTGTTCCGTCACTTGATTGTTGATTTCCTGGGACTACCTTCCAGCTCTCCATCATCAGACGTTGAATACCACATATGACTAGAGAACTCATAAGGTCATACCAAATGAGCCTAAGCTCGAACGTGTTCGATCATTGATTGCTGAGTTCCTGTGACTATGTTCCATCTCCATCATCAGACTTTGGTTACTACATATGACCTGAGAACTAATCGAGATGAACCAAATGAGCCCAAACTCGAAGGGGTTCCATCATATTGTTGTTGAGTTCCTATGACTACCTTCCGGCTCCATAATCAAACCAGCTCAATTGTACCTGAATATTGTATTGTTATGAGAACTATACACGCGTGTGCCACTTCATTATACGTCATTAAATGGTTCAAAATTGGTTAGCAAACTAAACTTGTCCTATCATAATAATCCAGGGAATTAAATAAAAGTTCGTAAAAAGCTACTAAACCAATTTTGATGAAATGTATGTACAGTACCACAGGTTTATATTTTATACCAGGAGGTTTATATTTTCAAGTAAAAATAATCATCTTATTTGGTTCAAAAATCCCGAAGATACAAGAGAACATAAACATTAAAACAAATAGATTTTCTAATAAAACTACTAAACCAATTTTGATAAAGATTATACCGGCATCCATCTTTTGAGTAGAATAATAATATACGAAAATCTGTTGAAAAATCTTAGAGATTTGAGCTAATATAAATACAAAACCAAAAAAAACAAGTTTTTTTTATTCATATTGGTTTAGTACTTTCAGAGATGTCCATACCAATATATAAAAGTGAAACGTTGTCCGTTTGTTTCTTTGTTTGTTTGTTTGGGGAGCTTTCACGCGATGACGGCTGGACGGATTTTAATGAGACTTGGAATGGAGACAGCTTATACCCTGGAATAAAACATAGAATGTTTTATCCCGGAAAATTGTAAATTTCCAGGGGAAAGTGGAAAAACTGGAAAAATGTTGATAACTCGCTGTAAGAAACGGTTGCCATGGAAACGAAATAATAAGTATGTCACAAAACATCAAGAGTGGTGCTATACCTACTTTTGCATTGGTTTTTAATATCCTAGAAGAACATAGGATGCTATTTTTCGCGATAAACAGTAGTCCGCGTGGATGACGTCACGGGCGGGACAACTAGTGAGTAATATAACAAACATTCAAGAAACAATAGACTGCTTGAGAACCTCCTTCCTCCTATTAGAAGTTGATAAAATATAACAAACATTCAAGAAACAATAGACTGCTTGAGAACCTCCTTCCTCCTATTAGAAGTTGATAAAATATAACAAACATTCAAGAAACAATAGACTGCTTGAGAACCTCCTTCCTCCTATTAGAAGTCGATAAAAATACAAATAAACTATTATAATTTTTATTCAACTTAAATTAATTTGTAATTTTTTTGTTTATGATACCAGTATCATATCTACAAGATAACCGGGGATCCCGAGGTAGATTTTCTCCAGAGACACCCGATTTTTCACAAAACTCCACATTTCGATACAAACTTAGTAGTTTTAAACAAACTACTAGTGACTCTTTTACAAGAATTTGTAACTGTTAAAATTGAATACTAGTGTTAGTTTGGTCAAAATTACTGTTTGTGTCGAAATCGGTAGAAATGTGGAAATTAATAATAAATGGAATATCTCAAAAAATATTTAAAATCACGGAACATACGGGTTTTTCGGGTGCCATCTCAATGAAACATATTTCATTGATGGCAACCAATTATAAAAGAAAAACTATAATTTCAGCTTATTTGAAGTTGATCCCTAAAAAGTTTCATCATCAGCCTATTATAAACTTGTCCACAGCTGGGTGTAGACCTGACCTGATGCACGTGGCTGAGGTGTTCAGCGCTCTGTATCCATTTTCTGCTTGCTTTTTTTTGCGGGTCGTCACTTCACCTAGTCAAAGGGCGTCCTTCATTACGTTTTTCTAAACGTAGTCTACACCCAAGAGCGCATCTACCTGAACAATTATCGGTTATTCGGGAAATGTGGCTAGCTTTTGGCCACTTCAGCAAAAATACAAGATTAAATATGTTATTAGGAGCTTCAGAACATATTAAATCAAGAACTGTGACTCACATTCCTGTAAACATGTTTATGCACATTATGTTAAAATATCCAAATTCCCTGTCTGTACAAATTAATTACTCAAATAATGACGAGCGCATTGTTCCTAGAATATTTTCCCAACCGCCAAGGACGTTTAACAAGAATCAGTTATACTAGAAATAAACTTGCATGCCATACAATATTGCTAAATTAATTTAATCTTTCCTCGAATCATGACAAAGCCGATAGAAAGCAAGAGTGATCCTCGCACTAACATTCCTGAGTCAACCTGTTCGTTAAAGTGAACGTGGTACGCTTGGTGCCAAGGTCATCGATGAGTACAAAATAACACTAAAATGTGTATTCAACCTACTCACAATATTAGGGCCGGTACACAAGTAGATCTAAAGATGCCTATTGTTTTTGCTGGAATGTGTAATCTTGTAAGGACTGCAAACGTTCCATTATTTTTACTCAAGGTTGCCTGTTGGTCATACAATCTAGATTTTAATATATATTTTTGTACTTTTTACAAATTTCTAATGAACTGTGTGCTCTCTAATAGTATTCACTCGAACATTTGAGTCAAGATGCATTAAAAAAAATGTTAAAATTATGTAAAATATTACTATAATTTTATAGTAAAATTTTATAAATGGCAGTCTACTGGCCGTGTAAATTTAAGCAAGTTTGAATTTAAACTATTTCGTTACAAATCGCAAACACATTTTATTGAAATTGATTAATTCAATTTACACAGCTATTTACACAATAATTCAAATTGTTCGACATAGGTAGGTAATTTTGTTTAGTGAAGCTGATAATGTGGTGACTAGTCCCAATTCACAAGTCGTCCCAATGGGACGATTTACGGAATTTAAAAAATATTAACTTTTAATTTCAGTAAGTATTGATTTTATCCTCCAGTTTTTTTCAACAATATCTGCACTAAGTATTGTCAGCATTGTCAGCAACAAAAATGTTTGCAGTAAATTTATTAATTGTTTATTAATTAGGTATCGTCGCATGGTTGGTGTCGCACTTTTAAACAATGGATTTAAGGACAAGCTAGTTAGAGCTATATGATAAAGTTCTCATGGTATTGCAGGTAGAGCGTCATTAAATGTATATTAGAGCGAAAATCTGAGCCTCCTTTTAAGAAACAGTACAGCGTTGTAATATTTTATTAATATAAGATAATAAGTAATTATAAAATTAATTTGTTTAAATTAATGTAGCTTTAAACTTTGACCACAGGTTGCAATAAACAGAAAAGCTCAATCAAGTCAATTTACTCATGAATCACTCACTTTAGATTTTAAATATTATGTTACAGCCAAACTCAAAGATACGCATACGTTAAACTTGTTAAATGTGAATTCTTATACTAATTTAATAATTATTATAACAGTTAAAAATATTAACACTACAACCACATGATTTTGCTCTGTGTTAGTCCTGAATATTATATTCACAACGCCTCACGGTTTGACGCCGCGTGGATAATGATGATGGTAGATGATGATGATGATGATGATAATTCTAAATTTTATTATTAGACTTTTATATAGCACGGAACCAGCAAAGCCTGAAGCGAGTTTGACAGGAAGACCGTTTGTCTGCTGAAGTTGACCTCTTTACCCCTTCTATTACGACATAAATTCATTACGTTAACTCGCGCAGATGTGATTATGCAATAGTTTTCCTACCTAGGACAAACTAGGCTGCCCTGAAAGTGGGGCTTAGGAGTTAGGTACCTTATCTAAGAACAATTAACAAATATTTCAATTGTATGCAAATATAAAATATAAGAATCTGCGTCGAGATACCAGTGAGCATAAGACCAATTGTACCAAAGTCTCAACTTCTTACAATTAAAATTAGGTGTTAGAGGTCTCAAGGATATTTCACGATTACCTAAAAGTAAAGACAATTACTGTGAAATAGATTTAGTAATATTTTAATTGTAAGAAACAAAGATAAGCTGAGCTTGATCTTCTTTCTCTATATTGGTTTCAAAGTTAAAGAAGAGTCAGTAGGTAAAATTCTGTGAGTATTTAAAGTTTTTACTTTACAAGAGACTCAGGATTAACAGGTTGCCAGATTCTGGTGTGGCCGTGACCAGGTATTTGAAGGCTCTAGCGATTGCAGGTGGGACGGGTGGAGGTGTATGCAGGTGGGCTCCGATGGCACGGTAGCACGGTCATCCGCCGTGTACGATATGCTAAAATCATTGTTGTCTGTGTCCTGGAATGAAAGAATATGATAATTATTTCTTTAGATACCATCTAATTCTAATAACTTGGTTTTCAGCTGTGTGGGCCCGGCTTAGTAATAGATCCTCCCCTTTTCATCCCACGGGTGCTGTGATAACATAGGAAATACAGGAAAGGGAAAGTAAAGTTAATAACCGATTTAAAAAAAAAGTTCTCAAGTTGATGTGTATTATTTTTGAAAATGCGTATTATTCATATATGTTAGTCTATATGGGTGTCTAAGCATATGTATGTACCAAATTTCTTAAATGTTTGTGTGTAATATTGACAAAAAATCTTAATATTCATAAATAATAATAATAATAAATAATAATAAATTGTTTATTGACAGAACTTATAACTACTTATTAATAACAACAAAAGTATAATATAATATAATCCTATAAATACATATATTTTTTTAAATGGACTATATACTAATTATAGGTACTGGACATTGAAAATGTTGTTAGGCTGTTGGCGCCTGAGCTAATAATTAAACTTTATTACAGACGCCAGACAAAAATGTTGAAAAGAAATGAATTCATAATTTCTTCAATTTTTCACACAATATTTTGACACAAGAAATCAAGAACCCGCTTTTTTAGCGCAAGCGTTCTATGGGGGGGGAGGTCGATGTTCAGCAGTGGATTTTTATCGGATGATGAAGACTGCCTTTTCCACTGTCTCACCTGATGTTAATTGAATATAGTAAACAAGCTTAGGCTAAAATGGAACTGGTTCTAAAAGTGCAAGGGAGGTTTACACCCTGCAACGAGCTTAATTTATCTGCAGAATAGCGGACACTCTTTTGAAAATATCGTGATATAGACAGTTAAAAATTTAAAACAAATCACCAATTTTTCTTATAATTTTTGTTAAGTTAATGAACAAAAATAAAACGTAGGTAAATAATAACAAGCAGCAAATGTAGATTAATGAACTAATCTAAAAGCCACGTTTTTTTCTTTTTCTGTATGCTAGGTAATCAATGTATGATCTACCCTGTAGTAAGTTTCAGTCTGATAGCTATATGCTAGGTAATCAATGTATGATCTACCCTGTAGTAAGTTTCAGTCTGATAGCTAATCGAGAAGTGCTCAAATTTAGAGTAGCAAGATTTCACCCGGAAAGGCAAACAAGAAAGTGACTTATTAAAAACGTGGTAAAATACTAGAAGATGAATAGGACGGCCCCCCACGAAGTTGACCGACGACCTGGGTAGATCCACGGGGAGGCACTGGAACAGAAGCGAGCAACCGATCATTGTGACGTTTTATGGAGGGCCATAATCAGCTGCGGAAGTCTTCAGACAGGTGATGATGGAAGACATGGAAAAATGGACATTGAGATTATGTATGGCATTTACTTACTGTAACTTACGAAAACTCCTACTACTTACTGCTTCTCCAGTTTCATTATCTACCGTTTTTAGTTTTCCTTCAGAGTATGCTATAGTGCCGTCACCGCCTTCATACCTGCAACAAAAATAATTATATTGCAATAACCGAATTCACTCCACAACCAGTACATTTACAGTACAGTACTACGAATTTGTTTACTATTAATTAATTTTGTGACAATAATATTTTATAAATGCAAAAGTTGCGCAATTGTTACCACTACGCTGAAACCGCTGAACGGATTTAGATGAAATTTGGTATGTAGATATGTTGGGTCCTGGTATAACGCATATGATACTTTCATCGTCATCTTCATAATCATCGTCAAACACGCGGGTGTAACCGCGGCAGCAAAAACATTAATAATGCTTGTCTGTGTCACGAGCTTTTATTTAACTTCACTTGTATGTATGTGTTTACGTATGTTCTGGAATTTTGCAATTAATATTTCACCCACTTTCACTGATGCTTGGGCTGAAATTTGACAAACACGTTTGGTTCTCGTGAAAATGCACGATTATTTAAATGCCGCCATTTTTAATCCAATATGGCGGACGTAACAAAATTGCGATTTATCATTTCCACAGCAACTCCTATCATATGGGTATCTAATGAAAGGGTTTGATGAGCAAAACATAATAAGTAAAGTGAAAAAAAAGAAGAATGAAACAATATGGCGGACGTCACAAAAAAAACGATTTATAATTTCCATAGTAATCCCTAAGATAAATGTATCAAATGAAAGGGCTTGATGAGTGACATAACACTACTGCATAAAAGCTTTATTTAAATATTATCTTTTTAATTATACTTATTACTTTAGCTGCAACAGAAAACTAGGTTCAGTTCTTTTAACAAACCTTCATGCCAGGTGAATGCACTTTTTTCTCTCTTACAGACACACACACGCACACGCACACACACTACACACCCTTGCGCGCAAACACACCCACACACACACACACACACACACACACACACCCACACACACACCAACACACACACACACACACCCACACACACACACACACACAGACACACAGACACACAGAAACGCACGCATACCGAACCACTCACACATCTACATACAAAAACATCATCAAATATATAGAGATGAGGTCATACAATAATTAAAAAGCTATCCATACCGATAGCTTCTGATTTGAGAATAGGAACCACCATATCGCGATCTTCAGTTTTTTTTGAAAAGGTTCTGGTTTCAATATTTGTATGAGGTTTTTCAGTTTCATTTTTACTTTGAATATTAGAATTACCTTGCTGCTTTTTTCTGCTATTTAGATGTACTCGTATCTTTGATGTATCTGTCTTAGTTCTATAAAGGTTTTGATAATTATTCCAATCAGTTTCATATATTACAGCAACTGGAATCTGCAAGTTATTCAACGCTCGGCAATAATTTTACTTTAGTCCAAGTCTCAGCACTTTTTTCAATAACCGTGGGTGTTTTTACTTGTTTCTCTGTTGTGGTTGGTACATTTTATTCTTTGGTTACATTGACTTCTAAATTTTCATCGGACTTAATAGCTTCAATTGTAACCTTTGATCTTCCAGAATAGTCATTTTCATTTTCGTACAGAATGGCAACGTGTATAGGATTGTAATATTCTACTGAAGGTGGATGGTTGAAATGATACCTCTGCTCTACTGCTCTACTTTTAAAAACTTTTATAATGGCACCGTCTATAGATGACACACTGCTTATAATGAATAACATGATTAGTAAAAACAAACGGTGTGTAGGGTTTGCTAATTACTAAACTTTTACTAATCATTTTTAAAATTGATTCAATTTTGCCAAGGTATACAACAAAACACAGATACGCTTCTAGTACTAATAAACTTGGCCTAACTGATGCCTACCTCTAGTTAATTGTTTTTATAATCTTAGTAAATCCACCAGTTTGACCACAATCTTTCACTTTATATTGATTATCTAATGAACAACAGTGCCATGATTTGTTTTTAGTGATAACTAGCTCTGCCCGTGGCTTTGCACGCGTGGTCATTTCTCCAGGTTAAAAGTACTCTATGTGCTATTCCAAGACCTAAAATACCAATATACCAACATTTGATCAAAATTTCTTCAGCCGTCAAAAAGATTTTTATCTATTGCTTGGCTTCTAGTTATTAAATTGAGATACCAATTGTACCAGTTTTTAAGTAAACCATAAGCTATCGAGCAGTACCCCTAAGGACCCTAGACCACTTTTTTTTATCTTCTTTGTACAGACTTTTTTGTACTTTTTGCTTTATTATAAGTATAGATATTTATAACTTCAAAATTAACATAACTATGGACCCCTATCCCAAAGAAATCCTTTATTTTTTCGGGAAAAAAGTATCCTCAATTTTCCCCTATCATATAAACTATGACTGTGGCAAGTTGCATCAAAATCAATCCAATAGTTACAGCATGATACGTCTTCGTTTAAATAACTTTCAACCCCTATCCTGCGGGAACTCTTTAATTTTTCGGGATGAAAAGTATCTTGTCCTACCTCGTAGCATGAACTCAAATCTAGCCAAGTTTCATTTAAATTCATTCAGTAGCCGCGCATCACACCGAAAGGCATGATGCGCGGCCAAGATACATACAGACAGATAAAAATGGAAAATAAACAGTTTTTACTTCAGTATCGATTATAGAACAGCCTCCAAAAAAATAATTACATAAAAAAATATCTTCAATGTACAGAATTGGACCTGTTACAGTGTTACTATAAGTATATAGAATATAGATACCAAACTATCAAAAAATTGTTTGAATTTGTATTCAAGGGGGCACTCTTACTACGACTGCGTTATTAATATTATGTTTTCTTGGTTAAAACTTCGACAATGGAGTCAATTCTGCTGTTCACAAAACTAAATTTGGTGTAGAGATTTCTAATACCACTTTCATATTTTTAAGTAAATTAAAGAACTTTCAGGGGGAGGGTGTATTGCGTTGTAAATGGCCGGGGGCGGCAAACGGGTGGGAGATTACGGGGGGAGGGGGATAGGGGCGTTTAGGGGAGGGAGGGGTTAGATAGAAAAAAGTGAGGAGAGGATAGGGTAAGTCAGGCAAGGGTTGTGGGATGTGAGATGAGGGTGGGGAAAGATAGAAAAAAGTCAGGAGAGGGCAGCATGGGGTTAGTTTGGAAAAAATTAGGGCAGCATGGGGGCAGTGAAAGGAGGGTAGGGGAAGTGAATAAAGGTAGGGGAAGTGAATAAAGGGTGGGGAAGGTTGGAAAAAGTAAGGGAAGATCGAAAAAATGAGAAGCCCTATTCTCACTTTTTCGACCTCCCTTCACATGGGGGAAGTTGGGGGAGGTTGGGGTAGGTTGGAGAAATGTCAGGGGACAGTGAGGTAAGTTAGAAAATTAAAACGAGAGGATGAGGGAATATGGAAAAAGTGAGCGAGAGTGAGGTAAGTTTGAAAAAAGTGAGGGGAAATGTGGGAACATGGAAAAAAGCCATGGGAGGGTGGGTTAAGTTCGGAAAAAAACCCCTCCTGCGACATTCCCCACACACCCCTCAAGTTTTTTTTATCTGCCCCCACTTTCTCCTCACTTCCCCCCACCTTCTCTTCACTTCCTCCCACCCTCCCTTTACTTCCACCTTTATCCCCCCCTACCCCCCCCCCCCTCCCTACTCCCAGCGCCCCCATTTCCTCCCCTGGTCATCCCCAACACAACACCTCTTTCCCCAAATCGCTTAGTTCCGTCGCAGATCTTAAATTTAGTCGGAAAGCTAAATTTAGGCTAGTTTAGTTGTACAAAATAAATTGTTTGACAGGACTAAACTTAAATTTAGCGTAGTTTAGTCCACATAGTTGGGAACAATAGAATCGACACCAATGACACAATTAAAATGTATGCTAGCTTGTTGGAACAAAAGACATATTTTTTTTTAAACTAAATTCCAACTACGATCGTATAATAAATAGCCTATGACACTCTTGCGATGAAGACAAATCTATTGACACATTGCTTGTCAAAATTGGACCAAGTTTTTAGTTTGAACAACTTTCCCTTACTTTGCCTTGCCGTTGTCGGATGAAAATAAATAGCCACGATTCGATTGACAACTCGCTTATCAAAATCAAACCAATAGGAGCGACGCTATGGTGGAACAGCCACATATTCTCATACATAGTTACATATATACAAACATACAAATATAGACTGTTAAACTCTCCCTTCCCTTGCTTTGCTGTAGTCGGGTGAAAAGCAAATACCTTGAAAATGTACTCTTTTAAAATTTTGAAATAAATACAAATATTATGTATGTTAATGCACTGCTGAAAATGTAAGCATCCTTAAAGAATTTCAGTCCGTAAACCGACCTTGTTCAGAGTGGCCAATAAGTTGATCGCGTCGAATCGTCACCAATCATATCTCATTGTTGACACCTCTGCGATTGTGCAATTTTCCGAAGCACATATCAGTCAAGCGCTAAGGTTGAAGTATTTAGCGACCACTGAGGTTCCACCGGAAGGCGGGGGGCGGGTAGTGTAAATAAATGAGTCTTACATATAGGTGGTTTAGAAGTCTGGAGTATCACTCAATTGAGAATTCCTGGAGTGAAAACAGCAAAGATGTTTTTCAAATTAGCTTGTTTATATTTAGCGGTGACGTGTGTGTTTGCCGCACCCTCGACCGATGTGGTGCCTTTGGAAAAGCAACAACCTACCGTGATTCCAATTGTTTCGCAGTCAGAAGAGCTAGAAGCCAATGGAACATTTAAATATAGGTGCGTTTTTATCTGTATTAATATTAGTGATCTATCCCAAATACTAAGTCAAGTCAAATTCTCTAGTAAACAAACCTAAATCTTTCCTATCAAATGTCTCATTTTTCTGAAAAAATATAGTAAAACCAATAAGTTGTTATCATTTGTGGCCCGAATAAATTTTGATAAAATGCTCATTTAATACGATTCTGTGTTTTGATTAGCTACGCAACTGGCAATGGCATCAAACGTGAAGAGACTTCATACGACAAAGTGCTGCCCAAAGCAAAAAGCGGACCTTCCAGTAGCGAGGGTGGCGAAGAAAATGATGAAAGCAATGAGATCCATGTGCAGCAAGGATCTTATTCTTACACCGCACCTGATGGCACAGTCATCACTGTAAGGTAAGATATATAATTACAATTACAATTAAATTAGGCCAATCCCTGAAAGAAAAGTAATAAAATAAACCAGAGTCTCTTCAAAGATTATGCATCTGAAGAGACAATTTTTAATTATTTTTTTTTAATATATTTAACTACGATTTTTCATAGGAAGAAATCATAGTTTTTGAATATTTTCTGGAGCTGATATTTTAGTATCATAAATTCATATACTTATTAAATAAATATTTGAAATATCTAGTAACATTTTTACTTAATTTTGTTTCCGTTACATAATAATATGTCCGTTACACAGGTATATTGCTGACGAGAATGGCTTCAGGCCTATCGGTGATCACTTGCCCAAGCCTCCATCAGTAGCTCTTGTCGGCTTAGGGCGTCAAATCAAAACTATTTCAGCCGACAATAGACCTGCTAAGCTTGTCTTAGCCGAGGCTTCTAAAGTTCCCAAGGTCCCTAAAGCTTCAGAGGGCCCTCAAGTTCCTGAAGCTGCTAAAACACCTGGAACTCCTGAAACACCACAATCTCCTGCTGTAGAATTGAGAATAGCTGAAAGTTCTGCGGAACAGGCTTCCACCTCTGAGGCATCATCGGAACCTACTACATCTGCCACTGAGGCTGATGTCTCTACAACTGAAGTCACATTGTCAACCACTGAACAAGATAAAGTGGCGTCAACAGAGACTGCATCTACACCCGAAGCATCTTCAGAGCAGCCTACAACATCGGAAGCTGCATCAACACCCGAAACGTCCTCAGAACAGCCTGCAACAACGGAGGCTGCATCAACACCCGAAGCAACTTCTGAACTCTCAACTTCCGAAGCAACTTCAGAAATAACGTCTAAATCGTCAACTTCTCAAGAACCTGCTTCCACGCCTGCTGAAGAACCATCCACACCAATTGCTTCAACTGCTGCCAGCTCAGAAGTAACCACTGAAATTGCTTCTACTCCATCCGCCTAAGCTTTTGAAGAATAACTCATCAGCTTTTTGTTAACTTTTATGTTAATATGTACATAATGTTCCTAGTTTATGTAAATCTAAATGACTATTATATGATTGTAACCATATTGTTATCTATGTGATATATTTTTATGAGAATGTTACGCATTGTTTTATTTATAGGTACTTTAATGGCTTTTTTTCTATGGATATACGACGCCTGAACCATTTACAAAAAAACGATAGGTATGCAAAACATTTAATCGATAGTGTTCAGTCAATGTTTGTTTGAAATGTGATGTTTGTTTGAATGAAACTCGTAAATGGAAGAATTATATCGTTATTGCAACCGCACTTTCATGTTAGTTAACTTTAACATGCGTAGAGCAGAGCGTAGAGTTAAAGCTCAATAAAGATCCAAAAAACACAGAAGAAAGCAAACTATCTTGCCTCTCCAGCACCTTGAACGGGGCGTAACAAAATAAGAATTGTAACATCAAATGTCAAGACCAGAGCGCGATGCAAGCACGATACTTTAAAGAATAAGATAATCCTCTCTTTTATTGCGTAAAATGACGTGCGTCGTATCCAAATCCAAAAATAAATTATTATTTATTTTTGTTAGTACTATTGTACTACCTAAATACTAAGTTAAAATGTAGATGTTTTTTAGAAATCTACCTTGGACTAAAACAAGAATAAATACACCCTAAAATTATGCCTAGTTATCTCCATTTAAGATATATTTAAGAAATATTATCAAAATAAAATATCAAAATATTTGTATAGCTTTTTTTACCTTGGACTAAAAACGCACAAACATGCATTCGACTTGTGCACTTCTTAAAAACGTTTCTTGTTAACTCAAAACCTATAATAGGATTTGAAGGATTTATATGCCTATTTGTAAATACAATTACGTATCAAAACAGAGCCAATTATCATACTACAATATGGCATTGTCCACCGTTTTTCACCTAGAGGATAATAAATTAAATAAACAATGACAAATGCCACAATGAATCGTTGTCTAAGTAATTTGTTTTTACTAATAGACCTTTTGAAATCATCGACAATATTGGATCTATGTATACGTAATGTTTGTCTTTTTAACAATTTATGGGAAGTATCGTGTATCCTCGTTACTTTTCTGAGTTCCAACATGTTTATACTTAATGTTATACGTTACTGTTAGATAGAGTTACATAATATTCAAATTAACTTTGACAGTAATAAGTACCATTTATTACTGTCATTATGAATTCAATTAAACTAAGAAACAAATCAATTATGTTTTATTTTAAACTACTAAGCTATGTACTTAATAGTTACATTTACTTAATTTACACAAATGAGTTGAACAACTTATTTAATTGAAGAGTTGAATAACTTACTTGAATAACTTATTATTTACTTATACAGACTTTTTCTAAATAGCCCGAATATAGCAGTATGCCATCGGGACGCTTATTTGCTATGCTTCACGAAATTGTAACGGTAATCGTAATCGTATCGGGTTACGTGTCTGAATATTCATAGCAAATAAGGGTCCAGTTGGCAGCGTAACATGCATGCTGGCGGCATTACATCTTTACATACATCTACCCGACCATCTTAACCAAAGAAATGAAATTTGACAATTAAGTATAACGACTAGCTGCACTTCACGACTTTGACCACGTGTAAACTTTGCTACCCCCTATCACACATGGATGCAATTTCAAAAAACTCTTCTTGATGCACCCCTAGAGCGTAGTCAAGAAATATTTCCCCCAAAATTCAAATCTCTAGTCCCAGTGATTTAGGCTGTGCATTGTCTGTCCGTGAGTATCACAGTACACTTTTATAGGTATAGGTATATTTTAAACCTCTCATTATCATGCTGGGCAAGCATCTATATGACAGAATTCCCACAGTTAGGCATGGAAATCGCAAGATTCGCAAGCGTGGGCGACTGGTGGCAATCTCACCATGTGGCCGGCACGCGTTGGTGTCACTAACCTCAGCCGCTAGTTGCCTTGATTTACGTAACTAGCTCATCTCACGTCAGACTATGCAGAAATATTGCATGAAACCGTTTTGGCTGTTAATGTGGTCGATTTTCTCGATTGGATTTTTATCGCTCTAAATTGACGACTATTGTTATTTTTTATTGTATTGATATTCTATCTATTTCTTCACGATTCGCAGCATACTGTTTCTATAACCAATTGAAATATCTATAAGTTAAGCTTGACTCTTGCATAAGTCATTTAGAGATTTTAGCACAGAATAAATAATAGTACCTACTACGGTTTTAGTTCAGTTTAGTATAAATACTTTATGAAACGCTGCACTTTAAATGCGGATATGTGATAAATTCACTAGTGGAGTAAACCTAAACATATCTAGCTCTATTTTTTTGTAGTCACATGATTTGAAACAGCTGTGTAATTATTTGACTTGGCCTGTATAACAGACCAAGTTAAATGGCCATTTAATCATTATATTTTATACTCTGTTCAAACTTTCTATCTCAGTTCTTATTAAAGTCAATAATCTTATTAGTGTAACCAGCTATAACCGTCGCGTGCCCGCGACGGTGGTGCGTGGTCATTTAACTGGGCAATAAGTGACATAACTGTTACACCAGTACCAAAAGTGCCTATAAAGTACAATATATGTACTACATTTCTACTCTTTGCCCTTAGTACGATTCATTTCAGCAAATATATGTTCATCCTTCAAAGTACCCTAGACCCTTTTTTTAAACTATCTTATTTTTATATAGACTTTTTGTTGCTTACTGCTTTATTATAAGTATTTAATTATAAAGATTCCCGGACAGTTTGAAAAATGCCCAATATGAAAGGAAAATATGATAAAGCAACCGTTGAGCATGAGTAAGAAAATGAATTTATTGGTTTGAATATTTTGAACAAACTTTTGTAGATTTTAGGTGATATGTGATAAATTTGCTGTTGTAAGGTATGTAAATTTAATTTAATACTAGCTTTTTCACCCGCGACTTTATCCGCGCGGACTACTGTTTATTGCGAAAAAAAACATCTTATGTTCTTCTTGGATATTAAAAACCAATGCAAAAGTAGGTATAGCACCAATGCTCTGGATGTTTTTTGACATACTTGTTATTTCGTTTCCATGGCAACCGTTTCTTACAGCGAGTAAACAACTTTTTTCCAGTTTTTCCATGGAAACTTTCCGGAATAAAAAGTATCTTATGTTTTATTACAGGATATAAGCTATCTCCATTCCAAATTTCATCAAAATCCGTCCAGCCGTTATCGCGTTAAAGCTCCCCAAACCAACAAACACACAACGTTTCACTTTTATATACTGGTATGGATCATCATTGAGATTAAATCTATTTGTAAATAATATCGCAACAAATTACGATAGATAGGCGGATTTCGATATTTTCGATAGGGATGACCACTTATGAATTGCAAAACGATTTTAAATGTCCATTAGACATTGAATGATAGCACACGCGCACGAGATGATAGAAATAGAATATCTTATCCACTTGTTTGCCATTAATAGATTCTTATTGTATTTTTATTAACTTCTAGGAGTTTTCAATCGATTTTATGTATTTATATGTTTCTGTACTGTTACCTCATCATCTGGATTTTTATACCAATTTGGTGATCCTGTTTTATTTGTAAATGTACCTTTACGGTACATTTTATCAAAATTACTATATAACTATAAACATTAGAAACAGAATAATAACCATGGATATCTATACTTATGATAAAACTGTTACAGGTCTACTTCCATACATTGAAGATATATTGATTAATTTTGTTGGAGGGTACTCTGTATTCGATACTGACGCCGAAACTGTTTTTTTTTTTCATTTTGTGTGTCTGTCTGTCTGTATCTTGGCCGTGCATCACGCCGAAACTAAAGAATGAATTCAAATGAAACTTGGTATGAGTTGAGTTCATACTACTAGGTAGGAAATAGGTTACTTTTCATCCTGAAAAATTAAAGCGTTCCTGCAGGATAGGGGTTCAAAGTTATTTAAAAGAACTCGTACCACGCTGAAACTACTAGACGGATCTTGATACAACAAGGTACAGTAACAGTTTATATGATGGATTAAAATTGAGGATACTATTTATCCCGATAAAAATAAAGGGTTCCTGTGGAATAGGAGTCCAAAGTTATGTTAATTATGAAGTAATAAATATCTATACTTGACTTGTTTGTGACCATATTAGTTTTTAACCATTTATCTCAATTGGCTTATGCCAGTTAACGAACGCCAGGATGAACTTTTAATTCAAAATCCAGGCAGTATCCACGTTCTCATTTAACGTGCTCTACAAAAGATGGTAGGGCTACCCCTGGTAGTTATTGTTTTAAGGCCCTACCTGCGGAGATGCTTAGTTTATGAGATATTTCATTTATAAGTTTGTTAAAAATCGGTTGTTTGGTCGCCGTAAACAAAATTATTAAAAAGTAGAATGTGTTTTATCCGCTGCTTTCGCCAGAAAGATTGAAGATGTTATGTATGACCCCAAATACTAGGTTAGTTAAGTTATAACATGACTACACATTGCAAAGTTATACTTAATTATTTTTAATAAACTGTTACTAATAAAAATCTGTTGTTTGATAAAATTGTTACTATTATAATAAAAAATCGGCTATTAAACTTAAAACTGAAATATCTCTTAAACAAAGCATCTTCGCCTGGGGAAGGGGTACATATATAACTAAATCACCCTTTGTAATTCATTATGATGCCAGAATCAACAAAAAATATCCAAAAATAGGTTACACTTTCTACCAAAAAACTAAATAGTACTCTTAACTGTAGTAGTCTGTAACTGTATAGAATTAGTGCCAAAACTACGAGATGTGTACCAAGTCGTCACCAACGGTGGGGCACGGAATGAGGAAAGTGCACGAAACCCCATTTCAATTTGATGGCAAATACAAAAGTTGTTCGAACCGCCCAGTCTTACAAACATAATTATAGTGAGAATCCATATAGCTAAGAATCATCTCGATCACATCACTTATCAAATATAAAAAACTGATCATCTAAACATATGAAACATCTAAATCGGTTCATTCGTTTGAGAGCAACGATCCTTACCCCAATCCTCCCTCCTCCCTCCCATTATAGCTAAGAACCATCTCGTTTGCCTCTGCTTTCAAACATAAAAACCGCAGCTAAATTGGACCATTCGTTTGGGAGCTACGATGCCACAGACAAACACACACACGCATACACACACACACACACACACAAGTGATACACACCCTAAATTTTTAACACCCGTCTCTTTGTTCGGGGGTTAAAAATGTAAAACAGTAAGCAGTTTGCTTACCAATAAAAACAGCCGCAAGACGGTGCTTTTTTATGAGGGATTGTAAATTATAAATGATAATTTATTCTTTTTTTAAAAATGCACTTTAGGTAAAAGTAACAAATTTACAAAATAAATTGTCAATATTTTTTTCTATATTTGAGTTTTTTCTAAATTATTCGAATTGAAATTATTGTGACCTATTTTGTTGTAATGATTTGACGGTTTACTTCAGGAAATGACAGGAGCCTCATAAATTTAAAAATATCGCATAAAATATGTAAATGTTGAAAAATATGGAGCAAAACATTTCAAGAGCGCGTGATTTCGATCCACGCACGTCTGGGTCGGAAGGCTAACATGCTCCCACTGTACCACACAGATCGTAGTTAGAAGGTCGAAATTATGATTCAGTTTTGATGTTTTATTTATATTACATTTAAATTGTCATTACTTTGAATATCTATCCCGCAGGAACCCTATATTTTTTGGGGATAAAAAGAATCCGTAATTTTAATACATAATATGAACTTTGATTGTGCCAAGTTACATCAAACAACGTCCAGTAGTTTCAGCATAATATGTGTTCTTTTAAATAACTTTCAACCACTATCCTGCGGGAACTCATGTTTTTTTTCGGGATGAAAGTATTCTAAATGTTAATCCATAACATAAGCTATGATTGTGCCAAGTTGCATAAAAACCCGTCAGGTAGTTTCAGCGTGATGCGTGTTCAAAAAGACAGACAGACAGGTTTTTTTTTTAAATAGAATCTTTTTACTTTCGATATCGATTTGGAAGTTTGTCTCAATTATAATTTTCAAAAAATATTTAATGTACAGATTTAGCCCAGTTACAGTTTTATTATAGTATATAGAATATAGATATAGATTATATACGTTATTTTACCCTTCAATAGTGATTGAAGTATTCTCATACTAATTACGAGAATTTTTTTCTGACATTGTCAAGGTAATCTCGGATCACCCAGAAAATTTGAAGCCTTAAATATTATCTACTAACTTTTCCGCCCGCGACTTTGTCCGCGCGGACTACTTATCGCGAAAAAAGAATACTGTGTTCTTCTTGGATATTAAAAATCAATGCAAAAGTAGGTACCTATAGCAACAACGCTCTTGATTTATATTGACAGACTTGTTTTTCGTTTCCATGGAAACCGTTCCTTACAGAGAGTAATCAACATTTCCCAGTTTTCCCGTGGAAAATTTTAATTTTCCGGGATCAAAAGTATTCTATGGTTTATTCCAGGGTATAAGCTATCTAAATTCCAAAAAATTCAGCAAAATCCGTCCAGCCGTTATCGCGTAAAAGCTCCCCAAACAAACAAACAGACAACGTTTTACTTTTATATATAAGTATGGATAAAGTTTTGCACGTCTACACTAATATTATAAAGAGGAAAACGCCTGAAGCTAGCTACATTAATGATGACAATGACTTTGACTATCTAAGTGAATTCATCAAACAACATGTAGCAAGCAATAATAGTACATTACTGCCGCGGTCTGTATAGACTGCGTTGCTGGCAGCGATGATGATGGCCGAGAACGTAGCTAAGCTAAGTTTGAGGCCATCACAGCGCGGTCAGCATTGCAGCCCTTGATGGCCAAGCTGGAATGAAGGCTGAGACCGAAGGTCGAGGCCTTTATAGCGCGGACAGCAAGGGCTGCAATGATGGCCAAGCTTGAAGGCCGAGAACTTAACTAAGCAAAGCTCGAGGCCATCATAGCGTGGCCAGCAGGGCAGTCATTGTGGACCAAGGCTTGTATAGTGCTTTACTCAAACAATGCGAGGTGTTTAAATAAAACCAGCTTAGTATAATAAGAATTTACTCAAACAATGCAACAACAACGACAACGACAAAGACAACAATAACGACCACAACAACAGAAACAGAAACAGTAACAGAAACAGAAACAGAAACAGAAACAGAAACAGAAACAGAAACAGAAACAGAAACAGAAACAGAAACAGAAACAGAAACAGAAACAGAAACAGAAACAGAAACAGAAACAGAAACAGAAATAACAACAACAACAACAACAATCACGATCAAATCAGCTTTCAAACAGAAAAAAAAACCATCAAAATCGGTGAATTCGTCTGGGAGCTACAACGCCTCTCTTCGCGTTTGGGGTTAACGTACCCACGAAATAAATAATAGTGCTACGACAAAAGACGACAATAATGGATTTTCAAAGGAAATTGCTGGCCGCAAAGCACGACAATAATGAAATTCCATACAACTTTGCTGGCGCCTATTCAAGAAGCGCGGCAAGGTCGACTTTGCCCAAAGAAGGTTGTCGAAATAATTACCACATTACTAGTATTGTTTGAGTAAAATACATAAGACTAAAATACTGAACCCGCCTCAAAAATTGGATTAATAAAAAGATAATTGATTCTATAACTTATGCAATATACTTTGGCAACAGACAACAAAAAACCGAAGGACGAAGAATTAATGAAGAAATTTTATAAGGAGTCAAAGAAAACCAGTGCAATGATCAAATCACACAAATAGAACTACTATTATGCTATCTTTCAAGAATGTTACAGTGATCCTAAGAAAATGTGGGAAATTATCAATAGTTTAGCTCGAAATAGAA
This sequence comes from Alsophila aescularia, assembly GCA_946251855.1. Taxonomy (NCBI): domain Eukaryota; kingdom Metazoa; phylum Arthropoda; class Insecta; order Lepidoptera; family Geometridae; genus Alsophila; species Alsophila aescularia. The sequence goes on along the minus strand of OX276373.1, from coordinate 282,773 downwards.
TAAAGGACAACTGTGCTCCTCCATAATTGATGTCGGATTCAGGTTACATAACTGAAGGTCGTCAAATTTGCGAATTGTTTAATTCATTTTTCTCTTCTGTTAGTGCAGAACTAGCTAACAAAATACCAAATAAATATCATGTAGGCTCTGGTAATATTTTAATGTACGATGATGACCATTTGCATGACATAATACTATCCGATTTAAAACCTTGTAGTACAGATGATTTTTTTTAAATTATAAATGAGCTTGACACTAACATTAGCACAGGAGTTGATGAAATTAGTACTAAAGCTATAAAAAGCATCAGAGATATCATTGTTGAAAAACTCGCAAACTGTATAAATAGGTATCTGAAGAGTGGTATCTTTCCTGACACTCTCAAGGTTGCGAAAGTTAGCCCTATATATAAATCCGGAACAACAACAGATCCTAGTAATTATAGGCCAGTGTCTGTGTTACAGATAATATCCAAAGTATTCGAAAGAATTTTGCATACACGCCTAAATGAATATCTTACTGAGAAAAAAAAACTTATTGATCAACAATATGGCTTTCGTTCTAAATCAAGTACACTCTCGGCTGCTATTGATTTAATTACAAAAATAAAAACAAACACTGACAAAAAAAAACATTGCGTTAGGTATTTTTATCGATTTAAAAAAGCATTCGATACTGTGAGTCACACAAAATTAATACATAAATTTAAAAACATTGGTATCACAGGACAGGCACTAGACATTTTTAAGTCTTACCTACAAAATCGTCAGCAAATGGTCAAGATTTCAAAAGTTATGCACGAAAAATTACATATGGGATTCCCAAGGCTCAATTTTGGCCCCCTGCTCTTTTTGATATATGTTAGTAATATAAATAACATAGGATTATCTGGTCACCATACACTATATGCAGATGACACCTGCCTCTTTTATTTTGGTCAATCCATCCAAGATATGATTACTGCAGCACAAAAGGACCTAGACACACTCAACGAATGGCTCTCTTACAATTTATTAACAATAAACACTTCTAAAACATCATAATTATATGATATTTAAAGCTAAAAATAAAAATATCACAGATTTGCCATAATACAGCGGTCAAATCAAGAAAAATATCTTGGACTATGGATAGATGACGAACTGAACTGGAAAGTACACATTGAGCATGTCAGGTCGAAATTGATATCAGTTCTTGGAGCCCTACGGAAAGTAGTTAATTGTATCACGCAAAAAGTATGCACAATAAATAATAATAATAATATTCGAGATTAGATTTCCTTAGTGAAATCTCATCTCGAATATTTAATCGAAGTATGGGGATCAGCTCCGCAAACTCACTTAAAACCTTTACAGAGAACACAAAATCAAATAATATTAGTTTTATTTCATAATCACTATCTTACTCCCACAAAACAAATTTATAAAAAAACTAAGCTATTCGACCTGACGCAACAGTATAAATATAGCACTTGTATTTTTGTTGAATATGTTGTAACACAATCTATTCACTCGAACATAACATTCACTTTAAACCCACCATTTAAGAAATAAAAACAAACTTATACTGATAAAACCGCGTACTAACTATGGAAAGAAAACTGTATTGTTTGAAGGAGCACAGATGTATAATAACATGCCAAATGAATTAAAGGAGTGTAACGGCATAAATATGTATAAGAACAAACTTAATTAATCATATCATATTTAATTTCATTTTTTATACTCTTATGTTTTTTTTTCCGCTCCCTCTGGGCTTTAGCTGAAATCCAGTGCTGCGTGCCTTCGGCAAACAGCCTAATGCTGAGTTAAGGCTCATTCATCACCACTTTAATTATCTACTTTTACCTTTTCTTTGTTTTCCTTTTCTATTGTTCCTACTTAATTTTTGTAATTATTTGTATCTTTTATTTTTGTTTGTGTTGAATAAATGTATTTTCTTTCTTTCTTTCTTTCTTTTTTAAAGATTACTTAATTAATTTATCTTAGTACTGTATACCTACCAGCCAGAGGACTAAAATTTATAATTAATTATAATATTTTGTATCTCATTGTAAATGAACAATAGTTCTTATGGGAAATAAAGTTATTTAAACCTAAAGAAGGGAGAGGGAGGGGGAGAGCTACTCCTCGGTATTACTCCTCCCTCTAGAAAATGCCTAGTTTCTGAGAAAAATAAAACTTCGTTTGAGAAATGAAATAAGAAAGGACTTCAATAGGTGGCTGACTGGTTCCTGAATTTTATTTACAATATTATGTTCCATCGTGAACTAATAAAAAGAAATATAAAATAAATTACGCATTTCCTCGGGCTAGGAGTGGCACCATGAGAAAGTGGAGTCATATATCTCCCCCCCCCCCCCCCCCCCAAATTCGTGTGACTGGATTCTAAAGCCGACTCTAATAAAATGCTTCAGCTAGTGTCTGAATTACCTTTGTTGTTTCCCACAGTACTCGTGGGATGATAAGGGGAGGACCAGTTTTATTATTAAGCTGCGCCCACAACGCCGATAGTATGATGCTAGTTGTACATCAGCAGTAATGGCCATAATGTGTTAAAATTTAATATACCTTTGATTCATAATTTTTGTCTATTAGGCACGCGCGTGAGCCATCGGCCTTTGAAGAGTTAAATAATAGAGCCAAAGTAATGAAATAAGAATTAGTTATTAATGCTGCAACGAAGCGCATCAGTATGTACGCAAAAATAAGTGCATGCAAGTGTGTTATTGGCAAGTATATAACAGTGATTCAATTCTGTATTAGCTTTTCGATTTGAGTCACGGACACAAAATGAAATTGTTAGCTATGGCGAAATAGTATCAAAATTTGTCGATTCTTTCGAATATTTAAAACTAGACCTTTGAAAACGGTTAATTGACTTTATTTTTTTATGTGTTATAAATGTTCACAAAATACTTAATCTGGATGTGGTCACCGAAACACGATTAAATAAATTAGGCTCAATAGAAAAAATACGTATTTTTTCTTAAAAATCACCCGTTGTGACGGTCCCATAGATGAAATGAATTAACTTCATTCAGTTTCTATCGGCACAATGAGCTGTGACTTTTTATGATATTATGACTCTACATGCATTAAAAAAGTGCCCTAAAGATGAGCCCAAACGCGGTATATTAACGAAAAGTTCCCACCTGTACTGTCATTCCTGATTGCATCACCAGGTTATAAGTGTCAAAATACTTATTTTATTGTCATTGTCATCGGTTCTCTATGTAAAAAATGTTCACTAGATAAAACGTCAAGTGGAAGTCTTCCATTAGTAGGTAGCTTGAAAAATTTCGACTAAAGCTTGCAGCATCATACATATCTGAATACTCTTAATACCATTACGTTAAATGTGTCACATACATGTCAGATTCTTCTAAATATTTTAAGCCTGAGCATTTATAGTGACATTCTTATTCTTATCACCATAATAAACCAAACCAAACCAATTTTTCCGAAAAATAATTTTTACTTATTGCCTTGCTTTTAAATCTACATTGCTCCGGTGTCGTCTCTTAACCCAGTAAACGCGTGAGTTTAACCACTGCCTGCATGATTATACCGTAGGTTCCTGATAGCTGATACTAAACGTTGCTAAACTGACAACCGAACAACGCCTAGAATTTATATAACGCACATCTGACAGGCTTGAAAAGTGAGTCGCCTATAATTCATACAACACGGGTGTGTCAAAATGGCACTGGGTTAATATATACATATAGCCCAAGCAGTTGATTGTTTACTAGCCAGATTCTGAATAAGCCCGACGGCGAACAAAATTTGAATACGAGCTAACCGCCCGCAAAGATATTATTAAGGCGAAAGTTTGTGTATATGGGTATGGGTAAGGGTATATATATATATATATAAGGGTATGTTTGTTACTCCTTTACGCTTCAACGGCTGAACGGATGTGGATTAACTTTGGTATGGAGGTAGCTTTAGTTCTGGATTACCACATAGGCTACTTTTTATCCCGGAAAAATGCATGGTTCCTGAGGGACGCGGGTGAAATCGCGGGGCATAGCTAGTATTTATATAAATTTAATGTTTCTTATTTACTTACTTATTTTACTTTACGGTAATAGTTGCAGTTGCGACATTATACTTTAATATTTACTCAAACAAGCTTGTAATGTGGTCATTATTTCGACAACCTTCTTTGGGCAAAGTCGACCTTGCCGCGCTTCTTGAATAGGCAGCAAAGTTGTATGGAATTTCATAACTGTCGTGTTTTGCGGCCAGCAATTTCCTTTGAAAATCCGTTATTGTCGTGTTTTTAGTACTATTATTTATTCTGTGGTTTTGTTAACCACCGAACGCGAAAAGAGAGCCGTAGTTCCCAAACGTATGGACGTATGTTTTTTTTTTCTGTTTGAAAGCTGATGTGATCGAGATGGTTCTTAGCTATTATTGTTGTTATTGTAGTTTTTGTTGTTGTATTTTTATTGTTTTAGTTTTCACTGTTTTTTGTTATTTTGTTGTTGTTTTTGTTGTTGTTATTGTTGTTGTTGTTTATTATTGTGTTTTTTTGTTATTGTTGTTGTGGTTTCTGTTCTTATTCTTGTTGTTTTTATTGTTGTTCTTGTTGTTTTTCTAATTTTTTTCTTGTTGTTTTAGTTGTTCTTGTTGTTTTCGATGTTATTGCTGTTTTTCTTGTTTTTTTTTATGTTGTTCTTGTTGTTCTTGTTGTTCTTGTTGTTTTTGTTGTTCTTGTTGTTATTTTGTTGTTATTGTTGTTGATCTTGTTGTTTTTGTTGTTGTTCTTGTTGTTATCGTTGTTCTTGATGTTTTTATTGTTTTTTTTGTTGTTCTTGTTGTTTTTAATGTTCTGTTATTTTTGTTGTTGTTCTTGTTGTTTTTGTTGTTGTTATTCTTGTTGTTTTTGCGGTTTTTGTTGTTTTTGTCGTTCTTGTTGTTTTTGTTGTTTTTCTTGTTGTTTTTAATGTTAATGCTGTTATTGTTGTTGTTCTGGTTGTTCTTGTTGTTTTTGTAATTCTTGTTGTATTTGTTATTGTTGTTCTTTTTTGTTGTTCTTGTTGTTGTTGTTCTCTTAAATTGTTCTTGTTGTTTTGTTGTTCTTGTCTTTTTTGACGTTGTTGTTGGTGTTGTTTTGGTTTTTGTAGTTGTTGTTGTTTTAGTGGGTTATATCAATTTTTCATCAGTTTGCTAGTTTTATTTAAATACCTCGTATTGTTTGAGTAAAGCACTATACAAGCCTTGGTCTGCAATGACTGCCCTGCTGGCCACGCTATGACGGCCTCGAGCTTTGCTTAGTTAAGTTCTCGGCCTTCAAGCTTGGCCATCATTGCAGCCCTTACTGTCCGCGCTATAAAGGCTTCGGTCTCGGCCTTCATTCCAGCTTGGCCATCAAGGGCTGCAATGCTGACCGCGCTGTGATGGCCTCAAACTTAGCTTAGCTACTCTCTCGGCCATCATCATCGCTGCCAGCAACGCAGTCATTACATACCGCGGCATTAATGTACTATTACATTAACTTGAATAATCTAAAATAGAAAATTTTGTAAGAAGCTTAATAGACAATGTTTAGTTTAGTTAAAAGAATTATATATTTTTGAAATGATATTTTAAAGACCTTCATTATGCTACCTCACTCAATAGGCTTTGGTTATTGTTTTGTTCCGTCGGACTTACAATATGGCAGCTGTAAGCCGCCATATTAGTTTTCTTGACACTTCATATATTCTATAGCACTCTCGTGATTAAGACAAATCCAATGATACGTCATTCATCAAATCCATCAAGCCGTTCAGGCTGTAAGACGCGCCTAAGAAATGCACAAACAAACAAACATACATACAACCCAAACACATAACAGATGTGCAAAAATCGGGTAAAAACCGGGAAAGACTTTTGGCCAGCACTGCTTCAAAATGCGGTAGAAGATACAGTGGCGGGCAGTGGCAATGCAAGATAGTTGTCATATTAATTAACTTGGCATCTCTAATCAGGTTAGTCGTTACTCCACTCCAGGAACTCCTAGCAAAGCAACGGTCTGATCGGGTATGGAGTACTGCTACAATATTTGGGATGGGTCAGTCAAGTTCTAGGTTTTCGAGTCGAGGATCGAACTGCAGACGACAATAAATTGGTAGACTCAAGACTAAGCAGCGACGTCAGGTAGCATGTCTGTCACTTTTAGAAGATGGGTGTTGGAGAGTGTCCATCCTTGTTGTTAATTATTATTCTGAATTAAGTTAAGATCGTGAACAACCTTTCCGATTGTTCACGAGTGACTTCGCACGCCTCCGCGCATCTCCGATCACATCACACCTAGAGAGTTATTAGTTGCCGCGCGGTAATATGAATATGTACTTACCATACATTAAGGGTCTATATTGATATATGAATTTAAATTTGTTTTTGAGCTGCGAGTCATATAATAGTTGTTTATCTATACAGTTGACACCTTATAGATAAACCACGATATAACATTGATGATTATAATTTTAGAGAAATCTGATGCATGGTGAGATGCACTCAATGTCTGGTGGTGGTGATGCATTCAGTTGGGTGGTACAATTTGCATATAAGGGTCCCTACATGGAGACGATACGAGGTCGCAATCAATCGGCGAAGCGAAGGTGGTGGGTGTTATGTTACTCCAAAGGTAATTTAATGCCAAATTTTATATTTAATCAATACCTATCCCATATTCTATTACAACGGAGTGCAATAATGATGCCTGTGTAGTTATGTGAGCTTTTGTGCATTAAGATAAAAAAGAGGTTTTTGGTTCTAGGTACTATTAAATAAATAAAATTGATTTTATAATTACCATACCCAATCTAAAATTTTCTGGTGGAGATACCTCTTAGCTATGATCAGCTATATAACTTTTGATTTCGAAATATAATAATAATATATATTACACGGAATGCTGTCATAATAAATATTTATCGTGAGTGTTTCGTGCATATAAATTAAGGAGGTAGTAAGAGTTATTACTTACAACCTACACTATCAATTAACGCAATAAAACACCGCGCAATTTATTGAGGAAAATGGCTGGATTTGATTCCCGAGACGTATATGAGTTTTTTTTGACAATAATTATAACAGTTTTATTACTCCAAAAGCGATAAAAAACATGATTCATTAGAACAAGCTCTACCACTACTAGTTTCAGATGTTTCCATACTGACCCATGTCATTAAACCATATCGCTAATCAGCTCATTGCTAAAGTTTACTTGAATGAAAAACTAAGTCCATTCATAATCCATGTAAGCTCAATGAGTAGGTACTTATGCTAAAGACGCTAACACTCAATAAATCAAAAGAAAAACATGATTCATTAGAACAAGCTCTACCACTACTAGTTTCAGATGTTTCCATACTGACCCATGTCATTAAACCATATCGCTAATCAGCTCATTGCTAAAGTTTACTTGAATGAAGAACTAAGTCCATTCATAATCCATGTAAGCTCAATGAGTAGGTACTTATGCTAAAGACTCTAACACTCAATAAATCAAAAGAAAAACATGATTCATTAGAACAAGCTCTACCACTACTAGTTTCAGATGTTTCCATACTGACCCATGTCATTAAACCATATCGCTAATCAGCTCATTGCTAAAGTTTACTTGAATGAAAAACTAAGTCCATTCATAATCCATGTAAGCTCAATGAGTAGGTACTTATGCTAAAGACGCTAACACTCAATAAATCAAAAGAAAAACATGATTCATTAGAACAAGCTCTACCACTACTAGTTTCAGATGTTTCCATACTGACCCATGTCATTAAACCATATCGCTAATCAGCTCATTGCTAAAGTTTACTTGAATGATAAACTAAGTCCATTCATAATCCATGTAAGCTCAATGAGTAGGTACTTATGCTAAAGACGCTAACACTCAATAAATCAAAAGAAACAAGAACACTCCAAAGTGTTTTTGTCACTAGATTTATGCCCCACAAGTTGTTGCTCATACGCTTTAGTGTTTACTGTTTACCTACTTAAAATATAATACTTACTAGCAGTGCCCGCGACTTTGCTCGCGTCATTGTCATAGGATTTATTTTTTGCACGGATAAATATTACTTTAAAAAAATAAAAGTAACGTTAATCCTTATAACGTCAGCTATCTTTCATTGAAAGTTTCGTTAAAATCAGTCCAGCCGTTTTGGAGATTAGTAAGAACAAAAAGTAACGTTAATCCTTATAACATCAGCTATCTTTCATTGAAAGTTTCGTTAAAATCAGTCCAGCCGTTTTGGAGATTAGTAAGAACAAACAAACAAAAAATTTAAAAAATTGCTTTTTTGTTATATATGTACCGTATAATATGCATTTAGTAAACAGCTGTTATTTTGACATTACAAACTAACTAATACTACCGATAACTTAATGCCGATTGATACCTAATTGATACTTCAATTTTATTTATTTGTTTATATGTATGTATGGAGGATGTATGGATAAGTTATGTTACAGAACCGCACTTCAATCGACTTTAACGAGGCAAGTAGAAAGCTTTAGATGTCATGATAGGCCATAATGGTTGAATAGCATTTGATGGACAATGTCTTGATTTTTCGATATCGGAAATACTAATCAAAAAATTGGGATCGGTCGCGTCTGCCGCGCGTTGCAGAGCCCCGGCTTGAAAGTGCGGCCGCAGACCGCGCGTGGTGGCAGGGGTGTGGTATAAAAGCGAACGTACTACTACCACTCCGACATAGTTCACGCTACTCCACGTGCCCTGTCGCCGCACGTTACTCCAAACACACAAAAATGAAACTCCTGGTGAGTGCAGTGATTATTTCCATTTCACCTTTCACCTAGTTTTAAGTTTCCACGTGCCAGTGAATCCTTTCCAGTTTCAAGGATAATCAGCTGTTGCAAGATGCGGCTTCGAATAAGGTCAGATGAGTACAATGTGAACTTCGACATTTAAATGTCTTCGTCTCCGAATTCCAACGTTTCATTAGGCTTGATTACTTAAACATACGTAAGTACGTGCGTGAATTAGCATTCGCTTGTGCATTGAGGATACAAAAGTATATCATAATATATATTTACATTATAATTCTGTTTTTTTCCTTGGTATATATATATACTTTTAAATTTTAATCTATAATATGAGTACTTACATTTATTTTAATTCCATATTACTAATAATTAATAATGAACTCCGTTTGTATTGATTTTTGCATGATATCATTAGAATTATTTATTTAATGCGGTTTCAAATTGTATTTAAACTTAACATTGAAGAGACACATACATATACATTAATACATAAATTCATATACATTAATTGATTTGCTATTAGGGGAAAAATTCTTTTTTTAGTATCGACTATTTTTGAATATTGATTCTTATTCAATTTGTTATTTGAAATGTAACAAAAATACAAGGTTTTAAAATAATAAGATCTTCTCTGTGTTACAATAAATAATCTAGCATTATTATTATTTTCTGAGTTCTGGAGAGTAACGCGTATGTTTTTTTTAAGAAATTTCAAATAACTTACATAATAACAAAAATCAAATACAATAAAGAATTTGTTATCACTACCCGTAAAACAAACAAACGTTTGATGACTGCTCTACATATGCATAATATTAACATACATAAACAAGAATTATGTAGAGCACGTCATTAACCTCTCATTCGCAACGATTAAGATTTATAGCATCACATGTTTATTGATATATATATATTACCTAATTTCTACTAGTCTATTGCTCTTTATTGCACTAACGATCTTGTTTTTTCATATATAACCAATTACATAACATCCTTTCTAGGTCAAAGGCTCATAGCCAGATATAATGTTCAAAGGTGTAAGGTTAGGTTACGTTTTCGAGTCTAGATGTTACACTCTTTTCAAACGATACAATAATTATGTTCATAATAGCTGACAATTGATGTATATTTACCTGTTATCGCCGTTACATAAACTATGATTAATGCGTAAGATATTGAAAATGTAAGCGAAATAGCGTAACACTTAACGTAAGGAATCAGTGAAGCAGACGACGTACATATGCATAATTAAAGTTCAATAATACTCATTACACGATGAAAAAATTTGTAACGCAATCAATAAATCGTAAAGCGTTTGCATGAGAGTTGAATTGGTTTTTAATTGGATTTGTTCATCTCACTTGCTTCGTGCGTGTAACGAAATATTGCACCATGTATTTTCAAACCATAACCTTAAAGTCTCGCTACTGATGTTTGCCTCTTTGAAGCATCTAATACGCTTTGCGAAAAGCCTACTATTATGTAACACCGTGTAAGCAATGTTAACAAAGCATAACGAAGAGTTAAGCGATTTCAATGAAAACAAAGCCATATTTGTAGACATAAGCGATAAGTGCCAATACATATAATGTAGGAGCCCACTTTCGCCCAACCTGCGTGTCGGCTGAGCCGGTTTCACAAGATGCTGCCTATTGTATCCGCTCCATCTTATCTTGCGACATAACGATTATTATTAAGCTCTTCAGGTTGACGTCATCTCGTTATTTAATATACGAAAAAGTCAACTTTACTTATGAATGAATTTGGAAATTTCAGGTTGTGTCCATCGCTGTCCTGTCCATTGCGACAGCTCTTCCTCAGCGGAGAGTGTCGCTAAAACCAGAGGACGGTGATGATCAGCAGCCGGCCGAACAGAACTACAATAACTACCAGCCGCAGCAGCAAGCAGAGCAGTTCAGGCAGCCGGACTACAGACAGCAGAGCAAACCCATCGATGACTTCAGACCTAAAGTTCAATTGGATACTACCACTTTCATTCCTATCATTCATTTTGACAAAGAACAAGGCAATGACGGAAGCTACAAGACCTCGTAAGTTACCATGTCACCACACTTACAAAACCATAATGTTCATGGATATGAAACCAAGAAGGCAATTGCTTCGTTTCTTGTTGGTACATTAACATCAACGGAAGTACAATTTGAATAATGTTGTAATATTGCATAAGGAAAGTTAGTTGCGAATAAACTTTATAACTCCAGATGAAATTATCTTTCGTCATTACCGTTGTCATTTCATAACCTAAATACATAATCTCGCTTTTGAATCATAGCACATCAGTCATGTAACTTAAACATGGGGACGTATGATTTCAGATATGAAACCGGCAACAATATCCACGCTCAAGAACAAGGTTATCTAAAAAATGTTGGCGAAAACAATGACACTCCCGCTCTCGTCCAGCAAGGTTCCTACTCATATACCGCCCCCGACGGCCAGATAATCACCGTGGAGTACACAGCTGACGAGTTTGGATTCAGGGTTAAAGGCGACCATATCCCCACCCCTCCCCCCGTCTCCGATGAAATCCAGAAAGGCCTTGACCTGATCTACGCTGGTATTAAGGCGAACCAAGTGAGTTATCGTTTTTTTTTAATTTAATAGAGACATTTATAAGCAATATTCATGTGTTCATCGCGTAAAACCGAAGCCCATGCAGTGGATATGTTTATGACCATATCTAATGCCTTTATCGTAGACTATCAATCAACTCTTTAGACATCGATTTGTGATAAGTGTTGCAAACGTAAGGGTTTTCGTTTATTGCTATAATTAACAAAAAAATACTTATATATTATACTTTAAACTAATAATTGAACATAATCATGTATTGTATTTATCTTTATTTTAGGAGCGCAACGCTTTGGAACTTAAGAACAACCCTGAAGCCGCGAGATTGCAAGAAGATAAAGCTGCACTTGACTACAAGGGTCAATACTACCAGAATTAAGCAGAACGCGTAAACTCTACACGGTAATCTCCTTGTCATCATGGACATTGACACAAAACCCGTTCTGTACAGAGATTGTTGAAACGACTGCATAGATTTAACTTATCATCTTGTCATCAACAGACAGTATTGCCTTTCATTAGTGTCAGATTCATGTGTTTATCCACACATAATGCGTTGCGATCGTATAGTTATGCCATATTATAATATGTCGTATGGTTATGTTCGGATAATACAGCAGTAAAGGCAGAAACCAAGTAAAATTGTGGTTAAGTCTTAGTATTAGTTTATACGAACGAAGTAATGAAAGTAATTATAGGGAAAATACTCAATGTCACAACTTTGACACAGAAATTTGTTCTGAATTTTAAACCTATGCATATCATTAATCTTTTGAGATTGGTGTGCAATATCGCACAAATTTAATAGGATATAAACTGTTGAACTCGTAAACAATTTATGTTGAGGGATAGGAAAGGACAGACGATAGAATTTCGATAGAATACTCAACCTCGATAGAATTTTATAGACAGGTCATGATTGAGTTGCCATTGTAAATCATAAATATTGTGATAATAATTAACATAACCGGTGTTCATTTTATACTTTTGTAAATATATTTTATTACCTAGGTTAATACTTTTAATAAAAATGTTATACATTTCAAAGGCTATTTATGTATCTAAAATAACGATGTTCTTTCTAGTCGACTAGCAGTAACTAAAGTATGAAAACCTCTTACAACAATCATCTCTGTCTAGAACCAATCTGCACCAGATCTTTCCTACTTGGTCTTCTCTGGTCTTTCTCAGGTTGGAAGCATCAATAGTGATGGCAATCACAATATTCCTAATTATATCATTAGATGATGATATTCATCATCAGCCTGTGTTCATTCACTGCTCGACGTATCTCTCCCAAGGTACGCCATTTGGTCCGATATTAGGCTCTTCGCATCCATTTTCTGCCAGCAACCTTGCTCAAGCTCGTCACTCCATGTCGCTGGAGGATGTCCTAATATGGTCATAATAAGAATAAACATTTCTAGCGATAGAGTTAAAAAGTAGTTTTCGAGCAAAATTACGTTGTAGGCAAGTCACAAAAAATAAAATGAATCGTAGATTTTTGAGTTTTCCATGGAAGTCTATTTTATGTGTTAATAAAGTATTAGGATGCACAATTACAAAAAGTAACGAGATATATGTCGAATGAGGCAGTGCTTAGGCCGATCTCTGTTGTCACGAGTTTGTCAGCCCGCAGCCCCAGCCCAAGGGCCACGCTTCTATCAATTGTTGGCAAAAGCATAGACACAGGGACCGAAGTTGAAGCGACGGGCACAGACGATGGCAAATCAAATCAAATGGATATAGTGAAGACATACAGTTGAGACAATACCTAATCTCTATGTTCCTAATGATCATAAAACTAGCTTCAACATTAAATAAATAATTTATTATAGGTAAACTGGCCTTCAAAACGTACCTCACTTTTAATGTCTGTCTGTTCGTGCTTCACGTTAAAACTACTGGACCGATTGCGATGTGATTCACTGTTGGATAGCTTAGGTTTTGACTTAAAAATTGGTGTAATTTGTATCTCAATCCGATGAGTAGGATCCAAGTAATTGAATCAAAACTCTATTAATTTTAAATTGTGGCACTAGTTTTGAAGGCCAGTGTATATTCAGGTCAATTCACAACAATAAAATTACCTAGCCCAAACTAGGACATCTTGTGCTATGGGTAATACTAGACGCGGACAAACATACATAGAAACGAATATTTCACCCATGACTCGGAAGTAAACATTTCTGCTCATCACACAAATGTGTGCACCTAGCGGGATTTGAACCCGCGACATTGGTTGAATTCGCAACCACTGGCCCACCGATCATCCATATACTTGATATCGTCTTTATACTACTACTGTCGCGTCAAGGTCGCTTTGTGCATGTTAGTTAGTGCGTAATGAATGCATGAAAGATGCAACTAAATTATTTCCAAGGTACACATTTACTGGCCTACTGTTGGGACCCAGGTCAACTCTCAGAGAGAGCAGCTGACCGGTGAATTATGGTGGGTATCACGCAACATGTCTTTGAAGTTTTGAGTTTGTTTGACATAAAGGTTTTCTCATGAGGTTTTCTTTCACCGTTTTGCAACAAGTACCCGTGTTTGAAGACAGGTGGCGTTATACTGAGGCACAGACATTGACGTAGGAAATGTCGTACAGAATCTATGCTTATTAATAAATCAATAGGAACGAAAAAACCTGTACAAAGGAGATAATCGGAAAAAAAGTCTAGAGTAATTAAAATAAGCTACTGAACCAGAATAAAACATTTTTCAAATTCGTGTCTGTCTGTTTGTTTATCTGTTTGTCTGTATGTTTGTTCGCGCATCACGTAAATACTACTGGGCCATTTGCGATGCGGTTGTCACTGTTGGATAGGGATAGGTTAGATTAGGTTTATATATTAGAAGGTTGATTAGGGTTTGACTTAAAAACTGGTGTACTTGGTATCTTAAACCGATGAGTAGAAGCCGAGCAATCGTTAAAAACTTTTTGACGGCTGAGGGAATTTTGATCAAATGATAGTATATTGGTATTTTAGGCCTTGCATTAGTATATATTATTATAGCACTTTTAACCTAGAGAAATAACCAAGCGTGTGAAGCCGCGGGTACAGCTAGTACTTATAATAAAACAGTAAGAACAAAAAGTCTGTACAAAGAAGATTATTTAAAAAAAAAGGTGTAGGGTACTTAAAATAAACCACTGAACAAGAATATTTTATTTTTAAAATTCGTGTCTGTGTGTTTGTTTGTCAGTTTATCTGTTTGTCGGTATGTTTATTTGCGCATCACGTAAAAACTACTTAAACAATTGTAATACGGTTTTCACTGTTGGTTAGCTTAGGTTTTGACTTAAAAACTGGTGTACTTGATATCTGAATCCGTAAAGTAGAAGCAGAGCAATCGATAAAAACTTTTTGACGGAAGGAATTTTGATCAAATGTTTTGATATTCGTATGTTAGGTCTTGGAATAGTACATATGTGTACTTTTAACCCAGAAAATGACCACGCGAGCGAAGCTGCGGGTACAGCTAGTACCTAATATGACTGCTGGTCTGCAAGTCACAGAATACATAGGGGAAGTTGACTTTACCGTCGTGTACGGCCATCTGTCAAACGACCCGCTCGATCTGAGACTAAGCTAACAAACCGAACCACAACGTGATCGCGGCGCGATCGTTACGACAGAGAAGCCATACTTAAAAAAAACTGGGGAAATGTGGAGGGATGAAGGTTTGGGGAAGTGAGGGAAGGTGGGGGAAAGTCAGGGGAGGGTAGTGGGAAGTGGACGAATGGTGGCAGATGTGGAGGAAGGGTGTGGGAGTGGGACAGGTGGTGTGAAGTGATTGACTGAATGGAAGGGTAGGGGTAGAGTGGAATAAAGCCGGAAGTGTGTGAGGAAAGAGAAATTGACGTCTTTACCTCACCCTTCTCCTATTTCCCTCTTTCTTCCTATCCTGCCCTTATTTTCCAGCGACCTTCCTCCACCTTTTTCACTTTCCCCCACCCTTCCCTCTTTCTCCCACTCTTATCAAACTCTTATTAAAATTATTCTTATTAACTCTTATTAAAATTAACTTAACTTATCAAACCTTAATAAATCGATAGAAGACTTCAATGCAAACAAAAAATGATAGAGCACAAATCTGTTGAGCCGTTTCAACGTGAAGAAGTAACCAGCATAACACACACACTCACAAGCTTTCGCATTCATCTACATATAATATAAGTATATGCAGTAAGTAAACAAGAATATAGGTACTTATAAACTGGGGTACTTGGTACTTAATCCGATGTTTGAAGCCGAGTAATCAATAGGTATAAAAAAAATACATGCACATTTTACGTTTTTAATTTATAATTATTACTTTTTTCTTTCTTTTTTTGCATTGTCATTGATTTGTGAGCTATACTAAAGGTTTCGGCAGGATAGCTAATCGGGAAGTGCTCGAAATTTGAGTCGCAAGATTTCAGGACAGACAGAAATTTATACATACATAAACAGATACATAGATAGATACATAGATAGACACATAGACAGATACATAGATAAATACTTAGATTGACACAAGAGAAGTTAAATATAATATACGCATTTAATAAAAACTATCTGTCGGCTGAACAAAATTTATTATTTTTAACCCCTAAACAAAGAGACGGGTGTTATAAGTTTAGGGTGTGTATCACTGTGTGTGTTTGGGTGTATGCGTATGTGTGTGTGTGTGTGTGTGTGTTTGTGTGTGTGTGTTGTGGGTGTGTGTGTATATGTGTGTGGCATCGTAGCTCCCAAACAAATGGACCGATTTGGATGCAGATTTTTCTATTAGAAAGCTGATGTGATCGAGATGGTTCTTAGATATATGGCTAGGGGGAGGGGTGAAGGGGGAGGTGAGAAAAGGGGGGCGAAAATCGTAGCTTTCTAACAAATGGACCGATTTAGCTGCGGTTTTTATATTTGAAAGCTGAGGTAAACCAGATGGTGCGTAGCTTTAATGGGGGGAGGGTGGCGGGGACAGTGGGGGCAGGGGAAAAGGGAATCGTAGCTTTCGTACGAATGGACCGATTTAGCTGCGGTTTTTATTTATGAAAACTGATGTAATCGAGATGGTTCTTAGCTATAAAAAAGAATAATATAACCCCCGACTTCCCACCCCCCAGGTGGGAAGTCGGGGGTTATATTATTTTTTTATTTGTTCGTGTGTACCTTATAGGTACGGGAAAGTGTTATATAACGTTAAGGATTCGTAATCAACTTTTACTACTAATAGGAACTTTGGTTCTTTAATCACATAGGCAACTAATTATGTAATATTTATAGTTGATAGATTCAGGCGTTACTTTGCGGAAATCCATATTTAAAATGAACGAAATAAAATAAAACATTAAAAAACATACATACAGTCGAACATCTAACCGTCTCCTTTTGTAAAGTCGATTAAAATAATATGTAGCTTATTTCTGCCAAAACTGTAAGTCAGACAAATGATAAATGGTAAAATTAAAATATAACAAAAAAGTAATACCCCAAGCTTAACAAACCCTAAAACTATTGTAAAATATAAATGAAATGAAAGAAGGCCTGTAAGCCAGAAAGAACACTTATAATATAATATTTATACACAATAAAAAACATATGCCTCGATACAAATACCAAACGTCTGTGTGTCATTTATATTTTACAATGGTTCAATATGGGCAGGGTTTGTTAAGCGCGGGGTTTTACTTCTTTGTTATATTTTAATTTTACCATTTATCATTTGTCCGACTTACAGTTTTGGCGGAAGTAAGCTACATATTTTTTCTTTGTTATTTTTTTGTAACATTTATGTTAAATTATAATAGTTAACGGTCAATAATTTAATAAAATATAATTTACGGTTTCGCCCCACGGGTGGTACTTAACCGGGTAGTGTACCCGATTTTGCCCTCAACAACGAAAGCAATGAAACTCATCTAGTTCGTCTGGTTCCCATCTCGTACGACCTTCATGGGCCCCATTTATTGCACTTCGAACCCTGTACCCAATCTTCACTAGTTTTGATATTGCCATAAATTTCGTCAGAATAAACACAAAGATCATCTGTAAACTCCTCCTTTTTAACTTCTTATTATTTGGTTTAGGAGCCATATTTAATTGAGTTTTTTTGTTTGTTTGTTTGTTGTTCTTCTAGCTCCTGCTTATATGGTGACGATGTATGTTATTAAAGCAGTTTTGCCTCGACGGTGACTGTCAGATATATTTCGCACAATATGCGGTTTTGGTAGTATATCAGCAGGACTCAATGCCAAGGCTGCATTTGTGGAGGTGCTTGGTTAGTGGCTATGTGGTAGAACACTTGAAATTGATGGCCCAGGATCATTCGCTAAATTTTCATCCATTCATGCATGTTTGCTAGCATGTTTGAACTTAAGAACAATGGCTTCTGAGTTTCAAGCAATGATTCTATTCGTGTTACCACTTCGAGATGCTACTACGTCACTTTCTGAGGAGTTAATATCAGCTACCAACTAAATGACTTCATTGTCCGTCGTAGAGGCAGACAAAGAGTCATAATCAGAGGTGTTTGGATCTAACGGGCAAATTCCAGTCTTTGAAAAAGCACTGATGGTATTTTGCTGCCTAAACATATGCAATCCCATAGAAAAGCTGATACAAAATTGCGTCACAACTGGCCCTGTATGTTTCCGCAACCATGTTACCACTTCTTGATTATAAAATGTATTTAACGATCAAATAATGCTAACATCAAACGGCTGGAGTCGATGTGTGCAATGTGGTGGAAGAGTTATTATTATAGCTCCGTTTTTTCATGCTTTTTCTATCAATGGAATGTTTTTCGTGTGTTGTGTGGCTGTCTAATATGAGCAGCACAATCTGTCAATCTGCTGTCAATCGAGCAACGGATCACCTTTTGCGGGTTTCACGTTTGAAATAAAATGATGAATGAAAATGTCGCTTAGGGGTCCATCGACTAGACTGGCTGGCAGCAATAGTCCCAGGAGGCGTGTTATCCAGCAAATTGGCCTTCATACATACTCTGGGAAAAATTAGGAGTGGTGAAACGTAAACACCTGCTGCTGATACGCACATGACTGCAGTTATCAACTGGCCTCTTTCAGCCAACGAAAAAACTCCATCTTGCTTCTTACCTTTCAAAGAAATAACTCTATTTCTCTTTTTAAGGACTGTTGTGATGCCTGTTTCATCCACGGTGAATATCTTGGTAGGTGCAAATTTGTATTTTCTTGCAATTACATTAGGTAAACTTGCATAATTTTTACTTTTAATAGTTCCATCAAAATGCCGCATGTAGAAAATGATTCAAAGGGTCACTGTGAAACAACGACGGTAGACTGATGCGATGTACCAATAAGGTATTTCGTAACAAAATTACTCCTTGCTTTTTAGACATTAGACATACCTACTCAATGACAACTTTGTGTAATTTTACCACTGGGAAACTCTTTTTGCAGAAAACTTGATCAATTTGCGTAAGTATCTAAGTTCTATATTTTAAAAAAATAGCAAAAATTAGTAGGATCGGAGTAAAGTAGGTTGAAAAAAAAGTACCTTTTTTTTGGTTTTGCTTCAGGCTGGTTCCTATATCTTAAACGGACCGTATTCGCTTATTGTCCGTGAGTTTTTGATATAAACGCCATACAAAAAACGTCAAAAAGTAACAAGACGTTGGAAAAACGACTCGTTTTATTTTTATACGATTTATATTAGCTTCACTTGTATGTTTGTATGTTTGTATGTTTCTAACCGACTCCTTTGGATGCTATTTTGACCCACTTAAACGGTCAGATTTCATTCAAATTTTGCACACCTGTCCAAGACCGATGACAACGCAATAATTCGAAAAAAAAAACAAAAAAAAACTAAAAAGTAGAAAATAAATAATAGTTTAAAAAACTAAAAAACACGCTTTATATAGAAAACCAAACTAAAAAATACAAAATAAATTTTAATATTGTAAATAAGAAAAAAATGATTTATTTCAAAAAAATACACGCGTTCTTGAGAAGAAGGGTCTTGACAGACAGGACGGACGGACGGACAACGAAGTGATCCTCTAACTTGAGTTCCTTTTTTCTTTTGAGGTGCGAAATCTTAAAGAGCATTCGTCCACAGGTTAAATCTGGTACCAGCACATCTGTTGGATCGCGAGTGCGACTCTTTTTTAGATAATTACACGACTGCCCAAAATAGAGAGTGTAATTTTTTTAGGATTCATGTATATTTGTTTTTTTGTATATATGCGTGTGTTAAGTGTTTGTTATTAATTTTTTTAAAGGTACCGTGGGAATTAACTGTATCAACACTTGCCTTATTTTGCATATATGAATCCTAAAGGGATTAGTTATAACAGTCATTACTTGCTTAGGATTAAAATATATATTTAGCTAATTATATTATTTAAAGCACTAGAGCGGCGGCAACGGGCACGGCAACGGCAAAGATGACGCAACCGTAGCATATTAAAATATATGGTTGAAATTTTCTGTAGACTGAAAATCGCAGGCAAATGGTAACCCGCCTGGATTGTGTAGTTGCTGGTTGTGTGCGACCGGTGTACACTTTTGGTGGGAAACGAAGTGGAGACGGTTCTTTTGCTTTGAATTTTTATCTCAAATTTGTCTTTCTTGGAATGTTAATGTGTAATAATGGTGTAATATTAACCATTAGGTGTTCGTTAACGTGCACGAGCGTGGGTGAATGATACAAACGCAGAAAAAAGTGCTATTTCATGTTCTCTGCGGAATTCCTTAGGAAGTTTCAGTAAAGTTTCACCGTTATGAATCGTGACTTTTAATTCAAGAATTTTGTCTACCTTACCTCAACACATTTTCACTATTTGTTGAAAAATCATACAAATTGTTGTAAGTTTACTTGACTGGCTAAGTGCAACAGTTGTGCGGAGCCAAACAATAATGAAAAAAATACTTATTACTTCGTTTTGTGGCGCAAATTCTTGAAATTATCGAATAACTTATAAAGATTTTTTATTGAATTATGTCACTTCGTTGACAATTTGTCAATTTAAAGTATTTTTCATGTATTTATAATGGGATCTGCTGAATAACGAACGAGGCTCTGGTGACCGACGGATGGCGGTATATCCATACCAAAAGCAAGCGTAGCCAAATGACACAGACCGGTGACGAGCAGCAGCGTCACCGGTGCTAGTCCTGACCAAAGTGGCAGTCACGGTAAGGTCAGGGTAGGGGGTGCGAAGAATTCCCGGGCTTCCGTAGGCTACCTAAAACAAAAACAAATGACCCTAGCAACTCGAGATGGAATTTACGAAGATCATGTGGCACATTCTAGGCTTAAGTGAAGGCCAAAGAGGGGGGAGGACACAATAACCCTGAAATCGGGCCACCTATTCTACTTCCGAGAAGATGATCAGTCTCAGGGTAGCGTGGAGTTCCTCTTTAATAAGGTTCGCATTGGTAATGTTGTAGAAATATCCAGTGTGTCAACCAGGGTAACGTACCTGATTCTTAAACTGACCAAAAGATATAAGCCTTAAGGTCGTACAGGTTTACGCTCCGACCTCGGCACTCTCAGATCATCTCGGATGATGATGAGATGTGTTTGATGACATATCTTAAGTCCTACATAACACCAAAAGGGCTCACTACAACGTTATCTTATGAGACTTTAATGCCAAAATGGGAATACAGACTTGCTTGAAATCGAAAATAGGTCCACACGGCTATGGAGACAGGAATCACAGGGGGCAAATGCTAGTTTTTTGGATAAAGTGGGGTTCTGTATGATGATTTTTTTCTTCAAAAAGCAACCTCAGATGAATGGACTTGGCAAAGCCCCGACACTGTGACTAAAAATGAGATTACTTCATCATGATGGATAATTAGCACATATTCAGGGATGTCTCAGTGATTAGCAGGTTAATACTGGTAGTGATCACCGACTTGTCCGAGGCTCCTTGAGTACCAACCACAAGCTTGAACGATGCCATCTGGTGTAGTCTACCCTCCAACCCAACCTGCTCCAGGCCGCTGTTGGATCAGAACAGTTTTAACTCAAGTTGTAAAATCGATTCACTGCCTTGGAAACTACAACTGACGTCGAAGAGGACCACCACAAAGTTGTGGGAATCCTTAGGGAGGAAAGAACTAGATCTGATAGCACGAAGTTTGAATTTTGGATGAGGCTCTTCGGCTTGTGGAAAAGTGACGGGAGCAACAGCAAGCCATACCGTCACAAAAAAGGGAGCTCAATCAACGAATCAGTAAGCTGATGCGACGTGACCGCTTTTTCTCCTATACACACCGAATGGAAAGGGTAATTGAGCAAAATCGGAGGTCAAAAATCTTCGCCCAGCAATTGAGTAGATCCCTTCTGACGAAGCTCCAAACCAATAATGGCACAACCGTCGTCCCTAAGCTGGACATCCTTTCTGAGATCAAAGACAACTATAGCCGATTGTTTGAATCACATGCTTTTAGACCTGAACCCAGCATAGACGATTCCCGCGCAATACTGACCCACCACTACACTGATGAACTGGCCGACGTCATTTTAGACGAGACTGAGATGGCGCTCAAAGAACTTGAGAATGGAAAGGCCCCGGGTGAGGATGGTAAAACTTTTGGAGCTCTTGAAAACAGGGAGGAAGCCCGTACTTCGGGAGTTTCAGGGGTTATTTAGCACCGTTCTTAACAGTGGGAGAACTCCAGAGGCATGGCGCAGGAGTTTGGTAGTTCTTTTTTTCAAAAAAGGGGATAAAACTCTTTTAAAGAACTACATACCTATTTCACTCTTGAGCCACGTCTATAATCAGTTTTCAAAGGGTCATCTTAAATCGTCTCGTAAGAAAAATTGATGAATTGCAGCCTCCTGATTAGGCCGAGTTTCGCGGAGAAGTTAGCATCATAGACCACATACGCACAGTGAAGCAGGTTATACAGAACCTGCCTCACTGTATTGCGCACTGTATTTTTTTGCAAATGTTTATAAACAAATTATAAATGTATGTACAAACTTAACATTGCCTTAGGAAAACTGTTGTCCCCATACGTCGATATGAGTCGCGGTCGGTAAACCAACTGTAAAAAAAGTAATTTTTTGTGGTGTTACTACAAATTTACGGTTTTCGGATTTTTCCCTTTACTTGTGCTAAAAGATATTGCCTCTTACCAAATTTCATGATTCTTGGTCAATTGGAAGTACTCTATAGGTTTTGATTTCCTTTCGAGTGTCAAAATATAAGGCATAAACGGCCGTATCTTTTGATTGCGTTGACTTAGAAGTTGGTTTTATTCACAGCTCCAAGGGATTGCAGACTTGAGTATTTGATATTAATTTCAACTTGACAACGCTTTTCTGAGAAAAAGGGTCTTGACAGAAAGACAGACGGACAACGGATCCTATAAGGGTTCCGATTTTCGTTTTGAGTTATGGAACCCTAAAAAATGTCAACCGATTTTAGAAACTAAGGATGCTAATAATAACCAATTTCTGACACGAACCCGCACTCTCATGCTTCGCTGATTACCTCTACAACACAGAGCTGTAGTCATATAACCATTTTTACGATGTCAAAGACCGTCGCATAGTTCACAAAAGCAAGACAAGGGCTGGTTATACTGTTCAAACTTCTGTATAACCTGCCTCAGTGTGTGTATGTGGTCTACTGTGCTAAATCCTCCGCAAAACCCGGCCTGTTCAGGAGGCTGGAATTCGTCAAATCTTCTTGCGAGACGATTTGAGGAAACCCTCAAAAACAACTTATAGACGTGGCTCAAGAGTGAAATAGGTAGGAAGTTCTTTAAAAAGGTTATATTCCCTTTTTAAAGAAGATAACTACCAAACTCCTGCTCAACGACTCTGGAGTTCTCACATTTTTAAGAAAGGTGCTAAATGCCCCTGAATAACCCCTGAAGCTCCCAAAGTACGGGTTCCCCCCTGCTTTCAAGAGCTCCAAAGTTATACCATCCTCACCAGGGGCCTTTCCATTCTTAATTTGTTTGAGCGCCATCTCAATCTTGTCTAGGCTGATGTCAGGCAGTTCATTAGTGTAGTGGCATCAGTATTGCACATGAATCCTCTGTGCTGGGTTCGGATCTAGAAGCATGCGAGTCATACAATCGGCCATAGAAGTCTTCGATCTCAGAAAGGATCTCCGGCTTAGAGATAATGGTTGTGCCATTATTGGTCTTGAGCTTCGTCAGATGGGAACTACTCAATGGCTGGGCGAAGACTTTTGACCCCCGATTTTGCTCATTTGCCTTTTCTATTAGGCGTGTTTTTAAGCACCGGAGGTCACGCTGCACCAACTTACTGATCTACTGATTGAGCTCCCTTTTTTCTGACGGTGTTGACTTGCTGTTGCTCCCATCGTTTGTCAATAAGCCGAAGAGCCTCATGCGAGATTTAAGATTATATGCCCGTACGCTGCAGCTGACAAAATTTTGTGCCTTCTTTCCTTAGGATTCCTACAACTGTTTTGAGTTCCTGATCCACGTCATTTGTGGTTTCCAAGGCAGTGAACCGATTTTCCAACTTGAGTTGGAACTGTTCTGATCCAACAGGGGCTTGGAGCAGTTTGGGTCGGAGCGTAGACTTCACCAGACAGCGTCTTTCAAACTTGTGATTGATATTCAAGGAGCCTCGGACAAGTTTGTTATCACTTCCGTTATTGAACCTTGCGATAACTGAGACATCCCTGAATATATGCTTATTGTCCCATTGTAATGAAATCTCATTTTTCGTCTCATTTTTCAGTCCAATTCCACTTCCTCTGGGGTAGTTTTTTGAAGAATTAATTCAATAAAATGATGCCCTATTTTCACTGCAAGTCTGTACTCCCACTTTGGCGTTAAAGTCTCCCGTGTCAGCGTTTTCGTGGGCCCTTGTGTTGTTATGTAGGGCCGAAGAAATATCATCAACTCATCTTCTACCTCATCATCCGAGTGTGCCGAGGTTGCTGCGTAAACTTGTACGACCTTAAGCTTACACCTTTCGGTCAGCTTAAGAATCAGGTACGCTACCCTGGTCGACACACTGGATATTTCTATAATATTATCAATGAGGACCTAATTGATGAGGAATCCCACGACATCCTGAGACTTCTGATCATCATCTCGGAAGTATAATAGGTGGCCCGATTCTAGGGTTATTGTGTCCTCACCCCTCTTTAGATTTCACTTAACCACAGAATAAATAATAGTACATAACTCAACCCTAGTATTTGCCACCTGATCTTCGTAAGTTCCGTCACGAATTGCGCCATCTGCTCGTCAAGCCTAATCGTTCGTCCGTTGTACGTAGCCAGGGTCATTTGTTTTGTTTGAAGTGGCCTACGGTAGCCCAAGGATTCTTCGCACCCCTTGTCCTGCCATTTACTTGACCACCACCTTGGCCAGGACTATCAGGGCGACCGGGAAAAGGGTTATTTTTTCTTTGTGCCGTTCATGAAGGAGGGTTTGCCTATAATCACCACTGGGCATGCGGGTTGGCGATCGCAGGGCGTAGCTTCTCGCACCGGTGACGCTGCTACCCGTCACCGGCCTGTGCCATTTGGCTACGCTTGTTTTTGGATGGTTATACCACCATATGTCGGTCGCCAGAGCTTTGTTCGTTATCCAGCAGGAAGACCGCGTGCAGGTGAGTTTGTTCAGTGAGAACATTTTTCGCTACCATTTAATATTTTTCAAACCCCCTGTAGGGGTATTAAATGAAAGGGCATAACTAGTAGAACCATGAAAAAATTACCAATCCAATATGGCCGCCACCACAAAATGTCGGCATACATTTTTTTCAATCCGCTAATTTTGGTTATCAAATTAAAGGGTTTGAAAAGTAGACACATTATCCAATAAAAATAACTAAAGAAAAAATCAAAAAAATGTGGTTTTTAAGTAAAAGTAGAAGTTGCGTAGAAGTTCGACTCGCCCACGTTTTTATTATATTTTTTAGCTTTTGTTACATTATCTACATCATTTTTAAGTTTCATTACAATTAAACTGTTTAACTTAAAATCTATTTTGTGATTATTTTATTCGTGTTGTACTTTTTTCGATTTTAATCGTAACGTTCCCTAAGCACTCAGTATTTGCTCATAGAACGTCCAGTAGAGGATGAATTTTCCATACTAACGTAATACCAAAATTATTTGTAATTGGAGCGTATTTCCAAAGTGTTATGATATTATTCGGATTCGGATAGTGTTTATCTAGGTTCCCAACTGTATTTTGATTTTCAACATGCTTACCTAAAACGAAGTATAATTACTACATTGCTCGCGCGCGAAAAAGCTACCACTGCATACTAATAATATTCGGAACCTAGACAAACACTATCCGAATCCGAATAATATTATAACACTCTGGAAATATGATCCAATTACAAAAGATTTTGGTATTACGTTTGTATGGAAAATTCATCCACTTTATTCATACTCAAAAAATACTTAGTTTACCTAAATTTTATTGATAATGATCTTTTTATAATATTTGATGTATTTCTTCATCATTTTTAGTTGTAAAAGTGCTTCTATTTTGCCTATTTACTCGTACAATAAAACACTTTGACTTTGATTCCTAGTTTAGTGTAACTTACAAAGGCAGCTCGTGACAACTATTCATATCATGTCAGTGGATACGGCACGCTTAAACAAAAACTGTACTTAAACAAAAACTGTACTAGATAAAACTAATGACAAACACACCCACATAGTAGTCCTGTGCAGCTTTATCCCGTGTCGACTCTTGTAAATATCTCGGAGTATTAATAGATGATAAACTTAATTGGACCATTCACATAACTTCGCTTGTTTCGAGGATAAGGAAACTAATGTATGCATTTAAAACCCTTAGAACAGTGGCAGATCTTAAATTAGTCATACAAACTTACAAGGCATTATGTGAGTGTTTTATTAGGTACTGTATATGCGCATGGGGTAGTGCAGCTAAAACTCACCTCATCACTGCGGAGCGTGCACAGCGCGCCATGCTAAAAGTACTGCAATATCTGCCTTACAGACATCCCACTACCGCTGTTTACGAGAAAGCAAGTGTTCTCACTATAAGAAAATTATTTATATTTGAAAGTATCCGAAGGTATCATAGGAAAACGGTGCCTACCTTACCTGAACTAACCAAGAGAGTCTACCGATGTCCTATTCCTCGTGTGAAAACAAAATTTGCGCATAAACAGTATAATGTTGTTGTTCCACACCTATACAACAAATTTAACAAGGAATATAACGTTAAAAAACATAGTAAAAGACAAATTAAGAACACTTTAGTTAACTGGTTAAAGAAATATGACTATGACGGAATTGAAAAAATGTTATCAGATTTTTACTTTTGAAGGTTTCATAAATATAATTATACATACATAACTGGCAAATTACTACACAATAAATACACACATACATGATCACATAAATACAACACACATACACAAACACACACTTACATTACAATCACAAACAGTGATTCACTACTAACATCATTGTTTGTGGAATCATTGTTTTAATTTTAATTTTAATTAAATTGTTTTAATTTTATTTTTAGTGTAATTTAATTATGTTTTTCTTTTGTTTGTTTGGGTTTTAACTGAATGAGGCATAATTTGTACTATATATATATGGGAGAAGTCACTGGCTCCTGAAACACAGTTTTTACTAGTTCGGGAGCCTATGGATTCATTACAGTTCTGTATAATTATTATGTCAATAAAAAATATTATTATTATTATTATTATAGTTGCATACCACCTTCGTGCTTCATCTGCTTCAACAACAAAGAATGAGAGACATACGTAGACTGTAGCGCCAATGAGAGTCACTGCTAAGATGCGCTACACAAATGCCATTCTGATTGTGGCTAAGGTAAAAAAAAGAAATTATGTGCATTGCACCTAATTTATGCAGTTCACGTCCGAGGAGCTGGTACCTAATCTTCCCACTGTTAATTAGATCTATGCATGTAGGTATGTAATTAAACTTGTTTCCAGAGCTTGTTCCACTACCACCAACTTATTTGTAGAGTCAAGGGGGTGCTACCATCCTTATAAAGTTACTAGTTGATGCCCCCGGCTTTGCACGCGTGGTCATTTCTCTAGGTTAAAAGCAGTCTAACTGCTATTCCAGGACCTAAAATACCAATATACCAACATTTGATCAAAATTCCTTCAGCTGTCAAGTTTTTATCGATTACTCGGCTTCTACTCATCGAATTGAGATACCAAGTACCCCAGTTTTTAATTCATTTGAAGCTATCATTCAGTGAAAACCACATCGCAATCGGCCTAGTAGTTTTTAAGTGATGCGCAAACAAACATACAGACAAACAAACAAAAAGAATAACAGACAGACACGATTTAAAAAAATGTTATATTCTTGTTCAGTAGCTTAATTTAAGTACCCTAGACCATTATTTTTAATTATCTTCTTTGTACAGACAATTTTGATCCTATTGCTTTATTATAAGTATATATACAGATCAAAAGCAAACTACCCAAAAGAAAATATTAACAGCATAACCGATACTACTAATAAAGTCATTAAAGATCCTCAAGAAATAGCCTCTGCTTTTAACAATTTTTTCATTGACCAAATAAAGCCTCTTAACCAAACTACAGAGAGTAATAATGGTATTAGTATTGCTCTCCAGTCTTTATTTATGCCACCAATGATACCACTTGACATAGAAAAGGCAATCAACTCGTTAAAAAATAAAAATAGTACCGGTTATGATGAAATTTTCACCAGAGCCATAAAGTTCGTCAACAAGACAATATCGCCACACTTATCCTATGTTTTTAGCCTGAGCATAACTAATGGTACCTACCATAATGGACTTAAGCCAGTAGCTATCAGGCCCCTTTATAAGCAAAAAGGAAATAAAAATGACATGCATACAGACCTATTGCACTTGTATTAATATTATCTAACGTGTTTGAAAAAATAATTTACAATTCATTATACTCCTACTTAGAAAAATTTAATATATTTACTGACGAACAAAAGGGATTTAGACGAAATCAAAACATAAACATGGCCATATATGATCTCTTGAATGTAGTAAACAAAAGCGTGGATGAAAGAACACCAGTATGTGCTATATACATGGACATTACAAAGGCTTTTGATTATGTGAGGCATGATATTTTAATAAAAAAATTAAACCAATATGGTGTAAGGGGGAATGTCCTTGATCTTTTTCAATCTTACCTTTGTGACAGAGAGCAGTTTACTGAGATAGATAGGATCTGCATTGTGACTAAAAAAGAAATCAAATACAAATCTAATGGCAAAAATGTCTTATATGGAGTACCTCAGGGTAGCATTTTGGGGCCTCTATTGTTCTTGATCTATATCAATGATATGCCGAAAAGTGTGACGTATCCTATGGTCCTCTTTGCAGACGATAGTACAGCAATAATTAAGTGCCAACATTTAAGCAATTACGAAAATGACATCAATAAAGCATTGACTCAAATTGTTACTTGGTTGGATAATAATAATTAAAAGGTGAATTTAGAAAAAACTAAAATAATTCACTTTTATCAAAGAGAGCCGAAAGATGCCATTAACATTAATCTCCATTTCAAGGGGTATCAAATAGAAAAAGTTTATTCGACAACATTTTTAGGTTTACTAATTGATAATAGACTAGATTGGAAATTGCAGTCACAGGAATTATGCAATACCCTCAGTAAATTTGCATATATGCTGTACAAGCTGAGGAAAATAGTAAATATAAAAACTGTCAAAGCTGCTTATCACGGATATGTCTCATCTAGACTCCGTTACGGTATAATTTTTTGGGGGATCGGTACCGAAAGAGAAACTGTTTTCAAATGCCAGAAGAGATGCCTAAGATCAATATGTGGATTGAAAACTACTGATAGTGTACCTCACTTTCAATCTTTAAAATTGTTGACATTGCCCTGTATGTACATATACGAAATAGCAATATTTGTTAAATGTAACCTGCATCTTTTTCCCAAGCCTAGTCATTCGAGGAGTAGACGGGATCTGGACCGTCTTTGTTTAGCTCATTGTAATACGGCTTTACACCACAAAAGTGTTTTTGGAATGGCTCCAAAAATTTATAATAAAATTCCTAATGACATTAAATCGCGAAAAATGAATTTATTCAAATTAAAATTACATAAAATTGTGATGATTAAATGTTACTACAGTGTAAATGAATTTTTGACTGATGAAAATGTAAACTTACAATTAACCAAAAGCACTTTATAGGTAATTTTGACAATATTATTATTAAATTAGATTGTAATTATGACTTAAATATTGAATTTTGACATGTGAATAATAAATATAAACATGTGTATAATATTTGCATGCTGACAAAGCATAAAACATGCTGTACTAATTATAATATTGCCATCTTATGTTTTATAAACAAACCATGTTTTAGCGAATAAATGATTTGATTTGATTTGATTTGATTTGACAGCCGTAGACAGAAAAAACATACTCGTAAGTCCCTTTTTTGTCAACTCTAAACATAAGTTGGTGGCTCTGTCACTATTATTTCTTCTGTGGCTCTTCAGGAAGCCATGGCTGTGACATGTGGGACGCTCTCTTTTTTGTTCTCATAAACGTACAAGATTTTACGTGAACTTTGCAAAAGCATGCGATTGCTGTACTTTTATTTTCTGCGTGGATCACAGGTATTATTTATTATATTATTATTTCATTGTTAAATAGATCTTGCAAGTGCTGTGTTCTGGATGATGAATAGTGATGTATGCCGATGATTTCTTGGTCTTACTTAATGTTATCAGATTGGACAAATGCCAATTCAAAGTTTTATAATAAAAAAATATGGAAAGTTTCTTTCAGCCGTCGTCGTATCCGATATTTTATGCATATTATGTAAAAAGTAGGTAGTAAAGGTATACCCAGGTACATCGCTATTTTTTCTTTTTTGTTTTGTTTATGTTTCGATGTTTGTACAAATAACAAACAAGCGTAGTTAGGTTGAGCCAGTTCCAAAATATAATATATTTTACTATTGAACAAATGTTCTTAAATTACGTAAGAAACGACAATATTTAAATTTTTGTGTTCGCTTAAGTTAAAAATGTATTATAAGGGAGATTTGCCGTAGATCGCAATTTGGATAGCAAAATTACTTCAAGGACAATCAGGTATTGCGAAATACTAATTGAATAAAATAATTTG
The DNA here is from genome assembly GCA_946251855.1 of Alsophila aescularia. Classification (NCBI taxonomy): domain Eukaryota; kingdom Metazoa; phylum Arthropoda; class Insecta; order Lepidoptera; family Geometridae; genus Alsophila; species Alsophila aescularia. Next base: position 252,240 of record OX276373.1, on the reverse strand, counting down.
ATTACCATTACCAATCTGCATCAAAATCATTTATAATTTGTTTTCCATTAGTTTGCGATTGTTTAAGATTCATAAAACGTGCAAGCCTGGTCACAGGTAACTTGATAGTTAGTATGTGATCATGGCGAAGTGTGCTTGTGTGTGTCGCCTGTAACATCTCGATCTGTATTTCAGTAAGGAATAAAACTCACCTTCTAACTACTATAAGTAGGTACTACTAGTCAACACACGTGATTGATAAATACAGCGTATGCACATATTATGCATACTTAGCAGTAGCGATTTTATTAAAATGGGTTCGAACTTTTTAGCAAGGAACCACGGCGGCCGTTTTAACCCTTATTACATTAATCTGCAGCTGCTGTCTGACTTAATTACATGAAACAAATGTTCTATATTCTATATTGTCAGGCATAATATTCTAGTGTCACCTACCGTTTTGAGAATAAAAAACGATTATGGGCTCTTATGCCATTGATACTTTAAAGTAGGTACATATTTAAGGTCTAAACCATAGTTGATATTTTCACGTTTCAAATTACTCAATTTTATACTTATTATTGAAATAAATTAACACATCTTAACTAACAATTTATGAAATATTTTTTGTGGTACATTACATATACCTACATTATTTTTATGACACAGTTCTAACTGTGTCATAAAAACAATGTAGGTATATATAGGCAAGAAATTACTAAAATTTAATGATAAGACAAGAGAAATTGAATTGATGGGAAAGAGGTTTAAACCTTTTCAAAGTTTGCGGTAAAGGAGCCCTAGTTTTTACCTGACTGAGTGGAAGGTATAGTGTTTATCAGCCTATGTATATATGTATGTCTGTCTGTTCTTTTGTGGCACTAAAATACAGACAAACACGTGGACCGATTTTGATGATTCTTACTTCAATCGACTTGTTTTAATCTTGCGAGTGCTACTAAAGATTTGACAGTAAGCAAAATTCAATATGTAAGTAATGAGAGTCAACGAACTATTTTAAATAGGGTATCGTTGAATAAGTATATGAAAATCATCTTCAGGTTTCTCTTAGCATTTTTCATTTCGAATGACCATTTAGGATCTATAACGATTTAAATGTCGCAGTCGGGTTTTTTTCATTGTGCGTAAATTCACTTGTAGTTTTGTTCCAAGTCGGGTTTTTATCACTTTCAATTATGTTTTGTGTAGACATTAAAAAATAATGATTGATATGTGACATTTGTCATAATTTCAAAACTGCCACGATCAGATCATCATTAATAATTTATTAGCATTTGATCGGATTTGCTAATGGTCGGATTTTCATTTTGCCGGAATGAAGAACAACATATATTTTTGCTAATTATCACTTGTTTGGATTCACGTGGGTAACACCTGCGGGAAAACGAGAACGGTCGACAGATTGCTGCTAGATTTCAAAGAAAATAAGGATACTTCTTATCTATCTTTTACAGGTTTAAAAACCGGTGAAGCAGTTTTTTTCTGTAAGTACTGCTTTGATGATCCTATTAATGATTGAAAACGCCAGAGTTTAAGCCTAAAATTATAAAATTATCCAAAACTACATCTACTTGAATTGAAGTGTGGAGATTCACATTCTAGCAAATAATCATCATCAATTTTGTCACTAAATATACATACATACCTTGCAGTATTGCTGCTCCTGTTTGTTACACCCTGTATAATCAAAGTATGATCCAAGCCTCATCAGATTGATGTGCACAGTAAGTACAGCTAGATGACGTATAACAACGTGCGTTAGTATGTGTGAGACAAATCTGACTCGTTATAACGTAGGCTCCTACTTGGATGTTTTGTGGTAAGACGAACCGTCGGGATGCGCTTGCGCCGGGTCGCCCGTAGTTCATAGGTAAAGATGCCGGTATATAAACTCCATTCCGTGTCACCAAGCACACTTTTGCGCTGCCAGTGTCTACATCCAGACCCTCGGAGGAAGGATACTATCCCCTGCTCTACATATTTACAAGATGGTGAGAAGACATGAATATATTTACACTTTTGCTGAAGCTTTTTTATTTTGAAAAACGTTAGATATGAATTTAAATATAAACATGAAAATTAAACCTAAGCATGTTAAAAATTAAGTTATTTTTTTCTTAAATGCATTGTGTTTTATGTGTATTTAATCACACTTTTGTAAAAAAATTATAAACAGATTATTTATTGAAATGTTAAAAGTTGGATGTGTGACGCTGAATAGCTTGGTTAGTTTAATAATGTTGTTAGCCAGGTACCCGAAAACGTAACAAGTAATTAACAAAGAAAAATAAGTTAATAGCCATCAATGTTAGTTTTTAATTGTGTAAGTGTTTTCAAACTTATTTTAAGCTCAGTGATAACATACATTTACACAAATAAATTTCCATGTTTCCCATAAAATTCAAAATGCCGTTATGTTAATTTAGCAGTTCAAAAGTTCAGGACGTGATCATAGAAGCATAGTGCAGTTTCGAATATAATGAGATGTTTGTCGGGTCACGGAGTCCTTACTTTCCTCGACTGGTACATTTTTACAACCTACAACCTACGTACTGGTACTTCACGGCTCTGTAGAGATGCGCATGCGATTGGTTTGTTTAACCCGTTGGCAAATTTACTAAGATGTCGAGATAAACACTTATTACAGACTTTTTATGCAATGGCTGACATTTTCAAGGTGCCTAGTTGCGTTGTTGTTAAATGTAAGTACCTAATTGAGCTTTTTACCCGAGTGCAGCGAAGCAAAGGAAGGGTAATGAGTTTAACAGAATATGTATGTATGTGGGTATATGGATGTTCCACCATAGCGTCGCCCCTATTGGTCCGATTTTGACAAGCGTGGTATGAATCGATTCGTCTTCCGGTATATTGTCATAGGCTATTTTTACCCGACTACGGTGAAGCAAAGAAAGTGGTATGTGTTTCGTTTTCATTTATAAAGTGTCATAAGCTATTTATTTTTTACTAGACTACCGAACCAAAGGAAGGGTTATGTTTCAAACTAAAGACTTGGTCCTATTTGGACAAGCAAGGTATCAATCGATTTTTCTTCATCGAAAGAATGTCATAGGCTATTTTTCTACCGACTATAGTCGGATTTTTGTTTTGAACTTATGTCTTGTATTGTAAAAGCTCTATCAAAAGTTGGGTACGCGTTTTTTCACTAGTTTTTATTTAAATGCATTTGTCAGTAAGTAAAGGTTTGTTTTGTATAGTTTTATATAAACATATAAAACTAAACAAAAGTGAGTAAAATAAGATTTTCATCCTACTTCAAAGTGAGGAGGTTTCCAGTTTGACAGGTTGTTTTCTTTTGTGTGTTATTACATGTTAGACTTTCTTCTGGGTCTTATATAAATTTCATGACAACAGAGCTTTTTATATCCGATTTTGTTCCGTGTGACGTGTGACAACGATTCTAAGTTCAATTGTTTTGAACAGTGTTAATATTTACGAACTGGAAATCTAGTTAAGGTAATCGTTGATTTGCAATTTAGTTTCTTTGAAAAACTAACATACTGTTGGAACAACTGTATTCAACATGGCGGTCACGCATGCGCATTGTGTCTGATGAAATGGTCTATTGAATACATTTAAAGTAGAATTTTTGGTTTCAATAATTATTTAGTTTTAACATTGCACTACGTGGTGGTATAAGAAAAGCCGAAAAATAATTGCTTGCTGTGTCAACAAATTCAAACATAACAAACTGTAACCGAAAAAATAATTGCTTGCTGTGTCAACAAATTCAAACATAACAAACTGTAACCGAAAAAATAATTGCTTGCTGTGTCAACAAATTCAAACATAACAAACTGTAACCGAAAAAATAATTGCTTGCTGTGTCAACAAATTCAAACATAACAAACTGTAACCGAAAAAAACGTGTAGTAGTAAAAACACGTCACAATTTAGCTATTTCAATATTTAAACATACAAAATCGATCATCAAAAATTACTTGCGTAAGTGAGAAACTTACCCAACACCTGCACTTTGTCATAAAACAAGATAATGCGGTGTTTCCCAACAAAGAGCTTTTATTTGCCGAGAAAACATGACTAGTGCATACAACACAAAGGACAACAGCTTTCGGTCTCCGTGCAATTTGAATAAAAGACCTTCCACTCTGCCTACTATAAATGTTAGAACGCCTGTCATCTGCATCGATTGATAATATTGAAGCGACAGATTTGTAATGCAATGCTACAATTGCACAGTCATCTACGTAGTCCAGTCATAAGTTCTGTTACAAATGAAAATATTTTTTTTATGTAGTAACGTAATATTACTAAAACTTACATGTACATATTTATTAAAGTCTCAGCAAAAAATAAAAAATATATTCTATTCGAAATGGCCACCTTTGGCTTTTATACAGGCCTTTAATCTATCTGGACACGAATCTATGGATTTACGCACTGTTACCATGGGAAATATCGCCACTGCTTGCTACAGAGATTTTTAAGAGACTCAATGTCGCCGTGTCGTTTTGAGCAGGCCTTTAAAACTGATAATTTGTAGCCTGGGTTGAGGTCTGGGCTAGATGAGGGCCAGTCTTCAGCTCTTATAAAGTCCGGAACGTTGGTTTCTAGCCAGGCTAGGGTAGTTCGTGCCTTGTGACCAGGTGCAGAGTCCTGCTGGAAAGTCCACGATACATTTTAAAAAAATATGTTGCTTAGAGGTTTCACAACACGATCCAAGACAGTCTCTTGATACACTTTGGCTGAAGTTTTCACTCCTTTTTCACAAAAAATGTAGCTTTGTGACGCTTTGATAAGACACGCCCCACCAAACCATCACTGACGCAGGATGATGATCACGTTGTACCTTTCCGACCACTTGAGCAGCTTCTTTAGAACTGTGAGCGTATACTTTAACATTTTGCTTATTGTAGTGCTCTTCAATCGTGAAAAATTTTTCATCGGTAAAGATAATATTTCTGTGCCTTTCACCGTATCGCGACAGGAGGCGTTTTGATCGATCCACTCTCGTTAATTGTAAAGATTGATTTAGGGCATGTCCTGTACATCGACGATAAGCACCAAGATTCAGGTCTTTTTTTATAATACGCGACAGAGTCCTAGCGGGAATCTTAATTCTAGCGATTAGATTTTTTGCTTCTTAATGGGGTTTCGACGAATTCTGGCTTTAACAGCATTAACAGCCTTTGTAGTTCTATCAGCACGTGGCCGCTCCGATCTTTTATGGTCTTCGACAGTGGAAGTGTTGTATCTGTTTATTAACAGATACAGAACAGGTACGATATACGAACATTCGGCTGATACCAAGCTTTTGAAGTGTCTGGAATATGACCGACGGCTCCATACCCACTTTGTGCAAGGCGATCACTGCAATCCTATTTTCTTTAATACCCCATTCCCTATTGTAATTTGATAATGAACACGAAAAAATATGTGACATGGCGCAAAATCGAAAGAAGTTTTTAAAATAAACAAACGCGTTCCAAATTCAAAATAATTAAAAAGTTAAAAAAAAAGTTTTATGTAACAGTATTTATGGCCTGACTAGTTATTTACTAGATAGCGATGATTGTATGATATGAATTGCCTTTAAAATATTAGATAAAGCTAACATGGATGATTGAATGAAATGCACATGTTATGAAAATAGTAAGGTTCAAGACCTCGAGTGTATACTTATGATCCTCAAAACATCCGGCCCATCCTCGGCAGTTACGGTCTTATCCAAACAGCAAGGCACTTGGGGTTAGGGCACTAATCATGTCAAAATAATCACTACAAAAATGACAAAATTAAATAGATTTGTATACGACATCGTTTAAATCTAAAGCAATTTAAGGTTAACAAAAACTTACAGGTGCGTACTTCAAGGTTGATTGTCTACAATAACAACTTCAAAACTTTTTTATTGTTTGGCACCACACTACAAGTGCATTCAGCTAGTGACAAGTAAAAATGTTACAAGTTTTAGTGTTAATTATTAGTCAAAATGTCATAGACAGTCAAAAGTCTAGTCAAGCAAGTTTCATTCAAACTCGAAATTGTTTCCACTGACTCAAGTGACGGAGTTTTTTGAAAGTATTCAAGCTGTTATGTTGTTAATTTTTATTTTTTCTCCATATTAGTGTTTTTTCGAGTGTTAATGAGTAATATTGGTGTAATATTAATCATTAGGTGTTTGTTAACATGCACAAATGTGAGCGAAGGATAAAGAATCAAAAAACGTGACTATTTGTGATATTTTCAAAACTCTCCAGGAAGTTTCAGTAAAACGTACACCATTTTACTGATTCGTGACTTTTACAATTATTGACTGTGACTTGTTAATACTAACAATAAACTAAACTTGACATTGGCGAAATTGCTAGTAGGCTAGTGCCTCCGCAGAAGCCATCAAAATAAAAAAAGAAGAAGAAGAAGACTCAAGTGACGGTGCTAACGCTGGAACTAGTATCGATCGTAAGAATTTTGTGAGGGGTAGGATCGATAGTTCTGCCGTTATATATAACTACCCGCCCACACAAACATCAGTTTGCTCGTGATGCATGGTACCGGCAACTGTGCCAAAATATCGAGAACTTATAGTAATATGTATTTGGAACACAATACTTAATACTTACTTACAATACTTAATACCACATTTTTATATATAGAGCTTTTTATTAAATTGCTTGGCTCCTACTTATCGGATTGAGATACCAAGTACACCAGTTTTTAAGTCAAACCCTAAGCTATCTAACAGTGAAAATCACATTGCAATCGGTAAAACGTGATGCGCGAACACACAGACACTTTTTTTTTGGTTTTATCTTTTTTTAAGTTAAAAAACGTTACAAATTAAAATAAACTATAATTTCAAAAAAATGGTGTAATTTTCTATAACACGTTTTAATTTCAAAACTCTGATTTCTATAGTTTTCGAAAAAATGCAATATTAAAAGTTTGGTACTAAGTTTTGAAAGCCAGTGTAGGTCTGTTGATATACTTAGAATAATAATTATACATCGCGCCGTGCTTCGGAGGGCACGTTTTGAAAGCCAGTGTAGGTCTGTTGATATACTTAGAATAATAATTATACATCGCGCCGTGCTTCGGAGGGCACGTTTTGAAAGCCAGTGTAGGTCTGTTGATATACTTAGATTAATAATTATACATCGCGCCGTGCTTCGGAGGGCACGTTTTGAAAGCCAGTGTAGGTCTGTTGATATACTTAGAATAATAATTATACATCGCGCCGTGCTTCGGAGGGCACGTTTTGAAAGCCAGTGTAGGTCTGTTGATATACTTAGAATAATAATTATACATCGCGCCGTGCTTCGGAGGGCACGTTTTGAAAGCCAGTGTAGGTCTGTTGATATACTTAGAATAATAATTATACATCGCGCCGTGCTTCGGAGGGCACGTTTTGAAAGCCAGTGTAGGTCTGTTGATATACTTAGAATAATAATTATACATCGCGCCGTGCTTCGGGGGGCACGTTTTGAAAGCCAGTGTAGGTCTGTTGATATACTTAGAATAATAATTATACATCGCGCCGTGCTTCGGAGGGCACGTTTTGAAAGCCAGTGTAGGTCTGTTGATATACTTAGAATAATAATAATACATCGCGCCGTGCTTCGGAGGGCACGTTTTGAAAGCCAGTGTAGGTCTGTTGATATACTTAGAATAATAATTATACATCGCGCCGTGCTTCGGAGGGCACGTTTTGAAAGCCAGTGTAGGTCTGTTGATATACTTAGAATAATAATTATACATCGCGCCGTGCTTCGGAGAGCACGTTAAGCTGCCGGTCCCAGTTGTTATTGATTAATAGCAGTCATTATGTCATGTCAGAGGCTCTCGGGCGGCCTGAAAAACTCTGACACCAGAGGCCAGCACTACCTTATACGACAAACAAACAAAAAAATATTAACGAGATTGAACAATAAAATGATTGGTATAACAACTTTTTCAAACTCCATAGCTATCATATTGCAAGTAAATAAATGGAAAGTTTCTCTGTAGTGTGATAAACTTCTATGATTTAGGATCCGGTCATAGTGCATATAAATCACTGCATGCGGTTAGCGGTTTCGACACACGACTCCTATAAACTTATCTCATTGTTCACGAAGATAGCACTCTCTTCCGGCATTATAGTGGAGTACATAGTGCGTTTCCGTATGTGATATCACGCATGTACAATTCATGGGTATGATGAAGTTGTTAAAAAGACAGAATCATGTGTTGAGTATTTAACTGAAATTCAAATATCAATTTTTCAAGAGCATTGTGTGCAAAATATAGTATGAGATTGATAACAGTTATAAAATAAGTTATAGAATTTAGTTATGTCATAGGTTTATACAAGAGAGTACATTATTTAAATGTATCAGGTATGCATTTTTCTAGTGGATTTAGAAAAAACATACTTTGCAAACATAGATTCAAGTAAGTTTAGTTATAAATTGGATCGGAACTTATAAGTATAGGTTGCGTAAAGTTACGTAGTATTTGGTAGTTTGCGGTTGTCTCCTCATACACAGTTATTAATGGAGTGCTTTGTTAATGGAGAAATAATAAATAATGATTTATTTAATATATTTTTGCATAGAAAATATCGCTCATATTTTGTAACTGATACAAAAAGATGGCATTTTGAAGAAATGTATGTTAGGTAATATATGAAATTGCAAATTGCCATCTCACAGACGTTTCGCTTTACAGTACAGACGCTATACTTTATAATAAATATAATTGCTTGCCATTCGTTTTCTCAAGGCGCATATACATATATTCGCGAGTTCTCGTAACATAATTGCCATCTCACAGACGTTTCGCTTTACAGTACAGACGCTATACTTTATAATAAATATAATTGCTTGCCATTCGTTTTCTCAAGGCGCATATACATATATTCGCGAGTTCTCGTAACATAATTGCCATCTCACAGACGTTTCGCTTTACAGTACAGACGCTATACTTTATAATAAATATAATTGCTTGCCATTCGTTTTCTCAAGGCGCATATACATATTATATTCGCGAGTTCTCGTAACATAATTGCCATCTCACAGACGTTTCGCTTTACAGTACAGACGCTATACTTTATAATAAATATAATTGCTTGCCATTCGTTTTCTCAAGTCGCATATACATATTATATTCGCGAGTTCTCGTAACATAATTGCCATCTCACAGACGTTTCGCTTTACAGTACAGACGCTATACTTTATAATAAATATAATTGCTTGCCATTCGTTTTCTCAAGTCGCATATACATATTATATTCGCGAGTTCTCGTAACATAATTGCCATCTCACAGACGTTTCGCTTTACAGTACAGACGCTATACTTTATAATAAATATAATTGCTTGCCATTCGTTTTCTCAAGTCGCATATACATATTATATTCGCGAGTTCTCGTAACATAATTGCCATCTCACAGACGTTTCGCTTTACAGTACAGACGCTATACTTTATAATAAATATAATTGCTTGCCATTCGTTTTCTCAAGTCGCATATACATATTATATTCGCGAGTTCTCGTAACATAATTGCCATCTCACAGACGTTTCGCTTTACAGTACAGACGCTATACTTTATAATAAATATAATTGCTTGCCATTCGTTTTCTCAAGTCGCATATACATATTATATTCGCGAGTTCTCGTAACATAATTGCCATCTCACAGACGTTTCGCTTTACAGTACAGACGCTATACTTTATAATAAATATAATTGCTTGCCATTCGTTTTCTCAAGTCGCATATACATATTATATTCGCGAGTTCTCGTAACATAATTGCCATCTCACAGACGTTTCGCTTTACAGTACAGACGCTATACTTTATAATAAATATAATTGCTTGCCATTCGTTTTCTCAAGTCGCATATACATATTATATTCGCGAGTTCTCGTAACATAATTGCCATCTCACAGACGTTTCGCTTTACAGTACAGACGCTATACTTTATAATAAATATAATTGCTTGCCATTCGTTTTCTCAAGTCGCATATACATATTATATTCGCGAGTTCTCGTAACATAATTGCCATCTCACAGACGTTTCGCTTTACAGTACAGACGCTATACTTTATAATAAATATAATTGCTTGCCATTCGTTTTCTCAAGTCGCATATACATATTATATTCGCGAGTTCTCGTAACATAATTGCCATCTCACAGACGTTTCGCTTTACAGTACAGACGCTATACTTTATAATAAATATAATTGCTTGCCATTCGTTTTCTCAAGTCGCATATACATATTATATTCGCGAGTTCTCGTAACATAATTGCCATCTCACAGACGTTTCGCTTTACAGTACAGACGCTATACTTTATAATAAATATAATTGCTTGCCATTCGTTTTCTCAAGTCGCATATACATATTATATTCGCGAGTTCTCGTAACATAATTGCCATCTCACAGACGTTTCGCTTTACAGTACAGACGCTATACTTTATAATAAATATAATTGCTTGCCATTCGTTTTCTCAAGGCGCATATACATATATTCGCGAGTTCTCGTAACATAATTGCCATCTCACAGACGTTTCGCTTTACAGTACAGACGCTATACTTTATAATAAATATAATTGCTTGCCATTCGTTTTCTCAAGGCGCATATACATATATTCGCGAGTTCTCGTAACATAATTGCCATCTCACAGACGTTTCGCTTTACAGTACAGACGCTATACTTTATAATAAATATAATTGCTTGCCATTCGTTTTCTCAAGGCGCATATACATATTATATTCGCGAGTTCTCGTAACATAATTGCCATCTCACAGACGTTTCGCTTTACAGTACAGACGCTATACTTTATAATAAATATAATTGCTTGCCATTCGTTTTCTCAAGGCGCATATACATATTATATTCGCGAGTTCTCGTAACATAATTGCCATCTCACAGACGTTTCGCTTTACAGTACAGACGCTATACTTTATAATAAATATAATTGCTTGCCATTCGTTTTCTCAAGGCGCATATACATATATTCGCGAGTTCTCGTAACATAATTGCCATCTCACAGACGTTTCGCTTTACAGTACAGACGCTATACTTTATAATAAATATAATTGCTTGCCATTCGTTTTCTCAAGGCGCATATACATATTATATTCGCGAGTTCTCGTAACATAATTGCCATCTCACAGACGTTTCGCTTTACAGTACAGACGCTATACTTTATAATAAATATAATTGCTTGCCATTCGTTTTCTCAAGGCGCATATACATATTATATTCGCGAGTTCTCGTAACATAATTGCCATCTCACAGACGTTTCGCTTTACAGTACAGACGCTATACTTTATAATAAATATAATTGCTTGCCATTCGTTTTCTCAAGGCGCATATACATATATTCACGAGTTCTCGTAACATAATTGCCATCTCACAGACGTTTCGCTTTACAGTACAGACGCTATACTTTATAATAAATATAATTGCTTGCCATTCGTTTTCTCAAGTCGCATATACATATTATATTCGCGAGTTCTCGTAACATAATTGCCATCTCACAGACGTTTCGCTTTACAGTACAGACGCTATACTTTATAATAAATATAATTGCTTGCCATTCGTTTTCTCAAGGCGCATATACATATATTCGCGAGTTCTCGTAACATAATTGCCATCTCACAGACGTTTCGCTTTACAGTACAGACGCTATACTTTATAATAAATATAATTGCTTGCCATTCGTTTTCTCAAGGCGCATATACATATATTCGCGAGTTCTCGTAACATAATTGCCATCTCACAGACGTTTCGCTTTACAGTACAGACGCTATACTTTATAATAAATATAATTGCTTGCCATTCGTTTTCTCAAGGCGCATATACATATTATATTCGCGAGTTCTCGTAACATAATTGCCATCTCACAGACGTTTCGCTTTACAGTACAGACGCTATACTTTATAATAAATATAATTGCTTGCCATTCGTTTTCTCAAGGCGCATATACATATTATATTCGCGAGTTCTCGTAACATAATTGCCATCTCACAGACGTTTCGCTTTACAGTACAGACGCTATACTTTATAATAAATATAATTGCTTGCCATTCGTTTTCTCAAGGCGCATATACATATTATATTCGCGAGTTCTCGTAACATAATTGCCATCTCACAGACGTTTCGCTTTACAGTACAGACGCTATACTTTATAATAAATATAATTGCTTGCCATTCGTTTTCTCAAGGCGCATATACATATATTCGCGAGTTCTCGTAACATAATTGCCATCTCACAGACGTTTCGCTTTACAGTACAGACGCTATACTTTATAATAAATATAATTGCTTGCCATTCGTTTTCTCAAGGCGCATATACATATATTCGCGAGTTCTCGTAACATAATTGCCATCTCACAGACGTTTCGCTTTACAGTACAGACGCTATACTTTATAATAAATATAATTGCTTGCCATTCGTTTTCTCAAGGCGCATATACATATATTCGCGAGTTCTCGTAACATAATTGCCATCTCACAGACGTTTCGCTTTACAGTACAGACGCTATACTTTATAATAAATATAATTGCTTGCCATTCGTTTTCTCAAGGCGCATATACATATTATATTCGCGAGTTCTCGTAACATAATTGCCATCTCACAGACGTTTCGCTTTACAGTACAGACGCTATACTTTATAATAAATATAATTGCTTGCCATTCGTTTTCTCAAGGCGCATATACATATTATATTCGCGAGTTCTCGTAACATAATTGCCATCTCACAGACGTTTCGCTTTACAGTACAGACGCTATACTTTATAATAAATATAATTGCTTGCCATTCGTTTTCTCAAGTCGCATATACATATTATATTCGCGAGTTCTCGTAACATAATTGCCATCTCACAGACGTTTCGCTTTACAGTACAGACGCTATACTTTATAATAAATATAATTGCTTGCCATTCGTTTTCTCAAGTCGCATATACATATTATATTCGCGAGTTCTCGTAACATAATTGCCATCTCACAGACGTTTCGCTTTACAGTACAGACGCTATACTTTATAATAAATATAATTGCTTGCCATTCGTTTTCTCAAGGCGCATATACATATATTTTCTCAAGGCGCATATACATATATTTTCTCAAGTCGCATATACATATATTCGCGAGTTCTCGTAACATAATTGCCATCTCACAGACGTTTCGCTTTACAGTACAGACGCTATACTTTATAATAAATATAATTGCTTGCCATTCGTTTTCTCAAGGCGCATATACATATATTCGCGAGTTCTCGTAACATAATTGCCATCTCACAGACGTTTCGCTTTACAGTACAGACGCTATACTTTATAATAAATATAATTGCTTGCCATTCGTTTTCTCAAGTCGCATATACATATTATATTCGCGAGTTCTCGTAACATAATTGCCATCTCACAGACGTTTCGCTTTACAGTACAGACGCTATACTTTATAATAAATATAATTGCTTGCCATTCGTTTTCTCAAGTCGCATATACATATTATATTCGCGAGTTCTCGTAACATAATTGCCATCTCACAGACGTTTCGCTTTACAGTACAGACGCTATACTTTATAATAAATATAATTGCTTGCCATTCGTTTTCTCAAGGCGCATATACATATTATATTCGCGAGTTCTCGTAACATAATTGCCATCTCACAGACGTTTCGCTTTACAGTACAGACGCTATACTTTATAATAAATATAATTGCTTGCCATTCGTTTTCTCAAGGCGCATATACATATATTCGCGAGTTCTCGTAACATAATTGCCATCTCACAGACGTTTCGCTTTACAGTACAGACGCTATACTTTATAATAAATATAATTGCTTGCCATTCGTTTTCTCAAGGCGCATATACATATTATATTCGCGAGTTCTCGTAACATAATTGCCATCTCACAGACGTTTCGCTTTACAGTACAGACGCTATACTTTATAATAAATATAATTGCTTGCCATTCGTTTTCTCAAGGCGCATATACATATATTCGCGAGTTCTCGTAACATAATTGCCATCTCACAGACGTTTCGCTTTACAGTACAGACGCTATACTTTATAATAAATATAATTGCTTGCCATTCGTTTTCTCAAGGCGCATATACATATATTCGCGAGTTCTCGTAACATAATTGCCATCTCACAGACGTTTCGCTTTACAGTACAGACGCTATACTTTATAATAAATATAATTGCTTGCCATTCGTTTTCTCAAGGCGCATATACATATTATATTCGCGAGTTCTCGTAACATAATTCAGTCAGTATGATAAAATTACCCTAGTACCTAGTAAAGTACCTTTAAGACCCTAGTGTTTTTTTTTACCTCTCCAGCTCTTCACAGGCTTTAACTTTATCCCAGCACTGACTTGATATGTAATTAATTATGTATAATTATACATATATGCGTATGTAAGTTTATAATATGTTCGATGCAAAGAAACCATCATCTCATTGCAAAAACGTCAGTTTTAAATCAAAGCTTAAGCTATCCGACAGTTAAACCCGCATTTCAATGGGTCCAGTAGATTTTACGTGATGCGTGAACAGACAGACAGACACCATTTAAAAAAAACTTATATTTTTGTTGTGTAGCTTATTTTAAAGGTGCCCCGCGGCTGCTGCAGTAGCCAACCTCAGTACAAAACCCGGGTTATGCGCGTGCGCATGCACGTACTGTTTTCTGAGTCTAGGCGAGTACTGTTATTTATTCTGTGGAGACTAGAAGATAACATATTTTTTTAATTGTCTTTGTCGTTCAGATATTGTGACGTACTGCTTTATTATATGTAATAGAAAGATATGAATAATATGCTCATAAATTAATATCTTATTGGGCAAGTTATATTCAAATTCAGTTGTTGTTCCAGATCTCGTTGTACCTAGTAGTGTTGTTAGCGCTAGCAGCAGTGGGGCAGCAGACCAGCGAGCCGATACCTATCTTACGACAAGAATCGGAAGGACCTAATGTCGATGGCTCCTATAAGTGGCTGTAAGATTTTTGCATCACACTATATTAATACACATACTAATATTATAAATTCTAAAGTTTGTAAGTGTGTGTGCATGTTTGATACTTCATAAAACTGAAACGGTTGAACGCATTTAGATAAAATTTTGTATTTATTTTTTTAATTATGTCCTGGAATAACACAAAGGATACATTTCATCATTATATTCATCTAGTTTAACCAGAACTTTATTGAGAATTCTGCTCTTCATAAAAATATTCATCATGATGACAATTTATGATCATTATTAAACCTGGATATCGACATAAAAATATGAGCACTAGTTTACTTTAAATTGACATAAACAATATATTTAACTCCATTACAAACAAACAAACAAACAAACAAATAATAAAATCTTTCCTCGTTATAATATTTGTGTAGATATCATTTGGGGTCTTTTTCCAGTCAATGTTCTAAGCATAATGAATGCTTACCTTTGATTTTATTTTCTATCGAGTGAATTCGTACTAATCACGTTTCTGTGTTTACAAAGTACGAGATAATTTGTATTTTTTTATGAAATATCAATTATAAAACAAGATACAGACGTTCAAAAATGATGGAAAATTGCTAAAAGTGCTAGAATCGGGCCGTAAGGGCTGATTTTTTATTGCTCAGAAATTCGGGCTAATAACTGTTTAAGGAATAAATTGAATACTCGTAGAATGTTTATCGGTCTGATTTTTACTTACCAATTTTTCAATTGTCATTCATTCCATGGATAGTTATCTGACTGAATAAAGCAAATCAGGCGTCGCTTACTTCAGAGAGGTGACACAAATATATTAACACGAATGTTAGAGCAGGACAGATTTCTGTCTATCAATCAAATGTCATTGTTTTGTTATGTCATTCATTTCAAGGTTATGTTTAGTTTGTTGTTCCAGTAAGCGTAATTCAACCTCATTGGTACTGTAGTGATATTTTACGAAATTTGTTTGTTGACATCAAATGTCAAGTAAACAGTCGAATAAGCAGTTATCTGGCCGCCGAACGGGTATATTATACATTTATTCTTCACTTTAGCAAGTTGTTCGTCAAATAAAGCCTATCTGACGATTGGAAAATTCATTATTATACTATTAGTCGAATAAACGCTATCTGGAATCGGCCCTAAATAGGATTATTATTCTTGTACCTACTTATTATATATTAAAATGTAACTCAACATTGCAGGTAGACGTCACATGATAGTATCATTACGACTATCCTACTATTTCCCAGAATTCAGGTTCCACTTTATCTTTATCTTTGTTTTATTTTCAAAATTAAATTGATAAATCTTGATCATTTCTAACTGTATTTTCAAAATCAAGTCAATTATTTTGTATTCTGGTATAAAATTTTGTAAAACTCTGACACACTGCATTTACATCCAGCATTTAGTTCACTGAAAGGTGTTTTCTCTGTCTGACGCTGTTCATCCTAGTTTTGAGGTAATGTTGCCCTGTTTGTTTCTTCAAGCGTTTTAATATATTTTACTATTGAATACAGATACGAAACAGGTAACGAGATAAACGCCGAAGAATCAGGATACGTGAAAAACTTCGGCAAAGGCGAAGGCGAAGAAATACAAGTAGCCGAAGGAAAGTTCAGCTATAAGGCACCAGATGGCTCTCTGATCGCGCTCACATACATTGCTGACGAGAATGGATTCCAGCCACAGGTTAGTTCAAGGCCCTGGCAAAGTCTTTAACAAAAGTAGCTAGAAATGCTCTAACTGCCAATTTAGCAGGACAGTTTTATTTTTTGCATCGAATATAAATTGAAAGTTTTGATTGGATATATTCAGAGTCAATTTTGTTGCTGATTGTGCCAACCGAAATATCGACCACAGATCTTAAGTGGATAGATCCCGCTAGTTTGTAAAATCGAGTCAAATCTAGCGTGTAACTTAGGTTACGTTACGAGATCAGTGAAATGGGAACCACCTTGTCCTGTTGTATTTAAGTTTTATGTTTTTTATAGCAGTTAACGCCTGCTTAGCTTAAATATAAATATAATAATTTTCTAATGGTTTTTTTGGATCACGGTCGAGATTCGAACTCGCATACTATGCCTCAATGCGGCACATGCTTTAACCAATTTGGCTACCGAGACCTATGCGTCTTATATGGATTTACTTAATAAAAATGTACTATACCAATTTACCAAGACTATACGAAAATGTATCCTATAAAAAAGGGCTATTACGTACACTGGCAGTGAAACTACTGGTAGTTTTAGCGTGATGCGCGAATATAAAGATATTAAAGGTGTGGTTGCGATTTCCTCTGTTGGATAGCTTAGGTTTTGACTAATAACTGGTGTACTTGGTATTTCAACTAATGAGTAAGAGCCAAGCAATTTAATAAAAACTATTTATTTTAAAAGTGTAGTAGCTTTTAAAGGGCAGTGTAGTTAAGCTATACGATTGTTTAAGCATTAAATATCCATTCGCACTAAAATATCAAGTAACTTGTTGTTTGTGCTACTTAGTCACAGTTGCAATATCCTTAAAAGGACGAAGCCAAACGCTGATTCTCAAGAATTTCGAAATATTCTATAAAACAAAATTACTTAGCACTTGCTCTAGTCATATATTATTGACTATGAACTACACCTTAGCACAAAATGGAGTCCTTGACATAACACCGCTGGGAATCAAGGCAGTAAAACATTATAATCGGAGTTTCATGCAGAATCTGGTATCATAAACCCGCAAACACTTTTTCATGAACTAGCACTTAAGTGTTTTTATAAGCATGCGCTCATAATTCAATTACAACTTTACGTAGCAGCCTGCTGTATTTACATAATAAATCTAAATTTGAAATATAAATAGATTAGTCTTTAAATAAAACAGTTCTATAAATCGTTGAATCTATATGTTTACTGCTTCTGAAATCTTTGTCAAAAATTAACCTCGAAAGATTCATCACTATATCTAGACAATAGAATGAAATCAGCATTGACCTACTAAACAAGTTTACCTTTTTATTAACACTTACCTATAGTTTGCGGGATTCTGAAATATATCTTATTAGACGGGGGACTATAATGTGGTCAATTGTATTAGGTAATACAATACATTTCACCTACGTCTGTACCTACAGGCGATGACACCTTCGTTTCGACAGCGTTGCTTACTTAGATCGATCAAATGGGTGTGTTCATTACTAACAAAATTATGTAAGGATATCGAATGTCAAATAATCAATTATTTTTACCACAATAGATATCTTCAATTAACATCTATCGACGACTTGATCGATCTCCAAAGTAAAGTTTCTCCGAATCACGTTGCAAGATTTGAATGTTTATGAGGGCTGACCTGTGGCCTACACGATATCTACAACTGTCTCCTCGACACATCCTGTTATGGTCAACGTATTCTAGCCTTGACACGTTGTATATCTAAGAAGAAAATACCTTATCTGAAGTTTATTATACTCAACATTTGTGAATGTCTGAAAACGGACGGATGTGTTATTTATATTTTTATTATTTGTTTAAAATGCTGATGCTGTGCGTGTACGCATTAATCTGAGAGGAGTAGGTCATTGGTGTCATCAAAACTATTTAAAGCGGCGGCGTTGACAACGATATCACTTTAACGGTGACATAAAGACTTGAGAACTTGAGATAAGCATAAGCCGTCCTCCGGACAGGTAAAATACTCAGAAAGCATTAAATTCTGACTGAGTCATATTATGGAGTAGTTGCGAAAGATTAAATAGCATAGGATGCTCGGATGAATTCAATCTGTTTATTCGTAAATGCCTCATTAATAATTACATTTATACATACATACAATGCATATATTTATTTATTTTTCATTTGAAACATTACAATATTTACAACAACTAAATTGTTATTAAACCAGATTTAAAAAAAATGCTATACTTAAGCAATAAATAACATCGACAAAATGTAGAAACCCTAAAACAAATATTAAATAATTATTATGGTAGTTATCATAATTGTGATCGGACATATTTACAACGTTGACTAGTAAAATGTCATATCGTGAGAAACCACCAAAAACTTCAAATAAGTACACAATCAGTCAGATACGAGTTTATAAATTAACAATACGTTCTACAGATTTTCAGTCCAATGCAATAACTATAACACAGAATGAAATTGAAAGTAAAATTACCTAAATTAATAAAAGGGGATTGAGGGAACAATAGTCAATTTTAAGTTCTGGTTGGTGATTGGTGCTATACGCAATACGCACCAACACAGGAAAACGAATTTCAATAAATAATGTACAAATAGTTTTAAACATCTATCTATACGGGTGTGTGGGTCTTGTTGGCCAACGTGTGCGCAAATGTCGCAGCAAAATATCAGACGCCGACCCTCGACCCGTATTAGGAAATGGGAAGCTTAAGCCTTCGGTACAATAAGCGCAGGTGCGGCCAGCCGATACGGTGAGTACGCCAGCTGCCTTTTTACATATTTCGTTGCCCACTTCGTGCACTGTGTGTAATGGTGATTTTCTCCTTGATTATATCCGTTGAACCTTGTTGAGAGAGAGTAAAGATGGTTTATTTTTGTCTTAGGTCCTGTTCTAGAGCGCATAGTACAACTGCACAGTAAGGTTGTTAATGTAGGATTAGCAACTTAGGTCCTGTTCTAGAGCGCATAGTACAACTGCACAGTAAGGTTGTTAATGTAGGATTAGCAACTAAGGATAGTTATTTTTAAGAAGGCGCTTAGTATTGAGAGCTTGTAGTTTTTTATCTAAATCACGGCCTTGAAGAGTCGCGCCAATCTTGTCTTTGTTGCTCCTTTTTATCTAAATCACGGCCTTGAAGAGTCGCGCCAATCTTGTCTTTGTTGCTCCTTTTTATCTAAATCACGGCCTTGAAGAGTCGCGCCAATCTTGTCTTTGTTGCTCCTTTTCCCATCTATCTGAAGGAATGGCGCAAAAGGAAAGATGGTGCTTGAGTACACAAAATATGTAAAACAAGAACTGATCTCTTCGAATGCGCTTTCCCTCACTCAAGGAGTGAGTAAAATGCAGATTCAGGCAAACTGGAGTCGTTCATACATTTTACGAAGTGACGAAATCACCTTAGTTGAAAAATAGGTGGGCTGCCTGCCACGTCTTAGCCCGCTGCCTCTTATCGTGGCCGCGTTCTCTATGTTGAAGGCTTTAGATATAGAGTTTGATAAGACTGATATGATTGCTTTATCATGCTGCGGTTACGTTCAAATACAGAAAATTGTTTCCAGTTTCCAGACGAATGCATGTGTTCTAAAATCCTTTCATGGGTAACAAAGGAATCTTAGAATGTTCAGTTGTGAAACGGCATATGTCAGAGTATCTAACTCTTACAGCATAAACTGTGAGCAATTTTTTCGCTAAGTGACACGATCTGAAACAATAAGTGTGGTATGGTGTCTGCAAATAACACTGTGACTTCCTCAGAGTCGTAATTCATTGCAACGGGTTAACTTATTAATTCATTGTAAACAGCATTAGGATTTTTTTACAACTCAGTGACAAGAGGAGCAGGTCATTCAACTGATGGTAAGTGCCACATCTGCCCGTAAAATTTGCAGTGCCACCCAGAAGTTAATTTGCAAAATCTTGCGCAGCACTGTACAGCCTTAATGGAACTGTAATAAATTGAGTTGTTTTATATTTCGTCTCAGAAGACGAGTGCAATTCAGTGTTGCGTTGAATTTTAAGAGTACCTACTTCTGGAGTTATTAAGGGCTTCTACCTACTATCAAGCCCACAACATAATTACCTACTAGTTTCGTCTGACCATGCCATATGCATACTAAAGAACACACAGTGAGTGCTAACGTGACTCACTCATTAGCCACCTAGCGTAAAAAGAAAACTCTGTGTGCCATTGATGTAATTGTAACCTTGTCCAAGTGATTCGTGTAACATCCGTTATGTACTGCTCTTGCAACGTCAATTGGCTACCGTTACATAAGTTTTAATACACGCATTAGAATAAAAAAACGATAAATCACCATTCGTTACGACAAATATTGCTATTTTAGTGGTCGCTCTGACCTTAAGCTCTTCCATTTTATAGATCATAAAACTAAGGACATGACCAAAGCTTCAGAAAAGGCAAAAAGCGATCGAGTTTAATTTAATTTAATTTTAGATAACAATGAAAATCCCCGGATTAAACTGTTTATCCTGTTTTATAGTGTACCTACAAAACATCAAAGTTTCTTGGTATCACAGATTCTCTCAATTCAGATCTTTATATACTACTTATCGTAAGACCCATTTTTTACGAAAGATAAAAATATAAAATAAATATATTCGGGACAATTCATATCATTTGATCACAAACTGAAATGCAGTAGTGCCTGAAATTTCTTTAAGAAGAGTGCTTCGTGAGTCCTGAATAAAATCGCGGCCTTGGGGAATTAAAAATTCAGGGCCCTTGGGGGATGGCTGCATTATTTTTTATTTAACAAAGCTTAAAATAATCTCGCAAACACCAGCTTTAAATTAAAATAAAACGCAATGAAATCGCTCTATACATTTAGGAGCTTCCACGCAACAGACCGAAACGGGTCAATTTTTTTTTAACATTTTCTATCTCTTTTTACAAGTTCTAGTGACATTCGTACAACAATCGGTTGACTTCCCACCCACGCGCAATTAATCCGCTTCTTCCGCTTGGACATAGTTTGAATTACCGAAAATTGTATGCTCTATAGCTCAACAAATTTTTGCTTAACTTAGTTGATCAGTAGGTCATCCTGGTATAAGAAACCTAGTTGAGCAGTGAGTACGTCCGTTAAGTATCCGTGGTCAGATTGCTTTGTTACAGCTCAAGTACAGTCTACTCTAAAATCACAATAATCCGGTTAGATTGTTTTGCATTAAAAAAATATGTCTCCTCCAAGGATATTTATAATATGTAGAGAATGACACGTGGGATTCTTGGTTACCAATTTTCTTATTCCACAGCGGCGTACACGCAAGCGGCTATATGTCTAAAATTAAATTGTTATAGGTGTATCATAATATAAATATAAGTTGACGGACTATCACAAGGTTTTGTGACCTTGCACTCTAGTGCAATGTTTCCTCAACTTGAGATATCTCACGAATCTGTGAGCCGTTCATCATCCTGAGATTTATTCAAACTACATTTACATTTATATATTAGTATAGTTTTGCAACTTATGTACCGTGTCTTGAAATACTCGAAACACGTGCGTTGCACGAGACATGTTTAACAAAAAGTTATCATAAAATCTGTATTTTTATTCATCTTCCAAGTAAAAAAAAAAAAAAAAAACTGTTAACAAGGATACAATGCACCAGGATAAAAAAGGAACGACATCAATTACCTAAAACAAAACGAAGAGAAACAGTTGTTTTTATTCGAATTCTGTTTAAACAGAAGCCGTGGGTTTCTAAAAAATCTGATTAATGATTTATTTTATACTAAACAATCACCGCACTAAGACGAACTAGAATAGCACTAAAATATTTTGATTTCCTAAAATATCAATAGAACATTCTTTCTGATTTTTGCAAGTACTTACGCGAGCTTTTAGTTATTTAAAATGACTTTCGGTAATATTTAGTAGCAACAGTAAAGTTTTTTTCCGAACAAAATTGTTATGTAAATAAAATTCTTGTAGTGTAAATAAAACTGTTTAATTGCAGGGCGACCATCTCCCTACTCCGCCGCCGATCCCGCCAGCAATTCAAAAAGCACTTGATTACCTGAAGACTCTGCCTCCAAGCGCCCAGCAAGGATCAGCTTCCAATACTCAGCCTCAGTACCAACCGTTCAACAACAGACCAAGATTTTAACTCTCGCCTTACAAAATAATGAAATTACGTATACGATTAGTTATAGCGCTTTACAACTAGTTTTGAAAGCGCTTGCACGCTGATGTGTAAATACGATGTATTATCATTTTCGCACAATATTCAATTTATCATATTAATACCAATTATTGATGATGCCTATTTCACACTCTTTATTGGTGTGTTAAATATCATCGGGATAATGAAAATGTTATAATTGTCTTTCATTGACCGCCTTTTGATTTTAATAAAGTTAAGATTGCAATTTAATGTTTCATAAGTTCAATATTTGTAGGTACGGAGTGCACCAACAAGATATATTTTAATAAATTAGAAGTATATTGCATATCATAATATTAAGGACCTTCTTATCTTTATGGGATAGCTATAAGTGAGAGAACCGAAAAGTTGTGGCCACTGAACAGACATTAATAAATCAATAGAAAAGTTAACAAAAAAATGTTATTACAAAAAATCCTTTAGTGTCGTGTTTCTGAGATATTGGAGCTCAAATATAGCATAATTACTAATATCTATCTTTAGGCTCCAATATCTCAGAAACGCCGCAATTTCTAATTTTTTGCACTTGTAGCTATGACAAGCTACAAGTGAAAATAAACGTAATGTCCCCTTAAAATATTGTTGCTGAACTGGGGGCAAAGATATAATTACAAAATCGTTAACTACAAATTTGTTTGAATATTTCATTAATTGCTTAAACTTCATGTTATCGTAATGTTAAGTTTAGTCTATAAATTTGTAAACAATTTTGATGTTTTATGTGTATTTAAAGTGTGACTTTTGACTTTATAATAAAATTGACATTTAATGATACCTTCGTAATATATTACAAAGAAAATGCTACAGATGGGTGTGGTATGATCCACATTTCAACAGCATACGAATTAATTACGTTGAGACATCTTAGCCTGTTCTACTCACCTTGCAGTCTTACCTAACGGTAGGTATAATATGTATTTTATCGGTATAATTGATCAAGATATGTCAAGCTTGAGACCGACTCTTTATATTATATACATCATCATCACATAATAAGGCACTGCAGAACATCGGCCTCCCCCATAAAATGCCAGAAATAACGAGCAGCAGTTGCTCGTTATTTTCATAATACACTCGTATCATAAGGGAGGGGTTTTTACATAATCACCACGCTTGGCATGCGACTTGGTGATCACAGTAGCTGGTAAAAATACACAGGTGCATGATGCGGCCCATTTCCTGTAGCTGGTTCCGCAGCAAACGCGGGATGTGAAGGAGTGGTATTTTTTTATGTCGGGCACCACATGGCGTATTTTAAATACTTTGATGATGAAATGCTTATCCTAATTCGATTTAGGTTTTTTTTTTTTACATTTTTGATTATTTTTTCAAATATTCGACTTAAAAACTTAAAATTAAATATATTATGCCAAAAATATATGCATTATAGGCTTAATAGGGTCTACCTTTAATATAAAAATCAAAAAAGGAAAACCCATACCCTTGAAAAGCAATCTGCTCTTTTAACTTAAATTTATTAAGATATTGAATTCTATTGATTTGAATTCTATCATATGCATTTTTTTTTAAATAGGTATTTGATTACTTCAATAGAAGATGATTTACGCAGGCGTCCTTGAAAGGCAAAAGGCAAACATCGCCGCGCGCGGCTGTGTTTATGCGGTATTTATGTAAAACTTCTATAATCTTAATAGACCTACTATATCTTACATACGCCACTTGGTACTGGTGTAAAATCGAAATATATTAGAGAAGTAGTTAGCAAAATACAAGGTGGACAAGACTTCAAAACGGATGTCACTCGGCACAAAATACATAATAGTACAAACTCTCGGTAAAAAATGCTGAGCAACTCCATGAACTTTGCCATCTCTTAAGTCATTATACTTGCTTGCTTGTCAAATGAAATAGATCTGGCTTCTGTACGTTTATTCGCTATGTGGGCTAAGCCATACGAATTTCCTTGCAGAAAACGTGTGACGTCATAGCGTGCTCGTAAGAACAAATTTAATATATTTCCACAAAGATATCGTAACGCGACGCGTTACGTGTCTGAATTCTCGTAGTAAATAATGGTCAGTTTTTTTCAGGCCACCCGAAGACAATAGCAGCCGGATGTCACCGCAACCAACATCTTAACGTGCACTCCAAAGCACGGAGCGATCGAAATCCACTTATAACTTAGAAAAGTTATTGGTGTGGGGCCAAGAATCGAACCTGCCATCGTTGGATTCTACCGCTTGACCTCCATTGCTCGAGCAGGCATCAACCGCATATTATGTTCCAGGGCTCTGGCCTTGTCTTAGAAAGAGACCGTAGACCTATAATCCACCACGCTGGAGTATTTCGAGATGGTGGATACGTATTAATGGTGGAAATTTGAGGATTTTGGTCAAGCCGGATTCCATACGAATCTGAACATAAGATATAAAAAATAGTGATTGAAATATCTGCCCGATGTTTGAAGTAAAACAAACAAAAGGTAAATAAAATCGTAAAAAAATATTCATGAGCTAGCCCTGCAATTTATCAGTAGAACCAAAAAGTCAGACCAAAAATGAGAACAAATATAAACATTAGAAAAGGTCTATTTGTCCATGTATCAGTATCAAATGTACCTCGCAAGGTCGTTACATACAAAAATGCGGAACTTCAACATTCTTGGTTGATAAATATCAATTACTGTAAACTATTGCGTCTTGCAATCTTTTTTCCACAGATCAAGAACTGGGGCTTTTTTCATTAAGTTGAAACACAGCAATACTAAAGTTGTTCAATTAGAGGTATTAATTGTTGTTGTTGTTTTCGTGAAGTTATTACATTTCTTTTAATAAATTTTGACATTTATTTGTGTTATTGATATTGTGGAACATAAACTGTATCATGATAGTCTCTCCAGTACTTCCTCGATAAAAATATATCTCAATCTTAGAATGAGTGACTTAGCAGTGCAGCAGTGACTTTGAATGACTTAGCAGATTAAAAACGTATAATAATATTTTTTAAACAATTTATTGATTAGAATCTAGGGAAAATTCAACCAATGGAAGCTTTTGTACCATATTACAGCAATAAAGAATTGTATCCAAAATTATGTGAAAGTAAAGCCGTTAAAAACAATAAAAAAAGATAATAATTTGTATTAGTGAGAAACTTGGATACTTTATCATTGCATGTAAGAGAACACACTTTGAGATATCACGGTAAGAGGAATCTCCAACTATAACGCCGACATTAAAATAATATTTTTAAACGACTTCACAAAGGTAGTCTCAATTTAACGTTTATCTAATTTTTTATGTGTTTTAATTACTTATATATAAAAATTAGGATACGTACACCGTTTCTTCGGGCAGATTCGGATGATTATAATTATTTCATTTGAATAAATTTCCAAAAATTGGTTCAGATGTTTTTCAATAAAACGATTCGAAGATTTTTGTTTCAACAAATTATATAACTTGTTTGTTCTTAATAGGTTTACTGGTTGGTAGCGAAGGTTAATAGTTGTATCTGTAGGCTTGAACTCATTGTTTTTTTTTTTTCTCAAACAATATTTGATATCTTAGTTGTAATAAACACCACTCTCTGTCTAAGAGTTAGGCCTCCGATTTGTAAATGTTGATGGCATTAGCAAACGTCAGTAGTTGTTCATTATGTAAGTAGGTATTCTGCATAATTATTGTGTAGTGTATCAAGATTAATTTGATTTAACAATCCGTTTTAAACTTGATTCGCTAAATGGCACTCCGAAACTTGTTTGTTCTTAATAGTAACAAATTTAAAAACACGATGCATTGATGAGCATTTGGCCATTAATGAACTTTATAGGCCATTCAATAGGTCATGGTCATTATAATTGACTTATATTAATATTAGTAATTAAACTGAATAAGTGCAACTTAGACTCCAAACATACCTCACTGTTTGCCAGTTATTTACTCACGTAAATAACTGGCAAACAGTCAATTAATTTACGGAAACGTGACATTATGATAAAAAGAATCCCTATGCTATGCACGCACGCACAGTGATTAGTAAATCATAAACTGATCATCTTTCCACATCATATCCAATTTGTTCCGACAACGATGTTTTTTTTTCAACTCAATAACACGTCTCTTGCCTAAAATAGACATAATTTACTGATTACCATAAAGCATGAATAAAATTATTGATGCGGAATTGATCATTTCAATTATTAAGACAGACGATCTAACCTTTACGAATTAACGAGAAAAATAACTAATGCAGTATAATTTGAGGGCATGGTGAGATAATGTTACATTATCTGGCAAAAAATAAGATTGTATGTATCGTTAAATTTAATGTATTTTATTGGTATTTCACAGTTCAGCGGGGGTCCGCTCTCGAGGTTTGTCAACGTGTTATGGAGCGTAGTATACTTGGCGTGAAACTGACGAATCGCATTCGGAACAATGCAACCAAGCTATTCACACTCATCATGAAAAAAGTCCAAAGAAGAAATATGTTTAAACGGCAGAAGCACGTCCGCACATTCAAAGTGGATCTTGCTAATATTCGTGGGGTTCACTCC
Source organism: Alsophila aescularia (assembly GCA_946251855.1). Lineage (NCBI taxonomy): Eukaryota > Metazoa > Arthropoda > Insecta > Lepidoptera > Geometridae > Alsophila > Alsophila aescularia. The sequence goes on along the minus strand of OX276373.1, from coordinate 224,865 downwards.
AATCTCCAACCCATCCACCATCATTTGGGTCCTCTAAGCCCCACTTGTACTTCTTTTCGGAGACGCAGTTAAGATTTCCAGCTCATACGGCATACTTGGATTATCCAGGCTATGCTTTGGAGCACCTTTTTATCCCATGCGTTTGTGTATACGCCCGTGATGATATATGCTATCTGCTTCTCCAAAATCTTGAGCACCATAACTTCTTGGTGATTTTGGTGCTGGTGGACATGGGGATTGAGTAAATTATTTATGCCTGTGTGTACCACTCTCACAGCGGCGATCGAGGGATGACTTTATTAGTGAACTATCTCTGTGAGGCAGCAGGTATGGCCCAACAGCGTTACCCGTCTGATCAATTGGGTGATTGTAGTACCGACCACAACAGTGGCTTGTCCCATACCAGGAAACCAACCACACTGGTAGAGAGGTCGGTCGAAGTGAACTTCTGCCTCCTCTCACTGTCACCATTGCTGAAACTAGATGGATCACTGGCTCACACTGCTGGAGAGAAACCGAATTTATTTGCTTCTCTTTTAACAAAATCTTTGTATCTAGACACTACCGGCAAGATAACTTCCAGCCTTCCTCATTGCGGGGGTTTTATGCCCGAATTACGCATTCACCAGAAGGAGGATCTCAGAACACTCCAAGCCCTAGATGTGAACTAGGCCAGTGGTCCTGATTGCATTACAGCGATTGTGTTAAAAAACTGTACGCCCAAATTGATTCCCATCTTAACGCGTTTCTACCCCTCTCTCTTCGCTGGAAACTTGTTAATGTACAACCAGTACTTAAAAAGAGATGTCGTGCTGATCCGGCCAATTATCGCCCCATCTCGATAACCTCCTTACTCTGTAAGTGTTCGGAACGTGTCATAAACATTAGGCTCTTGATATACCTTAAGGACAATGTACTCCTCAATGAACGGCAATACGGATTTCACCAAAACCGGTCTAATGGGGATCTTCTCGCGTATGCCACTCACATACTGAGCGATGCCATCGAGATGCATGGTAAAGCGTTTGTCATCTCCCTTGATATATCGAAGGCTTTCGGGTCTGGCATGAAGGCCTTTTAAACAAGCTTCCCTCATATGGATTACCTGTTATCTTATGCAATTAGGTAGCTGATTTTTTGAGAGAACGATCTATTCGAGTAGTCTTAGAGGGCTACTCATCTGATCAAATGTATATGAATGTCTCTCGGCTACACTGTTTTTACTGCACATTAATGTCCTTCTGAAGCCCGGTACATTTAGATATTCACGTGAGAGTACTGTAGTTGAGAGATACATTTCCAATGCTCAAATCAGCTGCGATGCTGTCCAGCTTCAGAGAGAGGCTATAGTAGACCTTTTGAATTTAGCCTAAGAAGCCATGCTCGATTTGGGCGATGCTAACCTGGTTAAGTTTAATGCTAGTAAACGCAGGTGTTTTTGTTCTCTGCTAGAAGGAGTCCTCTAAACCGATCTCCGTCTTTACTTAGTGTAACAATACCTTTAGGTGACTATCTGGAGCTCTTTGGTGTCCAGCTCATATCAAACCTGAATTTCGGGTCTTATATTGAATCCAAAGCCAAAATAGCTGCAAAAAAACTCGGTGTTTTTTCTAAGATTAGCCGGTACTTCACGCCGGGACAGCTTTTGAATTTTTATCAAGCACAGGTCCAATTTTGTATAGAGTATTGCTGCCACCTCTAAGACGGTTCTGCCAAGTATCAGCTCGAGGCTTTGGATTCAATTGAGAAACATGCTATGAGGCTCATTGGGATGACACTTTGGTAAAGAGTAAGCTACAATGTCTGGCACATCGACGTGAGGTCGCAAGCCTGACGGTATTCTATAGATTGCACTATGGAGAGTGTGCGCAACAACTGCTCAATCTAATTCCCCCATCACCTTTCCATTACCATACGACTAGACGACCGGCGAAGCGCCATACTTTTATGGCTGAAATTTTTCGCAGAAGAACGAAGCGTTGCGCTTCTTCATTTATTATAAGAACTTCTAAGGAGTGGAATGCCCTGCCCTCGTCAATGTTTCGGGTAAAATATAACCTATGTATGTTCAAGTCAAGAGTGAATAGGTATCTACTTGGCAAGCGTGCTACACCTTCAATCAAATCATCACTTTCCATTAGGTGAGATCATTGTCAAACGATTGCCTAGACCAAAAATAATAATAAAAAAATGCAAAGCTTAAATGTAACTGGTCACGCCACGTTTGCCAAATATGAATAATGCCGGCCAAACTATTCAAAAATTCAAAATTCAAATTAAGTTTATTCACCAAAACATTACATTATTATCACAATGCATGTACTAATTATAAGGTAAATGCTTAACACAAGTAGGAACCAATAAATATATTTTCACTTAAATATATGCACACAAAATACCGAGCTTAATTAAAGTACACACATTTGTGAATTGGTACATATGATGTATATGTCTCTGTATCCCACACTAGAATAAATCCTGTGTTGTGGGATAAACAGTCTCCTTCACTCCACAATTTGTTTAGGTAGGTACAATTTAATTTTTATAGCAAGAAATGTTATTTTTTAACACGGAACAGTAAAAATAGGCATATAAGTTATACAAATTGCATTATTTTGAAACAGTAGGTAAGTTATTTGTAATTGAACATTTTTGATTACTATTAAACATCATACAAGAAGAAAAATATTTATTGGGAAAAATAGTAAAAGTCCTGAAAAAGTAGGTAGATGCAAAAACATATATTATTAAACTAAGTAGGTACTTAACAACTGTGATAGCTACATAAGGTATGCGTGGCGAGAGTAAGTTTAAAGTGACTATGGGCCAAATCAATAACTGAATGGATCCCACGTGATAAGAAACGGCGACGCGACAGGCCCAGGAGGAGATGGCGGGACGATCTTAAAGCCTACCTGAAAAATTGTCCAGCTATAGCTCAAAATCTAGAAAAGTGGAAGGAGAAGAGGGACGCCTTTGCCTTGCAGTGGAACACTACAGAATAATAATAATAATAATTGGCACACCATTCTTGAGACTCCTAAAATGTTGTCAACGCCTTTTGATTATTGAACGTTAACACTCTCTTGTGGACCGTTGTATTATAGTTTTACCACTAATTGAATGAAACGTTGCTAGCGGGCTTGTAAATTTATGCGTGATTAGCAAAGTGACGTATCACGGCATGATTCCTATAAGCCTAGTTTAAGTGATTATATAAATGTACCTACTTTTTTGAATCTATCATGGGTGTTGAAACGCCGAAATATATTCCTCATAAAACTAGGTAACATTATTATTTTAACGAGTTCTTTTAAGTTTCTTTAAAGAACTCTAGAACTACTAGTGTATTCAAATCCGTGTTTGAAAAGCAAGTTGTCTATGTGACAAATGTTAAAAGTGATAAAACAACAAAATTAATTGAATTACGTTCTATAAAATGTAGTGCAAATCATTTAATTTTAAATCTGGAACTCTATCTTTTTTAGACTAGTTTAAAGTTAATACAAATGCATGTCCACAAATATATGTATGAAGCAAATAAGGGTAATATGATTTTCCCACCGCAAACAAATGTTTCCATATATTTTTTTCTTTTCTTTTTTAATTATCTCTTGGTGAAGTAATATACTGATACCTCTATGTTCAAAACCCCCAAGTAAGTCCTTTAAAATTGAATATATTTTATAGAACAAAAGAACAAATAAATTAAATATCATTTAACTTGATTAGTGCAATCAATTAATAATCGTGCCAAAATATCGACTTAATCGTTTCGAGAGGTCAAGATCAATTTTTAGCTAAATATGGTGTAATTTATTATTTTAATAGTTTAATTAAAACGTAATAGAATAAATGGACTTCATCAGTTGTAAAATAAATAATTTGTGTGTTTGGCGGATGAGGTAGCGCTGACCTCTGGTGTCAGGGTTTTTCAGGCCGCCCGAAGGCCTCTTACATTACTTATGTATTATGCATTGCAGTGCATTTGCAGTGATTGATTTTTCAAAATTCGTATTAAAGTAAACAAACAATTTGACTATTATACTTTGTGGCTGCAGGCCCTCCCATTACCAAATATTGACACCTGGATGGATTCAACATCTATCCGTATTGCAGTGTCTCTTCGCTTGAGCATGTTGTGCTGTGCTCTGCACCGCTGCCAGTGTGGTATTGCGGTCTACCGGCTCGGCCACCACGGTTTGTCTTGTGGGAGAAGCGCAAAAAGAATTCCAGCCACTTCTCGCCACTCCAGTCTTAATGGTATCATCCGTTGGGCTTTTACCACCGCCAACTGTGCGACTATTATGGAACCAAGTGGTCTCATGCGTGACGATGGTAAAAGACCTGATGGAATGATTCTTATTCCATGGAAGATGGGGTGGCTTTTGGTATGAGACGCTACTTGCGTAGACACCCCAACCAACATAAGGCTGGTGCGGCGGCTGAATCAGTGGAGATAGTGGTTAAATATTTGAGCCTTTTGAAGTTGAAACGGGGCCAGGAGCGCATAATTTTTTTAAAGATTTATCTGTGCGTCTGGTTGAAGCAACACGTGACCAAAATGCTGGGTCCTTATTTTGGCTAAAGATTGCCACACAACATGGCAATGCAGCCAGCATTTAGGGAACGTTACTTACTGGGAGCGGCTTGTTATATTAGGTTTACAAGCCGCTCCCAGTTATATTAGGTTATTTAAGGTTGTATTTACTTGTTATCTTGAAAGAAACATATTTACTTGATGATTAAAGTGAATTAGGATAAATTGAATAAATTTAATAATTGAATATTTATAGTCAAGCTTTTGTCACTATATCTCTATGTATCTATATGTTGGTGTTAAATAATAATTTGGTCGAAATTAGTGGCACCCGGACTCAAAAAATCCAATGAATTTTAAATATTACTCGCGGGATCCGCTCAACACACTTGAGCCTTATAAAAGACTTCAACGCGCTCGCGTGTTGTAGCGTTTACAACTATTAGTTATTCTTTGCTTTAAGAATGGACAATGCCATTTTTTCTTTTTACATGAAAAAAGGGACACATAAATCAACATTCTTGTGTTGAATAGGCTTTGGATTAAGGATTTAAACACCGTTAAAAGCGTCAGTGGTCGAATGATTACTCGTAGCTAAATGCCCCAGGCATCTTCTTCAAATTCTACATCAGGTCACTAGTCAATGACGACCGTTTGGTCTAGTGGCTAGTTACCTTAGGTACGAAATCAGACAATCACGGGTTCGAATCCTGTAAGGTGCAATTTTTTGTGTGATGAGCAGAAATGTTTGTTTCCTAGTCATGGATGTAATATTTGCATCTATGTATGTTTATCTGTTATCTAGTGCCCACAGTACAGGGTATCCTAGGTTGGTGCTAGGTTATAGGTGTGGAACTGTCCCGAATATACATATCATTTAAATTAATTTGATGATATCAAAAGTTAAAGTTCAAAACGGTGAATTAAAAAACTTCGGGAACCCGTCAGAACAAACTATGTAGGGCACGTGACTACTACCTTACACAGGCCCACATGGAGGGCATATGAGTGTTAGTACCAGCGTTGGGTACGAATCCTATCCCACTAATATTATAAATGCGAAAGTGAGTTTGTTTGTTTGTTCATTCATTTGCTTGTTTCTTACGCTTTCACGCCTTATCTACTCAACCGATCATCATGAAATTTTGTACACACGTTGTCAGGGGTACAGAAAAGGATATAGGGTACATTATAACCCGACTTAGTAAAAAATACCAAAAAAAACGAAATTGTTAATTTTAGCCACTTCAATGTCAAAGTGGCAGGTGTCACAGTGACAGGTGTCAAAGTGACCGGTGTCAAAGTAACAGGTGTCAAAGTGACAGGGGGAAGTGCCAAGAGTCAAAGTGACGGGTGTCAAGGTGACATATGTCAAAGTGGCAGGTGTCAGAATTAAATAAAACCTTGGCTGTGTTCACTTACACGCTCGAATCATCCGTGCGATTATCGCTCGATCATCCGGAGTTAGTGAACGACTTTGGACGTCCACATACAACTGACAACTCTCAAGTGTCAGTTTCATACTATTCCTCCCCTCCCCTACTATTTTTCGGATGGCCCAGGCGTACGCCCGGACGACGCCGTGAACGATTTCGAGTGTACGCGCGGGTGATCCGTGCGTCCTCGAACGTTTATGTGAACGGGCCCCTTAGTAAATATTTATCGCGTTATACTAAAGTCAGTGCGTACAAAATCGCGGGAAAAAACTAGTAATTAAATAAAATAACAAATCAGGATTGTCATTTATATTGGCATCTTAGCCTCCATGGGTATTAATTAAAATGTGACATGATATCTCTGAAAACGTTGTATTTTATTTTCCTCTACGTTTCAATTGAATTGCATTGTTTGTGGTCGTGGTTATTCACTCTCCCCGATACCCACATTCCATAATCTATACTTACAATAAAGCAGTAAGTTACAAAAAGTTTGTAAATTAAGATAAAAAAATGACGTAGGGTACTTAAAATAAGCTAATAAACAAGAACATAACAGTTTTAATAATCGTGTCTGTATGTTCGCGCGTCACGTAAAAATTGCGGGTCAAATTTCGATTCAGTTTTCATTTTTGGATAGCTTAGGTTTTGACTTAAAAACTGGTGTGCGTGGTATCGCAATCCGATGAGTGGAAGCTGAGCAATAGATAAAAAACCAATTGACATCTAAGCGAAGTTTGCGTTAAATTTATTATATTGCTTCTGGAATAACAAAATAGGATCAATCACAGACCATTAATATTATTTTCTTTTACTCCAGAAAAATGACGCCGTGAGCACACCTTGTTAGTTATATTCGTTTAAGAAGATCTGTCACACTGCCACTCGTTGCTACTTTTTTTTAAATCTTTTATTTAACTTCACTTGTATGTTTCTTTGTATGTATCTATTATTTTGTCTGTCCTGGAATCTTGCAATTCAAATTTCGAGCACTTCCCAATTAGCTATCTGGTTGAAACTTTCAGGGTAGCTCACAAACCGATGATATAGGAACAAAAAAATGAAATAAAAAAAACTTTAAAATATTAAAAGTGAAAAGGCATAAATAAAATAAAAGAAAAAACTTAAAAACGTAAAAAGTCCGTATAAGTTTTTATTTAATTATTATTTTTAAGTTATCCTTATTTTGAGAAGACTTCCCAACGAGTCACTCTAGCGTAACAGTGTGACTCGATGGAAGAAAATTCCCAACGAGACACACTGTGACATGATATGGTGTGACTCATTGGGAACCCACGCTCAAAATAAACTCAATGCGTTTTTGACTCAATTTTGTTTAAGGTCTAAAGTTAAGAAAACAAATTAAATTATTCGCTGATAAAACTGATACAATGTACAGAAATAATTTTACTATATTATCTAATAATTTTCGAAAGGGAAAATCTGGATAACTGTCGGGATTTGAACCCGCAACAGTCATTGCCTCTGCGCGGCACATGCCTTTAACCGTTTCGGCTACCATTACCACTGCATCATCATCCGAAAGGCATGTGCTGCGCAGAGGCAAGGAATGAAGGCGTTCGACTCCCGTCCATGAACCAAATTTTTCCTTTAGAAAATTATTAGATATTTTTTCGATAAGCAGGCGTTAATGCTAAATCATAAAGCAATTAACAATATTGTCTTTTAATCCTCCATCAATTTTGTATATTTCTAATGCTGTAACATTGAAACTATCATAATATGTCTTTATCTCAAAAGATGATGTTCTGGACACACCATCATAGGTTTAACGACACACCTTGAATCTCGTCAAGGCTGCTCTATATTACTCTAGCGTTAAGAATGTGCTTTACTACACTCCATTAACATAATAATAAGTGTTATTTAGCATAGAATTTTCCTAATTAATGTTACTCGTATTATATATGTCAAAATGTTTTGGATCTTTGATTTATAAGTACTACTAAAGGTCATAGGTACGATGAGTACGCTTGAAGATTAGTGGTTATGTTAGCGATTAGGTGAAAAAAAAACAGAAGAGGAGAGATATTCTACTATATTTTGACTCGCCAGAGCGATCAGTTTTTTTATAGCTTGGTATAAGTTACAACCAGTTTCCACACATCCGCAGGATTCCAAGTCTTGGATAGAAAAAACATGAACACACCACAATCATCCAAGACCTGAGACAACCCATTTTATGCTCTTAATACAAATATTTACTCCGACTAGGATTTGAACCTACGACACTACACTCCGCAAGCAGGGGCACTACCAACAGGCACCGCTTTGTCGTACGATAGACAGAGAATTGTTCACATTAGAAACTTGGGTGAACCTAGTGTAACTTGATAATGTCAAACGTTTTTGAGTTAACTGTGGCTTACAATGTATCAAATGTTGGTGAACTCCAGCCTTAGCCACTTAGCCTATGAATCTAACCTCTAAATGAAGCGCTTACTGGCCGTATACTTCAACAGGGTTCCTAAAATTCCATCTTAGACGTCACTTGATAAAATAATGAATTATTACGTTTAAAAATAATCAGTGTTCCGGAGGGCTCGTTAAGCTATAGGTCCCGTCTGTTGATAATTAATAGCAGTTTTTAATGCATGTCAGAGGCTCTCGGGCGGCCTGACAGGTTTACCAGACCAGACCAGAGGCCAGCACTACCTCATACAACACACAAACTAAAGTATAATTAAAAAAAACCTTTAACGAATGTCACTTCAATTAATTATTTTTTTATTTAATTTTTATTACGTAATCAATTCTTACGTTTTTATCCTTTTTTTTAATTTTTTTATTGTTGTTTGAGCTACTCTGATAGTTTCAGTGGGATAGCTAATCGGGAAAAGATCGAAATTTGAATTATAAGATTCCAGGTTATACAGAAATACATAGATACATACACACAAGTGAAGTTAAATTAAAGCTTTAAAAATAAAACAAATACGCCATTTGAAAGGAATTAATGCTCAAACCAAAGTATTTTCAAATAATTTCGTTTGTTACAAGGGTAATATTATATATCTAATGCTTGTTGCACTGATAATTGTATGTATGTCAAACGAGGTAGTGCCGACCTCTGATATTAGAGTTTTGCAGGGCGCGGCCGCCCAAGGGCTTCTGCTTAACGTGCCCTCCGAAGCACAGACAAAGACATTGCAAATCTGCACATAACTTTCTTAAACTCACTTAGTGAGGTTCCGAGGACAAAACCTGGTGAGAGTATTATTTAACTAGGTAAATTTTATCCTAACACTCTGTAGTAAATATTTTTTTAAAGTAGAATTTCTTTCCAATATTAATGTTTAAAAGAACATTGTAAAAATATAGCGAGCGAAAATATTCCAAGTCAAAGAGAGTAAAAGATCTGACAAGCTCACTTATTTTTATATATCAGCTTGCTTGCTTGCTTTTTTCAGTATATATATTTATGCAAAAATTAACACTAAAAAAAGCCTCACCTTTACAGGCTCCAATATCATGTTTTTTTTTTTTTTTTTTGTAATGAAGTTATTCGCTGCGTAAACACTGGTTATCTAACCTTATTGAAGTAATTTTTATATTAATTATGGTAAGAAGGTATATGGTAAGTATGTATGGTTTTAGATTACTACTCGATAATATTTAAGGATCTTGTCTCACATAAATAAGTGAAGTAATACATCAGTAAATGTAATATATTATGACAAGGTGTATATTATAATATTTTATTGTGAAGATATGTAAAGTGACTGGGCGGGCGGACGCCGGTATGTACTTTGATGTAAGAATGAAGCGCTATAAACGCAAAAAGCATCGAAACAAATTCAAATAAATTATACCACTAACAGGTATGCAGACGCGCAGTTTCGGGTTTAAATTTAAATGTTATATTAAAGAATAAACCAGATCTAGAACTGAAAAACTTTATTTCCCGTTTTCTGAAACTTTGCTAGCCATCAGCAGCATAGCTTTTTTTTTATTCACACGAGTGCCAACATAATATAGGCTTTTTAGGAAGACAGTCAGTTATAGTATTTTTTATCATGTTATTAGTTTTACACACACAATAAGTTACCTTAGGCTTACTTTGTTACGTTTTTTAACAAATTAATAAAATGTGGTAATTCCAGATTACAGATTGTATTTCCTTTTGTACTAAATAAGTTAGAATTGAATATGTATCATAAATATAAACTTAAATAAAATAGGTCTATTAAAACACTTCATAATATTTTCGGAGTAAAGCCTATGCGTCCGCGCATCTTAATACTCCAATTTCACGAGGTGCGCCCGCAGCTCGACGTATATAAGAGGCCGCGTGCGGTCTGAAAAATCATTCCCGCCACACACATCCACAGAGGATCATCTCATCAGCTGCATCTCTATTAAAAAAAAACACAATGAAATCGGTAAGTTAACACCTCAGTATCACGGTTGATTTTGAATAGCATCGATTTCCTATGCAAATCAGTTAGAGATCGATGCATAACTGTCAATAAACATACTCTGTCAAATGATATAAATTATAATAAATCATATGAAGTAATTGTTTTAAAAAGTTATTAGAAATTAAAAGAGCCAAATGACTGACGGTAAGATCATTGAATGGTAATAACAAGTGACAATATTTCAAAACTTTAACACCTTGTTTTATAATAAGATAAACATTTTTCCCTTATTTCTTTCCTGCAGAACTATTTTGTACAATAATAAACAAGCACGTGCAAGTTTTTAGTTTTACCTAAAATCAAAAAGACGTCCTTTTTTAACAGCTGTACTACGAAGCAAAGGAGTTAAGCTTAAGTCGAAAAAAATGGGGTAATACAATTAAAAAAACTGCACTAAATATTCTAAAAAAAAATGGATCGTAATAAGTTTTCCCAAGTCTCGAACTGGTTTTAGAATTTTAGTAACTTGTTTAAAAATGTAAATTCTTGTCAATTGTTTATTTCTAAGATCACAGACAGCTTCGATACAACGGAAAAACGATTACTTGAAGAATTTAATATAAGGAAATCTTTTTCTGAAAAAAAGTTTACTAAAAAAGTCCTCTATAAAATCAAACGAAAAAAATATTTTATATACATTATCTATACATGAAATCTAGGCCAGTTGACTTGAACTTATCTTGCCTACCTTCCATTGTTATTAATTAAGCTATTTTAAACCCGTACTTTAAATTAATTGTTACATTCATTTAGTTTCTGACAATGTCGGCACATTCCCGTCGTTTGTCGTCGCTTAAGACAATGCATGATTATGACGTAGTTTTTATAGTGTTTCAGACATACCATAATGTATCTTCATTCATTTTTACCATACAATTTGGATTCGAACAATGTCGGGTTCACTTTTTGTAAACGAATTTTGTAGACCTAAAATTGACTAAATTTTGCTGCTTCGTATTGATGAATTTGTGAGAGGCAGATGATGATGATGATGATTGAAGAATTCTAGATTTTTCATTACTATCTAAAATACTTTGTGGGCTACGGATCTGCACATTAGTTAAATTAAATACCATCTATAAGATTTCCTTGCTTCAAAATTTCTACATATTTATTGCGACATAACATAAATTTCTAATTTTAAGTAAATAAGAAATTACCTAAACGTTAAATTACATAATTGTGTTAATGAAGTGGCATCACTTAAAGCGAAACCTCAAAGTAAACACAAATCTCATGCAAATCTGTGTGTGATTCCGTAAAGACCAAACTTTCTGGCAATTGAAAATAGCTAAGACTTAACGCTAATAGGCGTTTCGAAAAGAGTCGTAGATCACACTGATTCTTACACATTTGGTGTGGGCATAATAATGTAAATGACCGCTGAGCCATTTTGAAATTTACGATCTTCGAATGATAAGTTACAAAACCGCGATCAATTTCACAAAACATGTTAAAGGTCAACTTCTAGCTTAATTTATCCTTTTGAACTTATATGGCTTATTTTGTAACATCGGAAAATGGTTCAAGTGATCTTTGATTTGCATTCATGTTTCATCACTCGTGTTTCTATTTCCACTTGATGGGTATAAATACCATCTGGTGGTAAATTGTCACAATACGTGATCTAACAATGAAAAACTCCATGAGTATCTCGACTGCTATCTATAGACAAAATACTTGATCCACATGTTATTAGAAAGAAAAAAATTACATCTATTAGATTAACTCAAAAACGAGTATACTAATTTTAATGACATTTTTATGAGAGCAAACTGAAAGTGTACGTTTAAAATGAAAAAAAAAAATAGTTTGAGAAATCTTGGATATAATGAGAGTAACAAAAACACACAAAAATCCACCGTTTCGAATTCGATTAAAATGAAATTGTACTCGTAGTTAGTAAGGTGTAATTTAATTCTAATTTAAATTTATTTTTTCAGTTCATGGTTTTATCTGCTTTGGTGGCTGTAGCTTGCGCCGCTCCTCAGTACCGATCAGATCAATTCCAAACAGGACAGCTTATTCCCATTGTCAAACAGACGCAGGACGTGAACTTTGACGGATCCTACCAGTACAGGTAACATGGAAGTTTACTATAGATACATGTAATATAAGCAAGGCATGCGGGTGACTTGTTTGCTAATTCCATATTATAAAATTTGATTCTTACATGCATGATTGTACTAGTGTTACACTAGAAACACTTCTGTTTTCCGCAATATTTAAAACATTTGGAATCAAGCTTTCTATCAGTGAAAGAATTGCTGCTATGTCCGTCGGCTCCGCCTCTAGTTTTCCCGTTATCCCACAAAAAAGTAAAAAAAAAAAACAATAAGAACAAAAAGTTTAAAATAAAAAAGTAGCCTTTGGTCCACCTGGATAAGTGTATCTTTCTAGCAACGAAAGGATTTTACAAAAAGGTTAAGATTTTTTTAAGTTTATCCATTACAAACTAACATACATAAAATCTAATATTTTCTCTTTATAATATTAGTATAGATATAGAATAATCTATACTTCTGTACTTATTAATTTTTTTTTTATTTTAATACTAGTTTTCCCGCCCGCGACTTCGTCCTCGCGGACTACAGTTTATCGCGAAAAAAACATCCTATCCTAAGTTCTTCTAGGATATTAAAAACCAATGCTAAAGTAGGTATAGCACGAATATTAATGTTTTTTGACATACTTGTTATTTCGTTTCCGTGGCAACTGTTTATTACAGAGAGAAAAAAAAACTTTTTCAATTTTTCCCGTAGACATTTACAATTTTCCAGGATAAAAAGTATCTTATGTTTTATTGTTGTTTTTTAGCTATCTCCATTACAAATTTCATCAAAATCCGTCCAACCGTTATCGCGTGAAAGCGCTCCAAACAAAACAATATTATTATTATTAAAGTTTGTGAGTTTGTGAGGTTGAGATTGCCTCCTACAATCTCTGAAACTACTGAACCGATTTAAAAAAATATTTTACCAATACAAAGCCACGATGTTTGTGTGTTGTCTTAGGCTATATATTAAAATGACCACGCGTGCGAAGCCGCGGGCATCAGCTAGTAATGTATAATGTTATACGTTACTGTAGAACTACTCATGTTTCTTAATTTATTTCTAGGAAACAAATAAAACCAGCAAAAGAAAACTTTGCGTGCCTTCATTAGAATATTTAAAATATCGCGAGAATGTTTCTGGGAAATATATTTACAGAGAACTCCAGTTGGTTGTCTAGAACCTTAGTTTTTTTTTGTAACAATCTCAAACGAGTTATGTTATCAAATCTTAAAGCAGTCTTTGCGTCTTTATAACTCAACTGTGAATAAATTTAGGCACAATTATAATGTTTTGTATGTAAATTTTATATAATTTAATAGCAATTATGCTCTTAAAGTCGCAAAGACGCAATTGTGTATATAACTTAATTGTTTCGTATCGAACCTCAATAAATACCTTTGTTCCATACTTTGCAGTCTATGACAAGTTTACAAGCCTGGGTAAACCTCAACTTTTATAGACTGTTCTGTCCTTGTATAAACATTGATTGATGTATGTATAATCAACCAATTATCAATGACTGTTTGATGAATGTTTTCGTAATATATATAGCAAATGTGGTGAAAAAAAACCAGGAAGATAATTTGATCAGCTAACAGAAGATGTACAAAAAGTTACACAGCGCAGGAATCATTGCATTGATAAATTAGTTATTTGTCTAGTAAATTTTTATTAATTGGAGGAGAGAAAAAAAAAAGTAATCTTATTTCAATATAGAACAGTATTACGAGACCTAACTGGGTATTCCTTCAGTGTCAAATACATAAAAGTAAGTTTTATTGACGTGATCCTTATGCAATAAGAGCCAAGCCCTGGTTACGCAACAGATTAACTTCGGTGCATCACACAGAGAGAACATTGTTATTTAGTGATTCACCTGCAAAATACCAAATAACATCTGTAATTTGATTAAGTTGCAGTCAATGTTCACTAAACAGCTATAATATTATTTAAACTTATCTCTATTCGCTAAATTGCTTTGAGGTCAAGCAATTTATACAAGTCAATTCGCCCTATCTCTGCTAGTCAGAAATATTAACTAATTAACAAAACTTGAAACACAGATTGCCTATTCCTTTAAAGATATTGCGTGTGTTTTACTCAAATGTCATTAAGATTCAGATTTTATGCATATGCCTCCACTTCATCTATATATTTCATACATGCGAGTTCTTAGCTCTCACCACAACACAATAATTTATGATAATATCACACACATTACTGCAACTAACTCAGTAGAGCATTTCGCAAGTAGGCGTTTCCTAAACAACAGTAGATAATGCAGAAACAAAAGATTCCCAAGACCAAGATTGACAATGCATCATAGTTGCACGACTTGAAAACGTTTTGGTGAAACCTCTCATTAAATTTGATCTTTACCAGCGCGTGGCGCATGTAATATTCTCGTTATGAACAGCCCATGTGATTTATGGAACCTTTATTTAAAGTAACGAGAGCGATAAATTTGCATCACAATACATAATGCAGGATGCATCAAGATTTTGTTTGCAGTCCATACATTATTCTGCAATCTTCCTCTATTATTTGGAGCATATTGGTTGTCTGATAACCATAGACCAAACGTAACAAACTAGCCGGCATTGATTGATGTCGGTAGCAAAGTTCAGCGTTATAACTGTCGCAGATTAAACTAATTAAAAAATAATAATGCGATGCCTACATGTGACAATGAGCTTCCTGTTTTTTCAGTTACGAGACTGGAAATGGCATCGCAGCTCAGGAGCAGGGTTACTTGAAGAATGCTGGGGTCAAGGACGCTGAGGCGCAGGTCGCCCAAGGATCCTTCAGCTACACATCTCCTGAAGGCTTCCCTATCACTGTCACCTACATAGCTGACGAGAACGGTAACTGTCTATTTAAATTAAAAAAAAAACATTGTAAGGAACTCAATAATATTTTCTGGGTTGTACGAGTATACACAGTATAAATCCCATAAAGCGCTTAGACTTTTTTTTCATTAGCGTCTTATATTTTGTACATTTCGACACACTAGCTGAGTTTAAATTTTAATAAAAACTCTAAATATCATTACGAATCTATGTTCAATAGTGTGAAATTGAATATCCTAGCATAATTTATTGTTAAATTTTTTTTTTATTTTTTTTTAATCAATGTGTTATTGAGGGATTTCTATCCACAGTGTGGCATGCCAGTCCCATCGTACCCTAAACAATTACGCAACGAATTTCAATGATTCCTAAACATCTCAAATAGCAACATAGCAGCTTCAGATGTAGGTTCTGCTAAAATGTGTTTAAAAACTCCCATATCAAATTGACTTAGATTTAGTTTAAGCATCAATGAATCTCTCTGACTTTCGTTCCGGACACATTCCATCAATAGGTGGTGTACGTCTTCTACTATTCCGCAGATCTCACAATTACATATTTAAAATTAGCTTGTAACATGAGAAATCATGATAAGAACCAGAAATCAGTTCGCCAGTTTTTTATTATTATTACAACCCATTTTTTATTTTTGTGTTAGTGTTAATATGGTTTACTTTGCTTAGCTTGTCAAAAATTAAAACAGTTTATACCAAATATTGCAATCACTGCACATACATAACTCTATGTAGAAATGAGTGTTCTTGTAATTTATCTCTTATATTTCTTTCTCTTGCAGGTTTCCGCGCTGAAGGTGCTCACCTCCCCACTCCTCCTCCCATCCCTGAGGCCATTATCCGCTCCATCCAGTTCAACCAAGCCAACCCCCAGCCTCAGAACCAAGGTTTCCAACCTCAACCACAACCCTTCCGCGGCTAAAGCGATCCATCTCTCAAGAACATCTTACGCCTACAATCAAAGCATCGTAGATGTACACTTAAGTTAAGCAATAACGAATGTTACCTGTGATTTATTTTTATATTTTGTAAGAAAGAAAATAATACATGAAAACAGTATTTAAATATTTTGATATTTTTATTTAAGTAACCCTTGATTATTACGAATAGCAATGTTCTTAACACAAAATGTATAAATTATAATTTGCAGCCAAAATCAAATTAAAATATGAATAGCTAGTGACTCACCCCGGCTTCGCACGGGTAGCGCTCACACCGCGTCATTTTCCCTACTTTTAGCATTTTTATACCCGTCGTAACTGATAAAAAAGTACGCCAGTAAGCTTAATTCAAAATCTTTGGCAGCAACGGTCGTAATGTTTTTTTGACCATAGACATCTGCATTATTACCACAGTACATAATATATAGTCCTTGAGGAATCCATTACAAACAAAGAAACATACAAACAATCAAATCTTATCTCTTAATAATATTAGTGTAGATTATAATCACCAACGATTTTCACTCTGAAAATTACATAAAAATATATTTATTTCTTTGTTTAATAATAACTACGAGTGCTTTTTGGTGATCCAAAGATTTTGTCTATTAATGGACCACAAAGGAGACCTATTTCTGACTGTCCCATTATTCTTTATCATCATCCTGTCTAGAAGAATGTTGGGATGGGATTGTAGCATGAAAACACAATAAATAAATAGGTAGCGTTCATATGAAAAAAAAAACATTTAATTGGACTGGTTCGAATACAAAGATATATAAAAATAATATATCTTTACTTATATCAATACTTTTGAACTTTCTGACTTCCTTGAGATTTTAATGGTTTCGTGTATTACGTGAATATGAATGGTTAATAAAGGAATCCGACGTGTTTTAAGTTTTAATAATTCGTGTTGCGAAATAAAATTATATGCCAACCTAGGTAACATATCCTAAAATTTTAAGTTTTTTTTTATTTCTCTGCCCACTTAACGCCTTGGCACCGGATTGGAATCGCCTCTCCCTGGCATTTGGCATTTACTATGTCCATTTATTCAATACACGTTAAAAAACTAGGTTAGTTCATGTCAATAAGGTCAAAAACCTTCGGACATAGACCCAAAATCATTTAAATCGTTTTAAATGATTTTGGGTCTATGTATTTTTCAAAAATTAGCTTCACACGATTTTGACCCTTATTGACGTCAATCAGATTTTGTCAGATTCGGTATTCACTATGTTCATTTACCCCCCATTCCTATTTTAAAAAAACAAGTTGTTTTTCCAACGTCTCGTTACTTTTTGACGTTTTTTTTACGGCGTTTTTGTCAAAAGCTGACGGACAGTAAGCGAAACGGTTCGTTTTAAGATATAGGAACCGGTCCCTAGTCAAAATAACTTAAAAAAGACATGGTACTTAGTGCGAGTCAATAAGGTCGAAAATAGTCTTGCATAATCTAAATTATTTTGGGACTCGTACAAAAACATACACATTAAAAAAATATTAATCAGATGAATAATGCGCAATTGTATTATAGCTTACATAAGCTCTCCAGTTTGAAATTATAGTAAGATTTCTTTTTCAATTTCAACATTCAAAAATAAGCTCATAAGCTAATCCCGAAAAAAAACCGGGAAAAAAGCACGCAAAGGAAATTTGAACAATTAAGAGATGATTTAATATAATATCAATTTACATATTGTTACCAAATTACAAATTGGTGCATTTGTTTTTATCTATGTCTCTGAAACACATCGCATGTGTTGTATATAACAAAGTTTTGATTAAAATACGATTGGCCCAAAAATACATATTTTTTTACTTGACATTTAGAAGAAATAAGCGACTGATGAAATATTACTACGTGAAATTAAGTATCGATGAAATGTCTTTTGCTAAATGGATGGAGCACGAATTCTATCCAGCTGCAAAAAAGGGTGAGACAGGGAGACGTTAATTCTTCGAAACTGTTCACCTCTGTACTGGAATATATATTCAAGCTTCTGAACGGGAACGGATATGGTATTAACATCAATGGTGAATGAATCACTCACCTTCGATTTGCTGATGATATAGTCATCATGGCAGAAACCCTGGAAGATCTAAGCACAATGCTTAGTGACCTCAATATTGTTTCTCAACAGGTGGGCCTTAAAATGAATATGGGTATGTCGCACCTATGCTGGGCTATGTTGGGAATGATAATATTATCGTAGCTGTTTATCACTATATCCAACTTCGACAAAGAGGTCAACCGACGAATCCAACTCGGATGGGCAGCGCTCCGAAAATTACGCCACATCTTCTCGTCACAGATACCGCAGTGCCTTAAGGCCATAACAATGGTGAATCACGAAAAATGCGCGATGTTCAGAGGAACCTTTAGTTGAATCCTTTAGTTCATTTCCTATATGAAAAATATATAGTAAACTTAAGTTCACCATAAACAATTTGTATTATTTAAAATTCGTATA
This sequence comes from Alsophila aescularia, assembly GCA_946251855.1. NCBI lineage: Eukaryota > Metazoa > Arthropoda > Insecta > Lepidoptera > Geometridae > Alsophila > Alsophila aescularia. The sequence goes on along the minus strand of OX276373.1, from coordinate 206,109 downwards.
AATATTGACGAACATTGTAGAAAAAATCCTAAAGCGTGTGCTATTTTTAAAATACATTAAAACTTTCCCGCTCGTCAGAGACATGTAATTTTTTTACACAAAGTATGTTATGACATTTTCAACAACTTGTATTGTTTAATTTGTATATTTTCTAATAAATAAATGGAAAATAAAATAAAAACCGTCAACGCAAAGCGTTTTCACTTGCTCCCCGCTAGAAGCCCCCCCCCCCCCCCCCCCCGAGGCCTGCGGAAGTTCTACCGGCCGGCCCGGCGCCATGAAATTCAGTTTGAGACGGAAGGACCGCGCTCACGTTACGGATGAAAATATTTTGATCTTTTCTAGGTTTTAGACGATTTTCTTGAATTAATAAGATAACAAATAGTGATAATTAATAATTTCAATGTATTTCTGGGCCTGTATGTAGAGATATTGTTGATTTTTGTATTAGTTTTATTGTTTTTGAGTTCATAGAATCTAATATTATATTTTGTCCAGAAGTGATTTACCTACCAAATATAGGAAATAAAATATTCAAATAGCGTGGACATCGATTGGCTTTGTGGTAATTACCTACCTACTTTACATTATATATATATATATACTTTATTTTTACACCACTGAGTGACAGGACGAGCAAGTCGCCCGCCTGATGGTAAGCGCTGCGCCAGTAATAATTATTTTTTATTACAGTAATACTTATTTTTTATTACTCTAAACAAATTATTAATGACATTATTTTCAGTTCACAGTCTATTTTACTTAGTAGGTAGGTAGGTATGTAAGTACCTCTTACACGCGCGATCAGAATTATTGTGAACTAGTGACTCTCCTCGGCTTCGCACTGGTAGCTAAGGGTTTCTCATTATTTGTACACGATTCTACCCGTATTTAAACTAATTTGAACAAAAAACGGAAGCGAAGGTAATTCAAAATCTGGCAGCCGCGGTAATTTTTGATAGACTTGTTATTATTTCGTTTCCATTGCAACATGTAATCAATTTTTGGCAACCGTTTCTTATAGCGAGTAATCATAATTCTTTCAGTTTTTCCAATTTTCCCGTGAAAACTTACAATTTTCCGGGATAAAAAGAATTCTTTGTTTTATTCCAGGGTATAAGCAATCTCCATTCCAATTTTCATCAATATCCGTCCAGTCATTATCGCGTGAAAGCTCCACAAACAATGGATTGGAATGTGCTTATCAACACCTTCAACTTGATACCCATAGTGTAAAATTCGAAGAAAAAATATTTTTTTGCAATTGAAAATGGAGCCATATGCCGCTATACCGATTTAAAAAAAATGTAGCCTATGTTACTCGAGGGGATGTAAGGATTCTAACGATGCCCCATACGTCGAAATCTGTTTAGGCATTTCAGAGTTATGGTAGAATAAACAAACTCACATACAAACTTACAAACATAAAAACATACATGAATGCTAAAAATATAACACTCCTTTTTTTGGGCAGTCGTGCAAAAACAATAACACTAGCCTCCGCCTGCGGCTGCGTGGGTGAAGCCGAGGGTGGAGGATAGTCTACACTCGTATTATAAAGAAGAAAGATTTGTTGTTTGTATGTTTGTTTGTTTGTAATGGATAAAACCAAAAAATACTGAACCGATTTTAAAAATTATTTCCCTTGTACAGGGGCAGTTTTTTTTTTCAAAGATTAGCGTTCTCTTCGGAAATTGCAATAATGTAATCCAAGGTATCAACAATAAAGAACGGAATGATGTTACCATGGAAACGAAATAATAACAAGTCTGTCAAGTAGATAAGTAATAATTCAGTTGTTTATGGTCAAAAAACACTGCTGCCAATGATTTTGAATTACTCTTACTAGCGTTTCTTTTTTTAGAAGTTACGTATATGAAAATCCACACCAATACACGACAGTGAAACGTTGTCTGTTTGTTTATTTGAGGAGTTTTATCGCGATAACGGCGGGACGGATTTTGATGAAATTTGGAGTGTTGATAGCCTTTACCCTGGAATAATACATAAGATATTTTTCATCAACATAATCATCATCATCATCATCGCACATAGTTACAGATAAAATTAAATCCATTTTTATGATCCAATCACTTCAGGTCATCATCAAAAGAGTGTCATCATGGAACCGTTGGTATGATTTAGGACAAATCGATGAAAACTACCAACCAAATTCTGGGTGTGTTGATCGGATAGGTACCTAGTTATCATTTTTCGGTCACCTCATCTCGTGATTCATCATTACTAGCACTCGTGGAAAATAAAACAATTGTTGAAAAATGGAACATCCTAGCTATTTCCATTGCTATTTCCATTCAGTAAGTTTTTCTGGTCATCGTTAAATCTTCATGGTTCATCATTTAGTACAATCCATGTAGTATAAAATAATTTATTAAAATTAGAACTTCCTAGATATTTCCAGTACCTACTGTTACTAAGATCTATTTTTGGTCAATAAAATTTATAGGTAAAAAAAAACAAACATTATGAGAAACACTTCTGTATACTCGTTACTCTTTATTTGATTTTAAACTGCCATCACTGTAATCACTGTTATACTACCATCTGCAGATAAATAGCACCAGTACTAGTATTAGAGGTCAAATCGTGAAGGTCATTGGCCATTGTTACACCCTTATGACGAAAGTTTATAATCAGTGCGTGTTGCCAGTGATGACATACGGCCCGGAGACGTGGTCGCTAGCAATTGGTCTCTACATAAACTCAAAGTCGCGCAGCGTGCAATGGAGAGAGCTATGCTCTTAGTTTCACTACGTGATAAGATCCGTTACGAGAAAATCCGTAGAAGAATCAAGGTTATCAACATAGCTCTCAGAATTTGCAAGTTGAAGTGGCAATGGGCAGGCCATATAGTTTCCAGAGCCAACAGCCGCTGGAGAATAAAGGTTCTGGAATGGCGACCACGAAGAAGCAAGTGAAGTGTAGGGAGATCCCCCACACGATGAACGGACGACATTGTAGCCATCGCAGGGAGTCGATGGATGGAGGCGGCACAAGACCGTTCGTTGTGGCGCTCTTTGGGGGAGGCCTATTTTCAGCAGTGGACTTCTAAAGGCTGAAATGATGATGATGATGATGATGATGAAATGGATGTATTAAATAAAATAGGTATTGAATGAATCATAGATTAAATTAAATTAGGTGAAACGTATCAAAGTAGCATAGCGTAGTGAACCCATATTATACAGGAAGGAATATTTAATTACCATAGAGTGCAATGGGACAACCAGAAATAGGTCATCTTCGCGGTCCCATTAATGGAACAAAATCCTAGGAACCACCAAAAAACACCCGTTACTACCTTTAAAATTTACTTATGGTATCACTAGCTGATGCCCGCGGCTTTGCACGCATGGTCATTTCTCTAGGTAAAAGTACTCTTTGTGCTATTCCAGGACCTAAACCAACATTTGATCAAAATTCCTTCAGACGACATTTTTTTTATCGTTTGCTCGGCTTTTTCTCATCGGATTGAGATACCAAGTACACCAGTTTTTAAGTCAAACCCTAAACTATCCAACAGTAAAAACCGCATCGCAATCGTTCCAGTAGTTTTTATTTGATGCGCGTACTAATATATAGACAAACAAACTAACAAACAAACAAACAAACAGACACGATTTAAAAAACATGTATATTATTGTTCAGTAGATTACTAGTACTCTAGACCCAATTTTTTTAATTATCTGCTTTGTACAGACTATTTCGTTCCTATTGCTTTATTAAATGTATATATACATAGACTGTTATTGCTATTACGCCGTGAGAAGTAAGCTATGAATATAATGAATTAAGATAGTCCTAGCTTGAAAAGGACTTGTGTAGAGTGTGGACGTAATTATTAAAGTTCATTACATGAAAATTTGGCTTTTTCTTAACACTTCTTAATGTAATTCTCAGCTCATCTAAATTTTAGTAGGTTTTTATATTTTTATCCCTAATTGGGATAAAGTCTTTGAGTTAAGTTCAGTCCACATCAGAAACTTATCTCAATACCCTTATAGTATTTTAGTTAGTCGTATGAGGTAGTGTAGGTTTGTCAGGCCGCCCAAGAGCCTATAACGTGACTTAACGACTACTTACATTAAAAAAAGCTTTTAATCTTATATGTGCAAAACCCTCGTTTGGCACATATAAGATTAAAAGCTTCTTTTTTTAGTTTTGCACATATAGAGCTTTTTTAAAACCAAAATATCTCTCTCATAAAAGTGCCCAGTGAAAATAATACTAGTAATTAATTATGACATGACTAATATGAAATTGTAAATAAGTTAAGAATCGATATAGTATTTAAAACTGACTTATAGTAGGGAATTTAATTGAAATGTTATTTTGTTTAATTACACTTAGAATTAATATATTGTGACTCCACTCATGAGTGCAGCGCCCTGACAGGGCACATGTATTAGTTATTAATAAGACTTTTTGTAACACCTGTCTGTCTACATGTTGGCATTAATAAATGAAATGAAATGAAATAAGCTCTATCTATCTTGATCAAATTGAATCAAGCAGTTTTGTGCCCGCTCTGCACCGCGGCATTTTAGAAGGCTTTGATTTCATATTGCAAACAACAAGTTTCAGAAACTGCATGCAGATGGCGCTAAAATAAACAAAAATTAGCTTTAACCACGGCCGCTTTAGTTTTGGCTAAGCTTGCAAAAACAATACTCGGGTACAGTTTTACAAGGTTATAATTTATAGAAATAAATAATAAAACATTTAAACTTTATATTTATACAGAGATCCTGGGAGAGCTAAGAGTAAACGAAACCTTGTGCTATTAGTTATTATGTGTCAAAACTGTTCGGCAAGATGCAAAAAAAAAACGCATTAGTTTTATAAAAATTATATATTATGGCGTGTCATCGTAAACCTTGAGCTGTACGCTTATTTAACCTAACCATACCTAATTACAGATCTGAATAAAATAGTTAGAATTATGTACGATGCCTTTGCTAGAGTTACCTCGAGTAATTACCCAGCGATTTAGGAAATATTCTTCACTGCTGCCATAGAACAAGATCCGGCAGATGGGTTGTTGACTCGGTAGGCCTGAGACTTGAGTTCATTATAATTATAACATCTTCGTGTGTATCTTTGTTTTAAAAAGTTTTTAACTTATAAAGCCGTCCTATAAATTATATTATACCTGATTGATTAATAGTTCCATATTATTATGTATTTGACGAATAAAATTGATAACATGAAAGTGTTTTTGGTAGTTTATGTGCTATCTCTCAGTGTGGCTGCTCCTGTATCAGAAGATGGTCAAGCCAAAATAGTTAGCTACGAAAATGAAAATGACGGCTAAGGAAATTATGAATTCAGGTAAGAGAGCGAACATTTTGGAGCTTATCTACTTTTTGGAGCGACCCGAGGCTTTGCCCGCATGTTTTTACCGGGATGAAAACTATCTTTCTAAGTGAACCAAGACCTAAATTATCTTTATACCCTATTCATAAATATCCATTCAGTAGTTACGGAGCTAATTGGTAACAATTATACCTACTAATATACCTACATATACAACATCTTTTGCATTTCTAATATTATTTGAGTTCTTCTCATTTTTCTGATATCTCATCGCTTCCACCTTCAACGTTTTTCCAATGAAAAACTGAATTACGGAACCTGCATCATTCGTACCTCTGCGCAGCACAAGCTCTTTGCCAATTAAGCCACCATAACCCTACCCTAACTACTATTGATGTGAGATAATAATGTCTTTACGTTGGCGTATTCGTCAACGGTGAACCTAGTTATCTCCGGATGTGTGAGCGTAAATGACTGGCAAAGCCGAACTTTAACTTAAAGGTCCTATTGCAAGGCCCAGAATGCTATGTCCTGAGGAATTGTAGGTGTAGGAAGGCTTGGGATTGTTATTTTTGAATAATTTTTGAACCACTATTACACTGCACCCCAAATTGTTCCATAAGTTTATTTATCCGTATTATGGGGACGTATAAAACAGTAGAGAACAAGTAGCAAACAATTACTTACTTAATTAATTATTAGCAACTAGCTGTACCCGCGGCTTTGCACACGTGGTTATTTTTTTAGGTTAAGCCGTACTACGATATCAAACAGTCGTGAGTTCGAATCCCGCAGCAACCATTTGTGTAATGAGCAGAAATGGTTGTTTCCGAGTCATGGATGTAATATTGGTATCTATGTACGTTTAACCGTTATCTAGTGCCCATAGTACAGGGTATCCTAATTTGGGGCTAGGTGTGAACTGTCCCGTTTTTTTAAATTATTTAAACTACTAATATTCCAACATTTGATCAAAGTTCCTTCGGCCCCGTCAAAAATATTTGTATCGATTGCTTGGCGTCTACTCATCGGATTGAGATACCAAGTACCCCAGTTTTTAAGTCAAACCCTAAGCTATCCAACAGTGAAAATTGCATCGCAATCGGTTTAGTAGTTTTTACGTGATGCGCAAACAAACAAACATACAGGCAAACAGACAGGCAGACACGATTTTTATTAAATGTTATATTCTTGTTCAATAGCTTATTATAAGTACCCTGGACCATTATTTTTCGTACATATTGCTTTACTAGCTTTCCCGCCCGCAACCGCGTCCGTTTATTGCGAAAAAAAGCATCCTATTTTTTTCTAGGATATTAAAAACCAATGCAAAAGTAGGTATAGCACCAATGCTCTTGAAGTTTTTTGATAGACTTGTTATTTCGTTTCCATGGCAACCGTTCCTTACAGCGAGTAATCAACATTTTCCAGTTTTCCCGTGGAAACTTACATTTTTCTGGGATAAAAAGTATCCTATATTTTATTCTAGGGTATTTTACTTATATCTCCATTCATATTTCATCAAAATCGCCGTTACCGCGTGATAGCTCCCCAAACAAACAAACAAAAAGACAACGTTTCACTTTCATATATTTGTATGGATAAGTATAGATATTTTTTACCTTAAAATTAACATAACTTTTGACCCCTATCCCGAAGAACCCTTTATGTTTTCGGGATATGTTCAATTTTAACCCATCATATAAACTATGATTGCGTCAAGTTGCATCAAAATTCGTCCACTAGTTTCAGCGTGATACGTGTTTTTTTAAATAACTTTCAACTAATATCCTGCGGGAACTCTTTACTTTTTCGGGATGAAAGTATCCAATGTTCTACCTTTTAGTATGAACTCAAATCATACCAAGTTTCAGTTGAATTAATTCATCACGCAAAAACTAATGAATGTTATGTACGTTTTTTTTAAATAACTTTCAGCCCCTATCCTGAGGGAACCCTTTAATTTTTCAGGATAAAAAGTATCCTATGTCCTACCTCGTAGTATGAACTCAAATCATACCAAGTTCCATATGAATTTATTCAGTAGTTTCAGCGTGATGCGCAGCCAAGATTAGACAGACAGACAGACAGAGAGACAGACAAAAAAGAAAAAAAACAGTTATGGCATCAGTATCGAGTATAGAGAATCCTACAATAAAACAACATATCTTCAATGTACAGAATTGGACCCGTTACAGTTTTATTACTAGTATAGATAGATAGGTAGACTTATTAACTAGTAAAAACAACAGGTAATTAAAGAGCTACCTCGGTCAACGAATTAGTCTAGCTATTCATCGAGGTAACGTCGGCAGCTTATTGGGCACCTTACCTGCTGACAGCGACCTAAAGTTTGTCTTTTATTTGTCATGTTGGTATAATTTTGGGTTTTATACATAATTACTATATTTTATGGGTTTTTTTATAGCAGTTAACGCCTGCTTAGCGTAAATATATATAATAATTTTCTAATGGAAAAATTTGGGTCACGGACTAGATTCGAACTCGCACACTGTGCCTCAGCGCAGCACATGCCTTTACCAATTCGGCCACCGAGACCTATGCGTCGTCATCCAAATCTATCCACTAGCTTCTTTTTAATTATTATATATAATTAGTATAACTGTAACTACTGAGTTAGTTATATATATCTTTTCCTGTTTCATAATTACTTATTTTTTCAGTTTCGAGACGTCCAACGGGATCATTCGTAAGGAAACAGGCACTTTAGTGAATATCGGCGAACCCAATGAGTATCTAGAAGTAAAAGGAGTTTACTCGTATACAGACCCGGAAGGAAAATTCATTGTTGTTAATTATACGGCAGACGATAATGGTTATCACATTTTCCTCCAGCCAATAATGACGCCAATTGTAAGTATTATTTTTATTACCTAACAGTGAGTCGATATGGGCTAAGATGATGATATAGATATCTAGATATCAATCAATCAAATCAATCAAAAATCAAAAGTTTATTTATTTTTCCTCACAAATGGCTACACAGTAATTGCGATCAGACAGAAGTAAAAAACAAACCCAGCTTTGTGAGGAGCTGGTGCCTGAAATAGGTTTAAAAAAACCTGTAGTACAGGTCACCAGGATCCCCTCCCGTGGGAAGAAAATTATCTTGGCATCCCCATCCTAAATAAACAATTATTTAATTTTGTGGGTAGAAGAAAAATAATAAACATAGCTACATATTTGTTCCGAGCGGTAAGAAGGCTGTGTGAGTGTTGTGTAGTGATAAGTACGTGAGTGTAGCTGTGGTGCGTGTGGTGAACGTGTCCGTGTTTGTGTAGTCGAGATATAAAATGAGAGTCAGTAGTAAAGTTACAAGTGATTTCATACTTGTTACAAGCAGACTCAAAATTGACATTAAGGTACATCTAAGTAATGATGAGAAAAAAAGGCAAGGAATGGAACTATTAAGTTACAAACAGTAGATTAGAGGTGCTTAGGCTTATTTACATCATTATGTACCGAAAGTTGGCGCTTTAAAATGTTAAATAATGGTCATTTATTGGATCATTATGAAATTTAGAAGAATGGTATACCATTGCGGTGTAAAGAGGTTGACATCCTAAAATGAGATCATTATAAGTCAAATCAAATTGAAGTACGCTAAAGAAACTATTAGACAAAAAGAGGAAAAACTATAATTATTATTAAACTAAAGGTTTCAGTAGTTTTTCAGTTTCATCATAGTCCAAAGTTTTGAGATATTTAAAGAGAGTTTGTTTGCAACTATGGCGGTGTAGCTGGTATAAATTTAGAATTTTGTTTAGCTTATTATATAGATAAGGACCTTGGAAGCAGAAGAAATTATGTGACCTGGCTGAATTATGTAAAGGTGCCTGACAGACAGTGCCCTTTCTGCGCTTGTCTTTCATAATTTCAGGGTTGTATTCGAGTTGAGAATGTTTTTTGAGGACAGTGTGAAAAATGAAGAGTTGCCTGACAGTTAGGACCTCCCATTCTTTGTAAAGGTCAACAGTTGGATATCGGAAGGGTAGACAAGCTCCGACTTTTAATATCGCACGTTGCGCTCTCTCAACCTCAATCAGATGTGTTTTAGCAGCACCACCCCAGGAGATAATACTGTAGCCAACTAGAGACTGACATAGGGCAAAATATACCATTTTGACAATTTTACGGTCAGCAGTATGTCGCAAGCCCTTAAAAATATAAATGAGTTTACGTAATCTGGTCACAAGAATGTCAAGGTGTGGCTTAAAGGTAAGTGTGTGATCTATAATAACACCTAGGTATTTCATTTTGTCAGTTCTTTGAAGAGCAGGACAGGAGCAATTAAGAAATCCTGGATCACAAACATGGGCAGTTATGGATAAGGTCGACGGTGGAAGAAAATCTGACCTCAAGGCAAAGGGGACATACCTAGTTTTAACGACATTTAATGTCAGTACATTATTTTGTAACCATTCACAGACCCTATTAACTCCATTTTGAGCAATATCAAATACCTCGTCCCAGCTATCACCGCTAAAGAAAAGAGCAGTGTCGTCGGCAAATGTGAGTGTTGTGCCACCACCAAGCTGGAGCTCACAGAGGCCATTTATATAAACTAAAAACAGTGTTGGACCCAATATACTGCCTTGCGGAACTCCGTACTTAGTAGTTTGCTCATCACTAAGCCAGTTCTCAATTTTGACTCGCTGCTTCCTTGAGGCCAGGTAATCATCAAATAACCGCAACTGAATGCCTCTGACACCAAGCATTTCCAATTTCTGTAACAAGTGTAGGATAGAGACCGTGTCAAAGGCCTTAGCCAGATCAAGGAACACAACCAAGCACTTCCTCTTGTCATCCAGATTGGTTAAAGCAGAGTTAACCAGTTCATGAACCGCATCATCTGTAGACCTACCACGACGAAAGCCATATTGAGAGTCTGAAAGAAGATTGCTTGATCAGAAGCCTGCTACCACACAGTTTCCGTACCACACAGTTTTCATGGGTGGTGCGGCCTCTGGGTCAGGGTTGTCAGTTTGCCGGTTGTATAACAGGTACGAGTTCTGGTATCGCGCATACAAAGTTTTCCGCTCGATAAGAGAGTATTCATTTTTAAAACTGTAAGCCCTGATTGGCCTGTTTACAAAAGTGGCTCCAGTTCTCTGATTTATAATATTAGTGTGATTACTTTCACAGGCGACTGCAGGTTTCCCGCCAATTGTAGTAGCATTATTATTGGGTGTTTTAAGTTGGATACTGAATATTGAACATATTTATACAGGAAAAAAAATATTACTGCCCGTGTGAAAAATTGATTTTAAAATAGTTGCAGTAAAAAATGAAAATGGTATTTAAAAAAAAAGTAACACTAACAATGCAATAAAAAAACCTAAAAACTTACTTACTAACTTAACTTTTTTTATTGTACCTATTAACTCCTATGTAGGAAACAGCTACAAATATCTACATAATAATTGGCAAATTGAGTGGATGAAGGCGTTATGTCACATTTTTCTATTTTCTACATTATTACATTAATGAAGGGTTTAAGTAGTTTTAAAGATCATGGCACCTTCAGTTGTCATGTTTTAAAGTGGAAAAAGTGTTTTGAGTAATAAATAGATGAAGAGCCTATTTACACATACAACTTACTTTAGTTGTGTTAGAAAGTATTATGTAAATACATAGCTCTTTCATCTGCGGTTTAATTCACCAGAATGGACAATTCGGTCTTTTGATATGAATGAAGGTGCCATTTTGTGATCAGAACACCTTTTAATTAGTGAAACCTTGAGTATTTTTCAAATATTTTTTTGGAAATCATCTTTTTTTGAAACAAACTTGTTGAACAACCTCTTCCGGTGTTCCAAAACGGTCCCAAGGATGATTCACTGAGGTGTGTTTCAATCAAACAACTTTGTGCCACAGTTATTCAAAATGTTTATTCAAAAGTCCCGCCGACTTGCTTAGCTGAGCTAACGGAAAATATCGTAACCGCGATGCAGGATTACGGCTGGCGATAACAGCGCCATCTAGTATATTTGGTTGTAACTAAAATATACTAAGATACGAACCATCGTGATACAAGTTTATACATACATCGCCCTCCAAGGGCAAAGTTGAACCTTTGTCCTTTAACAGCATCTGCTTCTAAACATTATCCCAAAGACAAAACATTTCTTTAAACACTATTTTTAAAGATAAACTTAATGCGCAATATGTTCACAGCTAGCATAATAAAACAATTTTTACAATCTAATCTATATGTAGTTGCAAGTGCGGACTAATTTGTTGCATATCAATAAAAAACAACAACTAACAATCTTAGTACGAGTTACATAGTTACTCCACTGAGTTATAACTTAATCTTTTGTGACAGGTAAGAAACACAGTTTCGAGACCGGCCTTTTTAATGTTCCATTTTTCGTTTTGAGTGTAACTACTCGCACAATATTGTCTGCCCCAAAATGGGCAGCAATGACTCTACCGTAAAGCCAGCGACATGGAGGATAAATTGTCCTCTTTTACAATTACAATGTCTCCGATATTTGGTGAAGAATTATTGTTATCAACAGCCCATTTGTAACGGTGCAAGAATTTGGTCAAATATTCGTGAGACCATTTTCGCCAGAATAGTTGCAACATTTTTTGAGTATGTTGCCATCTCCTCAGGGTACCCACATTCAACTCTTCAAAATTGTGATCCGGTGCGGTCACTAAAGGCTCTCCGATGAGGAAATGTCCGGGTGTCAGCACGTCAAAATTGTTTTCCGCATTATCAGTGGTGCTTGACATGGGCCGTGAATTAAGGCATGCGTCTATTTGGGCTAGCACTGTAGACATCTCTTCAAATGTCAGTGTTGAGTCTCCAATAATTCTTTTCAAGAGGTATTTCACGGATTTTACACCGGCCTCCCACAGTCCTCCAAAGTTAGGCGAGTGGGGCGGTATAAAATGCCATTCGCAGTTGTTGCTTGCCAGCAACTCAGCGACCTCGGTAATGTATTTCCTCTCAGAAATACCACACTTCTTCAATTCTACCGCAGCTCCAGAAAAATTGGTGCCATTGTCACTCCACAAATTCGAACAATGCCCTCGTCGCGCCACAAATCTTTTAAACGCTTGCAAAAACCCCTCAGAAGTCAGATCGCTCACCACTTCTAAATGTATAGCCCGCGTAGCCATACAAATAAATAGACAGATGTAACCTTTATAAGATTTATGACCTCTACCTTTACTGGTTCTGATTTGGATCGGTCCTGCATAATCAACACCGCTGTGTTTGAACGGGCGAGTTGGTGTCACACGCGCGGTAGGCAGTTGACCCATCAAAGTCTGTTTCGTAGCAGCAGCATTTTTGGCACATGTGACACACTTGCGGTAGTAAGATTTCACAAGCTGCCTTGCTCCCACAATACAATACCGTGACTGAATGTAAGTCAGTGTTATTTGTGGCCCGCCATGCAGAGTCTTTAAATGAGCATCTGCGATTAGAAGTTGCGTCAAATGTGACTCCTTTGGAATTAAGATCGGATGTTTTCTGTCAAAGCTTAATGATGAAAAATTCAGTCTGCCTCCAACTCTCAATGTGCCGTCCTCATCCAAAAATGGGTTCAACGCGCGGATTTTCCTCATTAAAATTGCTGGATTGGCATTGTTGAATACATACATTCAAAACTTCCCTTAACTCTCTTGCTGTAAGATAAGTTTCATTTAATTTATTATTTGTTCTCCGGCAATTGTTAATGAATCTCTTACAATACGCCATCACCCTTAACGTTCTTGTTAGAGATGAGAACTTATCCCAGTCTGACACACACTTATCTACAGTAGCACAATGAATCTTGACCGATTCTATTTCCGTGTGTACATCCTTTAGTCTCTGGTAAGTGATGTTTTCACATGAAATGAATTTTGGCCCTCGAAACCACATTTCATTGTCTATTAATTCAGATGGTCGCAACCCTCGTGATGCACAGTCAGCAGGGTTCTGTTTTGAAGTGACATGACACCAGTTCTGTGGATCTAGGTGCGTTAAAATTTCTGAGACCCGATTTGCAACAAACACGTTCCACCTACTTGGATGGCTATTCAGCCATGCAAGAACAACTGTAGAGTCAGTCCACGCATGAAGATTGTGTTTCTCAACGTTCAAAACTTTCGCCACTTCCAGAATTAGTCTCGTAAGCAGAACAGCGCCGCACAACTCTAAGCGAGGTATGGATACCTGTTTCACCGGTGCAACCTTAGTTTTTGCAGTAACTAAAGAGACCTTAACCTTTCTTTCAGAGTCTATCACACGGATATAGACCGCAGCTGCATATGCTATTTTGGACGCATCACTAAAGCCGTGCAATTCAACCTGGACATCATTTTCCTTCGTCCCAACCCATCTTGGTATGTGAATTTTAATTTTAATTTTTGGTATGGTTTGTGAACCATTCTTGTAATAACGTATCCGAAACTTCCTCGTCCCATCCCAGTCCTGCTAACCAAAGCTTTTGTATAATTACTTTGGCTGTTATTATGCTTGCTCCTACCCACCCAAGTGGATCATAGAGTCGTGAGATGTCAGATATAATTTTCCTTTTTGTTACAGGTTGCTGAAGCTGTGGAAGACTAACTGCGTATCGGAAGGTGTCATCGCTGCGGTTCCAGGTAAGGCCCATTATCTTTATTAATTCATCCTTTTTTATTTTGAATGCTTCCTTTATATCATTTTCCTCTGAATCTTTTCCATTCATCTCTTTTGCTAGACCATCATTGTTGCTGTTCCACTTCTGAAGTTCAAACCCTGCTATTCCCAACAGCTCTTTCATTTCATGAAAAACTTTTCTTCGTTCTTCACAATCTTGAACTTCAGTCATCAAATCATCAACATAAAAGTTTTTGAACACTCTTTCAGCAGCTCGAGGATATTCTTTACCATGATCCACAGGTACCTGTTGCAGTGCTTTCACAGCTAAATATGGAGCGCTTGCTGTGCCGAATGTTACTCGGGTAAGTCTATAAAGATTTATTTCTGAATCCGTGTTTGTTCTCCACAGAATCCTTTGACAGTCAGCGTCTTCAACATCAACTTTCACCTGCCGGTACATCTTTACGATATCGGCTGATATACAAATTGGCGGCAACCTCCATTGCACGACAATGTGTCGAAGTTCCGGCTGCAAGGTGGGTCCCACTAATAACTGATTATTCAGTGATAAATTATTCTTCCCAGTACAGGATGCGTCGAAAACAAGTCTCACTTTGCTGGTTTCCTTGTCATCCCTGCATACAGCGTGATGTGGAAGATAGATTGCCTTTGGGTTTCGAATTTCATCCTCAGGTACTAGTTCCATATGATCAAGAGCTAAATATTCATCCAGGACTTCCGCATACTTTATTTTTAAACTTTTGTCTTTGATCAACCTGTTTTCCGTAGCTTTCAGCCGCTTTTCTGCAATATGACAAGACCCGGTTACCTCAGGAATTCCATTCCTGAACGGCAGACGCACTATGTACCTACCGTTGCTATCCTTTCGAGTTGTCTCTGCAAAAGTTTGTTCACAGCGTTTTTCTTCTTCCGTGAACATAAGCGATTTTGGCTGAGATATGTCTGCTTCTAATTCCCAAAATATTTTCAGCATATCATCATTTGCACAGCAATGCATCACACTGATGCGAGAAGAGGGCTTGATGTTGCAGTTTATAGCACCCGACAGAATCCAACCAAGACTGGTTGCTTGCGCTATGAGTGAACAACGTGGGTGCTTTTTCACACCCTCTTGTAGTATTATTCCGTACACTTCTGCGCCCAAGAGAAGATCAATATGATTTTGAGTATAGTAGTCCGGGTCCGCTAGCACCAATTCACCGAGTTCCTGCCATTCTCTGGCTTCTACTCTTCTGGTTGGCAGAAGAGAAGTGATTTTCTTGAGAACGTGGGCCTGGACTGGAATTTTTACCTCTGGATCTACTCTGGACCGAATCTCGATGGTGACCATTGCCTTCGAGACTATATTCTTGTCTCCACTTAGACCGGTTATTTAACTTGAAGCTAATGTTTTCTTCAAACCTAAGTATTGAACGGTGGACTCCGTAACAAAAGAAGCCTGTGACCCCTGATCCAGGAGCGCCCGAATGTTGTAATTATTCCCATTTTTAGATACAGCCTTAACCAATTCAGTAGCAAGTAGCACTTGTTGTTGTACTTTGCCTGCTGCAAAGCAAGAAACCATTAGGGAGGATGACACCGCATTTTGAGATGAAGTGGCACCTTCTGAGGAATTGGCAACGGATTCCTTCTTGTTAACCTCAGATGAATTTCCACCCTTGGGATGCAGCAGCGAATGGTGTGTTCGCTTGCATATACTACACCTAACATTCGACCGACATTCCTTAGCAGAGTGATTGCTACCCAAGCAATTGAAGCAAACATTATTGTCGTAAACAAACTTCCGTCTCGATTCAGTAGTTTCTTTATGGAACATTTTACATTTACTGAGTTTATGATCATCCCTGCAAAATGGGCACGACATGTTTGTGACATGTAGAGATTTGAATTTTCGATTAACATTGCTCTGACCCATGTGTTCTGTCGTCGATCCGGTATCTAAAAACTCAATTGCGCGAAACCTCTTAGTTAAAAATTCTTTAAACTGTTTATAAGTGGGTAGCTCATTTGACGAGTTGTTAGCTGTCACACTGAACTCCCATTGACGACGAGTTTCGGGATCCAATTTCGACGTCAGAATGTAAGATATCCCAACTGTTTACATTGACTTGTAAATTAGACAGAGTGGCCAAGCAGTCATCAGTTGTATCAACTATGTTTTTTAAGCCTTTGGCTGATTCCTGTTTTAAACTAGTTTGCGTCAGTAACCGCTTAAGAACCTGTTGACAAATGTGCGTCTTGTTGTTGTACCGCTCTGCCAATAGCTGCCAGCACCTACTGTAATTATCTCTAGTGATTGGGATGTTGCTCAAAAGCTGCTCAGCTTCTCCACTTAAGTACCCTTTTAAATAGAGCAACTTCTGAACATCATCCAATCGAAGGCAGTTGTGGACCAGACTGGAAAAAAGGTCATGAAAAGTTTTCCACTCTGCATATTTGCCTGAGAATTTCGGTATACATATCTGCGGTAGCTGGACGTTAGCTGGGTTAGCCGTCATAGGTTGAGCAGCAGTTGAATTTCCGATACAATTGGATTCACCTCCCAAACTGACTAAACATGTCTTAAGTTCGCATTTATAATCACAATAGGTTTCCTCACCCCTATCGTACATGTTGTTTTTAACATAACTAGTTTCCTCAATATCTTTGACAGCAGATATTGCCCGCATTAACTCTCTATGACCTGAGCGAAATTCGCTCCATGCTTGCTCTATTAGCTCTAGTCTACCTTCTACATATTCCCTTGTGATTCGTTCCTTTGGACTCTTTTTATAATTGGACCTTTGTTTCAGAAGACGACTAAAAAGATCTTCTTGAGAATTAATCAAAGAATCGACAGATGGCTCCATGTTAAGTGATGTCAGGAAACTTCACACAAAGTAATATATAGGGACTGAGCAAGTACAAATTCTCAACGTCTCGTATTCTACTAAACGATTTATTTAATAAGTCTTTGAAACCTTGTCACTCTAAAAGAGAGCAAGTACAAGTAAAAATCCTAAGTGTTGTATTCGATGGAATTAATTTTTTACAAGTGCCTGGAACCGTATCACACTAAATTTAAGTACGTATAAAATTTGAGACAAATTTTTCTAAGTGTCGTATTCTATAAAAAGTAATTTTTTTACAAGTGTTCGGAACCTTGTCACAATAAATTCTGAGCTAATTTGGGCATGGGTTACCCGTATCGTCGTTTTTTCCTTAAATATACTAAGTCCTAAATTTATCATGCACACACAAGTAAATTATTAAAGTTAATTACTACTTGAGAATAAAGTTCAAATTTTGCCAAGATAAATTACTACTAAATTTAAAGTTTTGAACCAAACAAACGAGTGCAAAATTTAAATGTTCACTCTTTAAATTAAAACTTTAAAAGTACTCACGGTTTTTCACTTCACTCTTTCCTTTTTTACCATGGGCTACTAACTCCTACTTCACACTCTTTCCTAGGAGTAGGGTTCCAAATCTCCCGGCACCGTCTCTTAACGGTAGCGTAGTCCGTGCAGCTAAAATCCCGGCAGCACGGTGAAAGTAGCGCGATGACACGTCACTGGGTCTCAGTGTATGTCCCCCTTCGCGTTGTTGTGGGCCTGACTGTACCCCTGGTACGTCCGTGTGTCCTCCCTGACAGCGTTCACCCTGAACCGCTGTCTGAAGCAGTCTGCACCCTGCTCATGCCGAGCCGCTCAACAGCAGCAGCAGCGCCAGCAGAGGCTCAGACGGCCCCTTGGCTTGCGTTTGTGACGGCGATCCACCGTCCGCAAGCACCGAAGACAAAATGTGCACTTTTGCACCCTCCTGGTTTTGTCAAAAATGACGCAACCGGCTCCGAAGGACCAATGAACAACCTCTTCCGGTGTTCCAAAACGGTCCCAAGGATGATTCACTGAGGTGTGTTTCAATCAAACAACTTTGTGCCACAGTTATTCAAAATGTTTATTCAAAAGTCCCGCCGACTTGCTTAGCTGAGCTAACGGAAAATATCTTAACCGCGATGCAGGATTACGGCTGGTGATAACAGCGCCATCTAGTACATTTGGTTGTAACTAAAATATACTAAGATACGAACCATCGTGATACAAGTTTATACACTTGTATATCACTAATTTTCTTACAATCAACACATTCTTACGTCATACTTGTTTAATTTACATAGGTAACTGTTTTTTTTTTTGTGAATTAAGGTGTCATATAATTTTTGTATAAAAAACACACATGTGTAATTTTTATTTTTCCAGTAACATAAAACTTGTGTAAATACTTAATAGCTAAAGTTTAATAGAAGTTTTAGTATCATATCTTTTGGAATACTATTTCTACAAATAAAAACCGTACTTAATGTTTAACTGCAATATACTCAAAATTATGTTTTTGTATCATACCACTTTCATCCACTTATGTTTTCAATTATGTAAAATAATTATTAATTTCAACCGTGTTAATATTGTCTAAATAAAATGGCTTGTGACATACAAACAGACAGACATGACGAAAATATAAGCTCCTAAAATAATACTGTATTTTAATATTGAAGATTTAAACCTCGTATTCACTAGACATGTGTAGTGTAGACATGTGTCCCTGTCCCGTTAAAGTTGTCATTGGTTTAGTATTAAATAATGTATTTTTGTTACTTTTACAGGTTGTAGCATCTCTCGCGCCAAATGTAGTAGCATCATTGTTGGGTGGTTGAATAAAATATTAATTGAGAAACAAACACTTTTATTATTATTAAATTATTTATGTTATGCCATTATTATGCAGTATGTATTGATTTGAAGAAAATACTCAAGAAAACGCCTTACTTTGATCGTGTAACAATTTAAGGAAAGTTTTGATCAGTAAACAGATATCTCCTCCCCTGCGGGGTACGTCAAGGCGAGCTCGCAACAGCGAGCGCCTGTAATATTCGTGTCTTTTGTGTTCTCGTCCGATTCTCGCATGAAATACTCCTTATATTAGTGTTTGTTTTAGTCACGTAATATTAGAGTTCATTCAAAGCTAAACTAAAAATCCGGACAGATTTTCGGCCGAAACCGGAACCGAATTTCGGCTTCTGGTCTGATTTTGAGTGACTCAGAAACTGAAACTCAGTAAAATATTTTAATATATACATTATGCCTTAAAATGTAGTGTTTTCCTGGATTCGTGTTAAATGAAATAAAAGGCTTATAGAAGGATGACAGACTCTTATACATTTTCAGCCTAGTAGAAAGGAGCCGCGTGCATGAATGAAACTTATACGAACTGATAGAGCAAATTGAATTTATTTACATTGTATATTGGGTTATTTTTCTAGAAGGTGGGAAAAAAAAGTTATTTCGGAAAAAACATCTGTTAAGTTAGGCTAACGATTTTTAGGGGTTTGATTACGGTTAACTCATTTCTATCTAAAATGTACCTACAATCGGTGCATGGATGTTGAGCTATGAGCCAGCAACAGTAGTAGGAATACAAATCCATTAACAAGGTGACCTTCAGAGCTCAAGATTCGTGGTACATGTTTATAATCGATTGCAAAGGAAACTTAACAGTTTAATTTGAAAACCTGCAACCTAGTCACAATAGTCTCGTTCCTGGACAAGGATGAGACACAGTCGATGGGTGTAGGGACAAGCACGGGAGTAGTGGTGGATTTAGCAGTACACGGACATGAACAGATGTTGGCGCGGTAGGCAAAATTGGTATAGTGTTATGGGCAAGCCATATTAATACCTTAATATTTCTCTACTCCCCATCCCTTGAATATTTAATAGAGGTACCTATGTAGGTTAAGAGATGATAAAGTGACCATGTAGAAACATCAGGGCCATAGGAACATCAGGTCTCCAGCATGTTGATGATGTAAATTGAATGTAAGTACTCGTAGGTAGTTAGAGAAAAAAAAACTACTAACTTACTAAAAATACATAAAGTATTTATTAAAACAGTGCTTCACTGAGCAATGACGCTGTCCAAAAATTACGCTGGTGCTGCTAGGTCAAATCGAAATTTTGCGTAGCCCATATACCATAATTTGAGAATTATGGTATATGGTAGCAACACCCGAACGTTCTTTTGCCAGCAGCACAATTGCAATAATGGCACAGTATTGCTCTGCGCCCCTCCACACCTCCGTCTACAACAATGTAAACAAAATAATGTCTACTTCCAAGCCTAAGTCCATCGCCTTATAGCTTTGAATAATTCCTCATTTCCTTTGGACAGTCGATGTCTTCTGATTTGAGCCACATTTACAGAACAATTTACACACCACAAAGGCATCCTGAATGGGGCAGTTGTCGTCGATGTTTGTTGCAAGTTGCAAAAAAAACTAATCGTTGAGCTACAGTTCTCAGAATTTAATGCATCAAAGTTAGTTTTAATTCCCAGCTTTATAAGTTATGCTTAATATTTTATGAAAACCACAAAAATATAATATGAATTTCCACATATATAGGCAACATGAATAGCGTGTCGTTTCTTTTTTCTGGAGCCCGGCAAATTCTGGCATTCTTCTTTCATTGTATATTAAGTAGTTTTCTTCTAGGTTAATTTTTTTGGTTTCAGAGATACAGAAGTATTTATTTGCCAGAGTATTATATTATTTTAGTAAACATATCTGACAAGTTTTAATCGATTTTAGACATAACAATAACGATTTAAAAATAGAAAAAACTTATAACCTGAATATATTTCTTTTTGACAATAGTAAAATCAGTTACCAATCAGTTACTAAACTATAAACTGTTTAATCATTGAAGTATGAGTCGACTTTTCTTTTATAGATTATTTAACTTACTTTAATAACTTCTTTTCCCTCAGAGATCTTTTACAAATTTTGCATATGGTTTTCGATAAATCGCAGGTTATGTTATCGAAAAAATGCAATATTGATTATTTCTTCTGTGATTAGATAACTTGAAACAATAAAATAAAAAAAGGATGAGTTAAAATAAACGGACCTAATATAGAAGTTCCTATTAAAGTTTTGTTTCTATTGAAAAACTTTGTATCCATCAATAAAATACCTATATACATACCCATTACCAAAATCCCATATTTTTAACAAACTAAAACTATTAACTTTTATTGACGTAACTACTAAAAATATTTACAATCTTTCCTTATTAATCGATTGTTAATTTGAGTATATAATATTTCAGATCAGATTACTTTTTCATTCAATTTGTAGTAAGGATGTCATTATTGACTAATATTATATTATGTCGTCAATAACAAAAAAAAAAAAACAAATAAGTACTCAACTCTTCATTACTTTATGCATGAAAAGAGACACGGAACAACTTAATCACCGGCCTGCGAATTTAACGAAGATCTCTCAGCCGCATAAAGTAAACAAGTAAATTATTTCGTTTACGTGGCTAACCTCGGGTTTCTGAAACGTTTGTTAACGTTGACAACAGAGTAAGTCTATTGCTGTCTTTGTCATTTGTGGAGTGCCAGACAAAGGCAGCATTAGAATTAATCTTTTGTCAAAGTTAACAAATGTTTCTGGAACCCTAGGTAACTCTGCTAACGACGTCTCAGCGCCCTGAGCTAAACTTGATACGACAATTTTATTCACGAACGCAAGTTTCGGCAGAGTTTTGGTCAAAACCGAAATCACAGCCGAATCTAGTTTTATTTTTGGTCGAGACTGGCCAAAACAGAACTCCGGTAGGTCATTTAAAATAATACAAGCAAGCACACAAATTATAAATATAATAATAAAATATAATTAAAAAGAAAATCTAGTAAATATAGGTACATCATTATTATAGGTTTTCCGCTAAAGCCCAATCTCCTACACTACCAATAGTGGAGAGGATGATTATAATGGAGCAAACTCTTATACTCGTGATAAAAATATAAGCAATTTATAACAACTTGAAAACCTTAATAGAATGCTTTGTTATGACGATTGCGTGATAGATAAGACTTCACAATATAGCTCATTAATTATTTTGAAATAACTATTTGGAACTGGTAACATAATACAGTAATTATTATTATTATTATTTCCAAATTTATACACAAGCTTCTTTAGACCAGTTGCATACAGCTATTGAAACAATCAATTATGACCTCAAACGTATTTCAGACTGAAGTAAATCATATGGCCTTAGTGTAAATCCCTTAAAGACCCAAGTTATTGTAATCGGTAGTTCAAGACTAATATTGTCTGGTTTCATCTCCCACAAGTTCTTTTCGATGACACACATATCAAAATAAGTGAAACTGTTAAAAACTTGGGTGTGCTTATTGATCGACAACTATCTTGGGGATCTCAGTTAAGTGAGGTAAGCCGTAAAGTTTATGCGTCAGCGGGTTCACTTAGAAGACTGCGCAATCTTCTTCCCACTACCACCAAACTTGCTCTAGCACAGTCTCTTCTGCTGCCTTTACTCGACTACACCGACGCCTGCTATTTGGACTTAACCGAGGAACAGCTAAATAAGCTAGAGCGCTTACAAAACTTTTGCATTCGGTTTGTTATTGGCTTACGCAAGTATGACCATGTATCTGATTTTCGCACAAAGCTCAAATTGTTACCAATCTGACGTCGCCGGGATACTCATGCCCTCTCTCTTCTGTACAGTGTCCTATTTAATCCATCGACCCCTCCCTATCTCAAAGAGCGATTTGAGTTCCTTCATCTTTCCAATTCCCATATTCTTCGTTCCACCAATACTCTGCAGTTGAAAGTGCCTGACCAATCTACGATGTGTTATCACAACTCTTTTACTAAACGGGCTGAAAGACTGTGAAATGCTTTGCCCATCAACATTAGAAAAGCTAAGTCGATAGCTGTCTTCAAAGACATGGTGAAGAAGCACTACCTGTCATAAAGCTGGATACTATGTTATTCATACATAATTTATACACTATTCCTTTGTGAACTTGCTATTTATTTATGTATATTATATTATAAATTTGCCAATATATATGTTATATTATTTAATTATAGTATATATATTTATGTGTTTAACAAAATTTATGATAACACATTATGTATACAAATATTAAGTTATATAGTGGTTTTTATTTATCTATTAACTTTTTTATTCCAAAGTAAGTCTCCATCACTGACCGCAATGTTTATTTTATATTCCTGTCCATCCAAAGGTTGCCTGTAAGAAATTGCAAATAGCGATAAGGCCGCCTATTGTACAACATTAGATTTTATATATCATTACTGTTATGTTGTTTTTATTGTAATGTGTTCAATAAAGAGTTATTGTATTGTATTGTATTGTATTGTATTGTATTGTATTGTATTGTATTACAACAGAATAAGCAAAAGCACGTAAGGTCCTGCATATTATTCTGCAAAGATCCCAAACGGATATATTAGTATACCTATTAAAATTAAAAGTAAAAGTATCCTTGTAAATTATCTGTTTTATGTCATTTGGTCTATACCTAGGCAATGTTTGAAGTTTTTTTTTACAAAATTACTTGTTGTTCAATAAATAATGAAATTTCATGTGCCGACTCAGAGCTGTCACAGAATCTTACACGTGAAATGGTAATACTCTTCTGACTCTACCGGTGCTTCGCAAATACGCCCGTTAGAGAAGAGAGCACCGAGAAACACGACGGGGATGTATTTTTTTAAATTTTTGACTATTCTTCATATATTTTTCATATATAAAGAATACATTTAAATGACATATATATAAAAGATAAAAGTGACAATGACACAGGGAAAAACCTTATAAGACGCGGGCTTTGCTCCGAGTTTCTCTACGGCATCGCAACAGAAACAAGGTGATCCTGCAAAGAACGAAAAGCACCGACATAGCTCAAATAATTAGCAAACTGAAGTAGAAGAACCGATTACCAGAAGGGTAGACGAGTTCTTGAGAGGAAACCACGTATTGGCAAACGTAGTGTATAGGACGCCCTCTTGCCAGATAGAATGATGATTTACGCAAAGTAGCTGGCAGCAATTACATGAGAAGAGCCGAAGATCGGGCTCAGTGACGCGCATTTGGAGAAGTCTATGTCCAGCAGTGGACTAATGCAGGCTGTTGATGATGATGACTAATAAACCAGGCTGAACCAGTCCCCAAAAGCAGCACCCGTTCACAAGTATGACGTGTTTATCAGCCATCGCCCCCTCACCCATTTTAGAGTGGAGGGAGGACCCGGGGCCACCCCGGCTGCCGCGCCACCGCAACGAGACTTTTACTTTTAATTGGATTTTTAGTGAGATCTATGAAATAACTACCTAGTAAGTATATCCTAATAACCCTCTAAAGTTAGGAATTAATAATCGATTTCTTCGTATCGGGCTTTGTAAATTAGCTAGGTACCTACACACTAAAAATTCATAAGACTTGCATATTAGTGTAACCTTGGATAACTTGTTTTAAAAATATGATACGAGCGGAACAATTTTTTATGGACTCGTTGTGGTTGCTATTATTAGTACTCGCTCTGGTTTGGATTCAATAGCACGATTCCTACTAAGCCCTGGGTTGAGTTTTCAATATTTTTACATGACTGCCCTAAACGGAGTGTAATGTTTTTAATGTTTTCAGGATTCATGTATGTATGTATGTGAGTTTCTTTGTTCAACCATAACTTTTAAATGCCTGAACAGATTTCGATGTATCGTTAGAATCCGTACATCGTACCGAGTAACAAATAGATATATATATATTTAAAAAAAAAAAATTTGGCTGGGCAGTCGTTTTTTTTCTCTTTCTTTGATGATGTACTTGTCAAGTAATCGGTAGCACAACGCGAATATTTTGAATTCACCATACATTAGATCCCATATGCCTATAATTACATATGCCTATAATTACATATACATATACAAGTGTGTTCCATTAAAGTATTCTAATCTCAGTATCCCTACTTCAGTTATGGTCAGAGCTTTTAAAATGAATGCGGGCTCGTACGTTCGTACAGACAACACAAAATTAGTTATAATTGTTTGGGCATAGACATATTAAAAAAATGTTCTTAGTTATTCTTTATCGTACACATAAATCACATAAAAACTAAATACATTTTATAGAAGATGTGCAAAGGCGAGTTTAACCCTAAAATAGTTTTCTTCCAGCAAACCCTTGAGGAAAGAGAACGTTCAAACAAACAAGTAGGTTTCTGTGTACGTTAACCTAAATCAGTAAGAAAATCGCAACAAAATGTATATAATGAATTGTAAAAGGAAGTTAATACCTATATACTATAAATAACAAATTTAGGTATATATATGGGATCTTATAGATACCTACATAAATAAATACACAAAATAATAAAATAAAACCAGACATACATACATATAATACTTAAACATAAATAAATACAAATTAACATATCGAACATCGAGTCAGATAAAAATAATTTACTTGGAAAGAAAATGCTCTTTTATTTTTACTTCAATAGAGGAGAAGACTTCAATAGAGGGACTAGCACGAATAGTATGAGGAAGTGAATTCCATAACTTGACTGCTCATACAGTGAACAACTTACTGTGAGAACTAGTAGAGTGAGTGGGTATTTTAAGGAAGAGGGATTTTGTGGTCCTGCGTTGAATGTCGCGGGGCACAAGATAGTCGAAACGCTCCCGAAGGTAAAGAGGAGAACGCGGATTAAAAATGATAGTGTAAAGAAAAAATAACACATGAGAGTCTCGACGCCTACGGATAATAATGCGAAACAGAACATATAACTGAATTTATCAGAGAACTATTTACTTTCGTGGCATAACGATAGTCACATTTAACACTTTCATGAAATTGAAAGGTATTCACTGTCGTCACCGGTGATACCCCCACAGAAGAAAAGCACTGATAACATTGTTTATATTTATGAAGCTGTCTTGGATCTTTCGAAGTTCCAAACCCCAGTCCAAAATTACTTAAAAATCTTACACTTGAACCAACCTAAGAAAAGGTGAAAACTGGAAAAAATACGGCTAAGCTAGTATTTTCTGAGATATTTGTTAATATGACATACGTAGACATACGTGTTTGGTGTATGTATGTAGTGATATTAATATAATGATTAATATTGGTTATATTACCAAGTTTTCTAGGAAATAAATGAATTATACTTAATTTTATTGTTATCGACCCAGTGCATTAGGTTTTCCTTCTTAAGTGATATTCCCATAATAACCTCCCAGCGGTTTAGCGCCACTCAGTGGCAATTTTTTAATAAGTTGATTTCTTTGAAAGTAGAAGGTCCTCTTTTTCTTTGTATATATATAGTCAAATAATTGCTCTAAATAATGTAAATCACTGCTCCTCTCTGATGTGCCTGGCTGGGGCTCTTGTGATATTTTTGTTAGCTGTTGGAAAAGATAAGTGAATAATTAATTAATATGAAAATTGGTGACATGATGTTATCGTAGACCGTTTTTTTTTATTATTAGTATTCGTCTTAGCACTTATTTTTTTCATATTGTTCAATTATTTTCATGATCTAAATAGTTAGATGACAAATATTAATTTAATTACTCATATTTAAAATGCACTTACCTGTATACAATGAGATAACTTGATGTAAGGTACACGGAAAATTATCACTTCACACGAACGCTAATCCAATCCAAGTGTTATCTTGAAAGGGTGTCAATCAAATTGTTGGCATTGTGCTTGCTACTGATTACTTGAAAATGTAAAAATGTCAACTAAGGGTGATAGAAGGCATGGTTCTACGAAATCGAAAATGGTACACAAACTACAAACAAAAAATAATGAAAAAGAAATGAATGACCCGTAAAAAGATTGTCTAAAGGTATAGATAAAATTACTAGGGAATTAGGTAGTTAATGTTATTTAGTAGCGTGCTACATCCACACATGTACGATGAACATAATAAAAAAAGTTGGTCAATGAACATAAAACATTAAAAATGTTAATGTTAAAATACCAGTTATGGGGTAAAGATAATGTAAGGACTTGGTTAAAATATTGACATTCTTTCGACAGATTTGGATATTTCGAGAGAGAAATTTTTTCCTTTTACAGATAAACCTAATCAAAGATGGCATTTTGAGTCAACTCAATAAAATAACAAAGCATATGATAGACGATTAAGCAACACCAATACAATATAAATGTTCTTCAATGACTGTTGCATTTAAAGATCAGCAGATGGTGGGTCTACTCTTTGGACTTAGCAAGTCTGCTATTTAAGATTTTATAAATTATACACTATTAATATTGCTTGTTTTTTGCATATGCAAAAAACTGGTTCTAACGATATATTCGTTATTATTTATTGGACAAAATGCCTAAATTTAAATTAGCTCCACTAGTTTTTGTGATGATACTCGTATATCTCAGTTTTGCTGCTCCAGTATCAGAAGATGGAAAAGCTATAATACGCACCAGCAACAATGAAAATGATGGCCGGGGAAATTATGAATTCAGGTGAGAACAAACTACATACGCATATTCTTGTTCATAATTTCCAACAACTTTTTTATTGGAGATTTTGTACTCATATCCATACCAATATATAAAAGTGAAACGTTGTCTGTTTGTTTGTTTGTTTGTTTATTTGTTTGGGGAGCTTTCACGCGATAACGCCTGGACGGATTTTGCTGAAATTTAGAATGAAGACAGCTTATACCATAAAATAAAACAGAGGATACTTTTTATCCTGGAAAATTGAAATTTTCCGCGGGAAAACTGGAAAATGTTGATTACTCACTGTAAGGAACGGTTGCCATCACAGAATGGTCTGTGGTTGCCATGGAAACAAAATAACAAGTCTTTAAAAAAACATCAAGAGCATTGGGTGCTATACTTACGTTTGCATTGGTTTTTAATATCCTAGAAGAAAATAGGATGCTTTTTTCGCGATAAATAGTAGTCTGCGCGTACGAAGTCGCGGGCGGGAAACTAGTAACAATTAAAAAGATCATTACCACAATAATATACCGTCTCATCACTCACGTTAACTTTTCTTTACGAACAAACGAGAGTAAATTTTATTTAATAGTAGCATCAGTAGCATAAACAAATGACGGTTATTCCGTCATTTCTACGACACTATTTTGATTAAATTTACTCTTGTTTGGTCGAATCCAGCTATTCTTGGTTGAATATTAGGATGTGTTCGAGTTACATTCAAGACATACAATTACAATTTGTTTTAACTGAGTTTTTATGATGGTGGACATTTAATTAGCACTTATAAATTTGTAAGTAATAACAATTAATGTTAATTTTAATACAAATTACAAGCTGAGTTTTTTTATTGCAGTAAGGGATCTTTAATAAAATGGATAAATCTTTATCTATAGTACTTAGGGGAAAATGCTGAAAGGAACCATAGTCACAATTTTAAAGAAAATAAAATTACATTATTTGTTTGTTGTTTATTTCATATATTTTCAGAGAAAGGTTTTTTTTATAAAAAAATATGTTTGCCTTTAATTGGATTCTGATGCTAATAGCGAGCAAAAAGTAGTTATCCATTTAATTTATAAGTTATTTTCGTGATCTTCGTTAGTCATACAAATAGCCGGTTTTTATCTAGGTGTGTCCCCTTACGTACGTACGTACGTGCCCTTATTATTTGTCCACTGCTGGACGTAGGCCTCCTAATGCACTCCACTGTGCTCTATCTTCAGCTCTCCTCATCCATTTTCTTCCAGCCGCTTTTCGCAGGTCTTGACTCCACCTAAACACAGGGCATCCTACACTACGTTTACTTAAACGTGGTCTCTACTCAAAAACTCGACTACCCCAACGGTTCTCGGTTCACCGGAAAATGTGACCAGCCTACTGCCACTTTAGCTTGCTTATCCTTGGAGATATGTCGGTTACCTTGGTTCTCCGTCGGATATCTTCATTACGAATCTTGTCCTTCAAAAAACTCCAATATCTCTCTCCATAGCTCGCTCAGTGGCATTAAATTTTAGTCTGACCATGAGTGTCCACTTTTTAGCTCTGTAGGTCATGACTGGTAGGACTCACCGATTGAAAACTATTGTATTCAGGCCTTCGATTATCGAAGCTTCGGGCACTGTATGATGGAAGACCAGAAGACGACAAAGCATGCCGAATGATGCCCAACCTAACTAAATTCTTCTAATGGCTTCCATCTCAAAGTTGTCCTTACCTAAATGCAATAATTTCCCAAGGTGAATATATTGTTGGACAACTTCAAGAGGTACGCTATTGACTGCAATTGATTCTGGGTCAATAATATCGTTAAACATGATCCAAGGAACTTCCTTCCGAGAGCGATGCGTCGAGAAGCATCATCTAGGTGGGTCAGCATACTTTGCAAGTCTTGCAACAACTTCGCCATTAGGACAATATCATTGGCAAATCTTAAGTGTGAGATATTCTCGCCATGATAATAAAAATCCTATCCAATCCAGCGTCTTAAACAAATATAATCCCCCTTTCTCAATCCCCTATGTAGTTGGATAAGTTTATTCGTAGACTGCTGGATTTGTACATTCATAGTCTCGGCGTCATACAGAAACCTCAGCACTTCGATGTATCACCAGTCCACTTAATCACGCTGCAAAGACTCAACCGCCCAGGTTTTAACGGAGTCAAAGACCTTCTAATAGTCCACAAAAATAAGACACAGGGGCTGGTTATACTCCTAAGAATTCTGTATCACCAGCCTCAATGTGTGAATATGGTCTATGGTGCTAAATCCTTCGCAAAACCCGGCCTGTTTAGGAGGCTGGAATTTGTCAAGTGTTTTTGCGAGACAATTTTAGATGCCCTCGAAAATAACTTATGTGACTCAAGAGTGAAATAGATCGGTAGTTGTTTAAGAGGGTTTTATCTCCTTTTCTGAAGCTCTGGATGTACGGGTTTCCCCCCTGCTTACAAGAGCTCCAAAGTTATATCATCGTCAACGGGGTTGAGGATGGTATAACTTTGGCCTTTCCATTTATAAGTTATTTAAGCGCCACCTCACTCTCGTCTAGGCTGACGTCGGACAGTTCGCAGTGTAGTGGCGGGTAAGTATTCCATGGGAATCTTCTGTGCTGGGTTCGGGTCTAGTAGCAAGTGAGTCTTACAATCGGCCATAGAAGTATTCAATCTCAGAAAGGATCTATGGCTTAGAGACGACGGTTGTGCCATTATTGGTCTTGAGTTTCGTCAGATGCGATCTACTCAATTGATGGCCGAAGACTTTTGCCACCGATTTTTTTCAATTGTCTTTTTCTATCTGGCATGTATTCTATGCTCAACATCGGAGGTCACGTCACACTAGCTTGCTGTTTATTTGATTGTGCTCCCTTTTTTCGTATGGTGTAGATTGCTGTCGCTCTCATCCATAAGCCGAAGATCCTCATCCGAGATATTAGACTTCATGCACGTACGCCTCAGCTGACAAAATCTAGTGCCTTCCTTCATAAGGATTCCCACTACTTTTTGGAG
This sequence comes from Alsophila aescularia, assembly GCA_946251855.1. Classification (NCBI taxonomy): domain Eukaryota; kingdom Metazoa; phylum Arthropoda; class Insecta; order Lepidoptera; family Geometridae; genus Alsophila; species Alsophila aescularia. The sequence goes on along the minus strand of OX276373.1, from coordinate 175,773 downwards.
TTCCTCATCCACGTCAGTTGTGGTTTCTAAGGCAGCGAATAGATTTTTCAACTTGAGTTGAAACTGTTCTGCTCTAACGGTGGCTAGGAGCTGGTTGGGTGGGAGCGTAAACTTCACCAGTCGACTACTTTCAAGCTTGTGGTTGATATCCAAGGAGCCTCAGACAAGTCGGTGATCACTGCCGTTATTAAACCTGCTGATCACCGACAGACACATCCTTGAATATAATAATAATAATAAATAATAATAACAATATTTTTTTATTTTCAAAAGAACATTTATTCTATTAGGTGCACATTAGCACACATAAACACACAGTTAAACAATTTAGAATCAAAATACCAAGTAAATAGCGAGTCTCAAACTAGGCCGGAGCCTGTATCTTGAGGCTCTGAGAGCGATGAACCAAATTTAAATATATTAACAGAAACTCAAAAAAGTGTAAAAACAAAATAATAAAAAACTAATTCCACATTTTAAAGCTATAAATATTAATAAATTAATAAAATTAATTAATAGGGGGGGAAAATAATGAAATATAATTTTGAAATAAAGTGTTTTCTTATTAATATAGGAGTTTAATTATTTACTAATCAGGGGGTTGAATGGGAGATTTTATGTGTGAGTGTCTGTGTGTGAGTATGTTTGTGTGTAAGAGTGTATATTTGTGTTTGAGGATGAGTGAGGGAATGTAAAGGTGTGTATGATTGGATGCATTCATGCCTGCAATTGAAAGCGTATGCAGATTTATAATAAATCCTCTGACTCTTCATATGAGAGCCTTAGAAGCCAATATTTGACTGTCCGTTTGCAGTCGGAAACTGAGCTCTCTTTAATATCGCATAGTTGATAGATTCAGGCGTTACTTTGCGGAAATCCATATTTAAAATGAACAAAATAAAAATATGTAGCTTACTTCCGCCAAAACTGTAAGTCAGACAAATGATAAATGGTAAAATTAACACAAGTAAAACCCCACGCTAAACAAAACCCTACCCCAGATTGAACTAATGAAAAATATAAATGAAAGAAAAGCTAAGGCCTGGAGGCCAGAAAAAACACTTATATACAAATAATATATATAAATATATATACACAAAAAAAAACCCCAAGCTAAACAAACCCTACCCAAATACAAGTATCGAAACACTTATATATTCATCTACATATTATATAAAAAAACACAATAAAAAACATATACCTCGATCCAAATACCAAACGTCTGACATCAATACGACACGTGTTTCGCCTCTGCACGAGGCATCTTCGGGTGATGTTGACTCGTCGAATGCTGGACTGAGAGTGCCTAATAAAATCAACAAATATGTGGGTAGTTTGTCATACATGGGCCCCGTTTCGGATAAAATCGCAAACTTGCTTAGGAAAAACAACGTTCATGTAACGTTTCGAACCAATAACAATCTGCGTCATCTTTGTAATGGTAAGGACCGGATGGAGAACCACAAAAAATCCGGTGTTTACAAGTTGGTTTGTGATGAGTGTGACGGGGTGTATGTGGGTCAGACTGGCCGCAAATTTGAAACTAGGTTTAAATAACATAAGGCCGCGTATAGGAATAGTCATCCAGAGCAGTCCCATTTCGCTAAACATTTAATTGAGTCCGGTCACTCTCTGCGGAGTGATAATACGTATAATGTTTTACATGTTTGTGAGAAGGGTTTCCGTTTGTGTGTATTGGAACAATTAGAAATTTTAAGACATTGCAATAATGGGTATACATTGTTGAACGACCAAACCAACTTAGTTTCATCACCTTTGTTGCGTATTTTCACTGGAAATGCGTCACAAGTAACAGGCGGCGATGACGTAATCGTAAATATGGTGCAACAGTGGCATGACCTTGCGGATTCATAGCGATTCATTCTGGCTCAAACTGGTTCGCGGCGATGCAGCAGTGCAGTCGCACTAGCTCAGGCGCGTGGCCTATATAAGGGAATTTGTCACCATTGCTCAGGCACTCTCAGTCCAGCATTCGACGAGTCAACATCACCCGAAGATGCCTCGTGCAGAGGCGAAACACGTGTCGTTTTGATGTCAGACGTTTGGTATTTGGATCGAGGTATATGTTTTTTATTGTGTTTTTTATATTATATGTACATGAATATATAAGTGTTTCGATACTTGTATTTGGGTAGGGTTTGTTTAGCTTGGGGGTTTTTTATTGTGTATATATATTTATATATATTATTTGTATATAAGTGTTTTTTCTGGCCTCCAGGCCTTAGCTTTTCTTTCATTTATATTTTTCATTAGTTCAATCTGGGGTAGGGTTTTGTTTAGCGTGGGGTTTTACTTGTGTTAATTTTACCATTTATCATTTGTCTGACTTACAGTTTTGGCGGAAGTAAGCTACATATTTTTATTTTGTTCATTTTTTTTTTTATCGCATAGTTTGCTAACATTATTGTATGTGTTGAGATGAGAGAATGCTGGACATCTACGAGACAATAGGGATGAAGCTCGCGGAAGGGGGAGACGAAAGACACGTCTAGCCATTAGCTCGTAATAGTGAGATCGGTTGGGGAGAGCATTGTGTGCTTTTATTGTGGCATTTATAATAAATAACTACCGAACTCGTAGGACCTTGAACTCATTGTACAGATTGTCAGTCGGATACCTAAAAGTTTTTCTTAAAATTACTGTACACGAAGCTACAAATAAAACAACCAGTCCGGAGTGCAGGTAAGTACATTTAAAACGAAGTTTGCCGAGACCACTGCCGATTCACAATACACAAGCGTTTGCGCGATGCAGGAATGGCTCTTACGACGCTATCGCCATCTAGCGTGTGAGGTTCAAACTAAAACCATGAAAATATACATTTCGCTTCTCCATTCCGCCCACCAAGGACGAATATATATTTGTTCTTAATATAACCTCCTCCGCCCACCGTGAAGCGGTCATTTTTTGTAAGCGCTATTATTATAGCAGACCTTTAACATTAACAAAAATTAAAATAACTATTAAACATGAACATATACCAACAACAACACAGTATAAATATTTTTTCTTAAACCTGACACTTAATTAAACGGTTACAGGAAGTCAAATTAATTTAGAAGTTGGCCGTTTGATGACGGAACATTTTGTCCGCAACGTGACAACTCTTGTGATCCCATCCGACCCTGGATGTTTAGTAATCACTCGGCCAAGAAGCCATCTAGCTGGTGGCAAGTCGTCTTCCCTTACCAATACTACATTGCCTACTGCAGGTTCTTGGTTTTGGTATGAACATTTGTAACGGTGAAGAAAATTTCTCATATATTCTTGCGACCAACGTCTCCAGAAAATTTGCAACATTTTCTGGGTGAGTTGCCACCTACGCAAACTAGTTACCGTTGACGTCTCAAAACTATAATCAGGGGCAGTTATAATTGGCTCACCTACGAGAAAATGCCCCGGTGTCAAAACATCTCCCATTGAATCGGACTCCGAGTCAAGCCTTGACATTGGTCTGGAGTTAAGACACGCCTCTATCTGCGTTAAGACGGTGGATAACTCCTCGTAGGTCAATGTTGTGTCACCTATGACCCTTTTGAGGTGAAACTTCGTGGATTTAACTCCTGCCTCCCACAGACCGCCAAAGTTGGGTGAGTGAGGTGGAATAAAATGCCATGTAGTTCCGTTCATAGCCAGAGATGAAGCTATCTCCTTCAGAATACCTGAACTTTCTGAAGCGAATAAAGCTTGCAGTTCGCGGGAAGCTCCAACAAAATTTAAACCGTTATCACTCCATATATCTGTACAATTTCCTCTACGAGCGACAAAACGTTTGAACGCAGCGAGAAATCCCTGAGTGGTTAAATCACTAACCACCTCTAAGTGCACAGCTCGAGTTGCCATACATACAAATAAGCATATGTATCCCTTGTATGCTTGGTGACCACGACCCTTTGTTGTTCGTACTTGTACGGGTCCCGCGAAATCTACACCGCTACATTTAAAAGCTCTATTTGGTGTAATTCTGGCAGCTGGCAATTGTCCCATTAATTGCGTAGATGTTTTTGCGTTGTGTCTGATGCATGTTACACACTTACGTACACAAGCTTTCGCTAAAGGCTTTGCTCCCAAAATGAAATATTTGGTGCTCAAATATTGCAACATTAGCTGAATGCCACCATGTAGAGTTCTTGCATGGGCATCAGATATTACAAGATCCGTTAAAGTTGACCCCTTTGGCAGCAAAATTGGATGCCTTATACCTTCACTCATTGATGACCTATCTAATCTTCCGCCCACTCGCAACACGTCTCTACCATCAATGAAAGGATTAAAAGATTTGAGTGGTCCTTTTAATTTGCTAAATTTGCCATTTCTTTTAAGAAGTGACAGCTCTTCTGCATAATGTTCCTTCTGACATTGCTTCACACAAACCTCCAGCGATTACATCAGTTCTAGTGATGACAGGTAGTCTTGACAGTGGCGTTCACTAACCGGTTTCATTAAATTCAGAAATCGCCTGCAATACGCTACTACTCTAATTAATTTCGTGAGCGTTGAGTATCTGTTCGAAATAGGTACCTCTGCCGTTGCAACATGAACCTTAATCTCCTCCAACTGTGTTTCAATGTCTTGGTCTTACAGAGTTTGATGACGTTGTTTCGCAAGAATTCTGGACCATTGAACCACAGTGGCTGATTTGACAGTTCTTCAGGGGTTATTCCCCTTGATGCGCAGTCTGCTGGATTCTGACCAGAAGAGACATGTGACCACTGGTTTGACTCTAGAGTTGTCAATATTTCGGACACCCGATTCGCGACAAACGTTTGCCAACGACTCGGGTGACTATTGATCCACGCTAGGACCACAGTTGAATCAGTCCATGCCCGAATGTTTGACTTGTCTATTTTTAAAGTCTCCGCAACTTCAATCAGCAATCTAGTAAGAAGTACTGCTCCGCACAGTTCCAATCTTGGTATGGAAACCTGTTTGATGGGTGCTACCTTTGTCTTGGCTGTAACCAAAGTAACGTGAACGTTACCGACTGAATCAATTCTACGAATATATACCGCAGCCGCAAATGCTGTCTTCGAAGCGTCCGAGAATCCATGAAGTTCTACGAGAGCATCATTCGTGTCTGTGCCAAGCCACCGAGGTATGATTATCTGTTTCAACTTTGGTAATCCTTCACGGTAAGTATTCCACTCTTCCGCTAATTTGCTTGTTAGTTCCTCATCCCAATCTAACCCTGCTATCCACAGCTTTTGTATCAATACCTTTGCCACGATCACAATGGGTGCCGCCCACCCTAAGGGATCGTACAAGCGTGCGATGTGAGATATAACTTTTCTTTTTGTTTCAGGTCCAGATTCAAGTGGAAGCGTTACCGAGTACCGGAACTGGTCGGTTCTTCGATTCCAGGTAAGTCCCAGCAATTTAACTACTTCGTCCATTTTGAGCTTGAGTTCTTCTTGAACGTCATCCTTTCTAGCTTCTGTTTGTTGAATTGCTTGTAATAACTCATCACTATTACTCATCCATTTTTGCAACTCAAACCCTCCTTTCTTCAGTAATTCATTCATTTCTTGATAAATAACCATTCCTTCTTTTGCAGAGCTACATCCAGTCAGGAGATCGTCCATATAAAAGTCATTTAAAACTCTTTCAGATGTGAAAGGATACGCAGCTCCTTCATCATAAGCTACTTGCTGCAAACTTTTCACGGCTAGGTACGGAGCAGCTGCAGTGCCAAAGGTAACCCTCAAAAGTCGATAATCTTTTGCATTTTCATCCGAGTTGTCTTTCCACAATAATCTTTGATAGTTTGCATCTTTCCTTGACACCTTCACTTGACAATACATTTTGATTACATCAGCTGCTATACATATAGGATATTGGCGCCAACGCATCAACAAGTGTCGAAGTTCTGGTTGTAGTGTAGGTCCAATCATTAATGTATTGTTTAATGAAACCCCATTCTTATATTTGCAGGACGCATCGTAGACAATTCTGAGTTTTGTAGAGTCCTTATCATCTCTAATTACCGGGTGATGCGGTAAGTATACCGCTTCAGTACAGTCTTTCTCTGTTTCAGGAACTTTCTCCATAAATCCAAGATGTAAATACTCCTCAAATACCTTTTTGTACCTTTCCTTAAGCTCTGGATTCCTTTTGAATCTTGTTTCTAATCCATTTAATCTCTTTTCAGCGATTGTTCTTGAATCACCACCAACACATTCGGGAGTTTCCGTTTTAAAAGGAAGTAGCACGACGTATCTTCCATCTGCGTCTCTTTCCGTTGTTTCGGCGTAGAGCTTTTCACAGCGAGCTTCTTCGTCTGACATAATCTTTTGTTGTGACGTGGGCTCTGCTTCAATCTCCCAAAATCTTTTGAGCGATTTACATTGGCAAGTTCCATCATCTTCCACGCTCAAATGCATTGCCACAGCATTTTCGGATGTACAATGTGACTTTTGGGATAAACCTGATAAAATCCATCCTAGTGATGTTGCTTGAGCTACAGGATATCCTTGAGGTCCCTTCTTGATTCCGTCTTGGATGACCTGTCCATAAACTTCTGCACCTAAAAGAAGATCAATTCTATTTGGTGTGTGATATTGAGGATCTGCAAGAATATACATATCTTTATCCAACCAATCCACTTCTGCCATTTTCCATGTCGGAAGATATGTAGTTATCGACTTAAGCACATACGCTTGCAATTTGATGACTACATCTTGAGAAATTCGTGATTGAATTTTGATTTCAACCATGTGCTTCGCAATGGTAGTTTTGTTTCCTTCCAGACCTGATATGATTCCCTTTACTGGATATTTCTTAAGACCCAAGTATTGGGCTGTTGCTTCCGAGACGAAGGATGCCTGAGATCCTTGGTCTAACAACGCCCTGATACAGTGTGTGTCACCTCTAGAAGTTTCCGCCAACACAACCGCTGTCGCCAAGAAAACTTGCTTCTTTACCGGAACCTGACCAAAACATGATACCACTGGTGCCACGTCTACCGAGCTGGAGTGAGCCGCTGAGTTCTCAGCGGATGAGCTGACCATACCTACCCCAGATGGTGAACTGGCTGTGCTAACGCGTTGAATACCTCCACCTGAACCGCTGTTAAGATGAAGCAAAGAATGGTGCTTCCCCTTGCAAACTCTACAAGTTGAGTTACTCGGACAACTTCTTGCCGAGTGGTTACTGCCCAAACATTTATAACATAAGCGACTAGTGTACACAAAATCACGTCTCTTGCCTAACTCCAACTTTGCAAATTGTTTACATGAATACAATTTGTGATCGCTTTTACAATATTCGCAAAATTTAGCAACATGTAAGACATTATGATGTTTTGTTTGTTTACCATAAGTAAGATTTGAAGATTTGGGTCTAGAGTTGGGCTCAATAAACTCAAGTGCTCTAAATCTATTTTGCAAAAAGTCTCTAAACACTGTGAATTTAGGTAGCTCATTGGAGCTCTCTCCCGCAACCTTCAACTCCCACTGCTTGCGCGTTTCTGAGTCTAATTTGTTCGCAATGATGTGAATTACAATAACGTCCCATGATGCGACATCAACACCTATATTTTTTAACCCGTGTAGGCAATCTACAGTTGTATCTATTAGCTCCTTTATGAAAGCGGACGATTCAATCATTGTACCTTTTTGATTTATGAGGCGTTTCAACAAACAATTTGCCAAATAATTCTTGTTGTTAACCTATTCTCTAATTGACTCCAACATTCATTGTAATTAGCTGCAATGATAGGCAACTGCCTTACCAACTGCTCTGCCTCTCCCGTCTGATACGATTTTAAATAATGCAGTTTTTGCACGTCATCCAACGAAGCATTGGAATCAACTAGCGATTTGAACAAATCCCGAAAGCTTATCCATTCATCGTACTTCCCTGAAAACGTAGGAATCGTTATTATGGGTAATTTTAAAGATGACGTTTGATTCTGATTACCATCGCTATTATTTTGGCTACTTTGATAAGACGCTTTTTTAACCTAATGCTTCATGAGATCACATTTATAATTAATGTACACTTCTTCAGTTTTTTCAAACAAATTATCTGTAATGTATGATGTTTCTTGTAATTCTTCCCAATCAACAGACTCTGACATAATGTCATGATGAACTTGCATAAAACGACTCCACAACTGTTCAAGAATCTCAAGTCTGGTTTGTACATAAGATTCTGAAATTCGTTCTTTAGGTGATTTCCGAAAATTTGCATGAGTTCTAACAATATTTCCATACACATCCTTTTGCAAATTTAATTTACCCTGCATGATGATAGATGTTATTACTAAACCAACAGAGAAAAAAAATACAAGTCTCAAAAAGTCGTAAAAATATTACAAGTGTTTGAAGAACCTTGTCACAATTTAAAAAACGGCCTTAAGTTCCCCGTGTCAACCGACTTTTACAAACTATTCTAAGTCCTAAAATTATTAACTCTAAATTTTCTAAGTTGAAATATAACTTTAGATTGTATGTTGAAATTAATATTACAAGTTAAAATTATCATTGAGATAAAGTTCAATTTCTTGATTATTAATTTTCTTTCTTCAATATGAAATAATGTAAAATTAATTTACTCGTGAAAATTAATGTTAATTTACTCTTGAAAATTAATATGAAAGTACTCACAATTATTTGTTCACTTAACTTCACTCACTCTTGACCGAATCCTGACGTCATCTCCCACTTGGGCGATTCGTGACGTCACCGATCCGTTGCTGCTGAACTGCACCCTTTCCTGGACACCTTGCTGGCTCCCTGCTCCGTCTGCAAACAGCACCCCTCACGGTGCCGCTGTACTGATGATGACCAGCCGATGTGCTGATGATGACTTCTTCCTCAGGCTTCCAGGGTCCAAAACCCGGCGCCAGACGAGGAGCTGATCCACTCCCAATAGTGGAAATAGCCCCACTGAAATTTCGCCCCAGACAGCGATCCACTGCCTATAGGTGCGAAGTGTAGGTAAATCCCCCCTCCACGAGGACTACCGAAGTCAGAAGGCACTGACTCAAAAATCCCGTCTCGATGGACCAATTTGTACACGAAGCTACAAATAAAACAACCAGTCCGGAGTGCAAGTAAGTACATTTAAAACGAAGTTTGCCGAGACCACTGCCGATTCACAATACACAAGCGTTTGCGCGATGCAGGAATGGCTCTTACGACGCTATCGCCATCTAGCGTGTGAGGTTCAAACTAAAACCATGAAAATATACATTTCGCTTCTCCAATTACCTTGATAAGAGCCCGTTGGGCTCTTTCCAATGCAATAAAAGTTTTGCCGGCACTGCCCCAAACCGAAACGCAATATTGCATGATGGATTGAGGGCTAGATAGATTTGTCGTATACATCCAGCGGACTGTCTCTAAGCTTATACATAATGTAGATAAGTTTCCTCACTCGGCACGACAAATCAATTACATGGTCTTTAAAGGACAAGTTCTCATCAATCGTAATCCCCAAATATTTTATTGATGTAGTTCAATCAATAAGGCTGCAACTGCATGTACAATGAGGGTATTGGCCGGTGCTGTTGTCTTGCAAACAACTATGAATTCTTAATAAAAGATCTGTGTAAGTTTTGGAGAATGCCAAGTATTTTGTTTTTTTAGTGTTCAACGTCAAAAGGTTTTTATCCAATAATGTTGCGACATGCGTGAGACCTACTTCCGCAAGATGGTACACTTGGTCCCTGCTACTACCATGGAACAAAATAACGGTGTCATCAGCATAAGTGATAATTTCTGCGTTTTTTAGAGAGCAGCTCACTATATCATTTATGTATATTGTAAACAGTGTTGTACCAAGGATACTACCCTGCGGAACGCCAAAACCAATTGGGAGATTATCGCTAGTGCAGGAATCAATTTTTACGTATTAGCTACGATCAAGCGTGCAAGCTAGTATATTCTTGCACGAGTAAACAGATTCAAGTGTATGACAGTTAATGGATACGATTTCATCAATGTCATTAGAAACACTAAGTAAAGCCATCATTATAGTAGTAAAATAGAGAGGATGAAAGCGTCTGAGTCCAGAAAGTCATATTAATAAAAATCTTACCAATATGAGCAAGAAAATCGAAGGAAATAGCATGAACAATTATTGTGTTAATGTTGAGTGTGTGGTAAAAGTGTAAATGTAAGTGTGTGAGTGATTTAATATAAGCCGTTTCCCCATTTGTAGTTTCATCAAAATTAAGTACAAACAAACGAAGAAGCTTATTAAGTAACATTTCATAAATACTAAGTGGTTTAAAATGCGCAAAGCAGGCAACCGAAAGAACAAAAAGGATCTTCATGACTAATGTCCGTCTGTGTTTCGGAGACTTATGTGGACGGCGGCGGCGGGCACAAATGACGTTCGAGTTCTTCCATATTCCTGATGGCAATGGTGGGATTTCCCTCACGCTTGCGTACATACACGGTACCGCCTATGTACTTATATTTTTGATTCGCTGTAAGTCTGTACTCCCAGTTTGGCGTTAAAGTCTCCCATGATAACGTTGATGTCCCATGATGAGCCTTTGAGGTGTAACGTAGGGCTAAAGATATGACATATTAAACATATTTTCTACCTCATCGTCCGAGTGTGAGTGTGGTCGGTGCATAGACTTGTACGACCTTAAGGCTATATCTTTTGGAAGCTTAAGAACCAGGTATGCTAACCTGGTCGATACATGGATTTTTTCACAACATTATCAATTACCTTGTTGACGAGGAACCCCACGCCACCTTGAGACTGCTGATCACACCCTCACCCTCTCGAAAGTAGAATAGGTGGCCCAACTGTACTGTGTCCTCCTCCTTTCTTTAGACTTCACTTAACCCTAGAATGTGCCACATAATCTTAGTAAGTTCCATCTTGAGTTGCGCAATTATGTTCGTCAAGCTTAATCGTTCGTCCGTTGTACGTAGCCAGGTTAATTTATTTTTGTTTTGGGTTGCCTACGGGGTATCCGTTTGTTTCGCATTTTTTTAAATATCTTCTAATTTACTTTGGCATAATGAGTTAGGCATAACTTTTAATGACATAATATTAATTTTACATAAACAGTATTTGGCATACTGTTAAGGTAAGTTGTATAATGATCTTCTGGGCTATATTATTTTGGACTACTATGGAGTCGCATAAAATATAATCTAAATACTATACTGTGACTGTAGGCTCAGGTGCGGCGGGGTGGCACTTCGCAAACATGTTTGTTTTACATAGGTAGGTATGTAAAATAATTTAGTTTTAAGTAAATAAAAATATGCTACTGAATAATATACTTGTTTATTTTTATTTTAACTTTAGACGTGGTAAACACGATTATTCCTTAGCATTTATACGTAATTATTATGATGGTTGCACATTATTAGGATTAGTAAAATTATGCCGGACTAAATTATGATATTATATTTTATGCGTACAGATAGAAACCCGGCCTACGGTAGCCCAGGGATTCTTCGCACCTCCTGCCCTGGCATTTTCGTGACCGCCACTTTGGTAAAGACTAGCAGGGCTACCGGGAACTGGGGTCATTTCTTAATTGTGCCCTTAACTATGGAGGGTTTGCCCATATTCGCCACCCTGGGAATGCGGATTGGCGATCGCAGGGCGTAGCTTCTCGCACCGGTTACGCTCGTCACCAGCCGGTATCATTTGGCCACGGTTGTTTTGAGATGGTTATACCGCCATCTGTCGGCCGTCATAGCTACGTTTGCTATCCAGCAGGTTGACCACGTACAGGCGAGGTAGGCTTGGAACAGTTAGATGGTTATTTTGCTCTCTACACACCCCTCACAATATTGTGTGTTATTAATATTGTGTACCTATATTTCAGTTTTGAGACATCAAACGGCATCACGCGCAGAGAGACTGGAAAGCTGGTGAATCTTGATGAACACAATGAGCATCTAGAAGTGCAAGGGACTTATTCGTATGCGGATCCGAATGGAAAACTCATTGTTGTTCATTACTCGGCAGACGAAAATGGGTATCACATTCACCTCCCACGGACGAATATGTTTGGAGAAAACTATGTATGTATCACGTGATTCTCCAACATACTTGTTTGAACTACGCATTAACTTGACCAGCTGTATCTCGTAAAGTAATAATTTCTAGATAGTGATGATAACCTGTACTTTTTACAAAGCGCAAAGCAAAAGCCCGATAATGTGTTTATCAGCCTGGTTAACAGACTGCGCAAAGCAAAGGCCTGGGAATTACCAGACTGCGCACCTCAAAGGCCCGGTAATGTGCTTATTATCAGCCTAAGTATGTATGCCTGTTCCTTTATGGCACTATATAGACCAAACGCATTGACCGATTTTGATGATTAATACGAGAAAATTAATCATAATATAATATGGCGATAACTAGACGCAATATTGTGAAATAGAAAAAAAAAAAAGTCGACGAACTATGTTAAGTGGGGTATCATTGAACAGGTATTTGAAAATCATCTAGGTAACTCTTATAATTTTTAATTTTTAAGGACCATTTAGGAGTTATAACGATTTGAAATTGATTAGCAACCAGTCTCACTAAAATAAAATAAATTATTATAAAAAACAAAAAACCTGACTGAGAAAAAACTAAATAGAGGCAAACAAACTTTAGATTTTTGATTTTGAAACATAAGATGCAGTCGGAGACATAAAGAGTAGCTCGCCAAGTTCTAGCTGATCCCGTCAAATGAGAAATGGCTGTATCATATATTTCAAAATCAATATTCTAAAGCTTATTTGCCTCTATTTAGTTATGTTCGCAGTTAGGTTTTTTGATTTTTATAATAATTTATTTTATTTCCTGACCTGTAAAGTACTGTATCTAAAAAATAGAGTAGTAAAAATAGAGTAGTTCGATAATATTGTTCTGGCTTTCTCTAAATAGGTTAAATGATCTCGATGAAAATTAAGGATATAAAATACAAGGGATCATCCATAAGTTCATAGTCTCTTTTTTTATTCACAGAATGCACCACTACCGCCCCACGTAGTAGCAACAATGTTGGGAGCAGGATAAAATAAGAAGAGGATGAAAAAGGTACTATAATTACTCGTACAAGTGTTATATCATATTTTGTACCTACTAAATTAGAAATAAAGGCTTTGAAGAAAAAAACTTGCTTGTTTTTCTTTTATTCGTAAACGCGACGTCCTCGCTTTATTTTACTTGTTCGTACAATATACATAAGACATCAAACAAACTAAAATAAATAAGTATCCTAAAGTGTCGCGATTCTGAGATATTGACTCTCAAATATAGCATAATGACTTATACGCTATCTGTAAGTTCCATGTTCTGTGCTGGTTTCCGGCTTAAGAATAGGACCGATCCATTTCATCCCGAGGATGTTTAGGATAACGACTAGGGGAGTGTCGCAAACTGGGTGGCAGTATGCTACTGCATGTAATCGGTGTATGCTGCTACCCACTAGGTGAACGAAGAGGCTGCATACCACCCTTACCCGTACCGTACCCTTTTCAACCGGCTGGTGGTGGTTATCCCACCAACGAAAATTCCCGAAGAGAGTTGACGTCAGGCAGGCGGCTTGTCATAAAACTTAAGTTAAAACTTTTACAACATGGACATGAGTGATAATAATAATGGAGACAGGGCATATCCCCGAGGCGACACGCAGAGGATGCACCCAGCTGCTGTGGGAAATCGACCAGGGTTATTGCATCAGGGACGGGTGCAACGTAAGAAGCGAGTCCAAGAAGTAAGACTGAGGATGGCAAGTGGAAATGTAGGGCCAATGACTGGAAGGGGAAGAGAGTTAGCTGATGTTATAAACGAAGACGAATAAATGTGGCATGTTTGCAAGAGACGAAGGGGTACTAGAGCTAGGGAAATTGGAGTGGGTTACAAATTCTACTACAGCGAGAATGACAGCAAGAGAAATGGGATGGGAATTGTATTCGTTGGTGAACTGAAAGAATGTGTGATGGAGGTTAAAATAATGAATAATAGATTTATATTGATTAAAGTAATGAAAGTGAATCTTATTTTGAATATCATAAGTGCCTATGCTCCACAGACTGGATGTGAGGATAGGGTTGATCGATATATTTTGGGAAAATTCTGTTGTTATGATGGGCATCCCAGAAAATGAGGAGGATTGTGTAGATGGGGATTTTAATGGACATTTAGGAAGGCTGAATACAAAATATTACAGAGTGCATGGGAGATGGGGCTTTGAAAACTGGAATCAGGATGGAGAAGCTTTACTTGAAGTTGCTTTTGCTTTTGATCTAGCAATCACTAACACCTTTTAAGAAAACGGATCAGCATTTAATAACATAGAAAAGTGGAAATCACACAACACAATTAAATTATTATCTTCTTAGGAAAAAAAATTACAGTTCTGTTAAGGACTGTAATGACAGAACTGTAAAGTATTACCGAGTGAAGGTTTGGTGCCTCAATATCGACTTCTACGAGTAATATTGGAAATAAAAGTACATGACCGGAAAACCGACAATAAATCAAAGCCTCCGCCCAAAATAAAATGGTATTTAATGGAGAAGAATGAGTATGTGGAAGAATTTTAGCGAGTTGTTAATAAAAAGATCTATGAAGGATATATATGGCAGAAGGATCAGTAAATTAATATTGGAGTGAAATGGCGAGTTATTAGGAAGGCAGCAAAATAAGTTTTCGGAGAGTCGAAAGGTAAAGGAAAAATAAACAGAGATACTTGTTGGTGGAGCGAAGAGGCAAGAAAAAAGTTATAGTTGAAGTCGAAGTTGGATCTACCCAGTTGGATCGTCTGACCTAAGTAGACATGGTGATCAACAGCTCGATAATATTGTTTCCAACATAAACCAGCATGGGTGCGACATGGGCATTTGGCATGATGTTCGTCTTACCCATGTTCATTTTAAGACCCACCTGTTGGGAAACAATATTGAGGTCACTGAGCAATATGAGCAAATTGTGCTTAGGTTTTCCACGGTTTCTGCCATGTTTCATATCATCAGCAAATCGAAAGATCAAAGAGTACTTAAAATATGCTACTGAACAATAATATAACATATTTAAAAATTGTGTCTGTCTGTTTGTCTGTAAGTTTGTTTGTTTGTTTGTTCGTGCATCACGTAAAAAACTACTGGACCAATTGTGATACTGTTGGATAGTTTAGGGTTTGACTTAGAAACTGGTGTACCTGGTATCTCAATCCGTTGAGAAGAAGCCGCGCAATCGAAAGATTTTTGTCGTGTGAAGGTATTTTGATCAAATGTTGGTGTATTGGTATTTTAGGTCTTGGAATGATACATAAAGTACTTTTAACCTAGAGACATGACCAAGCGTGCGAAGACGCAGGTACAGCTAGTATAGATATATATCTATATAAAAAATCAGCACCAGATTTTGAAAATTTCCTAGTAAGTAATCATAAAAAAATTGAGCTATATCTGTCAGTACATCATTCCGACGCATATAAATAATGCATTGATATGGGTGCAGCTAGTATATATCTTCCCTCGCTTGGTCATTTCTCTAGGTTAAAAGTACTCTACTACTCGTATATATATATATATGAGTATATATATACGAGTATATATAAATGTCTAACATTCGTGAATATTTTAATTTCTTTGCGATTCTGACAATCTGTTTTTTTCTTCTATTGTGCTTGCGTACTTATCTCCATCAGCGGGCCTCCTGGCATATCACCTACCTTGCCCTGACAAAATAGCCCCCACATAGCCAGTGTTGGATGTTTGGATGACTCTAAAATAAATCGGTATATTTACATCCATCTAACACCGAAAAGAATAAACTCAAATAATATAGGTATCGATTACTTATATTATCCTCCACAGCTTTGCCCGCGAGGACATTTTTCTGGGGAAAAAGTAGCCTATGTATTCCAGGAGCAAAAGTGGGATAAAGTTCAATTTACCAAATTTCGTTCAGCCATCAAATATGTTTTCATCGATTGATCGACTCATCGGACTAAGATACAAATATGTTTTCATCGATTGATCGACTCATCGGACTAAAATACAAATATGTTTTCATCGATTGATCGACTCATCGGACTAAGATACAAATATGTTTTCATCGATTGATCGACTCATCGGACTAAAATACAAATATGTTTTCATCGATTGATCGACTCATCGGACTAAGATACAAATATGTTTTCATCGATTGATCGACTCATCGGACTAAGATACAAAGTAGGTAAAACAACTTGTTCAGTAGCATATTTTAAATCCCTTATACAATTTTTTTAATCATGTTCTTTGTATTGACATTTTGTTACTTACTGCTTTATTGTAAGTACTAACTGTGCCCGCGGCTTTGCCCCCTTGGTCATTTCTTTGATTTAAAGGTAACTTACGAGTTATACGAGGACCAAAAGTACCTATTAAATACAAAATACCAAATTTCGATAAGCCTTCGAAAAGTATTTTATCAATTGCTCGGTTTCTAGAATACACCAGATTTTTAGTCAACCCTAAGCTATCTAACAGTGAAAACCGCATCGCATTCGGTCTAATAGTTTTTACGTGATGCGCAAACAGACAAACAGACACAGATTCAATACATAAAAATATTATACATTTTAAAAATGATTATTGTTATTATAGTTATTACAATCATATGTATTCTGATAAAATCATAACCCTTCTTTTTTGTAGCTGGGTAAAGACCCGCCAGTAGCAACCATCGGTCTCTGACTGACATTAGACATTAAACCCGAAAACAATGCTTCGATACACTACTGTCCGTAAGGACTATATATGTGATGTTATGACAAATAAGTTTAAAAGTGTATCATGAGAATTATTTTAATAAAACAAATTATTTTATTTTATTTTCGTTTACAAGTTTCAGCAATATGAATGGATCTATACTTATAATAAAGCAATAAGAACGAAAAAGTCTATAAAAAGAAGATAATTTAAAACAAACTGATCTAGGGTACTTAAAATAAGCAACTGAACAAGAATATAACAATTTTAAAATGCGTGTCTGTATGTTTGTTCGCGCAATACGTAAAAACTACTAGACAGACCGATTGCGATACGGTTTTTACTGTTGGATAGCTTAGGATTTGACTTAAAAACTGGGGTACTTGGTATCTTAATCAGATGATTAGATGCCGAATAATCGATAAAAAACTATTTAATGGCTGAACGAATTTTCAAGAAATGTAATTTTTGGTCCTGAAATAATGGCCGGTTCCTATATCTTAAATCGAACCATTTTCGCTTACTGTTCGTCAAATTTTGACATAAACGCTATACAATAAACATCAAAAAGTAACTAGACGTTGGAAAAAAGGCTCGTTTAATTTTTATAGGAATGTGGGTAAAACGTATGGGCTACTTTGAAATGAAAAGACCACGCGGGCAAAGCCGCGCGCACAGCTAGTATGTTATGTTATTTTAATAGTTTGCGTGGGACATAATTATTAAGAGACCGTAATAATAACGAAATTTAACGTGCAAAACGAGACGATAAATATATGAATATATATTAATTATAGTGAAATTAAAAATAGATGTATACATATTAAAACATTGACAACAGTCACAATTGTTTTTTGATTGATATATATTCTTTCATGTAAAAAAAATAACTAATATTCTCATTGTGTTCCGCACGTGGTAGTATGATTATTTGCCAAGAATTCCTTTATTCATATTTCATACTATCAAGGGCTTATAAAGAAATTATAGAATCTACCTATTATTACGATTTAGAATTTTAGATAGATGCAAAATAATGTTACGAGCTGGGGTTCGGATAAAATTAATGTACGCTAATAACACCAAAAATTAACACCTTTATTCGAAAAACCACAAAAAGAAATTAATCCAACAAATAACGCTCAAACACTCTTTAACTTGACTGTACACTCTTATCAATTATCACTGAATACTTGCTTCGAATCGCTATGATCGTTTCGTTTCGTCAGCCAAATCAGTAATGTCCCAGGCAGTCGATGCGCGCTCTATTTATACCGCGACGGGCGTTTCGAGAAGGTACTAGTTACTACTCGTATGTACTAACAGTAGTCGGTAGGTATTTGAACTTTCAAGGTCGGCGGCGCCTTTGAGTTGCCGTGCCTCGCCGCGCCTGTAGGTACTTAAGGCCGGCGGCACCTTTGATGTCGCCGCGCCCGTAGGTATATACCTACCGCGCGCTCTGGAAACTTTTGTAGGTACCTACGCTCTACTAGTGTGTTCCAGAATGTTCCTTTAAATGTAGGTATTGCGTCATTTTAGTACCTACTGTTTTTCTAAGAATCGACCGGCGTAACACTACCCCCTCCTAAGACATGCTCGTCCCGAGCAGTGTTAGTCCAGTGATATTACGCCAGTCGATTAACATAAACAACCCCAGGAGAAACTCTCTGACCTCCCCCTGGATCCGGCATGTTACGTCGCTGATCCTGTTCATAATGCGGGTATGGTCCGCCCCTTTCCACCTGCAACCTTGGAGACCCTCCTCTGCCGCGCACTGGATTATGTAACCCAATCAGTGAACCCTTGTCAAATCCCAAATCTCTCAATTTTCGGTTATATCGAGCCCTCATCTTCTCAGACACCCGCTGTCCAGACCGTTCCACCTGCATACAAACTTCATCCAACCTAAAGCGCGAGCCAATTGCACAATCTGCAACGCTGCGCGGAGAATCCGTTGGAATGCTAGTTATCAGGTCTGCAGGTTTGCGGCACCAGTTTCTCACATCATCACGGCAGTGGATCCAAAAGAATTGCTCTCGTATCTTTGATAGGGCCCTTTTGATTCCCATATGGCCTCCTGAACATCCGTCGTGGCAGAGTTGTAGAACATCAGGCACCTTCGCTTTAGGAACAACCATTTGTAAATGACAGTGGTCTCCTCGAGCATTTTCCAATTTTCTGCACAATAACCCATCGTGGATAGCCAAACTGTCCCACTGCCCACAATAGCTTCCCGTCGTTGCGCTAATTCCTGCAACATCCCGCCATTTAGGCTTAGGCGCACCAGTTTTAATCCACTCAAGAATTGGCTTGATATCTGGGTCATTTTGCTGTGCCAGCTGCAAGGCTTTTCTCCACTCATTACCGAAGTCCGTTCCTAACATTCTAACAGGTACCACTTCTATGGCCTCTTGCCTCTCAGAATGCTTACAATTCTCTAGACAAAGTCCCCTAGACAGTTCCTCCGCGTTACTGGGAGATCTTCCATCTTTCATGTTCAGATTTTTCCTTTCGTGAACTTGTGAGGTCAAAATTCTGGTGCCTTTTTTAATACTCGACTGCACCCGTCCTACAGTTCTGGCGTCTATTCGTTTCCTTGGGTCTTGTTTGGTAACGGCACTAACCTCCCGCCAGTTCTGTGATCGGTCTTCCCTGCCAACAACTCGCTTTGGGCAGCTGGGCCTCAGATGACCCTCCTCTCCACACTCGTAACATCTAGGGATAAACCTAGGGCGAGTGTCACGGGGGGGGTGATGCCACAACTTCCCTGATGCAATGGGCTCGATGATCAAAACGTGCGGCCTCCACCTCCAAAGCATGGGCCAGGGCATCCTTAAGGGATTCGTGATGCCCAAGTCTCACAGCAGCCCTCACTTCCAGGTCACGAATCCCATCGACAAATGCTTGGATCAAAACCCCGTCGATGAGTGCAGGAGAGGACTGGTACGCTTTTCGAACAAGCTTTTCAATTTCGAGAGCCCACTGTTGTAGGTTCTCACTATTCCGCTGAGCCTTGTCCTTTAACTGAGCACGAAACACGTGCTCCAGGTGTGCGTCACCGTAGCGAGATTCCAAAGCTTCAAGCAGCTGTTCGTAGGTGATATCCTTTCCAAGGGCCTCGAGTACAGTAAGGGCCTGGTCACGAAGGCCCAGTGTGAGTGCAGTCATGGCCTGCGCTTTACTCCATCCGTTCGCCTTGACAACGGCCTCTAACTGGATCTTATAGGCCGACCACGAAGAGCTTCCATCAAACGGCGGCACTTTGAAACCTCGCGCCGAAGACGCAGTAACAACAGGAGCTGAAATTCCGCTTCCAGATTTCAGTATCCCCAAAGCTTTCTTCATGTCTACAATCTGGGCTTCAGTTTCAGAGATACGGCTTTCAGTTCCAAAGATGCGGCTTTCAGTTTCGGAGAAGCGTTTTTCATGAAGATGTACCTGCTCTTTTACATCTTTGAGTTCCTGACCAAAAGTTGCATGCAGGTCTTTTATGAGGAGAGTCTGTTCTTCCTGTCGGCGAGTCTGCTCCTCTTTGTCAAGAAGCAACTGCTCCTCTAGCCGACGAGCTTGCTCCTCTTGTCTGCGAGTCTGCTCCTCTCTGTCGCACTGCAACTGCTCTTCAAGTCGTCGGGCTTGCTCCTCCTGCTTGCGAGCCTGCTCCTGGAGCAATGCCATTAAGCCCGAAAGGTCAAATGAAGACGGGGCTACAGGAGACGGAAAATCTGCAGATGGACCGGTGGATGGTCCGGCGGCCGCGGCGGCGTCCAATTCCGTGGTTGGTTGACTCTCACCACCACCAGGCGCTCGTAATGGCGAACCAAACCGTCTTTCGTCCACCTCCCTCTCTCGTTGGCTTCTCGTTCTCATGCGGTCTGTCTCCTGCTTTGGTGTAGCTGGCATTATTTTATCCTCGCTTCTGACACCAAATTGTTACGAGCTGGGGTTCGGATAAAATTAATGTACGCTAATAACACCAAAAATTAACACCTTTATTCGAAAAACCACAAAAAGAAATTAATCCAACAAATAACGCTCAAACACTCTTTAACTTGACTGTACACTCTTATCAATTATCACTGAATACTTGCTTCGAATCGCTATGATCGTTTCGTTTCGTCAGCCAAATCAGTAATGTCCCAGGCAGTCGATGCGCGCTCTATTTATACCGCGACGGGCGTTTCGAGAAGGTACTCGTTACTACTCGTATGTACTAACAGTAGTCGGTAGGTATTTGAACTTTCAAGGTCGGCGGCGCCTTTGAGTTGCCGTGCCGCGCCGCGCCTGTAGGTACTTAAGGCCGGCGGCACCTTTGATGTCGCCGCGCCCGTAGGTATATACCTACCGCGCGCTCTGGAAACTTTTGTAGGTACCTACGCTCTACTAGTGTGATCCAGAATGTTCCTTTAAATGTAGGTATTGCGTCATTTTAGTACCTACTGTTTTTCTAAGAATCGACCGGCGTAACAATAAGATGGATAGATAGATAACTCTTTATTGTACACTAAAAATTTACAAATACAAATTAACTAAAACAAAAACTTAAGAAATATTATTGTACAATACACATATTACACACATACAATATTATTGTGACGGGCAGTCTAATCGCTAAAAAGCGATCTCTTCCAGACAAGAAGTGTACAGTTGGTGTACTTATCTAAAATTCTTTCTGCAGAGATAAAAAACCAAAATAAATTCTATGATATTGAATAACCGGCCAAGTGCGTGTCGGACACGCATAGAATTAGGAACCACCTAAGGTTTCATAGCCAGGATCCTAAACTAAGTACCCAACTAATAAAACTACATAGCGGTCCTAGGTAGGTAAGTATTTTGAAATATGCATTTAGGAACTTAAATACTTATCGTGTCCGATTAATATGGTAGAAATATGCTTCAAATACAAATGATTATGATTTACGTCTGTAAAAAAGTTATTATTTGAAGCTCTATCTTGAAAAAAAATATTCTAGCAATAGCTGTACCCGCAGCTTCGCACGCGCGGTCATTTATCTAGGTTAAAAGTACTCTATGTACTATTCCAAGACGTGAAATACCAACACTTCATCAAAATTCCTTCAGTCGTCAAAAAGTTTATATCGATTGCTCTTCTACTTATCGGATTGAGATACCAAGAACACCAGTTTTTAAGTCGAACCCTAAGCTATCCTAAAGTGAAACCCGCATCACAATAGGTCCAGTAGTATTTACGCAAAGTTCGAACAGACAAATAAAACAACAAACAAACTAACAAACTAACAAACTGACAAACTGACAAACTGACAAACTAACAAACTAACAAACTTACAAACTTACAAACTAACAAACTAACAAACTAACAAACTAACAAACTAACAAACTAACAAACTAACAAACTAACAAACTAACAAACTAACAAACTAACAAACTAACAAACTAACAAACTAACAAACTAACAAACTAACAAACTAACAAACTAACAAACTAACAAACTAACAAACTAACAAACTAACAAACTAACAAACTAACAAACTAACAAACTAACAAACTAACAAACTAACAAACTAACAAACTAACAAACTAACAAACTAACAAACTAACAAACTAACAAACTAACAAACTAACAAAATAACAAACTAACAAACTAACAAACTAACAAACTAACAAACTAACAAACTAACAAACTAACAAACTAACAAACTAACAAACTAACAAACTAACAAACTAACAAACTAACAAACTAACAAACTAACAAACTAACAAACTAACAAACTAACAAACTAACAAACTAACAAACTAACAAACTAACAAACTAACAAACTAACAAACTAACAAACTAACAAACTAACAAACTAACAAACTAACAAACTAACAAACTAACAAACTAACAAACTAACAAACTAACAAACTAACAAACTAACAAACTAACAAACTAACAAACTAACAAACTAACAAACTAACAAACTAACAAACTAACAAACTAACAAACTAACAAACTAACAAACTAACAAACTAACAAACTAACAAACTAACAAACTAACAAACTAACAAACTAACAAACTAACAAACTAACAAACTATCAAACTAACAAACATAGAAACTAACAAACTAACTGACAAACTAACAATCAAACTAACAAGCTAACAAACAAACAAACAAACTAACAAACAAACAAACTAACAAACAAACAAACTAACAAACAAACAAACGAACTAACTAACAAATAAAATAACAAACAAAATAATAAACAAACAAACAAACTAACTAACTAACTAACTAACTAACTAAAAAACTAACTAACAAACAAACAGACAGACACGATTTAAAAAATGTTATATTCATGTTCAGTAGCTTATTTTGAGTACCCTAGACCATATTTTATTAAATTATCTTCATTGTACACACTTTTTTGTTCATATTGCTTTATTATTATAAATATAGATGAAAAGAATGATTTAATGCATCGTAACTACAAGGGTTCATAAAATGGTCCACATAGTAAGTACTTAGACGTTTTATGCTAATAATATGTGCACTCGTCAACCTTGAATAGTTGATCCACTGGTTTATCCTAACTTTAAATTATAGGTCTGAGCACAATCGTGAGAATGTATGATGCAGTTGCTAGATAAGTAGGTATCTCAAATAATTAGGATGCAAATTATAAACGAGTTGGCAAATTAATTTATACTTCATCACTGCCGTATAAGAAGATTCGGCAGATGGGTTGTTGACTCGGAAGTCTTGAGTTCATTTTATTTAATAACATTTACTTGTGCAATTTTAATAAGTAATTTTTACCGCATACCTTCCTAAATCTAGTATATTCCCTACGAAATTAATAAGATGAAAGTATTTTTGGTAGTTTGTGTTCTATCTCTCAGTGTGGCTGCTCCTGTATCAGAAGATGGTCAAGCCAAAATAGTTAGTTACGAGAGCGAAAATGACGGCCAAGGGAATTATAAATTCAGGTAAGAGCGCGAGCATTTTGGAGATATAAGGACTGAGATATACTTAAATAGATCCATGGTTATGATTGCATGGTTTTTTTCTGGGACAAAAATAATAATATATGTTATTTCAGGGTATATGATTCCAAGATTCATCAATATCATTCTTACATAAATACTTACACACAGACTTTCGCATTTCTAATATTAGCTACTAGTTGATGCCTGCAACTTCGCACGCGTGGTCATTTCTGTAGGTTAAAAGTACTCCTTGTGCCATTCCAGCACCTAAAATACCAATATTTGATCAAAATTTCTTCAGCCGGCAAAAATATTTTTATCGATTGCTCGGCTTCTACTCATCGGATTGAGATATAAAGTACCCCAGTTTTTAAGTCAAAACATAAGCTATCCAACAGTGAAAACCGCATCGCAATCGGTTCAGTAGTTTTTACGTGATGCGTGAACAAACATACAGACAGACAAACAGACAGACAGGATTTTTTTAAATGTTATATTCTTGTTCAGTAGCTTATTTTATGTACCCTAGACCATTTATTTTATAATTATTTTCTTTGTACAGACTTTTTCGTTTCTATTGCTTTATTATAAGTATAGATAAGATAGATCAGTTAAGATTGTCATTATTTATTAGGTATATAGTTGGGGGCCCAAGATACGCCTCCATCAGGACATATCATGTAGGCCCGGCGTGAGAATCAAAATCGAACTTCTCTTTCACGACAACATCAATATAATCTGCATCTACAATATATATATATATAAGAGGAAAGATTTGTTTTTTTTTAATGTTTGTTTGAAATGGACAACCTAAACAATATATAAGTTCAAAAACTACAACCGAACCACGGTCGGATAAAATAGTCTATGACACTCTTGCGATGTAGAAGAATCGATTGATAACTTTCTTATCTAAATCGGACCAAGTTTTTAGTTTGAACACATAACCCTCATATTGCCTTGCCGTAGTTGGGTAAAAAAATTGCCTATGACACTTTATACCTGAACACAAATCGATTGACACCTTGCTTGTCAAAAACGAACCAATAGAGGAATCGCTATGGTGGAACATCCACATACATACCCACATACATAGATACATAAATATATGCATACATATTTGCTTCCCTAGCTTTGTTGTAGTCGGGTAAAAAATCCAGAACCGATTTAAAAAATTCTATCAAATATGTAAATAGATAGATAGATAGATAGATAGATAACTCTTTATTGCACAAGAAATGAAACTGATGATACAATAATCAAGTTTTAGTAAATCTACATTATCAGCGAGTAACATGGGCCGTTATTTTTAAATTAAAATGAAACTGATGATACAATAATCAAGTTTTAGTAAATCTACATTATCAGCGAGTAACATGGGCCGTTATTTTTAAATTAAAATGAAACTGATGATACAATAATCAAGTTTTAGTAAATCTACATTATCAGCGAGTAACATGGGCCGTTATTTTTAAATTAAAATGAAACTGATGATACAATAATCAAGTTTTAGTAAATCTACATTATCAGCGAGTAACATGGGCCGTTATTTTTAAATTAAAATGAAACTGATGATACAATAATCAAGTTTTAGTAAATCTACATTATCAGCGAGTAACATGGGCCGTTATTTTTAAATTAAAATTCCTTACGAAATTTGCAATAATGTAACCTAAGGAATCAAAACGTTGCCTTTACGTTTCCTCATTGTAAGAAACGGAGTTAAATGTTGCAATGGAAGCGAAAGTCTGTCAAAAAGCACCGCGAGTCTTGCTGCCAATTGCCAAAACTCGCGGTGCTTTTAATGTTAAAACTTGACATTGTCGATTGCTAGTAGGCCAGTGCCTCCGCAGAAGCCATTATTATAAAGAAGAACTTTTTTTTATATTCTCATCGTCACTTATTCTTCGTAGTCGCTACACTCTTGGCAGAGTGGTCGTGGTTGTCACGTTGGGGGTTTGGCTGGCTTTACAATTCTACGCCACTCTTCTCTAATAGCTGCCCTTCTGGTGCATTCGTGTAGAGGGCCATCCAGTGCTGCCTTAACTAGGTCGGTCCATCGCATCGGCGATCTCCCTCGTGCCCGTGTGCCCTCGACCCTGCCCTGTACTACAAGGCACTCGATGGACAGTTCTCCACGACGTGACACGTGCCCGAAGAACGTGATGATGCGAGATTGTACTGTGTCTGATAGACGCTGCTTGATGCAGAGTTTTTGGAGTATGGACTGGTTGGTACGGAACTCTGTCCACGATACCCCGAGCATTCTTCTCCAGCACTACATTTCGAGAGCATGTACCCGCTTTATCTCGCTTTCTCGAAGGGTCCACGTCTCCGCAGCATATAGGAAGATAGGAAAGACTAGCGCGCGGACAAGCCGGATCTTAGTGACTTTCGTTATTTTACGGTTCATCCATATCTTCTTTAACAGGTCTGGAAATCGCCATACGCCGCTTGATCTAGTCAACGCATCCACCGCCATTGGTAATCAACGCACCAATGTAGACATATGATTGGACCACATCACAGTTCGCTAATTGTGTAACTTCGGGCGAGTTGTTATGGATACGGTCGACAATCATCATTTTGGTATTGATTCGGTTAATCCTCAGTCCAAACTCAAGGCTGATGGTTTCCATCCTGCGAAGCAGTTTCTCCACGTTGCTGATGCTTGTTGCAAACAAGGTGGTATCATCCGCATATCGCAAATTTGAGATTTTGAGACCTCCTATCGCAATGCCGTCCGTCCAGTTTTCAAGCGCAATTCTCATAATGAGTTCTGTATATATGTTGAACAGCATGGGAGAAACAATACACCCTTGACGAATACCTGCAGCCGGTCGAAAGTTGCTCGATAACACATCATCCGCTTTCACGGAAGCAGTTCCGTCCTCGTAAAGACGCCTGTACTAGGTGAGTTGGGGTACCCATCTCCAAAAGGGTCCTCCAAAGCTTGGGCCATTTGACTGAATCGAACGCCTTGGAAAAGTCAATAAAACATATGTATGTAGGTAGGTTTATTGAACACACGAGCTTTTTCAATAATCTGGCGTTTGATTAGTATTTGTCGTCGTCACTTACCTAGGTAAAACTATAGCCATCCGGTACCCGCGTTGAGAGGGGGAGGGGGAAGGGGGGAGAGAGGTTTGGATGGGGGTAGTCACCCTCGACCACCCCCCTGTCCAGGAAATGTATAGTTTTTGAGTTATGAATTTTTTAGTAAATAATACCTAGTATGAAAAAAAAAAAGTTTTAGGCGACCAAACAGCCGTAAGTTAACTTTGGCGCTTGCGGGCTGCTTCCGCGGCACGCTCGCTTTGCTCACTCGGCTCGCGCGATGTGTAGTCATGTTCAAACCTGACATACCTTAGTCTTTGGAGCCATACATAACATCTTCAATTTACTTTCTGGCGAAAACAGACGACATTCTACTAATTAATAATTTTATTTACTGCGAGCAACAAGCCCATTTATAATAAACTTAAAACTGAAATATCTCTTAAACTAAGCATAGCCACGGGGGGAGGGGTATTAAGGGGTAGCCCTTCGCCACCCCACCCAACCACCAAAACTCTTGCCCCTCGATTCTATAGTCAACCCTATCTCATAAACTAAGCGTGTCCTGGAAGGGGGGAGCGGATCGTGTTCTGCAGGAGGAAGTACAAAATTACCTGTTTATGTACTTCCTTTCTACTTTTCAGTTTCAAGACTACCAACGGAATCACTCGCAAGGAAACAGGCACTTTAGTGAATATTGGTGAACCCAATGAGCATCTAGAAGTAAAAGGACTTTATTCGTATACGGACCTGGAAGGAGAGTCCGTTGTTGTCAATTACACGGCAGACGAAAATGGTTATCGCATTTTTGGTCCGCGAATAGTTCTGCCTGTGGTAAGTGCTATTATGCTAGTAAGAAGGTAATATTATTACCAAAGCCTACACCACAGAATTTTAAGTTGCACCTAAACCAATAAGGTCTAAATTGTCACTATATTATTGTCTGTTGGATAGATATATAAAGCCAGATAGAAGGGCACAGGACTGGGATTGAGTCGAAAATAAGCAATCACTCGGGCAACGCCACGCGGGCTTCAGCGAATCTATGCGTAAAATAAAGTATTTTTCCAAAAAACTCTTTCTTATCTATGGTGTATTTATGTATTATTATAACGTTGGTAATTTCGATAAAGTGATACTGTTCTTGCTCAATTGTAATTATTTTATACTTTTTAGTGGTTATTTACAAAATAACATTTTTAAAACAGTCGGTTTTTTGGAAAAGTATTTTATTTTTTGATTTTTAGTGGCTTAAGCAAACATCGGAAAGAATATTTGCCAAAGAAAATAGTAGACCACTCACTCAAAGCGTTGGTAAATTAAATCCAAGGATGAACAAAACCTACATATATAACAACCGAATTAGTTTTGACCATTTTCCATCATTTTGTTGTTGAGTTCCTGTGACTACCTCCCGGCTCCATAATCAGACCCTTGATACCACATAAAACCAGAGAACTCACCAAGACAAACCAAATGAGCCTAAACTCGAAGGCGTTCTATAATTTTGTTGTTGAGTTCTTATGACTACCTTCCAGCTCCATCATCAGACCCTTGATACCACATAAAACCAGACATGATCTCATCGAGACAAACCAAATGAGCCCAAACTTGAAGGGATTCCATCATCCGATTGTGTAGTTCCTTTGACTACTATTACTACTACTACTACTACTACATCTACTACTACTACTTCTACTTCTACTTCTACTTCTACTTCTACTACTACTACTACTACTACTACTACTACTACTACTACTACTGTAGTTTTTAATTGTCATCAGAACTACACCCATGTTCAAAACTTCAGCATCTTCGGACGTCCTTAAATTGTTCAAAATTGACTTGCAATCCAGTCCTAAACATTATAACACAGTGAATTAAATTAAAGCTTGTTTAAAGCTAGTAAACCAATATTGATGAAATTTATTCAGTACCACACTTACTCAACAAAACTATTTATTCTCGAAAAACTGCTGAAACAATTTTGATACAATTTATATGGGACCATTTGGAAAGTATTCCCTTTCAAACAAAAAAAAAAACATACATACAGCTGAACATATAACCGTCTCCTTTTGTGAAGTCAATTAATTACCTATAGCAGTAATAAAAAACTGAACATACAATGAATATTATAAAAAAATTAGACCCTAAGATTTTAAGGGGACTTAAAATAAGCTATTTAACACGACTGTAATAATATTTTACAAATGATTACTGTCTGTCTCTTCGTATATTTTCGAATCACGTAAAAGCTACTAGATCGATTCAAATCGGATTTTCACTAATGGATAAATTACGATTTGGGTTAAAATCTGCAGTACTTGCAATAAGAAGCCGAAATTTGACGGCTGTACGAATTTTGATGCAAGTTGGTGCCTATACCTACTTATCTATGGGTGCTTTGGGTCCTGGAATGATTCTTATACTGGTCGTACCGCGACTGACTATCGTCAACTTTTACATTGTAATTCTATTGTTATAAAATGACTGGTACTGGACAGGTTACGATGATTCTGTCCTAGAAATATGTCCACCCCGATGTCTTTACTAATAAATTATTATAGCTTATAAGTATTTTTATTGCTTTTCTTATTATTTTTACAGCCTCCTGCAGATTTGCCGCCAAGTGTAGTAGCATCTTTATTGGGTTGAATCAATTGGATACTACATAACTAGATATATGTAGGTATAAAGACGTTTTTTTATTACTGTCTTTGAGAATAAATTCAACAACTTCATTTACATAATAATATCATTTGAATACTGTCATCAAAAATGTATATATTTTTATTGTATTTTGGGAGTAATTCTCGCTTGTACGATAATTATACTATTTTACACATTTGACTATGCAACTGGTCGTACGAAATTTTAGTCTAGAGCAAATAAGATATTGTCATATCTACAAGAGAGAATTTAACTCAGAAACTGAAATGAAATAACAAACTGAAAAGTTATACCCTGTATTTAATTTTAAGATTACGAGTAAAGCTGTCAATGATTTAGGATTAAAGTTATGTTGGTAGATATATGTTGTTTTATTACTTTTACAGATAGAAGCAGGTCTCCCACCAAACGTAGTGGCAATATTATTGATTCAATAAAATCCATACCAAAATATAAAAGTGAAACGTCTGTTTGCGATAACGGCTGGACGGATTTTGATGAAATTTGGAATGGTAATAGCTGGAAATAAACATAGAATACTTTTATCCCGAAAAATAAGTTTCCACTGGAAATCTGGAAAATATTGATTACTCGCTGTAAGAAACTGTTGCCATGGAAACGAAATAAAAAAAGTATGTCAAAAATCATAAAGAACATTGGTGCAATACCTACTTTTGGATTGGTTTTAAATATCCTAGAAGAACATAAGATGCTTTTTTTCACAATAAACAGTAGTCCACCTATCCATACCAATATATAAAAGTGAAACGTTGTCTGTTTGTTTGTTTGTTTGGGGAGCTTTCACGCAATAACGGCTGGACGGATATTGATGAAATGAATGGAGATAGCTTATACCCGAATAAAACATGGGATACTTTTTTCCCAGAAAATTGTAAGTTTCCACGGAAAAACTGGAAAATGTTGGCACATTTATCGAAACAGTTCAAATAAAAAGCTATGATCCTATGTTTGATATTTTCCACGTGTAATAAATAATACTGATCTAATGGATTTATTACAACATCTGCTGAAGAAATAATTTGGTATGTTCAATTAATTCGTGACGTACCTACCTAATACATCATCCGAGTACTTTGAGGGTCGACTCAACTTTATCTCGAAATTTATATATTGTTATTTTCTTTCCGTACGTATATAGATAATATTATTGACCGAGCTTGCGAAGCGAGCTCAAGTCTCTGCTTCAAGTACAATCTATTTGCTTTTATTCTGTCAGTTTCTTGGTACGTACACACTACTACAGATCGTATTTTACAACCGATCTGCACGAAACTTGGTATACAGGTTTAACAAATTTTTTGAATTTATAGTCGTCGGGATTTTTGATTGAGGGAGCAAAGAGGAGGCTACCTCAAAAAAGGGGCTACTGAATAGATTCTATTTCAGTGGTTCTTTTTTATTTGAAAGATTGTAACTTTAAATTAGTCTCATAAAAGTTTGGTTAAGATCTAATGAGGATCTAAGGGATGATGAGCAGAATAGCTCCTCAGAATGCAGTAAATTGCTCACTTTTAGGTTTCTACCAGTGGAATCAGCCCTTTACATACTAGGAAGGGATTAATAGAGCACCTTGATTATTAATGTTACGCTACTGTGCACCGCTAGATTGTTTGTGCTCGCGAGGTCTACTGTTCGCAGAACTACTAGTAATATATATGCGAAAGTTTGTATATTTCTGAACGAGTTCTGATAAAATTTGGTATATAAATACATAGATCATTTAAGTCCTGGAATAAAACATAGGATCCTTTCAACAACATCCATGAGGGTGAAACCACGGGACACAGCTAGTTAGTATAGTTACATTATGTGCAAATTTTAATTTCAATGTATTTGGTCCAAATAAATCGGGAAAAAGGTAAACGTAATCATTTCGTTCATTTTTAGTTCAGTTTTTTCGTATTTTGTACGTATGTGAAGTTTATTAATCATATCTCTTTAGTTGTAGGTTTGTAGGTACTTGGCTGGATTTGATCATGAAAAAAGGTTAGATATTAAACAGAATTAACAGAGAACATGTGTTTACGTGTTGTCCTTGCAAATGATTACATAAATTTATTAACTATTTTTATTTATTTACAGAGTCCAACCCACTCGCCTCATGTGGTAGCTACATTGTTGGGAGAGGGATAAAAGAGGAAGAGGATGAAAATTGTGTATATTTTTAGGTTATACTTTATATTTGTAGTCAATAAAATAGACGCTTTGAGGATAAAACAACTTTCAAATTATTTTTGAATTGTATACATAATTGCTTGATTTTAGTTCATGCCTTATTTATTTACTAGCTGTGCCCGCGGCTTTGCCCATGTGGTCATTTTTTTGGGACATAAGGATCCTGTTATATTCCAGAACCAAAAGTACCGAAATCATCAAGCTTCGTTCAGACGTCAAATGGTTTTACTCGTTTGCTCGAATTCTACTCATCAGACTGAGATGCCAAGTTCACCAGTTTCTAAGTCAAACCCTAACCTATTCAACATTGAAAACTGCATTGCAATCGGTCCAGCGGTTTTTACGTGATGCGTGAACTATAAAAACCATTTGACGTCTGAACGAAGCTCACTGTTGTATAGCTTAGGTTTTGACTTAAAAACTGGGGTATTTTATATCTCAATCCGATGAGTACAAACCAAGTAATCAATAAAAATATTTTATATCTCAATCCGATGAGTACAAACCAAGTAATCAATAAAAATATTTTATATCTCAATCCGATGAGTACAAACCAAGTAATCAATAAAAATAGTTTATATCTCAATCCGATGAGTACAAACCAAGTAATCAATAAAAATATTTTTGACGGCTGAAGGAATATTTATCAAATTTTGGTACATTGCGCGTAGCGTGTAATAAAAGGATAAAACGTTATTTTTGCTTATTTTGGCTTATAGGTATTGTGACAAAAACGGTCGTAAAAAAATAATTTCAAGAAAATACCAGTAAGTGAATAGAAACATATGTTTGTTTAATTAAACATATGTTTCTATTCATATGAGCTTTATTTGGTTCGAGTATATATAAATTACAGATAAATTGATTCTTGCAAAATTATTGGAACTGTAATGTAAACTCTGATGTATTTAATGTGTGTTAAGCAAGATGGCGAATTTTTTCCTCTTTGGCATGTAAATGATTTGAAAATATGTGCAACCTAGAGGGCTTTTCTACCAGCTACCTACTTCAGTGAGTGTTTAAAAAGACATTATTACGGACAATGCTGTCTGCGACGGTCTGTCAGGTAAATTATCCTATCTACCTTGCCTTTTTTTGAGAGGCTATTATTAAAAAAGCAGTAAAATGATCAGATTATGTACTTGAATATTGTATTTTGATATGGTACTTTGATATTTTAGGTCCTGGAATAGCACATAGAGTACTTTTATCCTAGAGAAATGACCACGCGTGCGAAGCCGCGGGCATCAGCTAATAGTAAATAATTTATACTCAGTTATAAGTATAAATTATGTTATTTTAGGGGTATACTTGATATTTTAAGTTTTTTTAAGGTGAAGAATTATCGAAGAAGAATGAATGTTTGTTTAATAATATTTTCCTATGGTTTTTCTTCTTTCCTGTACCAAAACGTGATTGACTAATAATAATAGCTAATTTGACGATTTAAGAATTTGACAAATGTAGTATTTGGCAATTTTAGGTTTTGACCAGTTTCTAATTTGACATATTAACATTTTGACTTGTGTAGAATTTGAACAAGCAAGAATTTGACAAGTTTAGTGTCTGCTAAATCCTAATAGGGTATTGCAAATAGAGACATCGTTATTTATTATTATAACAAATAAGAATTGCTGTTTACACAAACAGGAAGAGTATAACAGAATCAGATGTTTACACAAACAGGAAGAGTATAACAGAATCAGATGTTTACACAAACAGGAAGAGTATAACAGAATCAGATGTTTTATTTTCTATTTCACTTGTATGTAACTTATTGAACTAATTAAATTTCTCTAAGCTCATTTCGGCCACCTTATACTATATGAGAACTACATAAAAAAACATTATACCTATAAATATATTTACGATTAGATAGAAGAGAAGACAAACATTGGCTGAAAATAGATAAGCTGTCAATCACTCCACTGACAAGAGCGGGGCTCCTTAATAAGAAGAAGAAAGTTTATTTAGCTTTACAACCAATTATTTGATAGGTTACTACATCGAAATCTCTCCGTAATCATTTTAAAGTACGCAACTCTTAGGAACCAAGCTATGTGTAAGTATTGCACATCATTTTGCAAAGCTCTTGGAAAGAATACCTACATCAAACTAACCGAAATAAATTGAACTTTGAATTATATCTATGACATTATAATAGGTCGTGTTTATGCATGAGGTCATAGGCCGTGCGGTTATTTTATGCAATGCGGGAACTTTCTGAGAAAAGACCAATCATGGGACAGAGGTAGGTACTTATTATTCATCCAGTGGTGAGACAGTTGCCTTAGACACATTTCTTACTGTCGTTGGTTGCCTTTGGTTCGACTATCATCTGTCAAGTTACATAATGCATGCAATGCCATGACATGACAATGAATAGAGTTGTTACGTCGCAAATCTGTGACACATCATCAATCAATTTCTCGTATAGGCCAATCGAGTTCTGTCCATTGTTAGACAATAATATCCTGTACTTATAAATTTTATTCATTTTTAGGATTTCGTACATTCGAATGAAAAAATAGAAAATAAATTTGTCTAGCAGTACAGTGCCACCAACTTATTTGTGAACTGAATGGTGGCGTGAGTGTTCTAGTTAATCGATAAGTAGACCAATCAAAAAACAGAAAATAAATAAGAAAATTTGAACCTCATTCGTGGCGGCTGTAGTTCCATTTTTTGCCACTTCACACACATGGAAGACTACCCTATAGATTGTTTCATACCTCAACAACAAATAAAATAAAATATAAAAGTGGACTGAGTGTGATCATGCTATATTATTTTTAATCCAATTGCTCTTTAAAAGAGCTAGGGAATACCGAGTGCATGCTGCATGAAAAAACATTGCGTATTTTATGGTCCTTATTTATGTATCATTTACAGATTTAAATTGAGTAGACGTATACGACTGATATTTACCGTAAATATAACACTTATTGGGAACCTGACTTCAAACCAGACATTTTATTATTGGAAAGTCTTATTTATTTTTAACCAACAGCAACCATATGCCTAAGACTTAAAAACAAACGTCTCAGGATGAAGTTAGTGCAGTGACGCGCAAGATTTTGCAATGCTAAGTTCTGGGTGGCACTGCCATTTCATAATGCGCAGGCGTTACGCTTAACATCAGGCGAGCAATCTGCTCGACTCGTTATTCAACTGAATAAAAAACAGTAGGTACCTACTTGTGATACCTAGCCGCTGTATACAAATAGCTAGCAACCTCTAGTTGTGTTTAGCAGTGGGCGTCTCCGGCTGAGATGATGATGATGAGATTTTTATGTAGTTATCGGGAATCAGCGAAGCAGGTAAAACGATCCAAAATTTGGCCGGTCAAAAGATGATTGTGTAAACAAATAGCTTTGTTCTTATCGGTCAAATGTCAAACATATATAGGAATGGCGCTGCGTGGTACTTTTGGACATCTGATGTATGAATAGAGTAATAATGGGATATTTGGCTAAAATGGGAAATATCGGTAGAGGCAGAAGGGTATTTCCTTTTCCAGTGTTATATTTAACTCTGTTGACACATGAAAGGGAAATTTCTTTTTCAAACTCAAAGAATACTTAGTTTACCTTATTTTTTTATTGATTTGATCTTTTTCTAATATTTTATGTATTTCTCCTTGTTCATGAGATGTTAATTTTAACTTGTTTAAGTGCTATTATTTTTGCTTATTTACAATAAAATACTTTGACTTTGACGTTATTGGCCATGTCAGTTTAAAAACTTACATATACTTACTTTCAACTCATCCATTTTTCACAAAAATATTTGATATTTATATTAATAACAAGAAACAATTTTCATAATGTCAATATCAAATACAGTATCATCACAAAACGCCAATATGAAGTTTTTTGTATACAACCATGAAATAATAATAAACTACGCTATAAAACTACAAACTAAAGCAAGCAATGCATATATTAAAGTATATACCACATAGTTTTAAACATCAGAGAAAGGAAATTACGGTTCTATCCTTATCCGACACGATACGGCATGAAACACCTACTAATGCAATTATTACCCAATACATTAATTACAATTAGATGCCATTGGTACCACAGATGGATTCAAGAGGAGAAAAAATTAGCTTTGGCTTCAGCGGTGGAGCCTGGAGGTGGACGGTAAATTCATTAGGAATTAACTATATCTTTAGTTGCACCGGTAGAATTAAAAGGTAAAGAAAATCCATGTGGATCTACTGGTGGATTCAAGAGGAGAAAAAAATAGCTTTGGCTTCAGCGGTGGAGCCTGGAGGTGGACGGTAAATTCATTAGGAATAAACTATATCTTTAGTTGCACCGGTAGAATTAAAAGGTAAAGAAAATCCATTTGGATCTACTGGTGGATTCAAGAGGAGAAAAAAATATCTTTGGCTCCACCGGTGGAGCGTAGCGGTGGATCCAAGTTGCATGTAAGGAGGGCTAATAAGTATTTAATTAATGACTTGAAATATATTAAACAAAAAGTTGGACTTGGGTGTCGTCGAACATGCATATCCTATTGCAAAATGTAAAACGCAAAATTTCTTTGATTATGTTAACCATAGACAGTGATGTCACAATAATAAAACAATGAATGTATGTTTTTAGAGACACAAGATTAGAAGATTGCAGAATAGTGCAGAAATCTATCTATACTCGTACTTATAATAAAACTGTAACGGGTCCAATTCTGTACATTGAAGATATATTGTAGTTACACAGTTATCTATTGTAATGTTATTAAAATGACATCACATACATAAATTTGATTTATTTACAGTGTATCACATCTACATATAACATTTTTTTAAATCGTGTCTCTCTGTTTGTCTTTTTTTTCTTCTTTTTTTTATTACGGACTAGGATAAACTGTCTACTGTGTACTGTCTGTTTATCTGCATCTGTTTGTTTGTTCGCGCAGCACGTAAAAACTACTGTACCGATTGTGATGCGGTTGGAAAGTGGTTGTGGCACTGTTGGAAAGTTTAGGGATTGACTTAAAAACTGCTGTACTTGATATCTTAATTCGATAATTAGAAGCCGAGCTATCGATAAAAACTTTTTACGGCCGAAGGAATTTTGATCAAATGTTGGTATATTGGTATTTTAGGTCTTGGAATAGTACTTATAGTACTTTTAACCTAGAGAAATGACCACGCGTGCGAAGCCGCGGGTACAGCTAGTAAATTACAAATTCATAACCTACCTATAATACTATAAATTTGTCCTTTTATTCGTTGTTGCAATAATAATTTGCAGAAACAGCATCGACCTAAGTGGGTTCCATGTCATCATTATAATTTTCAGACCTCTCTCTTTGTATGCCACCCATCTCGATCCTGTGCTGTGCGCACCCATGTCCGACCCACGATCTTTACTATGTCGGCGACCCATCTCGCCACTGGACGACCGACGCTTCCATGTACCTGTAAAGTTTAAAGGTAGTTTAATTTCCTTCTTCAGATACAGATCT
This sequence comes from Alsophila aescularia, assembly GCA_946251855.1. NCBI lineage: Eukaryota > Metazoa > Arthropoda > Insecta > Lepidoptera > Geometridae > Alsophila > Alsophila aescularia. The sequence goes on along the minus strand of OX276373.1, from coordinate 138,716 downwards.
TTTATCTCATCGCGGCCACAGTATAAAAACATATATCTATCTATATACTTATAATAGAGCAGTAAGTAACAAAAAGTATGTTCAAATAAGATATAAAAAAAAAGTCTAGGTGACTTAAAATAAGCTACTGTACAAGAAAATATCATTTTTTTAGATGGTTTTTGTATGTTTATTTGTTCACGCATCACTAAAAACTACTAGACCGATTGTGATACGGCTTTCGCTGATGGATAGCCTAAAGTTTGATTTAAAAACTGTTGTAATTAGTATCTCAATCCGATCAGAAAAAGTCGAGTGAACGATATAAAACTATTGACGGCTGAACGAAATTTGGTATCATTATACCTTATAGTCTTTTAGGTACACCCGTACCTGGAGTAACATATAGGATACTTTTATCCCAGAAACAAATACCACACGGGCAAAGCCTCGGGCACAGCTAGTGAACTATAAAGGTGCATATATCTTTGATCAACAATTAAATGGTAGAAATATCGTAATAAGATATTTTTACCTGTAAAAAATTATGACATTGCTATCAGAGCCTATTCAAATATCTAGGCTCGGCTAAACCGCACTGCCAAGTGTACAAATACTGCGCACTGCTGCGTAAATAATTATGTAACAGCTTGCCCATTTGGGTATTTGCCTTTGCATCCTCCTTAGAAGGCAACAAGACATAAGTTCAAAAACTAAAACCCGACTACGGTCGAGTAAAAATAGCCAATGACACTATGACAGTATGACACAAATCGTTTGACACCTAGCTTGTCAAAATTGGACCAATAGGGGCGATGCTATGGTGGTCAGACTTTTTGTAACACCTGTCTGTCTACATGTTGGCATTAATAAATGAAATGAAATGAAATGTACATCCACATACCCACGTACATAGATACATACATAGACTGTATAACTCATTACCCTTCCCTTGCTTCGCCGTAGTCGAGTAAAAAAAATCATGTACTAACAAAGTGTCAAGAACTGCGCTGTCGCTGTCACCAAGAATTTTTTACTATATCAAAACAACCTTGGCTGCCACTTTCTCATCAAACTTCAACGATGCATCGTGGCAAGACTGTGTACCAAGCATTGATGGTTCACCAAGCTTCGTCATTTTCCCGAAGATTCCTTGACAGATAGACATTATTACGAAATGGCACAAGCTTTGCAGCTGTGTCCTTCTCACACTTGCGTAACAATCTGATAGGGTAAACGACTTGAAAAAGTCCTTGACTTCGCCACGTCGCATTATGTTTTTTTAAGGAATGAAGTCCAGAGCTGACATTCTTGAGGAACTGGATATAAGTGGTAGGCAGTTGTCCTAAAGTCGCAGTCCACTAAGACACGCTCTGCTGAGGGACATTGACAATTATGGTAAGTCGCTAAACCGGTTGTATATATTTTTGTGTATTTATATGAACATGTTACAAGAACCCGGATTTGAAATGTGATGTTTATAAAATGTTATATTTTATGTGGCGGTATAAAAATAAATAAATGACCATGGAAGGCCTCCAAATCGGTCGGGGTATTGTTGTTAAACATAAGAGAGTTAAAAATGACAAAGTGAGATAGGGAATTAGGTCAAAATTTGTATACCATAATATACGGATGGAAGCAATTCCCCATGGCACAACTGGTAGTGCCAAGCAGTTGTGCCACGGGTAAGTAACGAAATTTAAAGGTGGAGGGAAAGTAGATACCATTAATATAAAAAAAGCGAATATTACTCAAGCGAAAGATACCTTAATTTTTAGGGTTCCTTAGTCAAACAAGGTATAGTTTCTTCGTATCCGTCTGTCTGTCCATCTGTCCGCCTGTACGTCCGTCTGTCCGTCTGTCCGTCCATGTGTCCGTCCATGTGTCTGTCTATATGTCACGGAAATCTAGGGTTTATAAGTTTACGAGACAGTCTATCAAGTTGGATTAAGAGACATAATCCAACCTTATAAACAACGTTGTTGGCGAAAAACTTAAAACTTCTAGACCGATTGTAATGCTAAATTTTAACACGTTGGGGTTAGCTTAGGGTCTTGGCGACGGAACCTTTGCGTGTCCGACACGCATTTGACTTAGTTTTTTTTAATTTAGTAGTATTGCTTTCAAATATTTTTGAAAATAAGCATGCCTCAGCCAGAGAAACGTCTCTCCACGGACCGCCTTTAAATTATATCTGGTAAATTTTGTTAAAACATTTCAAAAATACTTATTTCGAAGTTTTTGTGTCATTATCATTAGCAAAAAAATATTCAAAATAAATACTGGTACACTACACTGTCTCAGTTCGGGTGTAGGTACCTACCGATTAAAATTATTTACGTTTGTACAAGTTTATACGTGATTTTAAAAAAAAACATCTCCTCGATCTTCTCACAAAAAGAATAATAATTTATTACAATAGACAAATCATTTCCTTACTCAGCAGTATACATAATGATGATGCGTAAGATTGTAGCAATTTTATTTGAAGATTCGCTTGGTAAATATTATAATTCAAGTACATAAGTTGCCAGAAGACTTTTAAAATGGCATATCCCACATTCCTTCCCACATATGGCAATTTAAATGTATTTTACATTGATTAAGTCTTAGGTGGTCTTAGTCCAGCGTAAAAGCTCGTTTGCCTTTTGGCCTTGACATTTTAGAATTTACATTTACCTATTCATTTGCAGGTAAAAGGCGTCGGTCTCATCTTCGCCGCGTGTTTAATTTTTACGGCTATTGTCATGGTGCCTCAAACATGTTGCCTTGACGAGCAAATTAAAAAATTTGCATTCAACACTAATGGTTTTGGCACTTATAGTTTCGAGTAAGTACAGGGATGATTTATGATGGTAATTTTTCTTCAATTATTCAGAAATAAGTCCATCATATAAATTCCTAGTGGATTTGTTATTCTTACAAAGCCTAGGTATCTGTATTATTATGGTTACGCCTGCCGTTTATTGAATAAGCTGCGTTTCGTCAATCAATTGTATTATAAATGTTGTGTGTCGTACCGCGCCTAGTGTAGGGTTCCGTGGTCAAAGCGTTTTACTTCTTAATTTTCACAATGGGAGAAAAATATTTTTTGTAAGATAAATAAATGAACACATTTTTGTAAGAAAACATTTATTCACTTAATCCCTACTTCACTTGCAAGAAGAGCTTTTTAATCGAGTAACCTTGTATCTTATACAGACAGACGAAGAGGGCGCTCTTAATAAGTGTTCCTCGTTGAACAAACGAACGATAAGAAAAAATCTTTTTGTCGATTCCTACTAGATTTATTCTACTTGATTTAAACTTTGAAACATTAGTAATCTGTACTTATAATAAAGCTGTAAATAACAAAAATCCTGTACAAAAAAGATCATTAAAAAAATAGTCTCAAGGACTTAAAAATAACCTACTGAACAAGAATACAATGTTTTTAAATATCTTGTGTCTGTTTGTATGTTCGCGTATCACCTAAAATCTACTAGACCCTTTACGATGCAGTTTTCACATTTGGATAGGTTTTGACTTAAAAACTGGGGGTATTTGGTATCTTCCAATCCAAGCCGAACAATTGATATATGACGCGATGACGACTGAACGAAATTTTGAATTTCGTACTTTAAAGGTACACTTTTGGTCCTGGATTAACACTTACTCGTATGCTACTTTTAACCCCGAGGAATGACCACGCGGGCACAGCTAGTAAAAACTCAAATTTACTTGCAGATACGAAACCACTGGTGGTACGTACAGGAGAGAAGATGGGGGAATTATTTCAAGCCCTGCAGGAGATTCTCTTGTGGTTCGAGGAGAATACGGGTACATTGATCCTGGAGGCCATCTCTTCTTTTTGAGATACGTTGCTGATTTCAACGGCTACCGCCTAGTCAGCAACGATGATAATACAAGATACAATGATAGAAGAATTATATGATCTAATTATAATAGTCACGTGTTTTATGACAAGTGTTTGTATTTATAGCTTTGTAGTACCTAACTGTTTATATTATAACTTGTTGAAAACGAAGTAAGGCTCTGATGGATAGCTATTTGTACTGAGGCTAAACCAAGCCTCTTAAATGGATGACCGTCGCTTGAGAGGTACCTGAGTGGTAACAAGATTAATACTAAAGTTATGTGTCGACTTAGCGTTCTCCAGTGATAAGTTATCACCAAATTTATTTGAGTTGTTGTTACAAGACCTCCTTTTAAAATGTTGTTATCCGTTGCAATAACTTCTTGAACAACGGCACGCAGCAGAGATAAAATGCACCCATTTAATATAAGGACAGGTAATGTTTCACGAAATTAAATTTTAGCTGTGCATTAGTAGTTATAAATGTTTAACTACTATTCGTGTAAACATTTTGGAGTAAAATCCATGTTCATTTCGTTTAAGCCTAAAACTTCAACTCATGCAAGCATTTTTTCATTTAAAGGTTAGTAACATATTTGAAATATCACATTAATCAAAAGTTGTTTTTGTCCGAAAAGAGCTTCAAAATGTCATCTTACATACTTACCTATAAATCTTTCATGGTCAAGATGAGCTAAAGCAAATGAAATGCGGATGCACTGAAGGACATTGCTATTCTATCTTGCACCTAACCACTGAATATGCAGGAAGATTTTTCTAGTCAGTTTTGGGAAATTCTAATCTACACATGGGGAAAATGCTGACAGGAACCATGGGCTCAATTTTAAAATAAATAAAAGTGTCATTTTATTTTAAAAAAAAGATTTGTTAAATAAATTCAAAAAAACATATATTATATTTTTTTGTAATAGTATCTGGTGCTAGCGGTAAAAAAAGTTGCAGCAACGCATTTTTCTAAAATTAGTTTCTATGTACAACTTCACGAAAATCAATATTTCTATTATAGGTAATCAGGAAAATTCGTAAAATCCCTTAGATGATGAGGATAATGGTGATTTTATTTTAATTCCTTTGCTCCCACAGCAGCTGTATGAGTAGAGCTTGTCCTATTATTAAGCATGAACTATATATACGGCTTAAAAAGAATCATCACTGAAGTCGATATCACATTTGACTTTAAAAACACGTTATGAGTATTTTTTAAAATATTTTACAAATAGCTTTCCCGCCCGCGACTTTTTCCGCGCGGACTACAGTTTATCGCGAAAAAAAGCATCCTTTGTGCTTCTAAGATATTAAAAACCAATACAAAATTAGGTCTAACACCAATGCTCTTGATGTTTTTTGACATACTTGTTATATCGTTTCCATGCCAACCGTTTCTTACAGCGAGTAATCATTTTTTTCTAGTTTTTCCAGTATTCCCGTGGATTCTTACAAATTCCCGGAATAAAAAGTATTCTTTGTTTTATTTCAGGGTATAAGCTATCTTTATTCCAAATTTCATCAAAATCCATCCAGCCGTTATTGCGTGAAAGCTCCCCAAACAAACAAACAAATAGACAACGTTTCATATATTTTATATATCGGTATGGATTCCAAAAAGATTTCATATCCGTAAACCGTTTTAAAGAAAACAATCGAGCAAGTTTTATAGTTATTGCATTTCGCAACTAGTATTGTTATATAGGTAGGCACAAGTTTCACGCGGCCTGTAATGTTGAAAATTACAAGTTGCTTGACCATATTATTTGTAAGTGACGATCCTTATTCGCTAGATTGTATCTAATACTTTGGCGCAATTTATATTTTGTGGGAATTTTTAGGTGCTGCAAAGCTTCATAAAATCAGGTTTTGGTGCAATTTACACATAGTGAGTATTCAATTTGTTCATCATAGAAACAGATCTCATTAGAAATGGAGTCAGACGATTAGATATCATCTTCAGCTATTGCTCGATCCAGCGTTAGGTATTTTACCACGTTTTTATTAAGTCACTTTCTTGTTTGTCTGGCTGTCGTTCCGGGTGTAATCTTGGCAATCAAATTTCGAGCACTTCGCGAAAACGTCGTTTTTACATTAGTTTTTTGATCTATATTAGCTACTTTTTTCTCAATATTAAAATAATTAAATACTCTATCCGCTTATTGTCATTTATATATGTGTCATGGCGATATCATAGAATTGATCATTTTATGAAATGGTTTGACGTCATGAACTTATATTTCATGAAATTATCGTTGACATCATGAAATGGTTAGACCAGATGAATTAATGAACAACGTTTGACGATATGAACAACTAAATGCACGGCTACTTCATGACATGGTCAAATATTAGTGATCAATCGTGAAATAGAAGGCAAGGGCGGAAGCCCGACTTGGCAGTGATAGGTTCTCCGTGTTTTCTTTTTAGCCTTGAAAACCTAAAAAGAAATCTGATTCAACACCTTTGGTATCACAAAAACGTTACATTATTGATATTTAATAATATGGCCAAACTTGGATTGAAATATCATTGAACATTAATGTATCAACGATGGGCAGTTTATAACGATAGTTAGCTATTTCAATAAATTATCGAGCATTTCATGAATGATCAACTCTACTAAATGGCTACGATATAAATGCATTATGCTAATAAACGAACGGTAACCTGCAATTAATTAATCTTCAAATTATATATATATAACGGTAGATCGAGCTTACTTATACGCTAAGTAAACACTAAAAAGCATTTATATTTTTATTTCAGTGAAGATGTAGAACTAAGAAGAATATTTCCAAGTGAATTCCCGCAGGACACCAGGAGAAAAAGTGGAGCCTTCGAACCTGAAGTGAGTATTATAATTATTTAGTACTTCATTGTCGTACACTTTTAGGCTGAAAATTCACCCATTCTAGAAATATAGTTAAAGTTGACTAGGAAAATGAATGACTATTTTCAATCTGTGGTTTTAATTATAATTTTGGTAAACTTTACGCTTAATCTTTATTCATTCTTTTAATTTGCTTAGTTGGTGAATTTTGGTGTACCTACGCTACGTTAGCAGATAAGAAAATTTATAAATGTTTTTATTATTTACAGCACTTAGGTCGGTATGCAGAGTTAAAACTTTATTTTCGGCAACCAAAAGCGAAACTTAACAATCACTTAGAGGAGCTGGTATGCTATAACGAAAATGGAAAAAAGGTTATTTGTTTAGTTGGTTTCCAACTGATTCTAATATTTCCTACTTCGTAGCTGGCTAAGAACAGGAAAACTCTAGAAACAAAACAAACAGTTCGCGATATGTATTTGGTGTCCAACTAAAATAACTGCGTCCAACTAAAATGACTGCGCAATGCAAAGCCTCGTTAATGTGTTTATCAGCCTATGTATGTATGTATGTATGTATGTCTGTTCCTTTGTGGCATTATATAGACCAAACGCGTGGACCGTTTTTGGTGATTCTGACGTCAATCGTGTTGTCTTAATCTTGCGAGTGCTACTAAAGAACTGACAGTAATCGAAATTTAATTTGGTGAAAACCAGACGCCATATTGAGAAGAAGGACAAACTTAAAGTCGACGAACTATGTTATTGAATAGGTATTTCAAAATCATCTTTAGGTTTGGATGACCATATGGGAATCTATAACGATTTAAAGGTAAGTATGTATGCCTGTTCCTTTGTGGTACTATAAAGACCAAACATCATCATCATCATCATCAGCCTATATCTGTCCACTGCTGGACGTAGGCCTCTCCTAATGCACGCCACTGAGCTTAGTCTTCAGCTCTCCTCATCCATTTTCTTCGACTCGCTTTTAGTAGGTCGTTTCTCGACCTGGCCACAGGGCGACCTACACTACGTTTTCCCAAACGTGGTCTCCACCCGTCTCTTCTACCCAAAGGTTATCGGTTCTTCGGGCAATGTGACCAGCCTATTGCCACTTTAGCTTGCTTATCCTTTGAGCTATGTCGGTTACTTTGGTTCTCCGTCGGATATCTTCATTAGGAATGTTGTCCTTCAGAGAAACACCAAGCATAGCTCTCTCCGTAGCTTGCTGAGCGACCTCAAATTTGTAAAGTAGTTTGACCGTGAGTGTCCACATTTCGGCTCCGTAGGTCATAATTGATAGGACGCACTGATTGAAAACTTTTGTCTTTATACACTGCGGTATGGACGACGAGAAGACTTGACGAAGCTTGCCGAATGCTGCCCAACCCAGCTGAATTCTTCTGTTGGCTTCCTTCTCAAAGTTGTTCTTACCTAATTGCAATATTTGCCCAAGGTAAACAACATGGTGCACCTCTTGAAGTTGTTTTTTGGACAACTTCAAGAGGTACACCTTTGACTGCAATCAGTTCCGGGTCAATAAGATTGTTAAACATGATCTTGGTCTTATCTACGAGTATGTTCCTTCCGAGACCAATGCGTCGAGAAGCATCAATTGCATCATTGGTCAGCATACTTTGCAAGTGTTGCAGTGACTCTGCCATTAGGACTATGTCATCGGCAAATCGTAAGTGTGAGAAATTCTCGCCATTGATATTAATTTCCATTCCATTCCAATCAAGCGTCTTAAATATATCTTCCAAGGCATTAGTGATCAGTTTCAGAGATATAACATCAACCTGTCTCACTCCCCTGCGCAGTTGGATATGTTTAGACTGCTGGTTTTGTACTTGAACACTCATAGTTTTGGCATCATACAGAAACCTCAGCACTTCGATGATGTCAGTCCACTTGACACCGCTGCAAAGACTCCAGAACCACCCAGGTTTCAATGAAGTCAAAGGCCTTCTCATAGGCCACAAAAGCAAGACACAGGGGCTGGTTATACTCTTCAGACTTCTGTATAACCTGCCTCCCTTAGTGTATGTGGTCTATGGTTCTAAATCCTTCGCGAAACCCGGCCTGTTCAGGAAGCTGGATCAAGCCTTCTAGCGAGACGTTTTAAAATGACCCTCGAAAACAACTTATAGATGTGCCTCAAGAGTGACATAGGTCGGTAGTTCTTTAAAAGAGTTTTATCCCCTTTTTTAAAGAAGAGTACTACCAAACTCCTGCTCCACGCCTCTGTAGTTCTCCCACTGTTAAGGGCGGTGCTAAATAACCCCCAAAGCTCCCAAAGAACGGGTGTCCTCTTGCCTTCAATACCTCCGAAGTTATAATATCCTCACCGGGGGCCTTCCCTTTCTTAAGTTGTCTGAGCGCCATCTCAATATCGTCTAGGCTGACGTCGGGCAGTTCGTGGCGGGTCAGTATTGCGCGGGAATCTTCTGTTCTAGGTTCGGGTCTAGAAGCATGCGAGTCGTACAATCGGCCATAGAAGTCTTCGATCTCAGAAAAGATCCCCGGCTTAGAGACGACGGTTGTGCCATTATTGCTCAATTGTCTTTTCTATTCAGCGTGTTTTCGAGCATCGCTCCAGCTTAATAATCGTTTTATTGAGCTCTTTTTCTCTGACGTGTGGCTTGCTGTTAGTCCCGTCGCTCATCCATAAGCTGAAGAGCTTAATCCGAGATTTTAGACTTCTTGACTTCGTGCCCGTACGTTGCGGCTGTAATTTTTTTGTGCCTTCTTCCCTAAGGATCCCCACAACTTTTCGGAGTTCCTCATCCACGTCATGTGTAGTTTCTAAGGCAGCGTATCGATTTTCCAACTTAAATTGGAACTGTTCTGATCCAACAGTGGCCTGGAGCAGGTTGGGTTGGAGTGTAGACTTCAATAAACGGCATTTTTCAAGCTTGTAGTCGATGTTCAAGTAGCCTCGAACAAGTCGGTGATCACTAGTGGTATTAAACCTGCTGATCACTGAGACATCCCTGAATATGTGCTTATTGTCCGTCGGGGGTTGCTTTTTGAAGAAAGAATTCATCAAAAAGAACCCCTCTTTTTCTAAAAAGTTAACTAGGATTTGCCCCCTGTGATCCCTATCCCCAAAACCGTGTGGACCTATTCTCGGTTTACAGCAAGTACTTTGTACTTTGGCATTAAAGTCTTCCATGATAATGTGATAGTGGGCCCTTGTGGTGTTTCTAGGGCTGAAGAAATGTCATCATTTCTTCTTTCTCATCATCCGAGTATGCTAAAGTCGGAACGTAAACCTGTACGACCTTAAGGCTATACCTTTCGGTCAGCTTAAGAACCAGGTGATATATATATATGTGATGTCTTCACATTATTAATTGATTTTAAATATGGCGACAACCAGATGCCACATTGTAATCAATAAAAAAATTAAAGTCGACGAACTATGTCAAGTGGGGTATCATTGAATAGGTATTTAAAAATAATATTTAGGTTTCTCTTATCATTTTTCGTTTCAAATGATAATTTAGGATCTAAAGTTCATTAGCAACCACTCTCACTAAATCTTATAAATATAAGCTAAAAAGTATAAAATAAATTATTATAAAAACAAAAAACCAGACTGTGGATCAAACTAAAAAGAGGCAAACTAGATTTAGATTTTTGATTTTGAAATACTCGTTATCATGCAGTCGGATGCATCATGCATTTAATTTCCCTTTTGTCGGGATCAGCCAGAACTTGGCGAGCTAACTCTTCATGCCTCCGACTGCATCATGCATTTAATTTCTCTTTTGTCGGGATCAGCCAGAACTTGGCGAGCTAACTCTTCATGCCTCCGACTGCATCATGCATTTAATTTCCCTTTTGTCGGGATCAGCCAGAACTTGGCGAGCTAACTATTCATGCCTCCGACTGCATTTGATATTTCAAAATCTAAAATCTAAATCTGGTTTGCCTCTTTTTAGTTTGATTCAAAGTCTGTTTTATTGGTTTTTATAAATATAAATTTAACATTCTTGCTTACGGCGAGTTACAGCAGTTAGCATGGTAACATTTTACTATATCATGTATTTAACTTTGTAGGTTTGCAGAATAGACGAAGAACGGTATGCTCAAGAAGAAGATACCTATTTCACCTCTCTAGACAAAGTGAACCATCTGGACCGCCGACGGGTTTTCTGCATTATGCTACTGTGCTTCACAGAGGATGAATTAGACAGGGTTGTCTCTTCATTCTAGTGGTTCGAATAAATCATTATAAAATATATTTTTCTTAATTATAGTGTTATTCAATATTTGATCCGTTTTTATTTAATTAATAAGTTTGTATTATTATTAGGTAACAAAATTTGAGGACATGTGAAATCTACCAACCCGACCTTAATAGCCCATCCTATCTAAGAGAAGGCTTGAGTCCCAGCAGTGGGAAAGTAATAAGGAAGATGATGTTATTTGTAAGTTAATAGGGGTTTAATAGGTAGAGGTCACAATCAAACGTAGACCTATTAAAACTACGATTCAGATCAAACCTCTGTTTTTAGAATGGGCATACCGATATTGAAAAATAATTTTAAAGGTAGCTAAGTATTTATTATATTTAAACAATTTCTGGTTTTCATGCAGTACTTAAAGAAGCTATATTAACTTTAAACAAAAACAAACATTTACGTGCACTTATGTCGATCCACGATTAAGTCACTGGCTTCAGCTTCGAGATGACACTTTACTTTTTATGCTTCAAGAATAAAACATTTTATGACCATAGTAACACTGTACTGCATTTGTGTGCAACCATTCACGAAGGTATGCTAAACAAATAAACCTGATTCGCAGCCTCCCCACAAGCGATAATGTCGCTGTGGATTTCGTTGAAATATCGCCTTGTAAACTGAACACTGCCGCGTGTCCCTCAACACCCGACTAATCTTTGACCAATGAACCATTGAATTTAGTGGTATGACATGAAATTACCGCGAAATTGTCACTCAAAAACAAGGATCGTTCTCTATTATATCTATGTATTACTTATAATATAGCAGTAAGTAACTGAAATACTGTAGAATGAAGATATGTAAAAAATAGTCTAGAGTACTGAAAATAAGCTACTGAACAAGAGCCCTTATAGCATTTAAAAAAATGGGTAAAAAATGGGTCTGTATGTTCTCGCTTCACATAAAAACTACTGGACCAATTGCGATGCGGATTTCTCTGTTGGATGGCTTAAATTTTGACTTAAAACTAGTGTAGTTGGTACCGATCAAGCCGATGAGTAGATGCCAAGCAATCGATAAAAACAATTTGACGTCTGAAAGGAGGAGGGAGGATATATTAGTACTTATGGGTTTTGAATATCACCACGCGGGTAATGCCACGGGCACAGCTAGTTCATTGATACAAATTTAATAACCACAAAAAGGATGATGTTTATCAATATTTGAATGCTTAGATAACTTAGTGATGATAGAACGATGTTAGAATATACTAGGAATAAAAATATGACAACTACCTTGAAATTGTTTAGCTCAGCACTTACCCGAAATAAGTAGCATGCAGGTTACAGTGATTCCTCATACACTTGGAAAATGAATGAATATACTAAATCTTTGGCGACTTACCCGTGGTACTACCGTTGGTACTACTGGTAATTTAATAACCACAAAAAGGATGAAGTTTATCAATATTTGAATGCTTAGATAACTTAGTGATGATAGAACGATGTTAGAATATACTAGGAATAAAAATATGACAACTACCTTGAAATTGTTTAGCTCAGCACCTACCCGAAATAAGTAGCATGCAGGTTACAGTGATTCCTCATACACTTGGAAAATGAATGAATATACTAAATCTTTGGCGACTTACCCGTGGTACTAAAGTTGGTACTACTGGTAATTTAATAACCACAAAAAGGATGAAGTTTATCAATATTTGAATGCTTAGAAAACTTAGTGATGATAGAACGATGTTAGAATATACTAGGAATAAAAATATGACAACTACCTTGAAATTGTTTAGCTCAGCACCTACCCGAAATAAGTAGCATGCAGGTTACAGTGATTCCACATACACTTGGAAAATGAATGAATATACTAAATCTTTGGCGACTTACCCGTGGTACTACCGTTGGTACTACTGGTAGTACCACGGGTAATTTTTTTATGCCCATGGTACTACTAATTTGTCTGGTAGTATAACCGTAAATTATTTTTTCCGTGGTTAATACCAATCTGTCTGATAGTACCACTGTAAATTATTTTTCGCCTGGTACTATCTATCTGTCTGGTAGTACCACCGTATTTTATTTTTCCCGTGGTACTACTAATCTGTCTGGTAGTACCACCGTAAATTGTTTTTTCACCAATCTGTCTGGAAGTACCAACGTAGTTTTTTTTTTCCGTGGTACTACCAATCTGCTTGGTAGTACCACCGTAAATTATTTTTGCCGTGGTACTACTAATCTGCCTGGTAGTACCACCGTTTTTTTCCGTATTAGTATCAATCTGTCTGGCAGTACTACCGTAAATTATTTTTTCCCTTGGTACTACTACCACTTATTTTGCATAAGTCAATATTATGCAAAATAAGTGATTAACTATTTAATCATTTTATGATCAGCATGAAAGCAACTTACATCTCAATAACAACATATAAATAAACAAACATACGAATAAAAGCTTATTTACATACTAGCTTTTGCTCGCGACTTCATCAGCGCGGACCTTAGTTTATTTTGTAGAAAGGCTACAAAAGACACATAAATAAGCCTTAGGCTAGACTGTTGAAAGTAAGCGTCAATATACTGTGCGTCAATATATCGCACAATTAGCACCTTTGCAGTGTAAACGATCTTTATCGTTCACGCCTGTGCGATACGCCGATACAATAGGAGTTACATAACAAACACAATCTTTGATTTGTTTTTAACCCGGACGCATTCGTGGAGATGTAACTTATTCAAAAGCTGATAGCTCTAGGGTTGGTAGATTTAAAAAAAGGTATAATCGTTTAAACATGTTGCAGTAAGTAGCATTATTATAGCGATCGTGGTAATATTACCGGAACATAAAAATATGTTTACTAAGTACCTACCTACAAGCTAATTCTGCTGGATGTGCCACAATCCAAGTCTATAAAAAAAAACTAAAGGAGCTAATTTAAGGATATAAATTATTAAGATTCAAATAAAAACATTTCTTAATAAAAATAACACTTCTAATGCTCGTAATGACCATGTTTATGCTAGATGTAGACGACATAAAACTGAATTTTATGTTTTAGTGCATAAAAGTGTTTAACTTCTCTAATTATCTATGGTCTCCGACCCAAGCCTAGTGTACCATGTAGAAATATAAAAAAAAAGTTCTAGTTTTTTCCTATCAGTATTTAAATAAGATAAGATATCACTGTTTAATTTCCTCGTAATCGAAGTGAAAAGCAGAGTGTATAACTCGTTTATAAAACTGGGCATTTTATCCCCAACTTCAATAACTACCCTCACCTTCGGCTCGGGTGGATAAATGGCTCGAAGAAAATGACTTGTTTTATGCACCTTTTGTACAATCTACTATTTAAAGCAAGCTAACAAGCTGACGAGGAGTTCCCATGTATTGGAGTAACAAATTGCATCATCATGTCATAAGTATCAAGATATTCCATAGTCATCGGGAAATTTCAAACTAGGTAACAATATATACAAAAGCAAAAGCTATAACAAAAAATGTGCATTCAATTCGTGAGCCTCAAGAGCACTCATGCAATAAAGCTATATCTCCCTGCCATCAGACTCGGAAATAAACCACTCAAGAGTACAAGCTAAAACAACCCAATTGACAACCCTAGCTGGGGTCTACAGTCCAATTTGATTCCCATGACCAATAAGGTTTGGCTCATCGCAACTCTCCGCCGCGTCCGCCCACGAATCTCGTACACTGAAGCAACTACCATTCGCAACCTTAAAATGACACGAATGTTTTGTGTGAACTAGCGACTACAATCTGTACGATCAATATTGATTTGAAGCTTAAAAATAGCGGTTGAACTTTCAAAAAGTGAAACTGGATTGTGGTTAAATAAATTAACTATCGTAAAACAAATACTTAGTTATATGTTTGGATATTTTTCCCTTTTTTAACCCGTACCGTCGCACTGATGGGCAAAAGGTATCCCCCAATTCTTTCCAGATGTCTTGGTCCTGCGCCACGTCCGACCAGCCCTCATGGTATACGTACAGATCGTCCCGGCACCACTATTTGGGCCGATATCGGCGGCGCCACCCGTCATCTGCAGCCACGTTAGCCATGTTTGGCTTAATCTATTTATATTAGTTAGTTTAATAATTTAGGTAGGAAATTAGCTGCAGGCATAGGGATACTACTTTAATAATTCATCAAAGGGAAACTATATCATGTATCTTAACTATCTATTAGTAACTAGTAAGACGAAACTGTTTGCCGGAAGTAAGCTACTCATTTATCCTTTTTACCCGACTACTGCAAAGCAAGGGAAGGGTAATGTGTTTAACAGTATATGTATATATGTATATATCTA
Organism: Alsophila aescularia; assembly: GCA_946251855.1. NCBI lineage: Eukaryota > Metazoa > Arthropoda > Insecta > Lepidoptera > Geometridae > Alsophila > Alsophila aescularia. Next base: position 123,508 of record OX276373.1, on the reverse strand, counting down.
TGTATGTGGGTATGTGGATGTTCCACCATAGCGTCATTGTTTCAATTTTGACAAGCAAGTTGTCAATCGATTCGTCTTCAGGTATAGCTATTTATTTTTACTCGACTACAGCAAGGCAAAGTAGATGAGGTATCAATCGAATCGTCTACATCGCAAAAGTGTCAAGGCTATTTTTTGCCCGACTATAGTCGGATTTTAGTTTTTGAACTTGTCTTGTTAATAACTGCACTATTAAAGTAAAACTCTTTTTATGTACCACTAAAGTTTTACGAGCTAATTTTGTACGCCATCAGTAATAGTAATAAAAACTGTACTACCCTACACTCCAAAAGTCGCTTCACTTTACAACTACATTCCAAAAACGCAAAAAGTACCTACTTATAAATGCAAATCAAAAGAACCACTTCAATAAAATTCACAAAACTCGACCTTTCAACGGAATGTTGTTAAAATTGTTTGTTTTATTATATAATGCATAGCACGTTGTCATCGTGATGCATGACATTACGTAACCTAACCTTGTACTGAATTACTTATAACTCGATGACTGTTCAAATTGTTAATCAAGTAAGAGTTAGGTTGACATATGTGAGTTAATCGTGACGCTTTTAGGGCCGTATTAATAAACCGATCTCAACTCCAAGCGCGCTTTAGAGCGATCTCAAGATGCGAATCTAATTAATAAACACATCTTATAATTGATAGATTCAAGCGTTACTTTGCGGAAATCCATATTTAAAATGAACAAAATAAAAAATATGTAGCTTACTTCCGCCAAAACTAAGTCAGACAAATGATAAATAGTAAAATTAACACAAGTAAAACCCCACGCTAAACAAAACCCTATCCAAAATTGAACTAATGAAAAATATAAATGAAATTGTTGAGTGCAGTCGATCCGTGACTTGAGAGCGTGATTGCCAGTTGCTAGAATCAAGAATTTCGAAAATATTATGTCAGAAGTTGATAATTATAATTATATTAACCATCATTATAAGAATATTTTTATATTCCTCTGGGAATAAACAAATTTATTTGGCATGATTGCGAAAAGATCCGAAGATTTGGTAGATATCAAAACCTGGCGAGGACTCGCTGAAGTCTAAAAAAATCCGAAATCGTAACCAAAGGATACGCGCTGGAAATATTGCATGGCCAATAAACGAATTTTTATTTTCATAAATTATAGTCATTCATTGATTAATTGCGTTAAGTTCTTTAATAGATAGTGTAACTTTGAAAATATAGACAAATATTATGGCTTACATCCTTTCTACAAAAAAAAAACTAATGTAATATGTAGAATATTATGATATGAATATTATGATATGTATGATAATTATGTAGAAAATAAACATTACTTTTAATATAATCGCATTTAATTTAATTCAGCTACATCGAAGTAATAAATTTTAACCTATAGCTATATCTTATTTCACCAAAAACCGAACTTTCAATATAGAAAATAAATCGTTCATTCGTAGTTCATTCAATCTTGCTCTCAAGTTCTGGTTCGTGACGTAGCATCTTGAGATGCGGCTCTTGAAAGCGACATGATCTGAGATGCTCTTGAAATGTCTGTATTAATCAGCGACGATCTTAAGATGCTGATCACAACTTGAGAGCGTATTATTTGATATCGCACTTGAGAGCTCAACTAAGAGCGATTTATTAATACGGGCCTTAAAGATTGACCCAAAAATAGCGGCGTCAACTCTGGCAAGGAAAGCGAATGGTGTCGGAGGTCAACCATCGGAGTCGTCGCCGGTTCAACATACTGTGACGTAAGCTAACCACTAACGGTTGAGATCAAACCGCAACCGATCTTAACTGACGATTGAATATACTCACACAATTTAGTAACACACCCGCTTTCAGCAAAACGTGAAATATTTTGACACCAATCTCGCATTAAATTCATTTTCTTCGATAGTTATATGACCCGAACTTTGAACGAGCGCCGCTGCCGCTGTGGCACAACCCGCTTAATTTAACCTAATCGTCCTACGACACAGATTGCTATTTAATTTTATACATTTGAGACGGATAAATCGCACTTTTGTTTCAAAAGTCTGTATTACAGTGTAATAATGTTCTCACATAAACATCTCATCAGAATAAAATTGGACACAAATTATTTAGCACAAAATGTGAAACCTTGGCCTTTTCAACTTTATTCTGAACTGAGCGCTGGTGATTTGTACACTTTGAATAAAAACTTATAATGATAATTATATACAAATGTATACTCTATTATTATATGCATATGATTTAAATATGCGTTTACGCTTCGCACTACTCATCTTCAGAATAACATCTGCTAATGAAAATGCTAAAGGCCGAGCAAGGTATGTTTATGCTGATTGACATTTCCCACAACCTCGCATTCCATAATTTGATTTTACAAATTATTAAACATTTGTAATAAACGTAGATGTAGCTACCAAATCATTTAGGTACCTCTATGACATTGAAAGCATTATTCATCAATAAACGATTACGGGCAGTTATGTTACATACCACCTTTCATAAGTTATTGTATACCTATGTAATTATTAGACACTGTGACTCGCCCCGGCTTCGCACGGGTAGATAAGGGTTTCTCTAAATATTTATTTGTACAACACTTCGATTCTACCAGTGTTTTGATTAACTAATTTGAACAAAAAAGGTTATTGTGACTTAAGTATAGTTGACCGAGAGAGTGCGAAGGGCGAGCGAAGCGTCTCTGTTTCAGCTTCAGCAAAAATTCTTTCGTTTGCCCGGATGTCAATCTGGATTTCCAGTTGTTCTCCTCTACAGGTCGCAATCCTCAAGTGATCTAGACGAAACAACTTGGTACACAGTGTAACGATATTATCCGGTTTATAGTAAATTTCTCTGTGCTGACGGATTCTGGTGAAAGATGTGATGAATTGGTTTTTAGGCCAAACTCGCCAACCACCGAGATAGTTGGTCCGGTGTCTAACGCCGATAGGGTATTCGCTTAAATCAATGAAAAGTAATTTTGAGAATAAAGAGAATAAAAAAATAAAACGGGGTGAGTCACACCAAGAGTGGGGTGAGTCGGGATTCTTATCTCATCCGGTCGCTTTAAACGTGAGGACGCTATATCTTTCTTCGGAATCACTCAAAACTTAAAATACTCGTTACTACTTTGAAATTAATAAAATTACCTGAATAAACTTAGACCGGAACGAGCTTCAAGAACTATTGGATCAAGACCGTTCGGTAATGCACTAGCTAGTGGGTACAATAGTGGAAGATAAAACATACAACTCAAATTCACCAATACAATCTTTATTATCCTTGGTTTAACTTTGCCTACTTACTTAAAATCTAAAGAACCATGCCGTAGGTACGTTGGACGGCCATTCAAGCTAGCATATAATAGTGGAAGACAAAACATGCAATTTAAATTCACCAATACAATATTTACTATTTTTGGTTTAACTTTGCCTGTTTACTTAAAGTCTAAAGAACCCATGCCTGCAGATCCAACTCAGCAGCTAAGAAGTACTAAGATCTAAAATTACCCTGTTATAACTAGGGTCGATATAGAACCGACAAAATTAAGTATTTACCCTAACAAAACAAGTGATGAGTTGCCGGCCGGCAGTGCAGTCTACTTATTTACCTTTTTCTATAAGATTGAGCCGTTATGTTAGTGAAGGTAAATCTCCATTCGACGTTTCAGCAATGTCCGATTCGCATGAGAGGTAGCCAGGCTAGACCTCTCAGGCGTTGCAGGTGTCCAGCAGGTCGGTGGGGAACCAAAGTTCAACACTCCGGTTAATGAAATATATGCATAAACATGCCAATACGATACCGCATTCCAAGAACGTGGCAAGAATCGTTAGATATAAAGGCGTCGTGGCGTATCGCGACACGTATCTTGTCGTCGTGGCGTATCCTAACACGGCGCCTTTCTAGTTAAATCCGGGGGGAAGAAGCCTTCGTCGTGTGGTATCTCAATCCGGGGGGAAAATCCGCTGTGGATGAATAAACACAACGTTTCTTTAGAATTCGAGACTTCGAAAACGCCACCGCTCTCAGTTCGCTAAGATGGCGTCTCGAAAAATGGATAAAAGTGATTTCACAATCGCAATCATTAGTGCCGACAATGCAAATACCGAAAAATGCTCTCACCTTTTTTTACGGGTTTTATAATACGCAGGGAAAAGACTTGTCAGTCCTGCTACCGGGCTCTGCAGCACGAAAAAAACGTTCACGCGTCTCGACTCTATTGCCTCGGTTTCTTTTCTTGCCGGATCTAGTTTGCTCCTAAGTTAGCAAAATCTATCCGAATAACATTTCGTTTCACCAAGAAACCGATCAGCGCTTACACATGGGCTTTGGAAATTATTATTTGGCTTTATTTTTATTTTTTAAGATTTCTCACCATCAAAACCAAATTTTTTTATTTACTGTTTTTTTAACAATTTTTGACAGCTAAACAACTGTCAAGAGACGTCTAAGAATTGTTATAAACTATAGCCCATAAAACGTTCCGTACTAGAAACGATGCGTTCACTTCCAGACGAAAGGTACGGAACGCGGTCTCCATTCTTCGGTACTGTTATACTATCATAAAACTATATACTGTCACTATTAAATAACGATATTGTATGGGTTTGCTTTGGAAAAAAACTACGTTCTTAAATTTGACATTCGTTGTATTTAATTGGTTTGTTTAATTTTATTTTCTATTTGCTGACATTACGGGACCGTGCCGAACAGAACGCGCCCTTTTGCTTTGATTGCTAATCGATGCAAAGATAAGTAGAACCTTCGGTAGAGGTACTTGTACTACTACTACTTGTCTCCGTGTTTATTAATTTTACTTTATTAATTATTTATTTATTATCTGATTCCCAGTTATTCCTTGTTCCTTTTGTATATATCTCAATCAATTGACCTAATGAGTGTTCTCTTCGATGTGTTCCGTAATGCATGGATGTGTTATATTTATCGAAGTGTTTATAACCTCTGGACATGACTACTGTTTTCTGTAACTTTTCCTGGAACTCTGATTTACAGGATTATATCATGTAAGTAAACAAGGTACGATAATCTATTCTATGTACCCGATCGTCTGCTTTCGTTGGTATTTACCAAACACGAACGATAGTATTGTTTCAATCAACTATGTGCGACTTCAATGTCGTCATCTGATAAATCCTAATAATAAACAACAACAGAATGGTTTGTCTGTTTAGAGATTTGACCTGTAGTCACAGCTATGCTAAGCTTTTATTTAAAGAAAGGGTTTTATTGTTCATCTGTTTTCGAATTATTATTTTTTATTATGAAAGTAAACACGTTACAACAGGTTGAGCGAATTTTTAGAATTTTTTAGACGTCGGGGATTTTTTTATGGGGGGGGTACTTCCCCCAAAAAGGGCAAAAAGGGGGCTACTGAATATCTCCGATTAAAATATAAAAATATTAATTTCGATGGATCTTTTTTCATTTGAAAGGTAGTAACTTTAAATTGGTCTCGTAAAAATTTGATGAAGATCTGATGAGGATCTTCAGCAGAGCAGGATTGCGTAATGAGCAGAATGGCTCCTCAAAATGCAGTAAATTTCTCATTTTGAGGTTTCTACCAGTGGATTCTGCCCTTTATCTACTAGGTAGGGATTGAAGGAGCACTTTGATATAAATGTTAGTGATACAATAAGGTAACTAGATGGCGTACACCGCTAGACTGTTTGCAAAAAAGTTTGTACGCGTGAGATCTACAGCTCACAGAGCCACTAGTAGTAAGACGTAGGTGTAGCGGTACTTTTTTTGTGGGTACCATAAACAGGTAGTACATTATTTTCTGTATCTTCAATAGTTTTCGCAGCACACGCCAAATAATGACTTTTATAGGTTTTTTTTAATACCTTGGGTTACATTATTGCAATTTAGTACAGATCTACAATATTTTGAAAAATAAAGTTTATCCTATATTACTTGCTGAAAATGTAGCTTTCTAATGGTGGAAGAAATTTAAAAAATGGTTCTTTATTTTTTGAGTTTATACATTACAAACAAACAAAAATAATAATATTAGTATAGATGTCGATATAATTATGTTTTTTTAATTGTAGGACACGCAATTCCGAAGTATTCCACTCTGCCCTACCAAGTTGTCCCGCTGCTGGTGAGAGGCATTCCACTTTGTCCCACTAATTACTTTTCAAATTCTTTTACTTTATAACATTTGGATAAAAAGAATCCCTAATAACACTAAACGAATTATGACGATGGAGTCAAGTATTGTCTACGCCGATTTAAGTTTTTTTTGCCTATTAAATATAATAGTGATAAAAAATGCTTCGAACACTTGGACTTCAAAGAAAAGAGGTCTTGATAGTTTGCGGGTTTTACCCACCTTCAGCAAGGCCAAAGAAGGGGATCATAACTCACCTCAAAAACATTCGATATCTTGTCTATTAATAACTATTCTATTACTAGTGTTTTAGTTTTTGCTTGAAAGATCTAGTTGGAAAAGGCCCGAATTCAACGAATACAAATTAGGTTGCGTGTAGCTTATACTTAAAGAAAAAAAACTATCGAGTAAAAAATAAATTTTGACCTTGATATGCGGTAGTAAACATCTTCAAATATTTATTACTAGCAGCACCCGCGGCTTTGCACGCGTGGTCATTTCTCTAGGTTAAAGTACTCTATGTACTATTCCAAGACCTAAAATACCAATATACCAACATTTGATCAAAATTCCTTCAGACGTCAAAAAGTTTTTATCGATTGCTTGGCTCCTACTCATCGGATTGAGATACGAAGTGCACCAGTTTTTAGGTCAAACTATAAGCTAAATATTTGACGACTGGTTGGTCTCGTGGCTAGTGATCCTAGGTACGTAATCAAACGGTCGCGGGTTCGAATCCTGCAAGGTGCAATCATTTGTGTGATGCGCAGAAATGTTTGTTTCCTAGTCATGGATGTAATATTAGTATGTATGTATGTTTATCCATAGTACAGGGTATCCTAGTTTGGGGCTAGGTAATTGGTGTGGAATTGTCCCGAATATATTTATAGTTATAAGCTATTCAACAGTGAAAACCGCATTGCAATCGGTGCAGTAGTTTTTACGTGATGCGTGAACAAACAAACATACAGACAAATAGACAGACTATCAGGCTGACAACAGACAGACTATTTATACAATTGCTCAAAATTCCTTCAGCCGACAAATTATTTTTTATCGATTCGATCAATTGATTTTTACTCATCGGATTGAAATACCAAGTACCCTAGTTTTTAAGTCAAAGCCTAAGCTATCCAACACTGAAAACTACATCGCATTCAGTTCAGTAGTTGTTACGTGATGCACAACAAACATACAGACAAACAGACAGATATGATTTAAAAAAAAAACTTGTTCAGTAGCTTATGTTATGTTCTCTAGACCATATTTTTATTATTTTCTTTGTACAGACTTTTTCGTTTTTATTGCTTTATTATAAGTATTTAAAGATGGAGTTTAAGAAATTATGTCATCAACGCAAACTATATGCTTGCTTCCTTTAGTTTTTAATTTAAATTTTACTTTTGGAAATTCTGAAAATATTCTCTTTTTGTCAGATAGTACATGAAACGGAACCCAAGTTGCCAGAACAACGCGGAAAGGGCGATGGATTCGCCCTTTCTGCGTTGTTCTGACTTATATATAAAAGTGAAACGTTGTCTGTTTGAATGTTTGTTTGTTTGTTTGGGGAGCTTTCACGCAATAACGGCTTGACGGATTTTGATGAAATTTAGAATGGAGACAGCTTATACCCTAAAATAAAACATAGGATACTTTTTATCTCGGAAAAAAAAATGATTCCGCGGGAAAACTGGAAAATGTTGATTACTCACTGTAAGGAACGGTTGCCATCACAGAATGGTCTGTGGTTGCCAAGGAAACGAAATAACAAGTCTGACAAAAAACATCAAGAGCATTGGGTGCTGTGCTGTACCTACTTTGCATTGGTTTTTAATATCCTAGAAGAAAATTGAATGCTTTTTTTCGCGATAAACAGTAGTCCGCGCGTACGAAGTCGCGGGCGGGAAAACTAGTTCATAATAAAAAAAAGAACGTACTTGCATACAACTTCTTCCAAAAGCGTAGAAAGTAAAACAGATGCCCAAGGGCAGCTTGACAAATTTTGACTAGAGGCCAGCACTACCTCATAAAAGAAGCAAGCAAACCAAGTGCGTAGCGTAGGTTTAAATGATTTCATCATAAATACACAGATCTAAACAAACATATACCTAGGTATTAGAAGCTATGCAATATATTTTTGTTTCTTATTAATTTAAAGTGTCTAGCGGGCTAAGCAGACCAGTAGCAATCATACTAATATTATACAAGCGAAAGTTTGCATGGATGTGTGTGTATGTGTGTTACTCCTTTACACACAAACGTCTGAACGGATTGTGATGAAATTTGGAATAGATATAGCTTATATCCAGGATACACATGGGATACTTTTCATCGTCATCATCATCAACATCATCATCATCATCACTCACCTACGTAGACATTTTTCTAACGTTTTTTCTGAAGCTACAAATCCTACAACCATGAAACTGTAACAATTGGAGATGTTAGTGTAGTATATTTATTTATTCGAATTCATTTACAATTAAAAAACCTTTAACAAAATGTTACTTTACTAAACTGCTTTTTGATTTTTGTTTGTTTGTTTGGGTTAAGTCTTGTTGACCGATTGATCTAAAATTTGGCACACACCTTTAGTTTTAATGACAAAACAACTAAATATATTCAGTATTATGGTAAATCCAAAATGGCCGCCGCCACAAAATGGTGGATTACATTTTTATTAATCTACTATTAAGTACTATTAATGGGTGTCAATTGAAAGTACTTAACTATTACAGTAAAGTACACCATGACTATTTAAAATCCAATATGGCCGCCACCACAAAATGGTGGATTCCTTACTCTTTTTTTTTCAATCCCCTCAATATGGGTATCAAATGAAAGGGCTTCATTAGTAAAATACAGTACACTGTGAAAAAAATATAAATCCAAGATGGCCGCCACTACAAAATAGCGGACTACTTTCTTTTTTTCAATCCTTTTAATATGGGTATCAAATGAAAGGGCTTGACAAGTAGAACACAGTACACTTTAGAAATAATTAAATAAAATACTAAAAGCTTGAAAATTATATAAGTTTTTTTTTTAGTTCAATAGTTTTAGGTGGCACAAGATCGCTCATAGAGGTGGCACAAGATTGCTCATCATTTCGCTCTTTGGGGGAGGCCTATGTTCAGCAGTGGACTTCGAAAGGCTGAAATGATGATGAAAAAATGACGATACATAAAAGTGATTAACTGCGATGGTAGCTGTAGTCATCGCGGACGAAGTCGTGGACGAAATCTAGTATGAACTGAAAGCTAAAAAATAAAATTAATTCGTGGGGCATAGTGTAACCTGAGTACCTAATAGAAATTCGCCTCGCTCCACGACTTTTTTTTTAGCTTTTAGTACATATAAAATCGTTTAAATTAAAAAAAATGGTTTTATATTTTCATTATTATTTGTTATTTGTTAACTACAAAAAAAATTAGTTAATAATAATGTCGATAACAATATTCAAAAATAATATTATGAAAAACAATTGGAGAAACACATAAAATAACCTAAATACCTACATAACTACAATATTTGTTTGAAATGGTCTTTGAAATAAGTATGTTAAATAACCCGACAAACTGTAATTTATCTGTGTGTGATAAAGAGTTTATCTGTCTTCTTCTTTCTTATTTAAGAGCCCAGCTATTTTCGGTGGGGTAATTTCCAGCGTTCCGTATCTTCGGCCAAAGCTTTGACTTCTCTATACGACATGACATAGTATATTCTCCTATATTTGATCTGTAAATTTTCTTCTAGGTCTGCCTCTTCCTCTCTTCCCTTCTACCTTCCCTTCTATGATGGTTTTTATGAAGATATCATGTCGTATAAGGTGGCTAAACATCTTTCCTCTTCTCCTTTCTAAGGTCGCAATGAAGTTTCGTGTTTCTTGGAGGAGACTTAGTACTTCTTCTTTCGTCTTTTATTCAGTCCAGCTTATTTTTTTCATGCGCCTTTAACACCACATTTCCAATGCTTCTAGCCTTTCTCGGTTTTTTTGTGTCCACGTCTTGTTTCCATACAGAGCTTTATCTACTCGTATAATTATATTCAGGCCATTTATTTTCAAGGTTTAATAATATTCGCAGACGGTCTATGAAAAAGAAACACAGAAAAAAAACGTTATCGTTATCTTACATTCAGATCATTAAAAATAACTGTAACCACTGACCAATAATAATAGCTTCTAAGGCTGACCATCGAATAGACACTAATTTTAGTCACTGAATAGGAACGTGAAATAAACCTTGTCCGTTTCATTCACTATTATAACTTAGACAAGTTGCAAATAGATTTTCAAAAGGCGGAATTAGGTGATTTATGTACCAACGTCCCATGTCGTGTGTACTCGTCAGGTCATATGTCTCGTATTGTTTACGCTCTCGTTTTCGCTATTGAACCGGATAATGCTATGAATAATAGACATAACACGCCGCTGTACTCTATATTAGGAATAACCTATTACATAAACGGGTTTTTGGTCGACTATCTCCTCCCTATCGATGTTCAATCGCTTTCAATAGAAAGTGTTATATTTTTAACCAAGTTCTCAATTCGGCTTCTTTTTAATGTACACGGATCTCTTCGAGATTTCTGGACTTATTCCGATGATTAACTTCTAGAGTAGTCCCATTTAATTTTATGAAAATTGGTTATGTAGCTTATAAGTAAATATATCTACTTGAAGTCAGTTTTTGGTTCAAAGGACTATAATTATAATTAAATCGTAACTGAATAGTCCCAAAGAACCTATACGATACGGATTTCATCTCATTCAAATGGTACATGGTAGTAAAGTTAATGCTTTGCTTATTACAGCCTTTTTTAATTTATGCCTTGAGATTGTCAGCAAAACATTAAAAGCTTTCATTTTTTAAGAAACAGTACTTATAATACTGAAATGGATGGAATTGGTGGAGTCAAATCAGCAGATTGGATGGTAAGAGACTCCCAAGATAACATTATTATATTCACACCAACAGAATATGCGTAGCCATAAGCTTAAAATTCCGTGAGGTATACCTGGTCACGCTTGGTTAGATTGATTCTTAATAATGACTTTAAAATGTGAACTGCTACTGCATAATGTTAATGCACATTGTTGTTATGAATGCCATTAAGTGTAACAATTACACCATTACTACTCTACTCCGTGCTACTACATAACTTATGTAATTGTTCATAAATCAGAGGCTTCATTAATTTTAGACTGTTTCTTGCTTCCGTTCTAAAACTACTAGCAATGGGCTTACCAAGAAGGAATTCAACTGATCTTACTGATTTTCTTTATTCAAAATCAAGCAATGAGTTAATTTTGACAGTTGTTACAGCACACAACAAGCTTTTACTAGTATATCATAATTTATAGCCGACATTTAACTTAATTTTAATATAACGTCCTTCGTTTCACAAACCTTTGCAATGATTGTCATATCGTTTGCAACAAATTGTTTTGTCAGACAGACTTAACAATTGCATGTATTCTGTTTGGAGAAGATTATAACATTTTGTAATCCTTATTAACATTGACATTTACACTTCACATTACTTAAGAAAGGTTGCATGGCTTGATGAGGTAAATTATGTGTTTAAACTTATCAGGTGGATGAAGTGCGGTCGTCCAACCATGACGTGGCCTGATGCATCTTGTGCCTTACTGTAATAGAAGCGTCGCCGGCGCGGACGCTGTGTTGCAACCAAGTATTAGAAGAACTACATACGTATATAAGAGAAGTGCTTGGATACGTAATCATCCCACACACCAACTGTTCTTTGCAGAAGGCAGCCGCAGACAATACAACAATAAAAAATGAAACTGGTCAGTAAAGACCACAAAGTGCTATGTGAATTGTCTGCGATTGATTTTTTATTTCGATAGGACTGAGATAGTAATTAAAGGATATGTTTCAGTTCCTAGTACTTGTTTTGGTGGCTGCTGCGTGCGCTGCTCCCCAAAACCCTCAGGATGTACAGATCCTTCGCTACGATGTGGACAATGGAGGACCCGATTCATACAACTTCGCGTACGTGCTCCAAGTTCACCGTCATTCTAGGATTATTAATGGAACCAACTTATAATAACTTAATTTTATTCCCAGGTGGGAGCTGTCAGATGGTTCCAAGCACGAAGAACAAGGTCAGCTGAAGAATCAAGGCACTGAGAACGAGGCAATCGCCGTCCGAGGGCAGTACTCCTGGGTGGCCCCCGATGGCATCACCTACACCGTCACCTACATTGCTGACGAAAATGGTTTCCAGCCCCAGATCCAGCAAGGTCCAGGAGGGTTACTTTCACAAGCAGTTATAGATTCTGTATTGGGTTAAAAAGTCTTGCTATTTTCTATAAGGAAATTATTATCCTGTAAATAGTACAATACTCATGAAGCTGTATGTAATATTTATGTACTGGTTCAATGTGATTACGTAAATATGTTAAGTTGGTTAAATTAAAATACATTTTAAATTATGAATGCTTTGTGTTACTGCCTGTGTGCAAGCCATTAGCATTTTAACGGCTGCATTAATATGAAAATCAGAGATACTTGTTGAATGGTGTCTATGTTATGTCTACTAAATTTTCACGATGATGAATGTCTCACGAAGCCACTATCTCTACTAATCATAATTAGGTGTTTTTGGGTTATGTTATTAGCCAAAACGTGAATCAAATTCGATAGGTTTATCACGAGGACTTCAGGGCTTACCACTAAATACATCTATAGTATAAAGCTTTAACTTTTATGGTTCATTTTTACACTTTCACGGTTCATAAGTAAATCATTTGATAATAAGTTAAACCTGTCGCGTGTCTAGTTTACAACAATCAATTGTTATTTCATTTATAAAACGATCACTTTCGAAGTCCGTAAACGCGAAGCTAGGGGAGTTGAAATACGTGGGAGGCAAGGAACGGTACGATGGATCACCTTACCCACTATTCAACATCATCTGCATGCCGCAGTTGTTGTATCGTGAACAAAATTCGATTATATTTGACCCTCTGACTCGGAACTTTGACGGTATATTTTGGAACTCTTGATGCCATCGCTCAAAACTATAACAAAAGTTTGTATACGCAGTTACGCAGCAAGCATTCATCTAGTACAGCGAGGTGGAAGAGCTACAACTCTTCCCCTCCCCATCTAACAAAAACTCAGTTTGCCAGCAGTTGAAACGTAATTCGTAATTATTAGATGATGATGAAAAGTATCCTGTATGTTATTCCAGGGTCCAAAAAAAGATTCCAGGGGTAAATATATATCAAATTTCATCAAAATCCGTTCAGCCTTTTCAACACTGAGCTGTAACAAACATACATACACACAACTTTCGCATTTATAATATGAGTAGTAAGGATAGTAGGATAAATAACTTATAATACAAATTATATATTATCTAGAAAATATAATAGACAATAACAAAGAAAATTATTATTGAAAAACGAATTATTTCTAAATCCTATTTCATCAATAATTCTATTCACATACATTATACATGAAGTGGCCACACGTTCTGAGAAGGGAGAAAAGGTATTAGGTATGTGAAATCAAGTCGGCAACAACAATATTTCGTCGCCCAGCGGTTAACCTTCACCTATACCGGTAAAGACGTAACATGTTAAAATATCTATAGTCATAAGAAAAGGAGATGGTACTAAGTATGTACGACATTTTTTATAGGTCATGGTTAGTTTAGCGGGAATTCATATACAATTCTTATCCCGCGCATTTTAAACGCTCGTTACGTTTTAACAATAAAAACATTATAGATTTGCATTAACAACATACTCAATAGCTTACTCCTCAGGTCTGGCCTATACCTAAAGGCGTATTACCAACAAATATGGTAGGACATTATATTATGTTATTATCATCATAGACAGCTCCATCTAGCTCCACCATTGCATCAATCAGAAAATTTATTAGAGAAATAATCGTCAACGCATTATTTGAGCGAATGACGACTTTGAAAAGCTCTTGTATTTCTATAAACATTCGAAGGAACACGGCGAACAACCACGACCAAAAATACTCGAATTTTATGAGTAGATTCTTGTCAGTTTTGTTACAGTCCAGCATTGTAATAAAACATTTTGCTTACTTGTTGTATGATTTGTCAGAGTTTGTCAGGCCACCCGAGGGCCTCTGACATGGCTTAACGACTGCGATTAATCAACAACAGCCGAGACGGGACCGACAGATTAACGCTTGCTCTTTGATGCCAGGAACATCGAGCATCGAGAATACCAACTTTTAATTTTAATCGCATGTAAAACCGCGTGCGTTCAGAAGTTTGATATTCAAATGAATACCTAACTAATACGCTAGATATAAAAAAGATCGAATTCTATTGAGTCGCGTTATTTCAACTATATCACTCACAGCACTGGATTGTGTCAATATTTCAACTATATCACTCACAGCACTGGATTGTGTCAATATGAAATTGGTTTGTTTTATTTGTGTTTTTTAGTGCAGTGACATTAATATATGTGCATTTAATGGCGACAAATTTTCCTCTATGCTATAACAGTATCTGGAAGGATTTGTGTAAGATTGGATTGGACACACTATTTAAACAGTTTTATCGTGTATTATCGCGGATCATTTCATTTAGATTTCTATAATTCAAGCACGCCGCGCCGTGTGTTTACAATAACCGTAAAAACCACGAAAACAGAAATTACTGTAAGTGTAGTAAGAACAAGAGAAATAATAATAAATTATAAATAAATGAATTATTTACAACAGATTTCTATATCACACTTTGCTCGTTTTCACTCACTACGTTATTATACAAATTATAAACGTTGTAGTTATTTGTTTAGTGGCAACAAATTATGTTAAAATCAAATCGAATTATGATTGAATGTATTTTAGTCCAGTCTAGCTAGCCAAACCTGCGCGACAGCGTTGAAAACAACATATTATGAATAAATATTTAAGGATAGATAGGACTTTGATATATAATAAAAGAGTGCTATGTTTGATAAAAGGAAATGATAGATTTGTTTATGGTAAACTATTCATTTAAGTGGTAAATTGTTAATGAATTAATGTGTATTATTTTTACAGCTACTTGCCGTTTGCATGGTTGCCATGGTGGCTGCCGCCCCTCCCAGAAGTACCTATTCATCCGATAATGTCCAAATAGTGCAATACAAAAATAACAATATTGGCGTAGGCCCATACAAATATGGGTGAGTATATTATAAGCCAATAGTATATAAAATTTATTTTTATTTATTTATTGGTCTTCAATATAATGTTAATAAAAGTATATAGGTACATAAAAATAAAAATATAGATCTAAAATAGCACTAGCTCTTGCCATTTAAATAAAAAAATTAAGACAGCATGGAAAAGTAACAATACTAATTAAAAAATAAAAATAACATTTGAACTTGAGTTTTTTTTTATAAGTAGTCTTGACTTTCAGTCCAGCACTCGACGATATATATATATATAGAGGTAGCGATGAGGGGATTATCCAAGTTTCCATGTACCCCTGTCTGACAGCAACATGACACGTGTTTTGCCTCTGCACGAGGCATTCTCATGAGATCATCGAGTATAAATTATGACGACTGGATGGACGAATGATTAGCGACCCTGACTACGAAGTCAACCAACGGTCACAGGCTGAAATCCCGTTAGGTGCAATCATTTGTATGATGAGCAGAAATGTTTGTTTCCGAGTCATGGATGTAATATTGGTATCTATGTATGTTTATCCTTTGTCTAGTGTCCATAGTATAGAGTATCTTAGTTCGGGGCTAGGCTAGGTAATTGGTGTGAATTGTCTCGAATATGTTAATTATAATTTAATTTGAAATTCACATTAATTACATATTTATGTAGATATTTCTCCAAATTGTAACATTCTGAATAGAGTTTAAACCGTTGGGTTGTCGCGAGGCGGTCCCAGGGTTTGGACTTGCTCCACCAGCCCAGGGACCAAGCCTCAGTGGACAACAGAATTACAGGAACAACAGGTGCATAGACTTTTTCGTGGTGCTACAATATGGATGAAAACGACCACTTACGAAGGTATTATTTTATGTATTTTAAAGAGTCCAGTTGTAATAATCTTATTATTGGTATTTTATAACAATTTCGGGTTTGCTAAAAATCCATATATCGGAATGACAGGTTATTTGTCTTTTTTGAATGAATAATGAACTATCAAAATGAAAAGAAATGGATTATGAAAGAATTTAGATATCAAAAAAGTATTATTATGAAAGAGGTTTGGACCTCGTCACAGGGTAACAAGTAAAATAGGTAGGTAGATAAGGCTTGTTGGCCATATCTTTTCATTTTTCGTTAGTTCAATGTAGGTAAGGGATGATAAGCGTGGGTTCTCAATATATTTTATTTATATTTTTACATTTATCATTTCTCTGACTTACAGTTTTTGGCAGAAGTTAGGCCAGACACCTGTGAGTTGTACTCACGTAAGTGACTTTACGTAATTAACATACGATAAATTTGCAAATGTAAACAATATAGATCAATAAAAATGTATCGTAAGTTATTTTACATAAGTTACTTACGTGGGTAAAACTTGTGGTAAAGTGTAAGTCCGGCCTAAGCTACATATTTTTACTTAATTCATTTCAAATATGGATTTCGCGAAGTAACGCCTAAGGCTAACAACTAAGCTAGATTAAGTTAACTCGATAAACAACCCTGCAAAATGTTGAACCTTGAAGTTCGTGGTGGGGGTGATGGCATAGAAAATGTTGAGAAGAAAGTACTTAGTTCTAGGGTGTCGAGAACACCATTTTAACAGAAGGATAGACAGACATGGCGAAACTGTAAGTTTCACGATTTGACACTAAAACAAAGCTAACTTGAACTTCTGTCAGAGGATTGGCATTTTTTTTAAAGTTTAAGGTTTCTTAAGATTCATGCCTTTAATTAATACATAGAAACTTCATAAAAAAACCTTACCCAAGAAACGTGTGACGAGCTATCCTGCCCAATCACTACACTAATTAAACTGTTTTATTTTCTGCCCTATTTGTTTTTGTTGATTTTTGTTTGTTTGGATCAAATCTATAGTAATTGAAATGTTACCCCCTTTCTGTTGACCGATTGATCTGAAATTTGGTACACATATATATATATTATATATATACATATATATATATATATATAATTATATTATATTATCATATATTTTCACTTTCCCGCGGCTTCGCTTGCGTGGTCATTTCTGTAGGCTAAAAATACTCTTTAAGCTATTCCAGGATCTAAAATACCAATATACCAACATTGATCCAATATCAAAATTCCTTCAGCCGTCAAAAATATTTTTATCGGTTGCTTGGCTTCTATTTATCGGAATGAGATACCCCAGTTATTAAGTCAATACATAAGCAACAGTGAAAACCGCATCGCGATCGGTCCATTAGTTTTTACGTGATGACAAGACAGACAAACAGATAGCCACAATATTTTTAAATGTTATATTCTTGTTCAATAGCTTATTTTATGTACCCTAGACCATTTCTTTTTAATTATCTTCTTTGTACAGACTTTTTCGTTCCTATTGCTTTATTATAAGTATAGATTATTTTCCCCAGATACCAACTATCAGATGGCACCAGAGCTGAACAATCCGGTGTGCTCAGAAACGAGGGTCGCGAAAACGAGTACGTGGCCGTGACCGGTTCCTTCTCCTGGATCAGGACCGACGGCGTTGTTTTTACCGTCCGCTACACGGCGGATGAAGAAGGTTATAAGCCGGAAATTGAAGAAGGGCCGGGTAGTTTACCCCCATCGGCCGTCGCTAGTCTTCTTGGTTAAGCCAACGTTTGTTAATAGGAAAATGAATTGTTGACATTTACTTATTTGTTATTAAATTTGTAACACGCGTGCCAAGTTATAAATGTTCACGAACAATGGACTTCCATATTTTTTAAACATTTGTTATATTACAGTTTATCGCGAAACAAAGCATTCTATGTTCATCTAGGATATTAAAAACCAATGATTTTTTGACAGACTTGTTATTATTTCCTTTCCTCGGCAACGGCACGGCATTCCGTTCGTTCCAGTGACATTTTGTAGTTTTTCCGTGGCAACTTACAATTTTCCGGGATAAAAAATATCCTAAGTCGGTCTATATATTGTACAGTACCTATTTACAAACTTTCATTAAAATTGGATCAGCCGTTTTGGTGTTAAATCTCCCCAAACAAAAAACAGACAACGTTTCACTTTTATATATTGGTGAGGATTATAATATCTTTCATAAGAGTTGAACATGTTCATGTACATACATATATTTTTCTGTGCCCTATATTACCCTACCTCCTATGTCCTATACCTACCTACCTACCCTCACCTATCAAGGGATCTGTTTATGAATTAAAGAACAATCCATTTGATAAAGATGATGAAGCGTAAATGTTAAGGACTCTTTCGTTGTAGCTAAAGACTCTTTGTTTAGTGTTAAGATCATGTTTTTCTACATTAATTTAAAAAAAGGAAGAAAAAGACAGTTGTGTCAGAGTTGCGTCAAAAGCTTGGTTTTATTTCACCTATGTCCATATTTTCCTTGATTTTTGTTGTGTCAGAGTTGCGTCAAAAGCTTGGTTTTATTTCACCTATGTCCATATTTTCCTTGATTTTTCCCTAATAGTAAAGAAATAACGCACGTTAACATAGGTTTTGACTTAAAATCTGGTGTGATGATGAGTGATCTGATGAGTAGAAGCCGAGTTGAGCCAAATTTTGATGAAATTTCATAAATTGTACTTTTGGTCCTGAAATAGCAGATGGGATACTTTTCCCCAGAAAAATGGCTTACACGGGCAAAGCCACGAAACGAAGCTACAGTAGACCATTTAATAGATCTTAAAGACAACTTAGATATAAAACCTTCAACTTCAACAAGCCTAACTACAGATTTAAGTTCAGATTAAACGTTAATTAGGTACCAAAAATATGTATATTCCATCATAACATAAAAAAAAAACAAAGTATGATAGCACATTTGGGCTACCCATGAAACGTGTAATGGCGTATTAGCCGTATTTTTAACCGACTTCAAAAAAAAGAATGTGGTGATGTTGATGTATTATGTGTTACTGTAAAAACCCCGTATACTGAGAAATCTTAGAGTTTACCGACATGAGATGGTAAATGTAAGGATTTATAAAAATGTTTAATTTTTTTCCGGCATTTACCATTGGATATTGGTAAAATGATAGGTTTTACCAGTGGCGGCTGGTAAATGTTGGGTTTTGAAATAAAATAATTAGTACTTTTTATCACTTATTTCCGACATGATCTCAAGGACTAAAATTGATCATGAATTATTTAATTATTAAATTTAGTAACGGGCTCTCGCCAGAACTCTCGCACTCGCACCGTCGCACAGTGTGTAATTTTCGTGATCTAGCGAGACAAAACTATTTAGCCCAAGAAATTTGACCTACATCGGCATTGAAATGATAATACACATTTAAAAAAAAACAGAATTTTTTGATATGTATACTTTCATTTATGTACCTTTAAAAATATATTTCTAATATGTAATACCTGAGCAAAATACAAAGGTAAATAAAATAAAAACAACAACAATTTAAAACTATAATATTTTTTTTATTTGTAACTGAAGATAGGTAGCTACTTCTATTTTATACATAACTTAAGCATACACAAAAATCAAAATTATTTCTTTTAGATTAGAAATGAAAATTTTTAGATCAGTCCAAGTCGCTTAGTGATTCTTCGTAATCGCGTCTGTCAGATTCTGCTGATTGCATGTCATCGTGTTCAATGGCTGGAGCTCTAATCTCTAGAAGCTCACATACTTCAAGAGGTATTTTGCCATGTTTTGTTTTTGGAGGGGCACGTAAACTTGCAATGTATGGGTTCTGATGTTATTAGTAATCTATTGATTAAATCCGTGTTTGTATCAACTCTTCATGTCTTCCTCGTAAATAATTCTCAGAATTTTCTATTATGCTTGTTTCTAGCTTCTTGTGCTTCTTCCGAAAGTTGGCCAATTGGAAGCACACAAGAAGCAATAATATATTTTCCGTGAAAAAGAATTTTATGTACGCTTACAGGCATTGAGTACCATGAATACTCCTTGATGTACAATTCTCTTGTTTTCTTTGCGTATTCATGAAATTTGTTGAGGTTAATTGGAAATCCACTATTTATGCACTCCAATATGATATGGAAGCGCTTAATAAGCTCAACGTTGACACCTGTTATTTCTGCAGACATTTCAGAATTGCGAAAAAACTTACGGGCTGTGTTTCCTTCATTAGTATTTCCTGTCCGTTGTTTAGGCATATCTACCAATAAGCCTAACTCACTTCTATACTTTTGTTGCACACGATTTTTTTTCAGCTACTTTATTTTTATTTTCAGCTCCCCGAGCCTGCCATGATTTTATATCGAGACGATATGAAATGTGCAGTATACATTCAATAAATCTTATCCAAGAATGCAGAGGTGACAAGCCCAGTGAAATAAGCTCACTTTTAACAGTCTTTTCTAAGATGAGTCCTTCATTATTCATTTCACTGGGTTTGGCACCACATAAATAACAAGTCTGTGTGGATGCGCAAGAAGCTACGGTATTGCAAACTTTGCCATCAATCATGCAGAATATCAACGTTGGCTTCACCAAGACTCCATGTCATTTACGTATATTTTAGTTGGTGATAGTGATGCTACTAGCTCTTTGTTTTTGTTAACTTCTGTCACAATGACATCCACAGTTTCTTTGGCAAACACAAACTTGATAGGACGACAAGATCTTGTAGAAGATGGCGCAGGGTTTTGCCACACAATGCTTTTAAGGATTTGGTTATTCTCTGTATACATCTGAACAGGTACCATTGAAATGCTAAATAAACTTTCATCATTGTATTGTTCGTCAGAAAATTATTGTTTGTATCTATTTTGTTCTGCTCCATCGCAACCCCATTTTACAATAATGTCTAAAGTACTCAAGTCACTTATGGTTTTAAAAACTTCTTCTTGCACTTTGCACTGTCGTATAATTGTATGATCCATTAAAGATTGCAACTTTATTTCAGCGAGCGTTTCTGTGAAACTAGGATAGCACAACTTTTTTGCCGCTTTGACTATATTATAAGGCGGATACAACTTGCTGCCTACTTCTTGTGCTTTTTCACGTATCATTTTATACTGATGTGTCGAGAGGTTTGCATTGACCATTACTGAGAGAGCTTGGTCACCTGAAAGAATTGCTTCTTTTTGGGTTTGCATACAGTACCGCGCTTTTTTTTAATTAGTACCTCTTCTAGGTGAAAAGAGACAAAGCTCTTTAACTATAGCTGCGGAGTATCTTTTTCCTTCCTGTCGCAGCTGTAGTTCGGTTGCCATTGATATCTCTTCTTGGCTTGAGGTTTCGAGTAATTGCTGTATTCGCCGTCTTTTTGTTTTTGTGCTGGAATTTTCAGTCTTTTTTTGGTTTTCCGCTCTGATTACTTGTTCCAGGTGTTACGGCACTTTCGATAGTTTCAGTGATAACTGGAAATGTTATAATTTCTTCTAACCACGAAGAATTCGCGTTCAGAAAAGGTTCTCGATGTCTTCCCGACTTCAACCATCTTTGTTCTATTTTTTGAGAAATACTTCGGATAGATATTTTTAATTTCTTTAAAATATCTTGCGAAAGATACGGAGCACCAAACTCTTGCAGTATAAAGTTCAATAAAGCATCCGTTCTCGATTCTTTTGCATTTGCAAACCATACGTCGAATAAATTTCGGCTGAAAATATGAAAAACTTCTATGAGTGTCGCAAACATTCGCAATAAAAATAACATGTTTCGTAAAGCTAACAAGTAAATCTTTCGTATAAATGCCGTAAGATATCGGTATAACCAGATATCACCAACTAAAACTCTACTACAAACTAACTTACCTGATTTTCGTACTCCGAAATAAATACTCTCTATTCTAATAGTGCTCATGATTAAGATATAACACATATTAAAGTAAAAACAAATGTTAACTTACCTTAAGACTTAGAAGAAAACAAAAACAACTCAAACTCACTACTGTCACACAGAAACAGCGTATTCATCGAGCAAAGTCAGACGAATGGCGCTGTTGCTTCGAGCGCTTGGTCGGCAGAACTCAGGTAACCGGATGTGCTGACCCTTTTTTCTATTGTTTGGCGCAGTTTCTTAGAAAGCAAAATTCAGTTCCTAGTAATATGGTTTGTTTACTTTGCATATAATTAACTATTTTATATGCACAGATGAGTAGTTAAATTAGGTTTTGTCTAGCTAGATCACAATTATTACACACAGTGCGTCCGTCGTCCCTTCGCTTCACTCGCACACTCGACCTTTACTCCGCTTAAGATGTCGTCGGCACGCTTCGCTCGCCACCTCTTCCCTCGCTACGTTCAGGCCTCATGCGCTCATTTCGCTCCGGACCTCCTTGCGAGCTTCTAGATCTGCTTTTTGCAATTATACCCGGGGAAGGGCAAGGTCAGAACACGTGGGGGTTGGGGTGCTCCGATTCCTTTTCGTGAGCTTTCGTGTGCTTTGTAGCTCTATGGTGATAAAATTAGAGCAACCAATCAGTAAAAGGTTAACAAAAGGTTTACAATATAGCAGTTGATTGTATCTATAAAATTGTAAGACTGTGGTTTTTACCCGAAAATTTTAAGATTTAGATTTTTTTATTCTTTTTTTTTTAGTTTTTTTTTTAGTTTAGGGTTTTAAGTAACATTTGTATATAATATTGTTGGAAATGCGTAATATTCATATATTGTTAGTCTTTGTGGGTAATTTAACAGATGTACCTTTCGTGGATATAATATACGGGTTGAATTTTTCAAGTGGGCGTGGATGGCTAAATCAGAAACTATGAGGAATATCGAAAAGTACTCAAAGGAGTCTCGGGCCCGATTTTGATGAAAAATAAAACTGCATCATTGGATTTTTCAAAAAACAATATTCCTAGGCAGAAATCGAACACGTTGATTTTGGAAAAAAAGCACACACTGTATTATTACACCTTTCGATAGTGTCGCCAATAAGAATTGAATTCTGGAAAGAAATGACATACGGCAAACTTAAGGAAAATGTTGTATTTTAATAAACTGATTCATATTTTAAAGTACTGTTTTATTTCATACCTGCATTACCTGTTCCTTGTCCGAAATGATGCTCAATATTTTTCTTAACACAGACCCGCAGCGCGGTCATCTTCACAACATTATGTTCTAATTTCAAATTTTTATTATGTCTTCACGGTTAAAGGCCACAGTAAAAGAAAAAAAATATAAATAATTGAAATTAGAACGTAGAGTAAATTGGTGCCAATAATTTAGATTTTGTTCCACGTTTCGTTGATTATTACTAACTGTTTGCGTACTGTTTCGTATTAATAGTCGTATAGTGAAAGAGATGTTGATTCAGCAGTTTGGTGAACATTTTATCGCAATTTATGGTCCTGTGCCGTGGCCAGCGAGGTCACCAGATCTTACCCCCTCAGATTATTTTCTCTGGGGGTATGTAAAAAACGAAATCTACAAAGACACGTATAATGCAATTGATGACTTGAAACGAACTTTGGAAAATATTCTAAGCGGAATCAATAATATTTTAATACTGAATGCAGTACAATCCTTGAGTCGTCGAATCCTAGCTGGATTCGATGTATTGAAAACAACGGTCATCATTTTGAACAATTAATCAGTTATGGTTTAACTATTTTCGTTAAAAATTAGCTCTTTCGTTAAGTTTGCCGTATGTCATTTCTTCCCAGAATTCAGTCCTTATTAGCGACACTATCGAATGGTGTAATAATACAGTATCTGTTTTTTTTCCAAAATCAAAGTGTTCGATTCCTGCCTAGGAATATTGTTTTTTTCAAAAATCCAAATATGCAGTTTTAGTTTTCATCAAAATTGGGCTCGAGACTCCTTTGAGTACTTTTCGCTAAACCTCATAGTTTCTGATTTAGCCAACCACGCCCACTTGAAAAATTCAACCTGTATATGTAATATTGTCGAAAATGCTTAATATTCATATATGTTTCTATATGAGAATCTGAACATTATATAACAAATTTCACGAATGTATGTATGTATATACCACACACATACTACACACCACACCACATACATAATGTATGTATGTATTTATGTTAGTCCACGTATTTCTCAGAAACTAATTCCGATTTAGCTCCGATTGCAATCATTATTTTTGTAATAGTAATAGTATTTTTCAACATAGGGAATAGTTTAAGTTCCATCAAAATCAGTTCAGTGGTTTAAAAGATATGGACTGTGAACTGTTTCCTACTTGACGAAACTTAACCATCCCTCAATTTTTTATTCATTTCTTTCTTTTAAGTTTAATATGGTTTGAAGTCGGTTTATTCTTTTTTAAATTAGTTTTTGTGCAGAAGAAAATATATAAAAATTAAAATTTCGTTTTTATTTTAGAACAAAACTGCAAGATTTATTTAAATTAATTAAAACATGGCCAAAGTATTTTAATTGCAATCTATAATACTTACATTAATTATTTTTGGCCAATATCACAAGTCATAAAATCCTTATCCCGATTTACTTAGGTGACAGATTTTCAAAATTTGTAAAACACCATTGACCATAAAAAGAATTCTCGCATGTACATCATGCATATATGCATATTTTACGATACACGTTGTTCGTAAAATATGCAATTAGTTATGCATGCATTGTGTATTATGGGAAACAATGCCTTGTGGGCGATGCTCGACACGCACGTATGATTATTACTTAATATAACCAAAAATTAGGTACTGAGGTTTCTTTTGACGCCGCGACTATGAGTGTCCAAGTACAAACCAGCAGTAAACATATCCGACTGCGCAGGGGGGTAAGACAGGGGGATGTTATATCCCCGAAACTGTTCACTAATGCCTTGAAAGATATGTTTATGTACAAACCAGCAGTAAACATATCCGACTGCGAAGGGGAGTGAGACAAGGGGATGTTATATCCCCGAAACTGTTCACTAATGCCTTGGAAGATATGTTTAAGTACAAACCAGCAGTAAACATATCCGACTGCGAAGGGGAGTGAGACAGGGGGATGTTATATCCCCAAAACTGTTCACTAATGCCTTGGAAGATGTGTTTAAGTACAAACCAGCAGTAAACATACCCAACTGCGCAGGGGGTGAGACAGGGGGATGTTATATCCCCGAAACTGTTCACTAATGCCTTGGAAGATATGTTTAAGTACAAACCAGCAGTAAACATATCCGACTGCGAAGGGGAGTGAGACAAGGGGATGTTATATCCCCGAAACTGTTCACTAATGCCTTGAAAGATATGTTTAAGTACAAACCAGCAGTAAACATATCCGACTGCGAAGGGGAGTGAGACAAGGGGATGTTATATCCCCGAAACTGTTCACTAATGCCTTGAAAGATATGTTTAAGTACAAACCAGCAGTAAACATATCCGACTGCGAAGGGGAGTGAGACAAGGGGATGTTATATCCCCGAAACTGTTCACTAATGCCTTGGAAGATATGTTTAAGTACAAACCAGCAGTAAACATATCCGACTGCGAAGGGGAGTGAGACAGGGGGATGTTATATCCCCGAAACTGTTCACTAATGCCTTGGAAGATGTGTTTAAGTACAAACCAGCAGTAAACATACCCAACTGCGCAGGGGGGTGAGACAGGGGGATGTTATATCCCCGAAACTGTTCACTAATGCCTTGGAAGATATGTTTAAGTACAAACCAGCAGTAAACATATCCGACTGCGAAGGGGAGTGAGACAAGGGGATGTTATATCCCCGAAACTGTTCACTAATGCCTTGAAAGATATGTTTAAGTACAAACCAGCAGTAAACATATCCGACTGCGAAGGGGAGTGAGACAAGGGGATGTTATATCCCCGAAACTGTTCACTAATGCCTTGAAAGATATGTTTAAGTACAAACCAGCAGTAAACATATCCGACTACGAAGGGGCGTGAGACAAGGGGATGTTATATCCCCGAAACTGTTCACTAATGCCTTGGAAGATATGTTTAAGTACAAACCAGCAGTAAACATATCCGACTGCGAAGGGGAGTGAGACAGGGGGATGTTATATCCCCGAAACTGTTCACTAATGCCTTGGGAGATGTGTTTAAGTACAAACCAGCAGTAAACATACCCAACTACGCAGGGGGGTGAGACAGGGGGATGTTATATCCCCGAAACTGTTCACTAATGCCTTGGAAGATATGTTTAAGTACAAACCAGCAGTAAACATATCCGACTGCGAAGGGGAGTGAGACAAGGGGATGTTATATCCCCGAAACTGTTCACTAATGCCTTGGAAGATATGTTTAAGTACAAACCAGCAGTAAACATATCCGACTGCGAAGGGGAGTGAGACAGGGGGATGTTATATCCCCGAAACTGTTCACTAATGCCTTGGAAGATGTGTTTAAGTACAAACCAGCAGTAAACATACCCAACTGCGCAGGGGGGTGAGACAGGGGGATGTTATATCCCCGAAACTGTTCACTAATGCCTTGGAAGATATGTTTAAGTACAAACCAGCAGTAAACATATCCAACTGCGCAGAGGAGTGAGACAGGGGGATGTTATATCCCCGAAACTGTTCACTAATGCCTTGGAAGATGTGTTTAAGTACAAACCAGCAGTAAACATACCCAACTGCGCAGGGGGGTGAGACAGGGGGATGTTATATCCCCGAAACTGTTCACTAATGCCTTGGAAGATATGTTTAAGTACAAACCAGCAGTAAACATATCCAACTGCGCAGAGGAGTGAGACAGGGGGATGTTATATCCCCGAAACTGTTCACTAATGCCTTGGAAGATGTGTTTAAGTACAAACCAGCAGTAAACATACCCAACTGCGCAGGGGGGTGAGACAGGGGGATGTTATATCCCCGAAACTGTTCACTAATGTCTTGGAAGATATGTTTAAGTACAAACCAGCAGTAAACATATCCAACTGCGCAGAGGAGTGAGACAAGGGGATGTTATATCCCCGAAACTGTTCACTAATGCCTTGGAAGATGTGTTTAAGTACAAACCAGCAGTAAACATACCCAACTGCGCAGGGGGGTGAGACAGGGGGATGTTATATCCCCGAAACTGTTCACTAATGCCTTGGAAGATATGTTTAAGTACAAACCAGCAGTAAACATATCCAACTGCGCAGAGGAGTGAGACAGGGGGATGTTATATCCCCGAAACTGTTCACTAATGCCTTGGAAGATGTGTTTAAGTACAAACCAGCAGTAAACATACCCAACTGCGCAGGGGGGTGAGACAGGGGGAGGTTATATCCCCGAAACTGTTCACTAATGCCTTGGAAGATATGTTTAAGTACAAACCAGCAGTAAACATATCCACTGCGCAGAGGAGTGAGACAGGGGGATGTTATATCCCCGAAACTGTTCACTAATGCCTTGGAAGATGTGTTTAAGTACAAACCAGCAGTAAACATACCCAACTGCGCAGGGGGGTGAGACAGGGGGATGTTATATCCCCGAAACTGTTCACTAATGCCTTGGAAGATATGTTTAAGTACAAACCAGCAGTAAACATACCCAACTGCGCAGGGGGGTGAGACAGGGGGATGTTATATCCCCGAAACTGTTCACTAATGCCTTGGAAGATATGTTTAAGTACAAACCAGCAGTAAACATACCCAACTGCGCAGGGGGGTGAGACAGGGGGATGTTATATCCCCGAAACTGTTCACTAATGCCTTGGAAGATATGTTTAAGTACAAACCAGCAGTAAACATATCCGACTGCGCAGGGGGGTGAGACAGGGGGATGTTATATCCCCGAAACTGTTCACTAATGCCTTGGAAGATATGTTTAAGTACAAACCAGCAGTAAACATACCCAACTGCGCAGGGGGGTGAGACAGGGGGATGTTATATCCCCGAAACTGTTCACTAATGCCTTGGAAGATATGTTTAAGTACAAACCAGCAGTAAACATATCCGACTGCGCAGGGGGGTGAGACAGGGGGATGTTATATCCCCGAAACTGTTCACTAATGCCTTGGAAGATATGTTTAAGTACAAACCAGCAGTAAACATATCCGACTGCGCAGGGGAGTGAGACAGTGGGATGTTATATCCCCGAAACTGTTCACTAATGCCTTGGAAGATATGTTTAAGTACAAACCAGCAGTAAACATATCCGACTGCGCGGGGGAGTGAGACAAGGGGATGTTATATCCCCGAAACTGTTCACTAATGCCTTGGAAGATATGTTTAAGTACAAACCAGCAGTAAACATATCCGACTGCGCAGGGGGGTGAGACAGGGGGATGTTATATCCCCGAAACTGTTCACTAATGCCTTGGAAGATATGTTTAAGTACAAACCAGCAGTAAACATATCCGACTGCGCAGGGGAGTGAGACAGGGGGATGTTATATCCCCGAAACTGTTCACTAATGCCTTGGAAGATATGTTTAAGTACAAACCAGCAGTAAACATACCCAACTGCGCAGGGGGGTGAGACAGGGGGATGTTATATCCCCGAAACTGTTCACTAATGCCTTGGAAGATATGTTTAAATACAAACCAGCAGTAAACATACCCAACTGCGCAGGGGGGTGAGACAGGGGGATGTTATATCCCCGAAACTGTTCACTAATGCCTTGGAAGATATGTTTAAGACGCTAGCCAATCCAGCATTCATATCAATGGCAAGAACATCTCACACTAATTATTTGCCGATGATATCGTCCTAATGGCGGAGCAGCTGCAAGACTTGCAAAGTATGCTGACCAACCTAGATGATTCTTCTTGACGCATCGATCTCGTAATAAATATAAATAAGACCAAGATCATGTTTAGCGATCTTATTGACCCGGAACCAATTGCAGTCAATGGAGTAAGTACCTCTTGAAGTGGTCTAACAATATGTTTATTTTGGAAAATATTGCATTTAGGTAAGAATAACTTTGAGAAGGAAGCCAACAGAAGAATTGAGCTGGGTTGGGCAGCATTCGGCAAGGTTTGTCAAGTCTTTTCGTCGTCCAATACCACAGTGCCTGAAGACAAAAGTCTTCAATCAGTGTGCCGGTCATGTGTTTGCATGATGCGTAAAAAGCTAGACAAAATCTACCGGGTAAAAAGTGTAATATTTATGCAATTTTATGTATGGTAAATACTTTTTATCACTCTGGTAGTCTGGCATGTGTCATGCTTATGTCCGCAAAGTTTAATTACTAAAATAAAAAACAGTTCATTAAATTGATAGCCTAATTTGAACTGTGTTATGTGTAAGAAATTTAAGATATTTTAATGATGAGATTAGAATTCGATAAAATTAAGTATTTTAGGAAAATGTATGCCTTGGATAGATCGTCTCGTTAGGCACCTTAGTAAGATTAACTTAGTCCAATGTCTCTGAATTCTTAGTTATCATTAAACACGTTTTATTTTATTATTAAACACATCTCTTTTAGTTAGTTGTCGATTGAATACACATTAAACTAAGAGGCAAAAAGTTTTTAGGCCCAAATTACTGTCTGTTTGTACACTGTGATCGATTTAGTACACAAATATCAGGAAATTTAAAATAATCATAGATAGATAGATAGATAGATAGACAAACGCTTTATTGCACACCAAATAAATCATGCCCAAGAATAGACATTTAACTTAAATAGAGTACAATGGGCGGTCTTATCGCTTAAAGCGATTTCTTCCAGACAACCGTTGAACGAAGAAGAATACATTTAAATCATACTTCATCATCAATCTATATCTCTCCACTGCTGGTTATAAGCCTCTCCTAATGCACGCCCTGAGCTCAGTCTTCAGCTCTCCTCATCGATTTTCTTCCGGCAGCTTTTCGCAGATCTAATAGTACCATCATGGCTATCTATCTATACTCATAATAAAGCAGTAAGTAATAAGAAGACTGTACATACATCATCATTAAGTTAGCCTTTAGAAGTCCACTGCTGAACATAGGCCGCCCCCAAAGAGCACAATGACGAGCGATCTTGTGCCACCTCCATCCACCGACTTCCTGCGATGGCTACAATGTCATCGGTCCATAGTGTGGGAGGTCTCCCTACACTTCGCTTGCTTGTTCGTGGTTACCATTCGAGAACTTTGAATCATCAGCAGTTGTCGGTTCTGCGAACTATATGGCCTGCCCATTGCCACTTTAACTTGCAAACTAATGTCGGTAACTTTGGTTCTTCTACGGATTTCCTCGTTTCACGGATTCACGTAGTGAAACACCGAGCGTAGCTCTCTCCATTGCACGCTGCGCGACTTTGAGCTTGTGTATAAGACCAATAATTAGCGACCACGTCTCAGTGCCGTATGTCATCACTGGCAACACGCACTGATTAGAAACTTTCGTCTTGAGGCTCTGCGGTATCTGCGACGAGAAGATATGGCGTAATTTCCCGAAGGCTACCCATCAGAGTTGGATTCATCGGTTGAACTCTTTGTCGAACTTTTTGTACTTTGAACTTTTTGTACCCTGTTGGATCGTCTGACCTAAGTAGACATGGTGATCAACAGATTCGATAATACCGTTCCCAAATTAAACCAGCATGGGTGTGACATGGACATTTGAACTGATGTTCAACTTAACCATGTTAATTTTACTCGTAAGACCCACCTGTTGGGAAACAATATTGAGGTCACTGAGCATTGTGCTTAGGTTTTCCATGGTTTCTGCCATAATGACTGTATCATCAGCAAATCTAAGGATCAAAGAGTAATATAGGTATATTTATACTTATAATAAAACAATAAGTACGAAAAATTCAGTACAAAGAAAATAATTTTAAAAAATTGACCCTTCCCCGCCCCCCCTAGAGAATGTATTTTAAAAACCCTCCATGACCCCTACATTATTAGTAGTGGTTCTCAATGTTTTCTCAAAATAAAAAAAACTTTAGGTTAATCAGTCCGTATGTGTCACGGTACTGTTTTATATTGTAGCGTGAGCTACTAATTTTATAATAAAAAAATAATAATTCGAAAACAGATGAACAATAAAACCCTTTCTTTAAATAAAAGCTTAGCATAGCTGTGACTACAGGTCAAATCTCTAAACACACAAGCCATTCTGTTGTTGTTTATTGTTAGAATCTATCAGATGACGACATTGAAGTCGCACATAGTTGATTGAAACAGTACTATCGTTCGTATTTGGTAAATACCAACGAAAGCAGACGATCGGGTACATAGAATAGATTATCGTACGTTGTTTACTTACATGATATAATCCTGTAAATCAGAGTTCCAAAAAACAGTAGTCATGTTCAGAGGTTATAAACACTTCGATAAATATAACACGTCCATGCACATGACTTTATAACTCTCATTAGGTCAATTGATTGAGATATGTACAAAGGGAACAAGGAATAACTGGGAATCAAATAATAAATAAATAATTAATAAAGTACAATTGATAAACACGGAGACAAGTAGTGACCTCTACCGTAGGTTCTACTTATCTTTGCATCGATTAGCTGTCAAAGCAAAAGGGCGTGCTCCGTTCGGCACGGTCCCGCAATGTCAGCAAATAGAAAATAAAATTAAACAAACCAATTAAATGCAACGAATGTCAAATTTAGCAACGTAGATTTTTTCCAAAGCAAACCCATACAATATCATAATTTAATAGTGACAGTATATAGTTTTATGATAGTATAACGGTACCGAAGCAAAGAGACCGCGTTCCGTACCTTTCGTCTGGAAGTGAACGGATCGTTTCTAGTACGGAACGTTTTTTGGAATATAGTTTATAACAATTCTTAGACGTCTCTTGACAGTTCTTTAGCTGTCAAAAATAGTTAAAGAAACAGTAAATAAACAAACTCGATTTCGATGGTGAGAAATCTTCAAAAATAAAAATAAAACCAAATAATCATTTCCAAAGCCCATGTGTAAGCGCTGATCGGTTTCTTGGTGGAACGAAATGTTATTCGGATAGATTTTGCTAACTGAGGAGCAAACTAGATCTGGCTAGACAAAAGAAACCGAGGAATGGAGACGAGAGGCGTGAAAGTTATTTTCGTGCTGGAGAGCCCGGTAGCAGGACTACAAGTCTTTTCCCTGCATATTATAAAACTCGTAAAAAAGGTGAGAGCATTTTTCGGTATTTTGCATTGTCGGCAGTAATGATTGCGATTGTGAAATCACTTTTATCCATTTTTCGGGACGCCATTTTAGCGAACTGAGACCGGTGGCGTTTTCGAAGTCTCGAATTCTAAAGAAACGTTGTGTTTATTCATCCACAGCGGGTTTTCCCCCCGGGTTTGAGATACCACGACGGAGATTCCCCCCCCCCCCCCTGGATTGAGATACCACACAACGGAGGCTTCTTCCCCCGGATTTAACTAGAAAGGCGCCGTGTCGTGATACGCCATGACGACATTATATCCAACGATTCCTGCCACGTTCTTGGAATGCGGTATCGTATTGGCATGTTTATGCATATATTTCATTAACCGGAGTGTTGAACTTTGGTTCCCCAACGACCTGCTGGACACCTGCAACGCCTGAGGGGTCTAGCCTGGCTACCTCTCAGGCGAATCGGACATTACTGAAACGTCGGATGGAGAATTACCTTCACTAACATAACGGCTAAATCTTATAGAAAAAGGTAAATAAGTAGACTGCACTGCCGGCCGGCAACTCATCACTTGTTTTGTTAGGGTAAATACTTAATTTTGACAGTTCTATATCGACCCTAGTTATAACAGGGTAATCTTAGATCTTAGTACTTCTTAGCTGCTGAGTTGGATCTGCAGGCAAGGGTTCTTTAGACTTTAAGTAAACAGGCAAAGTTAAATCAAAAATAGTAAATATTGTATTGGTGAATTTAAATTGCATGTTTTGTCTTCCACTATTATATGCTAGCTTGAATGGCCGTCCAACGTACCTACGGCACGGTTCCTTAGATTTTAAGTAAGTAGGCAAAGTTAAACCAAGAATAATAAAGATTGTATTGGTGAATTTGAGTTGTATGTTTTATCTTCCACTATTGTACCCACTAGCTAGTACATTACCGAACGGTCTTGATCCAATAGTTCTTGAAGCTCGTTCCGGTCTAAGTTTATCCAGGTAATTTTATTAATTTCAAAGTAGTAACGAGTATTTTAAGTTTTGAGTGATTCCGAAGAAAGATATAGCGTCTTCACGTTTAAAGCGACCGGATGGGGTAAGAATCCCGACTCACCCCACTTTTGGTGTGACTCACCCCGTTTTATTTTTTTATTCCCTTTATTCTCAAAATTACTTTTCATTGATTTAAGCGAATACCCTAACGGCGTTAGACACCGGACCAACTATCTCGGTGGTTGGCGAGTTTGGCCTAAAAACCAATTCATCACATCTTTCATCAGAATCCGTCAGCACAGAGTAATTTACGATAAAACCGATTATATCGTCACAATAGCGACGAAACCCCATTAAAGATCGTTACAATATGTAGAAGATTTCAAATAAATCCTACCAAAATGACAAATAAAGTTATGTAAACATTATTTAAATTGAAATATAAGGCATTTTCAGAATAACAATGGTTTACAAGTACCTACTTCAAAAATGATTGCCAAAGCTTGCTAAAGTAGGCAATTAGGTAATCATTTTTCCAGGTTGCCTTTCTGTTTGGAACGCACTGGAATTACACCGCAGTGCCTAATTCTAAAAAAAAAAGTTGCAACTAATTTCCAAAATATAGTGGTATTTTATTAGATTTAAAATTAGTCGGTGTAACTCTATTAACATGCAATTCCCAATATTTTAAAAGCAATATTACAACCATACTACATAATATAATTATAACGTGCTTCGGAGGGCACGTTAAGCTGTCGGTCCCGACTGTTTTTGATTAATAGCAGTCAATAAGCCATATCAGAGGCCTCGGGTGACTTGACCAACTCTGACACCAGAGGCCAGCACTACATCTTACTACAAAACAAAGAACAACCATACTACAACACATTCTCTATACAACCTTGTGTACGTGATTGTGATTACCACAGTGAGTTATCAGTATAATTATACTGATTAATTTGCATAAGACAAGCTAAAAAATACTTAGCAAAAAGTACATAATACTCATATTATTTATGTCATTCCACTAGGTATGTTAAACTCTTTGCAGTACTATTATATATTCTGTGACTCTACTTAGGGTATCTATTTGTATAACAATAATAATAAACATTGAACACTGTCCTTAGAATCACAAAATGCAAATGGACTGCATGACTAGTACTTACCTAATACTATTCATACTACTAACTATTCACATAACTTTAATTCATTTTGACTGACCTTTCAAAGTATACTGGAGACAAAAAAATACGTACATATACGTATTATGTACTCCTGCGGTATTTCAAGTAAGGGAAGCTGCGTTCTGAGGAGTACATTCATTTGCGTGATGCTATTCTACGTTATTATATACTACCTGCGCCCCGCGGTTTCACCCACGTGAGTTATAGTGATGATTATGCTGATGATGATTAAAAGTATCCAGTGTTACATCAGGGTATAAGCTATCTCCAGTACAAATTTCATCAAAATTAGTTCAGATGTTTGTGCGTGAAGGATGATGATGATGAAAAGTATTATATATTATTATGCTATTCCAGGGTATAAGCTATCTCCATTCCAAATTTCATCAAAATCCATGCAGCAGTTTAAGCGTGAAGGAGAAACATATACTCACACATGCATACAAACTTTCGCCGGTCTGATAAATATAGTCAAAATGTTGTATGTTGTGTTGAAAACCCCGGAATTTGTGTGTTATTTTGTTATTCATTGTGAATTTGTAATTGTGATGATCACATATTACACTTAAATAACTATTTATGACAAAATCAATTGTTTCACCAAAACAAAAAGCCAATGTTGAGACAGGACAATGTCGGGTTTGCTAGTCCATCCATATCAATATATAAAAGTGAAACGTTGTTTGTTTGTTTGTTTGGGGAGATTTCACGCGATAATGGCTGGACGGATTTTGACGAAATTTAGAATGAAGACAGCTTATATCCTAGAACAAAACATGAAATACTTTTTATCCCGGAAAATTGAAACTTTCCGTGGGAAAACTGGAAAATTGTTGATTACTCGCTGTAAGGAACGGTTGCCATCACAGAATGGTCTGTGGTTGCCATGGAAACGAAATAACAAGTCTGTCAAAAAATATTAAAAGCATTACCTACTTTTGCTATACTCTTTTTGGATTGGTTTTAAATATCCTAGAAGAAAATAGGATGCTTTTTTTAGCGATAAACAATAGCCTGCGCGCACGAAGTCGTGGGCGGGAAAGCTAGTAACTTATATAATTAAATCAACTAAACGTCAGTCAACAAATCATCTTTAATTGACAACAATCAAGGTCCTATAATGACAATAATAATTATACTTAAACAAAACTACGCCCATGCATATTTATACAGGTAATTAAAAAAGCTCATGTCGAAAGGTTCTCATCAAAGGTGTCCTCAACTATGCGCTTGTCCTCGCGCATCGCGGAGGAGTGGTCAAGTCATAGTAACGAGCGTACATCTCTAATAACAGAATGTTGTAATACAGTATTCCAAAGAGTATAAAACATGAGATGGGTTAGATCAACAAACACATTTCGAAGTTAAAGCGTTTCGGTTAAGTCGATTAAACTAACAATAAATAATGATGAAACTGGTCAGTATATTTATTAGTGTGTGAATATAATAACGTAAAGTACTTTGTAGCTTTGGAATTATTCCAGTGTTCCAGTAAGTTTTGCAGTGAACTGTGATGTGAAGTTATGTGATGCTCATGGATTGATTTGTTCCAGTTGGTGGTCCTTTCGTTGGTGGCGCTTGCTGCGGCTGCCCCTCAGAGATTAAACCCTGAGGATGTCCAGATCTTAAAATACGATTCGGATAACATCGGACTTGGATCATACAGTTATGGGTAAGTTTAGATTTGATTTACGTTCATGTTTTTGACATAAGAACTTTTAAGGTTTGTGGATAATATATTGAATAAATATTTAACTTTAGGTGCTTATTGTAATAAAAATATTTATCGTTTTCTTTTTATGTAAAGCCACTTTTTTAAACTTGCTCAATTTTTCACTTGTTTTCTAAAGGTAGTATCAGTATCACTAAAACTTTCAACAATAAAACCTTTTGATGATTAATTGCCTGCTAATTATCAATATGTATACTTTATTTGTTTACTAATGAAATATTTCATACACTGATGGACACATAAACCATCTCAAAGTACAAGACGACTTTGAAATAAACATTTTAACTAAGTATGCAAACTTTTCATCCAAATTTATATGTGTATATCTATTATGTTTTTTTTTTTTTAACTACTACTTTATCTTTCGTGATTGGTCCCTCTGGGCCGTGACTAAAAATCAGCGTCAAGTGTCGAAGACATTATGCTTGCTTGGCATTATGCTGAGGCATGACCCTTTCAAAACTTAGATTTATATGTTTAATTTATATGTTAATTTGCTACTTTTTTTATAAGTGTTGAATAAACTTTTTTTTTTCTTTCTTTTCTTTCTTTAAATTTAAATTGAAAACTATAGATTGTAGAGTAATCCCGACATTGGTGCAGTTTATGTGTCCGTCAGTGTATTATTTTAATGAGTAAAATTTGAGTTACGAACGGGAGCCGAGTAGATTAAAAAGTTTATAATTTAATTATTGTTTTATTACAGCTTTGAACAAAGCGACGGGCAAAAGCGGAACGAGCAGGGTGAGCTTAGAAACGCTGGTTCTGAAAACGAGTCTATCGCTGTCAAGGGATCCTACTCGTGGGTCGGACCTGACAACGTGGTGTACACCGTCAACTACATCGCTGATGAGAACGGCTTCCAACCCACCATCGAACAGGAAGGACCTGGTAGCGTCCCTCCCGGCGTCGTCGCTTCCCTCCTCGGTTAAATCAGAAAAACTTTAAATAGGACAATTTAATAAATTAATTCTATATATATATATTTGTTTTTTTTTTCATGTCACATAAGTTAAACACCTAGTAGTATAATAATTACTTGAAAGAAAAAAAGTAGTTGACATTATTTACATTTTAAAGCTTTTATTAAACTTGCTTTGTATGTTAGTTTGTTTAGGTCAAATCTTGCAAGTTGAATTAGAATCACTTTCTCTTATCCAACGGAGTTGAGTTTTTACATATTGGATCAGTTCCGATGACAAAGCATTTTTAAAGTAAGCGTGACCTGTATCGAAATCCAGGACTAGCTTCAGAGTGAGGAACGCTTCAACTCAGCTATTCACATTGTTGGAAATATTTACCCAACGCCATTTGGCTTCCTTTTTTGTAAATGAACAGAAAACTAGCTTAACAACTCAAAAAAACGTGCCTGTTCAGCCAAAAAAAAACTTATGCCAATAAATTATACACTGATAGACTGTGCTTCTCAAGGCCAATTATTCAATTATGAGACCCATATTGTAAAATACGAAGAAACATATACTTTTTGCTTTCGAAAACGGTGCCATAGAGCCGAAATAATAAATTAAAAAAAGCTACATGGAAGTATATAAGTATTCTAACGATACATGTAAATCTGTTCGGGCATTAAAAAGTTATGGAGGAATACATAAACTCACATACATACTTACATACCTACATACAAACAAACACACATACATGAATTCTAAAAACATTAAACTTCTTTATTTGGGCAGTCGTGTAATTACCCATTTCTTAACACATCATTAGCTTATATACACACTTACAAGCTGTTGCCCGCGACTCAGTGAAGCTCACGCGTACAGTACATTATTCTGAACAGCCTTTATTATATATGAAACATAAGATTATTTTCGATAACCTTAATCAATCCCTGTTGTAAAAATCACATCACAGTAATATTTGTTTTGCATCTTTACCTAAGAAAAAACATGACCCTGACCTTACAAACATCGGACTTTCAAATCCTCTTTGGACCACCTTAATCCATCTCTCTCAAGAAAAACATGACCCTGACCTTACAAACATCGGACTTTCAAATCCTCTTTGGTCCACCTTAATCCATCTCTCTCAAGAAAAACATGACCCTGACCTTACAAACATCGGACTTTCAAATCCTCTTTGGACCACCTTAATCCATCTCTCTCAAGAAAAACAAAGCGAGCACAATTTTTCTTACACGTGACTCATGCTATCAAAAATACATGTTTCATTATTTACTTTTACAAGTTTTGAATGAATTGAATCAGGAATTAAAAAGGGAGTACACGTGTTCTATACAAACTGTACCACCTTTTTACTTGTAGGGATAATTTGGAAATATAAAAAATATGTACATCATTCTTTACTTTGAAGGTTATTTTTGTGTAAATTTCACATATTCTTGCCAACTTATTTTTCCATAATCTTTTAATGCAGGTCAAAATATCTCCAAAAGTTATAGACGTTCTCATAGGAACGTTTTCGTGTAGCTACAACGGTTAAGGAACCCGCCCTTGATTAAGATTTCATCTGAACGTTGATGATGATGATAAATAGTAACTTATTTGTTACTCCCGGACCTAAATTTTCTTTATATCAAATATCAAAATCCAATTTCAAAAAATTCAAAACAGAATATCAAAAAAATCTGCCTCTAAGATATTCAAGGAATAAATTTCAAATATCTAGATCCACCGGGTTAGGCTCTGCGTGGTCTGTCAGTCAGTAGGTACCTATGTCACGGTTCTGTTTAGATTAAATCTAACATTTTGAGCAGCTGTTATTTCCAGCTGTTTTATTATATTCCATTTCACGAGAGAAGAGAAAGCTCGACAAGGTTATAAAACAACAAGACTATATGCAACGTTTCGCTCAGCGCGCCAAATTCTAATTTTCTTGTGTGATTTGTTAATTACAGCTCTATTACTCATCGTGTGTTCATGAAAACTTATTTTGCAGCAATAAATAAAAAGATATGGTTGGTATGGTTGTATCAAAAAAAAACACCAACCAAAAAAAAAGCAAGGCGAAAGCTAGTTTAAGTGCATTTGCCAATAAACCAAAAACCAAGATGAAAATCAGCTTATGGTCATTTTTAGCTAAACCAATATTAACTAGGTGATAATTTTAACCGTAATTTCTTGATACAACCTATTTATTACGCAAAATAAGTTTTCATGAACCCATGATAAGTAATAGAACTGTAAAGTACCATAATGCTATTCCAGGACCAATATACCAACATTTTATCAAAACTTTTCAGCCGTCAAAAATAGTTGTATTAATTGCTCGTCTTCTAACTCACCAGATTGAGATACAAATTACACCAGTTTATAAATCAAACCTTAAGCTATCTAAAAATCGAAAACCGCATTCCAA
Source organism: Alsophila aescularia (assembly GCA_946251855.1). Lineage (NCBI taxonomy): Eukaryota > Metazoa > Arthropoda > Insecta > Lepidoptera > Geometridae > Alsophila > Alsophila aescularia. The sequence goes on along the minus strand of OX276373.1, from coordinate 83,990 downwards.
TCGGTCCAGTAGTTTTTACGTGATGCGTGAACATACAGACAAACAGACAGAGAAACACGATAAAAAAATATATGTCCAATACCCTTTCTAAGCACCCAGGAGCATTTTTTATTTATCTTCTTTTTACAGCTTTATTTGTACCTATTGCTTTATTATAAGTATAGATATATATGACTGTGTCAATTTGCATCAAAAAATCCGTCTAGTAGTTTCAGCGTGATATGTGTTCTTTTTAATAACTTTCAACCCCTATATTACGGAAATCCTTTCACTTTTCGGGATGAAAAGCATAAAATGTCCTACTTAATAGTTTGCATTCAAATCATACCAAGTTTCATTTGAATTAATTCAGTAGTTTCGGTGCAATTCGCTGTCAAGATACAGACAAATAGACAGACAGACAACAATGAAAAACATATTAAACTATATGGCTTTATTATCGAACATAGAGTAAATTCAAAAAAAAAAAATTCACTATATCTTTAATGTACGTAATTTGGACCCATATCCCGCAGGAACCCTTTATTTTTTCGGGATGAAATGTAACCATAATTTTCACCCATCTTATAAAACTATGTACGTGCCAAGTTTCATCAACATCCGTCCAATAGTTTCAGCATGCTACGTGTTCTTTTAAATAATATTCTACCCCTAACCTGCGGGTCCCTGCACTTTAATTTTTTTGGGACGAAACGTATCCTCAATTTTAACCTATCATATTACTTAAGACGGTGCCAAGTTGCATCAAAACCTGTTCATTAGTGTAAGCGTGGTACGCGGTGTTCTTTTAAATATTCTTTAACCCCTATCCTGCGAGCACTCATTAATTGTTCGGGATGTAAAGTATCCTATGCCCTACCTCGTAGTATGAACTCAAATCATGCCAAATTTCATTTGAATTCATCCAGTAGTTCCGGTGTCGTGATGCTCGTCCAAGATACAGACAGAAATACATACAGACAAAAATGAAAAAACATACAGTTTAGGCTTCATTACCGAACATAGAGTGAACTCCAAAAATAAATTTTCACAATATCTTTAATGTACAGAATTTGGACCCATATCCCGCAGGAGCCCTTTATTTTTTCGGGATAAAAAGTATCCATATTTTTTACCCATCTTATAAACTATGTCTGTGCCAAGTTGCATCAAAATCCACCCAATAGTTTCAGCATGCTACGTGTTCTTTCAAATAATTTCCCACCCCTATTCTGAAGGAACCCTTTAATTTTTCGGGATGAATAGTATCCAATGTCCTACCTCGAAGTATGAACTCAAATCATACCAAATTTCATTTGAATTCAGTATCTTCAGCGTGATGCGCTGCTAAGGTGCAGAAAGACAGACAGACAGACAAAAATTTCAAAAATACAGTTTTGGCTTTTTTCTTGAATATAGAACGGCCTCCAAAAAAAATTTCAAAATATATTCAATGTACAGAATTGGACCCGTTACAGTTATATTGTAAGTATAGATAAATATTTTTGCACACAATTATTATGGTAGGATGTAATGGGCATTTTAATAATTATCTGCTATTACTACGTTCTTGTGAATAAATAATTCTGACTCTGATTCTGATTCTTATAGCATGATCCCCATGACATCATCAAGTTCACGCGCATGAAGTTTCGTATTTTTTACAAAATGTACACAAAACAATTTTGTATTTTATTGGTGTGATAGAAAGGGATGTTCAATTTTCATTGCAACATCTTATTCACACACTTTAAAACAATAATAATCGTTTATGAAAATTGAAATTCGTGCCTTATTTGCTTATTCGTAATAAATTCAGAAAAAGTTTCCACAACCTAATTTGAATCTATTGTTGTGGTAAAACGCAAAGAATTTGAAATACGCTTCCTGGCGTAAAATAGATACCGCTATAGTCTATTTTTTTTGGTTTTAGCAAAATGTCACGTTTTATTTGGTCTTGATGGTCTATATTATATATGCACCCAAGTAAAAAAAAACCATCCGTAGGAAAAAATATATAACCAAGACTTTCACCCGCGACTTAACACGAATAATAATAATAATAAGTCGAAGAACCGAAAACCGTTGGGGTAAGCGAGCTTTGTTGTGGATACCACGTATAAGCGAACGTAGTGAAACCGTTGGCCAGGTAGAGACGGCCAGGTGCCATTCAAAGTCAATGTCAAAGTCAATCCATTTATTGCATTATTACAGGTAATAAATATGATGTTATTGTAGCATGTTAAATCATGACTCCGAGGGAGATTTGTTATAAATCCCGATGAAATGGAATATATTGGGTACAACGCCATCTGACGAGGAGGAGCGTGTTCTCTCCCAGATCGCAAATAAGTTAGCAAGACCTATTGGTAGAAGCGCCATCTATTAGGTCAAGCTGCGTTTTCTCCTCAAGTGGAAACCAGACTTCAAGTTTGGTAAGAAACGCCGAACGACTGTTCGCTGCGCCACTTTCTTCGATGAAGGATCAATTAAAGCATTACTTTATTGAAAACTGAATGATGATTTCTCCTTTCTAAGAATCAATGGATAATGGTTGAATTTGCCTCTGCAAGTGGAAGGGCAAAGTTTTCATCTCATGGCTCAAAATGGTTAAAATGGTAAATCCACGCAGCGGCAGCTAGTGTCGAGAGACATGAACTGGAAGGAAGGTGTAAACGATGCGGAAACCTCTGTCGGGAAGTAGCACAACTTTTGAGTGTTACTATTATAATAAACATTCCAGGAATATTTCAGGCCCTGGATAGCTTCAAACAAAGGGCAAAATGTTTGAAAAATCCGGAATAAGTCGTATCTTTGAGTTGGCTGACAAATCAGAAATTCAGAGGGCAGCGATTTATATGTCGAATATAATTTACACATACAAATCACTTGCGATAGTCACACCATGGAATGTTTTGAAACATTGAGTAGAACACAGAAAACTTCGAGGTTATTTGTTTTTTTATATGGATTTGATAAGGAAAAAATCCTTATCTAGCCGGAACCTGACTGGAATGTACCAGAGCTGTCTGGAGGACAGTGACCTGTATAGCTAGGCCGACAGGGTCTGAATTACGATGCAAGCTGCAGTGTTGTTTCCAGAAGTTTCTGGAAAACCGGATGTAAGATTTTGGAATAGCCTGCTACTCAACGTAAAGCCAGAGTCCGTATATAAACAACAAAAGAAAAGCTTGCTGGGAGCATTTGAATATGGACTGTGAATTAGTTTGTTGGCACGTGATTGAGATCGGCGCAGGTGAGAAAATTTATTTGTTTCTGGGATTCCATTAGGTTCTGTGCGAAAACGACTTTGTCTTAAGAGTTTTAATTCGCAGACAGCAGAAGAACACGCAGTCTCTTGTGTGGACAAAACGACCGAGTTACGCAGTCTAGAACGAGGCGCGAAAACTGTGACTACTTGGTACCCGGCGAAATAAGTATACGAGTGTAAAAGCCAGGTTATAGTCGAGCATCGACGGACGGCCGCTGCCGTCACGACTGCGGGCTGCTGTGCGCCAATCTCCTGGGGCTCACCAGCCGATCTCCCGGGGCTCACCAACCGATCTCCGAGGGGCACCAGCCGTTGTTACATGATGTAGTAATGAGATTATCTCGATAAAAGCGAGAATAGCCCTCCAGGTCATTGGTCCACCTTTTAGGATTGCTGTGTCATCCTGTCGCGAACCATTTTCCCCCAAAGGTTATCAGTGATACGTGCTATGTGGCCTGCTCAATTGCCAATTTTGAGAGCTATCTATGTTGGTAACTTTGGTTCTTCTGTGGACTTCCTCATACTTACTGGATCCTATCTCACAGAGTAATAGCAATAGCTCGTTAGGTAACGTCTTTGAGTTTATGAATGAGGCAAATAGTCATTCGTGCTCATTATCGAAAGACATTTAAGCGTAGCAAATAATGCTAAGAAAGGATTTTCAGTACGTACATTTTTCTGGTTCATCTACATAAAATACCTCTTTTCTTCTTTTTAATTTACTTAGTTCATCCAAATCAACTTTGACACTGAAAGTAGTAAAATAAGAAACGAAATCAGTAGTCATGACGAAGAAAAGACACCGCTATTTCTGAAATCGATGTAAAATGCTTCGTTATCTACAGTAGAATGGGAAAATGGTGGAGTAGATTATTTTTTGATTTGTATTACTTAAGTAAATGTAGAGATATAAATATAAAATATTTATAAAATAGTAATAAAACCTTTACCCTACCAACACTTTCAATCCAATTTTATAGTTAGAATCATGTATTTCATATTTGCTCGGGAAAAAACAAATACTAATAGAAGTTTATTCTCAGCTAACTACTCGATTTGGTAACCTTGTTTTACTGATCTGTGCCCGTAGGTACCTACTTGTTGAGTTTTTACACGAGCCGTGAATGTGAACTACCACGCGATATCATGACGTGTAGCTGTATACTTATTTTTTTAAGCCTGGCGATGCTGCTTTGTATACTTCTACGAAAGACTGTGGCGGTGGCAGCTCTAAGAACCTCGATTTGAAATCTAAATCTGGTTCGTACAAGGCTCCCACGGAGGCAGTGAATCCCACGTAAGTTATACATTTCTTTTATTAAATACTTTTATGCTTGAATAAGGAGCGTTGTCATTCCAAGATTGGTATCAAAAATAGACACTAACAGCTGTGGAGACCTACAAAATATTACTGCATAATTCTCGGAAATATTTTATTGATTATATATCTATGAGTAACACATTCTAAAACCATGTAATTTAAGCTCAGGTGTCATACGCCCAAGATAAAATTCATCTTAAGTTGTCCTTACTTTAGAGAACCACTCCATTATTACCAGACTTAAGACTTTTGACAGCCAAAATTCATTGAAATCGTTTCAGTGTCAGTAAGTCTGCAATTAGTACTATTATTTCTTCTGTGGTTTTAGTTAGATATGAAACAAACGCAAGATCCCTTAAAACTCTTACTATATTGTGAAGGACTAGCTTTAGCCCGCCACTTCTTCCGCGGCAATTCCAGTTTATCGCGATAAGTATCCTATGTCCATCCCCAGAGATCAAACTATCTCCTTGAGTAGGAAACGACCTGCGCTGGACGTCGAGACCGCCGCTGCCACTCATAAAATGAGAAAGATTGAACGTGAGATTATAGTAGATTATACACCAAGGGGATAAAGCAGTGTATTACGTCACGGGTGGCATATTGGACCCTGAGCGCACGAAGGACTCTAGTTAACTCCGGAACGTAGCGAGGGAGCTTGAAACTTAACTCCCGAGCGAAGCTAGTGAAGAGAAGCAAGTGAGTGAAGCGAGGGGTTCAAGCCGCCCAAGAAGAAGACAGTATTTATCCTCGAGGTGACTTTCTACTTTTCATAACTTCTGCTAGGCAATAAAACCCAGATCTGAGCATTGAACAAATGCACCATAGGATACTTGGCTTTCGAGTTGATGCTAAGTGTTGGAAATAAACTAAAAGGACGGATTCAGACACAGCCATGACTTCTTTTGTTGTTCTCCACTGATTAAACTTGTTATAGGCTGTTTCGTATTTATCTTTTGATTTTTCCTATAGTAGATTATTTATCATCCCTAAAGCGTCTGATTTAATAAACTCCGGAGTCAAATCACTATCGCTCGACAACTTGAAAATGATAAAAGACTCGTCGTTAGAATGGTATACTCGTGTTATATGTACATATGTACTTAGGGTTGGGGATGGGGTGGGAAAGGGAGGGAAGATGACCCTCCCCTTGTAAGGGGGGTTGCAGAAACCCATAGTTTTTGAGAAAAAGTTTTTGGTGGACAGTTGGATTTTTGAATAAACTCTTTGTACAATGCCCGTATATTTGAGAGTTTTCATTCGAATTGGTCAAATCACATTATATCCCTAGGGATTTTCATATAGCACTTGAGATTGCGTGACATTGTCGAGCAGGTGGTATGAAAATTATTATTACTTTATATGTTGCACTTTGATATGATCCCAGTCCCATCTGACTTTACATGTAATGTGTAGGTACATATTTCATATATGCACGTCAGTTTCAGGCTCATCTTCTCCCACCTTTTTCCAAGTATGGCTCCGCACGACTTTTGCAATTAGCCAGTGTCAAATTATGAGATATAAACACGACTGATCAAAAAAAGAAGTGTAATGTTTTAAGCATTCATGTATGTATGTGAGTTTCTTTATTTCACCATAACATTTAAATGCCTGAACAGATTTAGATGTATGTATGTACTCGGGGATCCGTATATTGTTATATATATATATTACATCCCCGAGTAACATAAGCTATATATTTTTTGAAAACATTCAATATGGCGGCAGTATGGCTACATTTTCAAAACCGAAAAAAAAACTTTGAATTTTACAATATGGGTATCAAATTGAAGGCTTGATAAACACATTCCAACAGTATACAGATTGAATTTTTCAAGTGGGCGTGGTTGGCTAAATCAGAAACTATGAGGTTTAGCGAAAAGTACTCTAAGGAGTCTCGGGCCCGATTTTGATGAAAACTAAAACTGCATATTTTGATTTTTGAAAAAAACAATATTCCTAGGCAGGAATCGAACACGTTGATTTTGGAAAAAAAACACATACTGTATTATTACACCATTCGATAGTGTCGCTAATAAGGATTGAATTCTGGGAAGAAATGATATACGGCAAACTTAAGGAAAGAGCTCATTTTTAACGGAAATAGTTAAACCATAACTGATTAATTGTTCAAAATGATGACCGTTGTTTTCAATACATCGAACCCAGCTAGGATTCGACGACTCAAGGATTGTACTGCATTCAGTATTAAAATATTATTGATTCCGCTTAGAATATTTTCCAAAGTTCGTTTCAAGTCATCAATTGCATTATACGTGTCTTTGTAGATTTCGTTTTTTACATACCACCAGAGAAAATAATCTAAGGGGGTAAGATCCGTTGACCTCGCTGGCCACGGCACTGGACCATAAATTGCGATAAAATGTTCACCAAACTGCTGAAGCTATCTCTTTTACTATACGACTATTAATACGAAACAGTACGCAAACAGTTAGTAATAATCAACGAAACGTGGAACAAAATCTAAATTATTGGCACCAATTTACTCTACGTTCTAATTTCAATTGTTTACATTTTTTTCTTTTACTGTGGCCATTAACTGCGAAGACATAATAAAAATTTGAAATTAGAACATAATGTTGTGAAGTTGACCGCGCTGCGGGTCTGTGTTGAGAAAAATATTGAGCATCATTTCGGACAAGGAACAGGTAATGCAGGTATGAATTAAAACAGTACTTTAAAATATGAATCAGTTTATTAAAATACAACATTTTCCTTAAGTTTGCCGTATGTCATTTCTTTCCAGAATTCAATCCTTATTAGCGACATTATCGAATGGTGTAATAATACAGTGTGTGCTTTTTTTTTCCAAAATCAACGTGTTCGATTGGACTTTTTAGCATAAACTTTTTAGAAAAAAACAATATTCCTAGGCAGGAGCCAAGGAATATTGTTTTTTTTCAAAGATCCAAAGATGCAGTTTTAGTTTTCATCAAAATCGGGCCCGAGACTCCTTTGAGTACTTTTCGCTATTCCTCATAGTTTCTGATTTAGCCATCCACGCCCACTTGAAAAATTCACTCTGTATAATATACTGGCAAAAGCTGTTTTTTTAGCAGGGCAGGCGTGTATTTTTATCTTTTAAGCTAGTTATTTTATATCCTTTGAACCCTGAAACATTACACCCCTTTTTTGGGCAGTCGTACAAAAAGTAGTATGATTATTTCGAAAAATCGTATCGAAAGGTAGTAGTATGGTGCCAGTATGGTCCCAGTATGGTCCCAATGGTAGTCAAAAGTCTAGACAAGTCAAAATCGCGGTACAGTAAAGTGGTGTAGTTTTTCAAGGTGTTCAAGCTGTCAATTGTTATTTTCGTTCAGGCTCACAACCTAGCGTCCTAGAATGTCAATATAGTATGCTAAAAAGTCCAATATTTATTACATACAGTCCGACAACGTTCAGTATCAAAAGGTCCAGTTACAAAAATGTCCAGATTCTTAAAAGGTCCACTTACCAAAATGTCCAGTCTCAAAATGTCTAGTCCTACATAGTCTAGTCCTAATATCGGATTATTCCCGAAATCCCCACGAAACCGTCCCAACCAGTGGGGATTTCGGGAAAGTAATGTCTTCCTATTTTGTCAAATCTCCAAATCAAGGAGGATGCGCGAACGATCGACTTAGACGGTTACCGACTGACCCCATTATTTTTTTTTTTACATTGTATAAAAATAAAAATAGTATTCCATTTTTTCTTTTCTAGGATTCCGTATCGTAAATAAAAAAAAGGAAATAGACGAAATGAGCCTATAAGGGCTATAAGGGCTCATTTCGTCTATTCCCGTTGTCCCCCACTTTTTGACCACACTTCGTTGTCCGTCCGTTTTTCTGTCTGTCAAGACCGTTTTTCTCAGGAATTCGTAGAGGTATCAAGTTGAAATTAATATCAAATACTCAGATCTGCAATTCCGTGGAGATGTGAAAAAAAAAACAAACTCCGAAGTCAACGCAATTAAAATAAATGGTTTATGCCGCATATTTTGACACTCGCAAAGGGTTCAAAACCTATAGGGTACTTCCCGCTGAATTAGAATCATGAAATTTGGCAAGAAGCAATGTCTTATAGCACAAGTAAAGGAAAAATCTGAAAACCGTAAATAAGTAGCAACATCACAAATAAAAATGCAGTTGGTAAACTGACTGCAATCTAGGTCGATGTAATGGGACAACAGTTTTCCAACGGCAAATTAAAGTTTGTATGGAACCACGGGTGCGAGAGTCAGACTCGCACTTGACTGTTTTTTTCCTTGCTCACGGGAGCACTACTATCTTTTTATTTCCCACTTCTAGCTCAACCCATTTCCATTTATCTCACATAAAGCATATAAACTCCTCGCGGGAAAGAAACTAGAGTATATTTTAAGACACTAGACGTTATGGTACGCTAGACATGGTCGGACACTAGTCATTATGAGATACCTACTGGACATGTTTGGATACTAGTCATTATAAGACACTGGACGTTATGTGACTCGACGAAATAGGACACTGGACTTTTTAACATACTAGACATTCTAGACATTGTGATACTAGAATTGTACCGAATGGCTATTTCGTTTTATCTTTTCTTCAAACTTATGTTTCTTTGGAGTGTTAATGTGTAATATTGGTGGAATATTAATCATGAGGTGTTCGTCAACGTGCACAAGCGCAAGCAAAGCATAAAAATTCAAAAATATTGACACTTTATGATGTCTTCAAAACTCTCAAAATGTTTCAGTAAAACGTCCACCATTTTACAGAATCGTGACTTTGGTAATTGACTGTGACGTGAAAATACGACTTGCTAATTCTAATATCTTGACAGCTAACATTGCGGCGGCAGAAAACATAATGATTTGACTTAGGTGAATGTGTTGCTATTAGTGAATGTTATTAAATAGTTTGATTTAATCGTGAGTTAACCGTTGTGTTCAGTGATTTGAAGCACTATTTGAACCAAATTAAAAATGCATAAAAAAAGAAAATAATTTTCTTTACAATTTGGGGAACTACCAACAAGCCAATCAATAATAGCAAAGGGCAGGGTCACAGTACATAATTATTATATGTAAAGTAGAGTAACGAAGAGTAAACGGCTGTATTGACGCACGTGGTGCGGGGGCCGTGAGGGTGGTTTTGTAGTGACGGCTAATAGCGAGTATCGCGCATGAATTATCGATCCAGGACCACTAGAACCCCCGCGAAGTACCCCCAGGGGTAATAATGCGACATTCAGGCAAGTCACGGATAAACAAATAAAAAGGCCCTCCAACATATTATTGCAGTGTGTGTGGGGATGTCTACAAAACTTGATTATTATTGAACAAAACAAATATTGTTTATTTTTATTTTTCTGTCTATAACTTTCTAAACGGTCTACGGTTGCCATATTTGTAAAGATAATCACGTGGACAATCGAGTCGAATTTAAATTTTAATTGGTTTGTTAGTCTGAAAATGAATAGATGAACATACATATATTCAGCATACGCTAATACGCTGCTAAAATCATAACCCTTTTATTATAGTCGGGTAAAAACCTGCCAGTGGCAACACTCGGTCTCCGTCTGACAGTGCGCATTAGTACTCTTGAACCTATTGATTTTTCGGTATTTCTTCCGTTATGGGAAAACCACACCAATTCAACACCGACCGAGACCAGTGGACTTCAGTTTAATATTAGTTTTCGTGTGCAATATATTATATTTACATTGAATTTTGCTCCACCACCATAGTGAGATCACAAATTTAAACATATCACGTTTTCCAGTGTAATTATGCAAAACTTTTAGTAAAACTAACTAAAACATAATAGCAAAAACTTGAGATTGTATAATATAAAAAATTATATACCTACGACAAGAAATTAAAAACCCTGACTAAATATTCATGGCAATCTTCATTGATACAGTACGGCCGATAAGTCTAAGCCACTCTGAACTTCGTGCAAATGGCTGCACAATTAACATTTTTAGGAACTGAATGGCGGAATGAGGCTACGTACGGGGCTGTGGTCTCCTCACCTCATTCCGCCATTCGATTCCTAAAAATGTTAATTGTGCAGCCATTTGCACGAAGTTCAGAGTGGCCACGACTTATCGGCCGTACTGTACATTATGCGAAGAAATAAACATCATAAATTGGTTTTTATTGCAGCAGCTATTACCTAATCAAAAGGTCATTTTTTTACAGTTCACAAATAGATTGCTATCTGTTTTTATAAAGGAGTAATTAAAATGTATAAAGGGCATAATATAAATCATTATCTTGGGGGTGTTGTGATTTGAGTTTAGCTGATACCAATTTTTTGACCTGGACCAATGTAAGAAGGTATATGTCGCATCTCTGCAGCTTTGTGAGGTGTGTTAACGCTGTTAATAACGTAAACTGCTCCCGGGTAGCTTAGATGAATCCATCGAGCTCTAAGCCACGATCCATGGGCTGGCCATATTAGCCGCAGAACCGATAACCGTTGGGGTAAAAGTGTTCTCGAGTGGAGATGACAAATTGGCAAACGTATTATAGGACGCCCTCCGGCTAGGTGGAGCTATGATTTGCGCATGGTTGCTGGCAGAAAATGGATGCGAAAAGCCGAAGATCAGTCTAAATGGCGTGCTTTTGGAGAGGCCTATGTCCAACAGTGGACGACACAACCTGATGATGATGATGATGATAATGTTGATTATGGTATTTTAACCATAAAAATAACTGGATCCAGTACACCTCAGCACAAGTTCAAGTTGATAATGTGCGTAAGAAAATAAATAAATTCGTCTATGCACTTCGGAAAATAAAAAATCTGACAAACAGCCGAACAGCAATTGTAGTTTACCATAGCCTATACATAGCACATAAGGTATGGAATAACTATATTGGAAATTCCACAGATGCCCAGAGAGCATTCATCGCTCAAAAAAAATGTTCAAGGTTAATTTTTTATTTAAGATTGTCAGATTCTTGTAGACCTATATTTAAAGATGAAAAGCTGCTTACACTTCCATCTTTATAAATCTTTGAAATGTGTAAGTTTGTTAGAAAAAACTACTCACTTTTTGAAATCGTCGAAAAAACTCATTTGAAAAGGAAAATTGTACAGAAACCTCTAGTGATGCCACGAAACCGACTCAGAATGTGCGATAAAAACTGCTACACCATGCCAGTTAAAATAAATAATAAAATACCAAAAGATTGTCAAGAAATGAGAGATGTACAATTTAATAGGAAACTTTATAATTGGCTATGCGACAGATGTTTCTATTCTATTGATAAATATTTTAAATTAAAAAACATATGTAGGTAATGACATTAAATTTAATTCAGTTTATTGTTGACATTTTCTATTTAATTTTATATATTTTTGAAATTTGTTATTTTTGTGAATATTGTGATTGAATGTTTTTTTTTTTTTTTTTTGAATAATTTATTTTGGTTTTGCATTAATAATTATAATTTAAATATTTGCACGACTAAGTAGTCGAATATAGTGAATCCCTTACCTTATACCAACCCAATGTACCTATATTCTGGCAAATAAAGATTTCATTTCATTTACATTCAATGCAAATTGATACGGCTCGCGCGAATAATACCGCCTCGAGTATAATGACCAACATAGCACACTTGTATCGTAATTTACTATTATGAAACCCTTAATAAAATTTCATACTCATATCATTTGGCCCTGAAATAACACATAAAATACTTTTTCCCCAGAAAAATATCCACGCGAGCAAAGCCGCGGGCTCAGCTAGTCAACTATCAAAGTAAAAGTTTCTAAGTTTGTGCTATAAATCCTGACTATTCTGATGTTGTCAGTTGTCACTATTAGCTCATTCAGAGTTTGAACTATACAGTCCGCCATTGTGGTAAAGTTGTTTTTTTTTTGAAATTGCAAGCCACCATGATCTTCCACGCTACTATAATCATAACTCTGTTTTTTTGCTAGTCGGGTAATAAATTTATCAGGAATTGATACAACATATACGTAGCTATGTTGAAAGCTTTGATTAAGTATATACATATAATCAAAGGTTGAAAGTAGAGAAGGCATATCGAGGCAAACAAGTGACTGCGACCCTGAGCTTTCACGCGATTGATATAATATAATAGTGAAAACTGATCTATACTTACTGTTATAAAGCAGTCAGTATAAACATAGAAAATAATTTAAAAAAATTGGACTTCAAATAAGCTACTGAACGAGCATGAACATAAGTTTTTTTTTATATGGTGTCTGTCTGTCTTTTCGCGCATCACGAAAAATCTACTAGACCAATCGTAATGTTGTTTTCTTTATTAGATAGCTTAAGTTCTGACTTACAATTCATTGTAATTTGTATCTCAATCCGATGAGGAGAAGCCGAGAAATCCATAAAAACTAAATGACGGAGAAATTAATTTAGGTAACATTTTGTGTTATTGTATTGTTTTTTTTGTATTGTTTTTACCCGGCTACATCATCATACAAGAGCAGGGTAATAAGTTTAACAGTGTAAGTTTGTGTCCGGTAACGTGTGGTGCGCTACTCCAGTTGCGAATTTGGAAATCCTAACGTGTGGCATGCTTCTAGAGAAGCGTTTTTGAAAAATTTGCAATCTTTTCGATTTATTTCATATTTGGGTGGTGTAAAGGCCCTTTATTTGATTTATAGTGCTAGTTTAATCGTGTGGCAATCCAATTAAATGCCAAAGCCCTAGAATATAACAAGAATACTCATACTCATACTCATTTATTGATAACAATATCGTTACAGGTCATGTTGTAGGTACACAATATATAGGTACATTTTCAATAATAACAAATACACATTTAAATCACACAACTTGTAAAAATCTATGGGTAATAATATATAAAATGTCAAATGTTCAAATAAAAATATGGATCATTTAAATAATTCATCAAATGAATAGAATGTCTGCTTGACAAGCCATTTTTTCATTCGATGCTTGTAGGAACTCATTGAGGTAGCATTTCGAATAACTTCAGGCAGCCGGTTGTAAACTGCCGGTGCCATGGCATGGACCAACTTTGATGTCTTGGTAAGCCGGCGCGGGACCACCCTAAGACGATGCGCGTTCCGCATGCCGAATCTATGTCCGTCACCGAGCTTCGGGTACTCATTCAAGTGTCCTCTTGCATAGAGGGCTGCTTGGAGAATCACCATGGACGAGACGGTCAGTATCCTCATGGATCGGAACAAAGGTTTTGCAGGTGTCTTGTGGCACTCGCAACATAGCCCGTACTGCTCTTTTTTGCATCCTGAAAACGCGTTCCCAATCAGCTGCGCATCCCCAGAGCTCGATGCCGTACTGTATGAGTGAGTGCACAGATGCGTAATAACAGTTCCGTATCATCTCCAAGGGTAGAATGGCAGACACACGCCACAGTGCGAAACAAGCGCGACCAACCCTTTCGCATAGCTTATCAATATGATACTCCCACGTCAGACTACTATCTAGTTGAAAGCCAAGGAATGTAGTTTGCTGCACCTGATCAATCTCTGTTTCTCCAACGCTTACATTTAGCTGATTTTGTTTACGGCCCGAGAGATTAAAGCACATGAAGTGAGTTTTACTAATATTTAAAATAAGCCCATTAGTCTTAAACCAGCGGTGTAAGTCAAAAACTACGGCATTAAGCCTCATCTCCAGCTGGTATAGACGATGCAGTTATGACTGCCGCAACGTCATTGGCGTACATAAGTACGTGACCATCATTTACGTTCTCCGGCAAGTCATTTAAGAGAAGAGAGAACATAATGTTGGAGAGCGATGATCCCTGAGCTACCCCTATATAAGTCTGCAGCGGTTTTGTAACATTTGTTGATTTTTTTATCGTATCACAGTAATAATTCTTTTTCTCAATTTTTAAAATATCATCATATTCATTCTGGAATTCGTCAAATTTTAAACCTAAATCTACATTTCTTGGAAATTGTAATGTCATAATTTTCATGTCAAATATTAAACCATTTATATTAATTAAATCATTAGTGACCCAAGAATCTTTTTTGATAATTATCGGGTTATGTCGTATGGGGAAACATATGTCAATTTTGTTCTTTAAAACATTTACCACTGCTGTCGCGAGACATTCCGGTGCCTCCGAGTGCTTCCCTTCAATTACTTTCCAGTCCACACTATCAACAGCTGCAACAAAATTACACATGTTAGCCTGAGTGTAGGACCGGCCGAGCCTGGTGGGCGCGGGCCCCGCCCGCGACTCACATGGCACATACGCGCGCACCGCGCTGTGGTCACTCAGGTGCGTCTGTAGTGGCTCTGCGCGTGACTCACGCGCCAGCTCACAGCTAACATACACGTGATCGATCCTAGTGCTTGTCGTGGATGTCACTCTAGTCAGGAAAATTCACAATGTTCTCCAAATTATGAGTGTTTAACAAGTCATTCATTGAGTTACTTAAGTCGATATTAAAATCACCTACAACAATGTAGTCCTTCCCGGTATTACTTAACTTGTTGAGCAAACCTTCTATGATCGGAAAAAATTGCGAGGTCTTTGTCAGGTTCGAACGATATACACAAGTTAAGATCAAGTTCTTATCATTTAGTTTGATAGCTGATATCTCGCATACTTGCTCCACTGACAACCTAGTAAAACAGTCTTAACAGTTAGTCTGTTAAGTTTTTATAGTTCATATTTGCGTTTCTTACATAAATACATGATCTCCCATGGGCAATGTTTGGTCTACAGTAATGTGAAGCTAATGAAAAGTTATCAATATTTATACATACAAGCTCGTGTTCTCTCAACCAATGCTCTGTGATGCAAAGCGCATCACATTTCATCAGAGATTGTAACAGAACATCTAACTGATTAGTCTTATATTGAAGTGATGCGATGTTCTGTTGACATACTCGTAGCATGCAGATTCCTTTATCGTCGTCCGCTACTATCCGCGTAGATTATGGAGTAGACTGCGCTGTCGTCGGTGAGACATGCTCCTGCGATAACATCGAAGTGCGCGCTCTCACTCTGGCAGGCCCGCGGGTCGCGGATGCGAGCGAAAAAACCACTCGGTAAATCGAATTCCTTGCGGCCATGCAGATGGCATAGTGACCTTATCGTATATACTCTCGGGCATCCGATAAGGAAAGATGCATGTCTAATGGACTTCGTTTGTCGTTTTACGACAGAATATTCTGAAGTAACTATCTTATTTAAAAACTTTAACACCTGTTCTGGTGTAGTATCAAATTTAAAATGCCATGCTTGTATATGCTTTATCTTCTCGACGGCTCGTAATTCGTGGTCATCATTATTACCGCTGCCAACAACAACTGGTCGTTGTTTTTGTTGAGAGTGGCGACGTCCCGCGACAACCTGCCACTGTTGTCCTTCTGAGTTGTCTTTCTCTTCTGAATAAACAAGCTTTAACAGCTACTATAACATATATTTTTTCAAACTGGCCATGATGACACACAGGGAACGCTTTGGAGGAGCATTAGCAGCTCAGCACGCTGACTGGGGCGCAATCCTGTTAACTATTGAACCGCGATAACACAATTCGATCGCTAGCACTTTTAAGTGGTTAAAGACAAAATTTCGCGAAAATTTTCAAACGATCGACTTGCGTTATTGCGGTTCAATAGCTAATAGAATTGGGGCCCTGGTGTGATACTTATAGGTGACTGTGATCATTTCAAATTATAATTATTTAACTCATTTTCTTCAAGCTAATCGACATTATTTTTCTAGGTACAAGTATGAATTAACTTATAAAAAATCAGTGACTTTTTGATATTGTGGTTTTTATTAATTCTGGTACTATTATCACCGTTTGCCGAGTGGTCAATGTGGTACTTGTACCTTTATTTAATCTGTGGTGTAGTGCCCGTCTCAATAATAGAACCACTCCTTTACATACCGCAGGTGCTGTGAGAACCAGCTAAGGGAGTTCAGAAAATGGGCCGCAGCATGCACCTGTGTATTATCATCAACTGGCTGTAGTGTTGTGTGTTTAGCTGTCTCTCATTACAAATTAATATGACTCTGTTCTGTATATGTTAAAGTAGCCTGGAAGCAATCTTACTTAGTGATTTTTATAAAACTTTATGTGCTTAAATTATTTTACTTGCATTAATTAAATTTACTAGCAACAAACTATCGTACAAACATTCATTTTATATTAAAATCCTTTTCAATTGTTTGAACACTTGGCGTTCTACGAAAATAATGATTTGAAGAGCAAAAAGTATTCATTAAGTGCAATTATGTTTCTACGAAATGAACGGCCAACAGCAAATAAGTTTAACTATACGGCTCATTCGTGATTTTGGAAGCCATTTTGAACCACGTTGAGATAAAGCTTGTCATGAATTAAAACAAACACGTTCGTGACGCATTCAGTATTGTGTTTTAAGTCTTGTGTTTTGTTACTGTGGATTAAGTTGAGGACAAACAATTTGTGTAAACGCACCAAGATGTGTAAAAGAAAAACCAAAGTGAGTTCTTTTTTTGTAACACATTTTTTGCCATAAACATAGGTACAAACTTATAATTTTGAACTATTTTTTGCAGCTTTTGATGATGTTATTTCTAATTGTAGAAATACAGACAGGTTATTGTATGCCGCAAGGATTTTTCTCGCAAGGATTTTCGTTCCCAAGATTTGGATCCAATTTACCGAATATCAACATAGAAAGGTAGATAAATAATAATTATGTTACCAAAAAGTGTACAATGTATTATTAAGATTTTTAATAGATTAATATTGTTTTTGTTTTAGCCCTATCAAAGGATCACTATTTGACGTATTTGGGAAACAAAATACAGCCAATGATTTTGATAAATCTAAGCAACAGCCACTTAACACGCAAACAATTGGACTATGTAATGAAAAATATAAGATATCACAAAATCTTTTTAGTAAAATTGACAGCAATTGTAGAACTACAAATCAAGATAAAACTCTTAGCCAAAGTAATAGAGATAATAGAGACCAAGACGTCAAACTGATAGGTGTGATAAGAGAAGAAGGAAAATTAGTCAGCAAGTTAAATGCCATTGACGAGAATGCAACAGATAATAAAATTGAGGATGCTGAAGTGACTACAGAATTTTATACAGAAAGCACTACGTTTGAATATGAAACAACTGTAAGTATTAAATAAAGACGTATTTTGATTTACTTTTAATCATAAAGTTAAAAATATAGATGTCATTTAAATATTATATTAAAATACTTACACGTTTTTTTGCAGACAATCGATGATGAACCATTAAGTCGTGCATCACCTCAACTAGTAGCATCACTTCTTGGATAAGATGCAGTCAGTCATCCTCACATTCCCCATAACTGACTTCAGTATTGAGGTATAATTGAAAGAAAAGCAACGTCGTCCATTTGGAACACATCATATTATACTCGTAAGAATAGACTTTTTCGCATAATAATATGTCATTGGCGCTCTGCATATAAAAGATTTTTTATATCTGGCTTTTTGAGTCGTTGTCTGAGAGCCGAAACAGTATTTATGATGAAAACTCGTCTTATTGTAAAATTTCTTGGTGCTCTAGAAATTTTCCCCGAAGCAATAGGTATTCGTAAATTAATGTAACAAACACAGCGTTTATTTGTAATTAGGATCGCATTATATGAAAATCTTGTGCTCATGGTTTATTTAGTAAACATATTTTTGTAGAGTACTAAATAGGTCGTAGATAAATATAATTAATTTATTAGTCAATGTAATGTGAAACTAGCAAAGAGCTCCCCTCTTTGCATTGCAATATTTATTAATATACCAGTAAGATAATATTTTATTAAATAAAAACATCGTAATCAATTTAACAAGCTAGTATTCCTTTTTTGCAACGTAATGGTAAGTCGTGGTAAAAATTAAATTGTTTGCTGGAATTTATCACATACAAATGCGAAAGTGTGTTTGCTTATTCCTCTTTCACGCAGTTATCAAGGGACGGATTTACATGTTTATTTTTGCGTAGGATATATTTCAAAGTTCGGAGAAATTCAGTTCGTGCCTCATAGGTCCATCGTCGTCATCATCTTCATCCAAGCGGGTGAAACCACGGGACGCAGCTAGTAGGAAATGATCGTGTTTTATAAATTAGCTAGCGGCTTTTTCCGCGTGGTCAGTTCATTTAAAAGTAGCCCATATGTGTTATTCCAAAAGTACCAATAACGTACAATAAACTACATTTCTTCAAAATTCGTTCAGCCGTCAAATAGTTTTTTATCGATTGATCGGCATCTAATCCTCGGATTAAGATACCAAGTTCCCCAGTTTTTAATTCAAACCCTAATAGTGAAAACCACATCGAAATCGGTCTAGTGATGTGCGACAAACATACAGACATACGGACAACACAAACAGACACGATTTTAAAAAAACATTATATTCTTGTGCAGTAGCCTATTTTAAGTACCATAGATTCTCGGTTTCCTGCAATCTGTGGAAGTTATTTCGTGAAAAGGGACGGAAGTGTGTAACAGGAAACCTGGGAAGCGCGCGCTATTTGATTTGACCAATGAGCGCGCGCTGTTGCTAATTACCAAGGTGAGATGTCAGATGTTACACATCATATGCGACTTCTGTAAGGCTAGTTCGTTTTTTACCCACTACAGCAAAACAAGGGAAGGGTAATGAGTTTAACACTATGTATATATGTATGTATGTATCTATGTATGTGGGTATGTGGATGTTCCACCATAGCGTCGCCCCTATTAGTTCGATGTGTCAATCGATTCGTCCTTAGGTATGTCATAGGCTATTTTACGGTATGACAACGGCAAGGCAAAGGAAGGTTTATGTGTTTAAATTAAAAACTTGATCCAATTTTTAAACGAGGTGTCAATCGATTCGTCTTTATCGCAAAAGTATCATAGGCTATTTATAACCCGATCGTAGTCGGGTTTTAGACATACACTAATTTTCTAACCTCTACTCTTGCAGCTGGTCTTAAAATTTTCATGAGGTAAATTATCCTGCGAGTCATTTTTGACAGATACACTATGTGGTTCTTGAACGAGAGATGTTGATCTACCACAACACCTAGGTATTTTGTGAAGGGAACTCTTTTAATAATGTTGCAAGAACATGCACGATGGTCTCTAGTGTTACTGTTATCAGAGTGGCAATTTGCATTGTGTATTTGGATGTATTCCAGGTCTGGGCCGGTGGCTCGCGTAATATGAAATGAGATAAAATTAGTTTTCTTGAGATTTAATGTTAGCAGATTAACATCGAGCCACCTGGCCAACTCTGCCATCCCTTTTTCAGCGTGAGAAACTGTAGATTCCCAGTCCTTACCATGGAAGATGGCAACTGTGTCATCGGCATAACAGATGAGTTCACCATTTGGTAAGACAATTTTAAGTATATCATCCATGTACACCGTGAACAAGGTTGGTGCCAGAATGCTACCTTGCGGAACACCGAACGCAATATTCCTTTCACCACTCATATGCTCATCAACCCTAACGCACTGCTGCCTGTTTGTTAAATAGCTTGAGAACCAGCTAAGGGCGATACCTCTGATGCCAAAGCATTCAAGTTTCTTCAGCAAAATCGGAGTTGATACAGTGTCGAATGCCTTGGCAAGGTCGAGGAAGACTCCAATGCACCTCCGACCACAGTCTAGATGTGACGACACCGATTCAGACAACAATTGGACGGCATCCTCCGTGGATTTACCGCGTCGAAACCCAAATTGGCGATCACATAGTAGATCGTATTTCTCAAGGAATTCCACAAGCCTTTTATTAACCAGTTTTTCCAGAATTTTTGACAATACACAGAGCAGAGAAAAAGGTCTATAATTATCTGGGCTGGACTTACAACCACCTTTGTGGACCGGAATGACTACAGCTGTTTTCCAGCACTCGGGGAATATACCTGATGACATACTCAGGTTACAGATGAAAGTCAAGGGAACCAGAATCCCATCCTTGGCGTGTTTTAGTAAAAGCGGAGTGATGGCATCAATCCCAGGGGCACTATCTGGTTTAAGATCAAGTAAAATAGTGTTTATTTCACCCTGGTCAGTGGGAGAAAGAAAAAGAGAGTTTAGGCTACGACTATCAAAGGAAAGTTGTTTGCTTAGTGAATCCATATCTGAATCAGATATGGATTCACTAATACTATGCTATACGGAAGTATAAACATAACTCTACAACTCAAAAAACAAATTAATATCGGATTGCCGCTTTCCCGCCCATTTTGTTTTTTTTTCTGTGGCCAGCCAGCTGATCAGCCATTATTATTAATTTTCATCATTGGACATATGATAAATATTTTGCCCAAATCTATGTTATTTTGAAGAAATAGTTGAAATTAAATTATACTAAAGTCATTTAAAAAAATACTTTAATACTTTTTTTCACTTTTTTAAAATTTACCTAACATTGTTATTTCCATTTTACATCGCGCTGTAATTGATTGGCTGTATAGAAAATTGGAACATGGTTCAAAAGAAATGTGAAAGTAGTTTATTTTAATAATTTTACAGCTGTAAATTGAAAACGATTCTCCCTAGGGCTGAAAAGTATTAATTTCAACCCGCTCCTCAGGCAACTTCAGACCTACTTCCCGAGTATGAGTAATGAAAAATAAATTTAAACACCGTTCAATTTATTTTCTTCTCTAAAAGTGGAGGACAAGTTATTCAGAAGTATTCCCTAAAATACCTCTTTGTAAGGTGAATCCACACCGATATAATTGTTTGTTTGTTTGGAGAGTTTAATCGTGATAACTGCTGCACGGATTTTTATAAAATTTGGAATGGAGATAGCTTATACCCTGGAACAACACATAGGATACGTTTAATCATCATCATCATCATCATAGATAGATAGATAGATAGATTAACTCTTTATTGAACACCACACGTACAACGAGAAATTATATCTAAAAATACAGTATAACAATGAGTGTCAGAGCGATCTCTTCCAGACAACCGTCCACGGAGAGGAATAACGGGCGTAAGGGACGGTGGTTTTCAGTAAATAAATGAATTACATACCTACAATATAAAATATATAAATGTAATGCAATACTTCACTCTCAAACTGCTGAACAGACTTTGACGAAATTTGGAAGGAGATAGTTTATACCCTGGAAGTACCCTGGGGAGGGTACTTACTCCAAAAAGGGGCAAAAAGGGGGGCTACTGAATATCTCCGCCTTATTAGATCCGATTGCGATGGTTATGTTTTATTTGAAAGGTATCTCTTTTATTTGAAAGGTAGTAACTTTAAATTGGCCGCATAAAAATTTGGTGAAGATCTTCGGCGTGATTAGCAGAATAGCTCCTCAAAATTCAGTAAATTGCTCACTTTTAGGTTTCTACTAGTGGAATCAGCTCTTTACCTACTAGGTAGAGATTGAAGGAGAACATTGGTTATTAATGTTAGTTTTACAATAAGGTCACTAGATGGCGCTACTGTGCACCGCTAGATTGTTACAAAAAAGTTTTTGCTCGCGAGGTCTACTGTTCGCAGAATTATTATTCTGGTTCATATTGTGAGTGTATTTTATGGTTTATTTTTAGTAACTCAACATATTATTTCTTTGCATGGGCTAGTCTAGTATTTCCTCTTTTGTCTAGTATTACCAATTTTGACTCTAAGATCGCTTATAATTTATTCTAGGTGTTTTTGCCACGTGTACGAGAATCGTATAGATGCTAAATGGTCATTTGGAATGAAAAATATATTAAAAGAGAAACCTAAATATGTTTTTTAAATAGGTTCCTTCAATTTTACCCCAATTAACATATTTCGTCGACTTTGTTTTATTTTCTTTTTCACTATGGCGTCTGTTTGTCGCCATATTGAATTTTCATTACTGTCATATTTAGTGGCACTCGCAAGGTTAAGACGAATCGATTGACGTAAGAATAATCAACATTGGCTTACGCGTTTGGTTTCTAGAGTACCACAAAGAAACAGACATATATATATATATATATATATATATATATATATATATATATAGGCTGATAAACACATTACCCTCCGCTCAGTCGGGTAAAAATAAAGTTTATTTATTTTTCCTGTGCATGATTCAACTAAGGCGGCATAAATGAAAGGAAAATAACCAAATTTATTGATTTAGTCTATATTAAAGAAAATATTCTTAGTTTATGAGATATTTAAGATTTTGACTTGTAGAAGTGCTTTAACTTTTCAAGTTACTTATTTACAAAAAAATAATAGTTTGAGATAGTTTTTTTAACAATAATAAAGCAAAACTTATTTTCCAAATGTGACACCATCTGTGCGGTGTTATAATAACTTTTTAACTAATATATTTTTTATTGCTACTCGTCCATAGACGGTGAGACTAAAAAAAATCCTCCAAAGAGTAGGGGGTTTGTTTCACTTCGATTTTGTTTAAATCGTATTTTTTTTATTCTCCCCCTTTCCAAGAATAATAAAACGTACATGTATTTTTTTTAAATTTATTCTTAAATTTAGCATTAGTGTCAGCATCAGATAAATGTTGGTTTAATAATGATCCGGACAATGCTCTAAATAGTATTTTTTTAAAGAATCATCTATCAAGATGAATTGTACGGCAACTTTGCGTTAAATCAACGATAAAAATTCTGTAAACACGTCATAAATAGAAATCACATCCTTACCTTAGGAGGTGATGAAACAACTTTGAATGGGAAAAGACATAAGTAAAATACACCAACAAAGTTTTTAAAATACTGACTGTCAAAGTAACGCTAAAGGTAATTAATGCATGCAACAATTGAATGTAATGATAAAATTAAATTTCTTCGTGTAAAATGCCAGAGAACCAAAGTTACATAGGTCAAAGAAGCTAATTGAAGTGGCAATAAGTTCACATAAGTCGTGGTATCGATAACCGATGTTGATCTTGACTGTTGATAATGATAATGTGTAAAATGGTCCTTAACAATATTTTAAAATAGGCCATAACATTATAATTATGTATAATTAAAAACTACGTATAACCAAACGTAGATTAGGACAGTCAGATGGAGCGAAGAATTATTTAAAGTAGCTGGCAGCAACTACAAGAGCAAAGCGGAGGGTCTTATGTCCAGCAATGGACTAATAAAAACTGTTAATGATGATGATGACGTATATATACGAATATATAAGCAGACTTTCTCCAGTCACATGAAGCGACGACACAGAACAGTCAGTGGTGTGGAACCAAGGACCAATATTTTTTGAAGTGCTACTTACTAATTTACTTGTTGGCTACATGTAATAACTTTCACGTAAAATAACAATTTTTTATAAACCTGTTTTTAGCCATAATAAATATTCATTTTAATGTGCTATGTACTATGGTGTTTCATTGAGTTCAGCATCAAACCTTTTGATGCTGAACCTGGTTGCCCTTAAGGCCGGGTGTCAGTGAATTTTTTGTCATCCGTGATCTTCTCGGGAGTAAAATTTAAGATTTTTATTTATTTGTACGAAAACTAAAGCTTTGAATTAAAAAGTGTCTAGCCATTTTCGTAATCATAATAAGCTCTTTCTCATGGTACGAGTATATCTTTGATATAATTTATTCCCTTTCTGTTCTAAGCATAAAGTAGTGTACCTTTGATTTTATTTTCTATCGAGTAAATTCATAATAATCATGTTTCTGTGTTTACAAAGTACGAGATAATACTCGTAATATGTAAAATTTTGATGTGATACCTATTTTATAGTTCTGGGTTAATTATAAAACAAGATACAGACGTTCAAAAATGATCAAAAATTTCTAAAAGTGCTAGAACCGGGCCTTAAATGAGTTTTGCTTTTAAACCTTAGCTCAACCACAGTATAAATAATAGTTAGTACAACAAACCGTTCGCAATGCAATTTTTGTTAATTTTGTGAATTTGATCTGGCAACGCTGATCATAACTAGCACTAGCACCTTTGCTGTGTGCCAAAAAAACTTTTCTATATCATCAGACTGGAATAACTTTGATATTGTTAAAAAAATAAAAACTTTAATTATTATATTGTTCCGTCTGTATGGCAAAAAATAAATTGTCGTCTCAGAGATAATTCTGAGAAACCTTGATAAAAGGCCTCCAGCATGAAATTCATTTATCAACGACGCTGTAGAAAGAAAAAAAAAACAAATATGTAAGTTGAAAGTTATTGAGAAAGCGCCCGAGATTGTTATTGTGGACTTTTTAATTTTGCTAGTTTAATAATTGTTGCGAATTATACTATTCCAAGACATTCAGGTTGCTTCGTTACCATTCATTGAGAGCCAGTAGGTTTAAACCTACTTTAGGTTTTAGCCAACTCGTCGCTAAATACCAAGGAGAAAGGAGATAGAGTTCGGCTTGTCCAGAACTAATAAAAAATCACCCAATCGTAATTTATAACCGGACTGTAATTTAAAAAAAAAATAGTTGTTTGATGTCACAATGCTTCTCAAAAAAACAGTAACTAGCTTAAGAGTTAAAAAAAACACGCCTGCCCTGCCAAAAAGAGCTTATGCCATTAAATTATATACTGTTGGAATGTGTTTATCAAGGCCTTCTACATATATATATATATATATATATATATATACAATATGGGTATATATATATATATATATATATACATATTGTAAATCTCGAAGTTTTTTTGTTCCTTACTGCCACCACATTGAATGTTTTCAAAAAAAAATAGCCTACTAGCTGCGCCCCGCGGTTTTACCCGCGTAAGGGATGTTGATGATGATGATGATAAAAATTATCTTATGCGATAAGTATAATTCTCATTTATTATTTATATGCTACTCTCGTCACTACTATAGGAAAAATAAACAAAAATTATCTTATGCGATAAGTATAATTCTCATTTATTATTTATATGCTACTCTCGTCACTACTATAGGAAAAATAAACAAAAATTATCTTATGCGATAAGTATAATTCTCATTTATTATTTATATGCTACTCTCGTCACTACTATAGGAAAAATAAACAAAAATTATCTTATGCGATAAGTATAATTCTCATTTATTATTTATATGCTACTCTCGTCACTACTATAGGAAAAATAAACAAAAATTATCTTATGCGATAAGTATAATTCTCATTTATTATTTATATGCTACTCTCGTCACTACTATAGGAAAAATAAACAAAAATTATCTTATGCGATAAGTATAATTCTCATTTATTATTTATATGCTACTCTCGTCACTACTATAGGAAAAATAAACAAAAATTATCTTATGCGATAAGTATAATTCTCATTTATTATTTATATGCTACTCTCGTCACTACTATAGGAAAAATAAACAAAAATTATCTTATGCGATAAGTATAATTCTCATTTATTATTTATATGCTACTCTCGTCACTACTATAGGAAAAATAAACAAAAATTATCTTATGCGATAAGTATAATTCTCATTTATTATTTATATGCTACTCTCGTCACTACTATAGGAAAAATAAACAAAAATTATCTTATTCAATAAGTATAATTCTCATTTATTATTTATATGCTACTCTCGTCACTACTATAGGAAAAATAAACAAAAATTATCTTATGCGATAAGTATAATTCTCATTTATTATTTATATGCTACTCTCGTCACTACTATAGGAAAAATAAACAAAAATTATCTTATGCGATAAGTATAATTCTCATTTATTATTTATATGCTACTCTCGTCACTACTATAGGAAAAATAAACAAAAATTATCTTATGCGATAAGTATAATTCTCATTTATTATTTATATGCTACTCTCGTCACTACTATAGGAAAAATAAACAAAAATTATCTTATGCGATAAGTATAATTCTCATTTATTATTTATATGCTACTCTCGTCACTACTATAGGAAAAATAAACAAAAATTATCTTATGCGATAAGTATAATTCTCATTTATTATTTATATGCTACTCTCGTCACTACTATAGGAAAAATAAACAAAAATTACCTTATGCGATAAGTATAATTCTCATTTATTATTTATATGCTACTCTCGTCACTACTATAGGAAAAATAAACAAAAATTATCTTATGCGATAAGTATAATTCTCAATTATTATTTATATGCTACTCTCGTCACTACTATAGGAAAAATAAACAAAAATTATCTTATGCGATAAGTATAATTCTCATTTATTATTTATATGCTACTCTCGTCACTACTATAGGAAAAATAAACAAAAATTATCTTATGCGATAAGTATAATTCTCATTTATTATTTATATGCTACTCTCGTCACTACTATAGGAAAAATAAACAAAAATTATCTTATTCGATAAGTATAATTCTCATTTATTATTTATATGCTACTCTCGTCACTACTATAGGAAAAATAAACAAAAATTATCTTATGCGATAAGTATAATTCTCATTTATTATTTATATGCTACTCTCGTCACTACTATAGGAAAAATAAACAAAAATTATCTTATGCGATAAGTATAATTCTCATTTATTATTTATATGCTACTGTCGTCACTACTATAGGAAAATAAACAAAAATTATCTTATGCGATAAGTATAATTCTCATTTATTATTTATATGCTACTCTCGTCACTACTATAGGAAAAATAAACAAAAAATGCCTTCTAGTTGCACCCTTAGGGTTGACACCTATCTGATGATAAAACAGCACTCTAACATAAACATAAACTTTCTCATTTATTATTTATATGCAAATCAAAAAAAGCAAATAAATTATTTGCTTTTTTTGATTCATGGTGCAACTAGGAGGCATTATTTGAAATAATGCCTCCTAGTTGCACCCATAGGGTTGACACCTGTCACTTTGACACCTGTCATTAACACCTGTTACTTTACTCTCCTGGTACTTAGCAATACTTTTTTTTAAATATAATCACACTATTTAATATTCATGGGGAGGTATACTCATTTTTAACAACTTTATTTTTCAATTTTGTATCTCCGACTTTTTTAGTGTTTCTGCTCTCCCGGTACTTAGAAATACGTTTTTTTATATAATCACACGATTTAATGTTTATGGGGAGGTATACTCACTTTTAATAACTTTATTTGTCAATTTTGTATCTCCAACTTCTTAAGTGTTTCTGCTCTCCTGGTACTTAGAAATACTTTTTTCTTCTTTTTTTTTCAAAACCTTAAGAAAACGATAATATTTTTTTCGCTATTTCTTGATAAAAAGTAGCCTATGTGCCTATCCAGGATATAAGCTATCCTGGTACCAAATTTCGTCCAAATCCATCCAGCCGTTCGAGCGTGAAGGAGCAACAAACACACACAAACACACTCACACTCACACACACACACACACACACACACACACACACACACACACACACACACACACACACACACACACCCAAACACAAACATACAAATTTTCGCATTTATAATATTAGTGTGATTGTTACTCGGAGGGATGTAAAGATTACGAGTATAACTATACCCCATATGAGTATGTCTAAATCTATTCACGCATTTAAAAATTATGGTGGAATTAAGAAACTCAAATACAAACATACATACATACATACATAAATACATACATGAATGCTAAAAACAATACACTCCTTTTTTTGGACAGTCGTGTAAAAACTCAAAGATTCTAGTTTATTTTTTATTTTTTAATAATGCCCGATATCCCGTCTCTAAGTTGAATATCAGAGTTGAATATATTTCCAGTAAACGCTAAGAGACATCTCGTCAAGAAAATTAAAAACAGTGTATCAAAGTGACAGGTGTCATCGAAGTGACAGGAAACATCAAAGTGACAGTTGTCATCGAAGTGACAGGAAACATCAAAGTGACAGGTGTCATCAAAGTGACAGGTTTCAAAGTGACAGCTTTCAAATTTAAAACCGCTATTACTCGGATTCTATCGCTATTTTTCCGCTATTATTGATCCCAGACTAGTTATGTCTTTTCAGAAGTGATAGATCTCATCGACATCTTCGTTTCGGATAACAGCTGTCAAACTTAAAAGGGCTATAATTCTGAAACTAACGATCCTAGACTAGAAGTTTCTTAACAGAAGTGATGGATCATATTGACATCTTCATTGTGGATGACAGCTGTCAAATGGATAGGTGTCAGCTGTCAAACGTCAAAACATCCAGTATTGACAGCAGATGTCAAAAATTACAATCATTGTCAAAAATTACATAGTAGGTACACGGATTTATCTGAAACTATTAGTAGTTACTATAGGCAATAAATTTCCCCATAGGTAAGTAAGACTACTTAATTTCTCATAGTTAATATTTATATATATCATTTAATTTAAACATTGCCTGTCATTTCTGACATCTGGGCCCTGACCACAGAACTTGGCTTCAATCGGATTGTCAATATCGCTATCACTAATGACTTGTGATAGAGTCGAAATTGCTATGAAGAAAGTGATAATCCGATTGTAACCAAGTTCTGTAATACGGCCACAGTTGTCAATACTGGATGTTTTGACGTTTTACAGCTGTCTCCTGTCAGTTTGACAGCTGCTTAATTAAATGAAGATCTCGATGAGATCTATCACTTCTATCTTCTTCTTCTTCTTCTTCTAAGTTGTCTTGTTGTTTTTTTTTGTCCAATCTGTTCTATAGTCGATGAAATAGTAGAACAGTTTGGACTAACCCCCGATTTTGATGATTCTTACGTCAATCGAAAAATAATGAGCTCGTTTGTTCCATGACACTCGCTGGTGAGGTGGTAGATCTGAAGCTAAATAATAGGTGAAAAGTAAATGCAAAAATATGTTATTGGTTTAAAAACTCATGTAAATACCTCTTAGCAATCGGTAGGTATGCGGATTTAAGATACATTTTTAGTAGCAATAAGATATATTATTCAATTTGACTTATTTGGCTTGCTTTGTAATAAGTAATTACATATTTTTGGTAAATAGAAAAATAAATTTAATCTCATGGTATGTAACA
The DNA here is from genome assembly GCA_946251855.1 of Alsophila aescularia. NCBI lineage: Eukaryota > Metazoa > Arthropoda > Insecta > Lepidoptera > Geometridae > Alsophila > Alsophila aescularia. The sequence continues at coordinate 54,532 of OX276373.1, read as the reverse complement.
GTTGATATTGTTAATTATTTGATGCACAATTAAGTGAATCACAAAAAAAAGTTTGGAGTCACTTCCCTTTCCTTACCTTCAGATTTGCCATTAAAAACAGATCTTATGAGAGCAGGCACTTCAAAGCATATTTTTATTAACACAAAACTTACTTTCTAATCAAAAACTTTAAAACATATAGTTTACAAACATTGAAAAAATCAGAATCTCAGAATCTGTACCAAAACCCATTAGAATTTAAAATTAGTGACAAAACACTTACCCTGCCTTCGCACGCCATTAGGTACTCAGCAAAAGTCCCACTTGCCCGTCACTCCAAGAAATAAACCTTTATTCTTTGAAACCACTGCCGTCACCTACACTTGTACTTGAGATTATTTAGTTTTTTTGTTGTTATTGATATACGCTGAGTGCTAAGCGATATGGTACATAATTATGTGGATTCAAAATATGTGCAGTGCTTACAGTCTCTTTGTGGAAGTGTTTAAGATTACATCTTCTGAACTGCAGTCCACTTTTGTTGTGCAATGCAAATACTCAGTCCAAATACAACTAAGTATTTTCTATTTAAGTACGCGATGGTGTAGACCGCATTAAATAACATAAATGTTATGCAAATATCAACAGCGTGCAAGTATTCATTTCAAATATTAACCTCAGAGCAGTGAACATTCTGTTGAAGGATCTTTAGTGCAACCAGTATAATCATGTTTTTACAAATATTTTCATTATTATTACGAACTTGAGATCAAGAAGGTTTGTAAAAAGATAGAATCTACGCCTCCAAATAGAAAGTGAAGCACCCAAGATATGCCAATCCGCTCGTACACACAAGCCTCACGCACAATCTTACACCATGTTATGCCGATCGGCCGCCATATCGCAGCAAGATTTTGACCTTGCTAGTAGTGCTAATTCTGTCAGGTTCTCACGGAGAATCAAAACTAATGCAGTCTTTTCTGATGAATTGGTGTGAAATTATGTACCTCAAAACACCACAAATTATCCACTCACACACACAAACGCGCTGCTATTTGCCATGCTTCACTTGTTTGTTTGGCGATGTAGGTTCCGTCTTTTGTTAACCTTCTTGCTTGAGATATTATTTGATAATTTTACTACACGACTGTCCAAAAAAGGAGTGTAATGTTTTTAGGATTTATGTATGTATGTATGTTTGTATAAATGTATGAGAGTTTCTTTACTCCACCATAACTTTTAAATGCCTGAACAGATTTAGACGTATGGGGTATCGTTAGAATCCTTACAGCCCCCCGAGTAAAAAAGGTTATTTTTTTGTGAAAAATTAACAATATTGTGGCAGCATGAAAAAATATCTTTGAATTTTACAAGATGGGTATCAATTTGAAGGCCTTGATAAGCATATTCCAACAGTATATAATTTATTGGCATAAGTTCTTTTTTGGCAGGCCAGGCGTGTTTTGTTAGCTTTTAAGCTAGTTATTTTCATAAGGTTTATGTAACATTTAATTTCAGGAACTTGAAAATCTAATACCAGCTACAAATAGTACTCCAGAGTCAGAAAAAAATAGACATGTACTAGCTGACCCAGTGAACTTCGTAACGCCTTAGAATCAATAGAAGTTTTTAACTTATTAACTGTTTCATACATTTTGTACGGAACGGCTTTTAATGATATTGGTGAAACGTCAATGCCTAAAATTTAGTTCATTATTTTTCATTGATTATTTACGTATATTATAAACAAGCTGTACCCGCGGCTTCACACGCGTGGTCTTTTCTTTAGGTTCAAAGTACCCTAATGTGCTTTTCCAGGACCAATATACCAACATTTGATCAACATTTCTTTAGCCGTCAAAAATACTTATATTAATTGCTCGGCTTCTAACTCACCAGATTGAGATATCAATTACACCAATTTCTAAATCAAACCCTAAACTATCTAACAATGAAAACCGCATTGCAATCGGTTCAATAGTTTTTAAGTGATGCGTGAACAAACAAACATACAGACAAACAGACAGAGCGACACGATTAAAAAATATCTATATTCGTGTTCAATACCCTTTTTAAGCATCCAATTATTTATCTTGTTTTTACAGCCTTATACTTACCTATTGCTTCATTATAAGTATAGATATATGACTGTGTCAATTTGCATCAAAAAATCCTTCTAGTAGTTTCAGCGTGATACGTGTTCTATTGAATAACTTTCAATCCCTATATTGCGGAATCCCTTTAATTTTTCGGGGTGAAAGTATTCAATGTTCTACCTCGTATTATGAACTCTAATCACACCAAGTTTTATTTGAATTCAGTGAGTATTTTCGGCGTGATGCGCTGCCAAGGTACAGACAGACAGACGGACAGACCGACAGACTGACAAAAATGACAAAAATACAGTTTTGCCTCACTGTATTTTTCACTGAACGGCCTCAAAAAAAATAAAAAAATGTCTTCAATTTACAGAATTTGGGACATTATCTCACAGGAACTCTTTATTTTTTCGGAATAAAATTTATCCTCAATTTTTACCCATTATATAAACTATGACTGTGCCAAGTTGCAACAAAATCCGTCCAGTTGTTTCAGCGTGATACGTGTTCTTTTAAATAACTTTCAACGCCCATCCTGCGGGAACCCTTTAATTTTTCGGGATTAAAAGTATCCTATGTCCTACCTCGTGGTATGAACTCTCAGGCGCCCGCTCTCGTGGATGTTATTTCTTTGGTTTCACCCAAAACTACAAACTCCGAGAGATGGCGTTAGCAGTAATTTCGAATGCGAATTTTTATGCCTTCGAAGTTGGCCAGTGATTGGTCGATAGTTGAGTCGCAATGGACGCTGCTCAATCCCCGTTGTGATAAATTACTTCACACGGAAACATAAACATATTTAATTGAATAGACTTGAAGTTCTTGTGAAAACTACTAAATATTAACACTGCAGTATCAGACTATTTGGAGAACTATAAGTGCACAGTGCCTTCACGCTTGTAAGTGAGATTTATCTCTTAGAATATTGCTGGAGCCCACCACCTGCCACCTGCCGGTCTTCGGAGACTTACATCTACAGTAATTCGTACCTCGAGTAGCTGCAGGTGTGCCTGGATTAATGAAGTAGTGAGTGGGCATATTAACGTACACACGGTACCAGATATCTCGAGATCGGATTGACTGATTTCGATTAAAAAAAATATTCGTCGCATGGTGACAACTATGACAAATCCTCCCCCCCCCCCCCCCCCCCCCTAAAATTGCTACCAACAACTCCCCGGAAACGCACCTCCATTTTTTTTGTATATGTATTTACCTATATGGCACTTTCACACCTGTTACTTGACACCTGTCACTTGACAAATAATTTGCAATATTAATTATGATAAAAAAATGCTCTAACAAACATACTAACACATACTTTCTCGTTTATAATATACTAGCTGTACCCGCGGCTTTGCACGCGTGGTCATTTCATTTAAAAGTAAGTCATACGTGTTATTCCAGGACCAAAAGTACCTACAAAGTACAATATACTACATTTGTTCAAAATTTGTTCAGCCTTCACATAGTTTTTTATCGATTGCTCGGCATCTAATCATCAGATTAAGATACCAAGTATTTCAGTTTTTAATTCAAACCCTAAGATATCCAATAATGAAAATTTCATCGCAATCGACTTTGTAGTTTTTACTTGATGCGCGAACAAACTTACATACATACCTTCAGTAGTGACCCGACATGGCCGTGATAGGTTAGGAGACACGGTTCAAAATACGCCGTGCAAATCTTAAATTCGAAACTATACCCGATCTCAGCTCGGCCAGTGACTTCATAAATGTTCGCATGTATACCTTTACGGTATACTTTCGAAGAACACATTTTAGCTTTACGGATTTTAAAACATACCTACTCGATGCCAACACGGTCTCTGATGTCAAGAGCGTTGCGTAGGTAATGTATATTTTCGAAATACTCAACGACGTCGGCCCTTAGATTAGTTAGTGCAACACGGAAGAACCCGTGGTTGCGCGTACGACCGCATAGCTGTGATAGTTCTCTTAGTAGGTACAACATTAAAACAGTAAGCATTTTGGTTATCAATACGAGAGGGCGCTTTTTATGAGGGATTGTAAATAAAACATGCACTAAAACTAACAAATTAAAATATTACAAAGTAAATTGACAGAATTGTTTTCTGTTTTTGAGCTTTTTTCTAAATAATCCGAAGTGGAATTATTGTGAATGTGATGATTTAAAACATTGGTATCGTCGAGCATTTGGTATTTCGCGATTGTCGTGCATAATGGCATAATGATAATTTGGCATTTATCGTACCATTCTACGTCTTTGGGATTTTACATTTTTGGTATATTGCGTCGAAAGGGTTATAAATTATCAATATTCCATTATATATTGTTTTCAAACGAAATTTGACGGTTTAGGAAATTAAAGAAGCCGTAAAAAACAAGGAAAATGTAAAAAATTGCATAAAATATGTAAATGCTTATAACTATTGAGGAAAAATATTTATAGCAGCGTGTGGATTCGATCCATGTATCTCTGGATTGCAGGCCAGACACCGCTTCCGCTGTGCCCTTGTGCGCTTGTGCTTTCTGCCTTGTGGCATGTACGCCGAATTTACGGCACAATTTTATAAACAGATGTGCTATTTTTAATCCTTTCAATTTAACATAACTTTAGACTCATATCCCGCAGAAATCCCGTATTTTTTCGTGAATAAAAGTATCATTGTTTTTAACACATAATATAAACTTTGACTGTGCCAAGTTACATCAAAATCCGTCCGGTAGTTTCAGCGTAATATGTGTTTTTTAAATAACTTTCAACCCCTATCCTGCGAGAACCATTGTTTATTCCGGGATAAAAATTATTCTAAATGTTAATACATAACATAAGCTATGATTGTGCCAAGTTGCATCAAAATCGGTCTGAAACTATTCAGCGTGATGCGTGTTCAAAGAGACAGACAGACAGACAGACAGACAGACAGAAAGACAGACAGACAGACAGATAGACAGACAAAAAATAAAAACATATCCTTTTTGCACTCCATATCGATTTTGAAGTTTATCTTGATTATAATTAAAAAAAAATATTTACTGTACAGATTTAGCCCAGTTACAGTTTTATTATAGTATAGATATGCCACTCCCGTCACCACTATAGGAAACATTTCAAAAATCCCTCATTTGTCACTTTGACACTTGTCACTTGACACCTGTCACTTGACACCTGTCACTTTGATACCTGTCACTTTGACACCTGTCACTTTTGACACCTGTCACTTTGACACCTGTCACTTTGACACCTGTCACGTTGACACCTGTCACGTTGACACCTGTCACGTTGACACCTGTCACGTTGACATCTGCCACTTTGACACCTGTCACTTTGACACCTGCCACTTTGACACCTGCCACTTTGACACCTGCCACTTTGACACCTGCCACTTTGACATCTGTCACTTTGACACCTGCCACTTTGACACCTGCCACTAGGACACCAGTCACTTTGACACCTGTCACTTTGACACCTGACACTTTGACACCTGTCACTCTGACATCTGTCACTTTGACACCTGTCATTGTGACAATTCCTACAAAATGTACAAATGCTACAAAAGCTCAAAAGCCTTAATATTTTTTTACTAACTCCTCGTACATTTCAGTAAAAATTCAAAGTGAGGTTATTAAATATTTTATTGATTTTAAACCTCGTATCTGTACAATGACGAACCCAAAAAAAAAAAAAATTCTAATCGTTCGATGCGTTCTCGCGTTTTAGCGAGACTAATATTTTTTAACACCTGTCACTTTGACACTTTTCACTTTGTCACCTTTCACTTTGACACCTGTCACTTTGACATCTGTAACCCCCCGTATTTTTCGATACGGTATGAAATTTACTTTACGACCTAATTTCATACCTACCAAATATACATTAAATAAAACCATAAAAATCAGTCGAGCCGTTTCGGAGGAGTGCGACCATAAACACGTTTTTTTTGTCTCTTTACTCTAATTAGGCAAGAAGTGATACAATTTCTAAAGAACTCTAATTGAATTAAAAATATTTCATTATAGCATATTTTTTCATATCATTTTAGATACTTAATTTTTTACTGTAGGTAACCACTGTGCCTGAAGACAAAACTCTTCAATCAGTGTGTCCTACCAGTCATGACATACGGAGCCGAAAGATGGACACTCACGGTCAGACTAGTCCACAAATTTATGGTCGCTCAGCGAGATATGGAGAGTAATGAAGATATCCGACGGAGAACCAAGGCAACTGACATAGGTCTAAGGATAAGCAAGCTAAAGTGGCAGTAGACTGGTCACAATTCCGAATCATCGAAAAACCATGCACGTTTAGGCAAATGTAGTTTATAGGACGCCCTGTGGTTAGGTTAGGTTAGGTTAGGTTAGGTTGGGCGGGTCTCCCCCCCGTGGGTTCCCGCCTTGTCGTGGCGGGGGGGCTCTAGTAACCGTGGCTTCGCCCACCACGGTGAAGCTAAGAGGAACCCGGGGCCGCGCTGGCAGGGTGTCGCCGGCTGGCCCCATGGAGGGGCCGCTTCACTGGGCTTTGCTCCTCAAGCCCACGCTGAAGTGGCCACAGTAGGTTGCGGTGCTGTATGGGCGACATCGCAACTGAGGTGGGCCGCGGTGTTGTATGGGCAGCACCGCTGCTGAGGGAAGAGAGGCCGCGGCGGGAGAGAAGTGTCGGTGATAAGGTGCGCCGCTCTTCCTACCTTCCGCGGCCTCGGCGGGGCCGCCACCGTTTGATGGCGGACGCGGTGGGGCCGCAGGGGAAGAGGAGTGCCGGTATAACGGTGCGCCGCTCTCCCTATCCTCTGCGGCCGAAGTGGCTGGCGGTGGGGCCACTGAACTGACCCATCGCAGGGGGACTTCGGGCGTCCAGACACGGGGATTTTGTCTGGCGCCTATTGGCGGGTAGGTTCCCGGGTGGTTGCGGGGCGTCATGTGTACTGGCGTGTCGCAAGGGGGAGTACTCCCCAGAGGCGGGTCCGGTAACGGACAGCCGCGGCGGGTTCGCGGTCGTGTGCGTAAGCGTTCCCGTGTTCCCGTCGTGAGCGGCAGAGGAGGTACACCATGGGGTTTTAGTGGGTAGTACGGGCAGTTGCCCGGTGAGTCCCACATACCCATTGGGCCTTCCCCGGGCTCAGTGGTATGCATAAACGCATTTCCCCATGTAAAAAAAAAAAAAAAAAAAAAAAAGGTTGGGCGGGTCTGGGTTTATCCATTAATAGTTGCATAGTCCTAGCTTGCATGCTTCGCGCTGCTTGTTTTGGTTAAGTCCAGGCCTTCCTTACTCGTCCCGGATGGGTAAGGAGGCGTCGGTCTTGGGGGAGAGCGCAGGTCGTGTAGATCCCCAAGGCAAGTCTGGTGGTTATGCACATTGTTGACCTTCTGTTGACGATGTGTTCCTTCTCGTGGTTGCCGCCTGTTTTCTGTCTATTTCCTTCAGAACTAGACGTAACTGAAACCACCAGGCGCCGCGTCATCGTCATCATCATATCATCATCACCTTCACTATCATATATGTATAGTTTATGTATGTGTTTATAGTATATTGTATAGTATGTATATACCCAATCCTAAGTTTGGATGCCCGGCGAGAGGATGAATGGCTGCAGGGAGTGCAGTCCCGAGGGCATCAACCCAGGCTGTCGAGCCTTTAAACTGACAACACAAAAAAAATGGCGAGTTGTAAAAAGGATATGACTACCCAGGTGGGTCCCGGCAACGGGGAATCCCACCCTCCTTCGGCCGAAGGAGGCTGTCCCGCGTACTCTGGGGGGGACAACAATCGCCACACCAACAACCAAAGCGAGAAATCGGACACCGACATGCAAACGTATGGAACAATAAAAAATGATGTGCGGGTTGTGTTAACCCGCTGCGAAGACGATCTGTTGATCGCCTCGTCAAAAATGGCCGATTTGTCAGAATCTGATTCTGAAATGAGCTGCCAGACAGTGCGTTCACAAGGATCCAGGTCACCATCACCTGGATTATGGAGAAAGCGACGGAGGAGCATAGAGCCGGATGCCTCCGAAGATGATGGCTCACCATCACCGAAGGTGACTCCGGCCCAGCGCGGTCGCGGACGTCCGCCTACAACCGGACACTACGTCGGCCTAGCGAAAGCTAAGGCCGTGTACAATAAGGCCAAGAAGGAGGAGCTGTTGCTCGAAGCCGAAAGGCAAATAGCCGAAGAGCAGCAGCAAAAGAGAAAGGTGGCAGCTGCCTTATTTAAGAAGACACCACCGGCCTCACAGGTGGAAGGCCGCGATGCAGCGGAAATAGAAAGGGTGGTCCTGTACTCTGTAGATACCGTGTTACAGGTTGCCGCGAGATCCGGGAAACTAAAGGGTACGTTCGTACACGCCCTTAAAGAGGCGGCCAAAAATATTAAGGCCTCCTTCGAGGAGCTACGGGACCGTACGGTGCCCGAAGAGTTGGCCTTGATGGTCGAGGCCAACAAACGACTGACGGCGGAACTAAAAGAGCTTCGTCGGGAGATGGAAGAGCTGCGGGCCACACAAGCGCAAACAATGCGGATCCCGGCCCCTGCTCCAACCCCAGCCCAGGCCCCAGATTACGAAGATATTCTGCGGGCAGTCATGGTGCATGTGGGTACCAAAACAAATGCCCGCTTCGAAGGCCTCGAGGATCGGTTGCTCCCCGCAAAACCAATCAGGCCCCCTCTAGCTGCTGACAAAAAGAGGGAAGCAGCGGCATCGACTGCTGCCAGAACTTCAGAGAAGGTAAAGGGGAAGATAGGAAAGAAGAAGGTTATGGCAGAACCTGTCCTCCCTCTGTTAGAGCCCCAATCCACAGACGAGGGACGAGACGTGGTTAGGTTAGGTTAGGTTAGGTTGGGTTGGGGTGGCAAGTAGAGAACCTCCCCGTGGTGCCCCCTGGAAACTGTTTGGACCCGGTAACGCAGGTGTCCAACAGGCCAATCTCTACCTTCGCAGCTATCACCAGCCGTCGCTGTGATTAGAATGCCGAAGAAACCGCAGCGTGACGCTTCTGGGAAGTTCACAAAAGGCCCTTCTCAGGGCCACTCCCCAGAGGCCCCCGTGGATCATGACGTAGTGGATAGAGACGTGGAAGTCTCGGCTCCAGAAATGGAGGTGTTCCGTAGTGCGGAGACTGCGGATGGACGGGACAACCGTCGAAAGCGGCGGTCTACTCCGTTTCTCGAGTCTGGTCTTTCAGATTCGGACACAGAAACTGAAGCGACGGCAGCCGCTAAGGTGAATACGGCTAGACGAGGGAAAGGAAGGAACGTGAAAGCGGGTTCTACCAGAGAAGCGTTCCTGAAGTACCAAGCGTCATCAGATGGAGAGCTGGAAGAAATCCTGCGAGTCAGGCAATTTAAGAAGAGGTGTGGCGCTGCCACCGACACCGGTAGTGATACCGATGCCTTTGCGATGGTTGGTGACATCACCAGGCTGAATGCGCAAGAGCTGAGGGCGCATGCGGGTGAAAAGCTTGCCGATATTTTGGACGTTGCTAGGAACTCGGGCAACCTGAAAGGCGAGTACGTCGGCCGCCTGAAGAGGTCTTCGTCGACCCTGAGGGAAGTGGTGGACGCTCTCGCGAGCAGGAGCGAAGCCGAGGAGACGCGACGTCTTCGGGCGGAAAACGGCCGTCTCAAGCTGGAGGTAGAGGCGATGAAGGCGGAGGTGAAGGCGCTACGTCGAGGCTTCACTGAGGCTAAGACAGCCGCTGCCACCGCTGCAACCACCGCCGCCACTGCCACGGCCGCCGCCACCGCTGCGGAGACGCGAGCCCCTCCCGCTACACCGTGGAGGGCTGACGATCTCCTTGAAGAGCTAAAGCGCTCCTTGACCATCACATTTGGGACAATGCTGAACGCTCGACTCGCGGGATTTGAGGACAGGCTTCTTCCGGCCCCTAGGGTAGGCTCCAGTGTCCAGCGTCAGTCGATAGGGGTGACCTGTGTTTCCGGTGTGGAGGCGCAGGTCATCGGGCAGCCAGCTGCGGGAAGGCTGAACCACGATGCGCGATATGCGCGGAGTCGGGGAAGCCTTCCGGGCACGTAATGGGGGGACGCAACTGTGCCCCTCCAAAGACGAAGAGTAAGGCCACCAGGACCCAGGCCAACCCTGTGGCCACAAAACAGGCCACCCCCCGAAGCAGACCGCCAAGCGGTGGTCGAGGTGGTTGTGATGTCTGATTGATGGATCAGGTCCGGCATCACAACCTCCTCCAGACGAATCTAAACCACTGCGCTGGGGCTCAAGATCTTCTCATGCAGGCCCTGGCGCAGTGGCAAATAGATTTGGCGGTTGCCGCGGAGCCGTATTACGTTCCCCCTGACCCCCATCCCTGCTGGGCTGGGGATCTTGACGGCTCCGTGGCCATTATACTGCGGTCGGGTTGCGTTCTTCCCCTCTCAGTCGAAGAGAAGGGTTCGGGGTACGTGGTGGCCAAGTGGGGGGAGTATGCCATCATCGGGGTATACTTCTCCCCCCAACCCTGCCTCGTCCGGCGCTTGTTGCGGGGGACTTCAATGCCAAATCACAGGCTTGGGGTTCCCCTGTGACTGATGCTCGCGGTGAGACTCTCGAGGAGTGGGCGACGATGACCGGCCTTGTGGTACTTAACCAAGGGACAGTCTACACGTGTGTGCGACTGAATGGGGGATCCAGAGTGGATATCACATTCGCTTCCCCTGTTGTTGCACGCCTTGTACGGGATTGGAGAGTGGTGGTGGATGCGGAATCCCTGTCGGATCACCGATACATTCGGTTTGACGTCTCCGCATCCCCAAATACCCCGAGTCGTCCTAGGAGGTACACCCCAACGACACCCAGGTGGGCGTTGAAGAGCCTGGACAGAGAAGCGCTAGTGGAGGCTTCGATTGTCCAGGCGTGGCAGTCCCCCTCAGAAGGGCCGGTGGAGGTTGAGGAGGAGGCGGAATGGTTCCGGGAAGCCATGTCGCAAATCTGCGATGTAGGCATGTCCCGATCCAAACCGCAGCCTCCGAAGCGTCAGGTGTACTGGTGGTCTCGAGAGCTGGCTGATCTTCGTGCTAGCTGTGTGGCGGCGAGGCGCCAGTACACCAGAAAGCGTAGACGGAGGAATCGGAACGAAGAGGTTGAGGCTCATCAGTACGAGGCATACAGGGGATGTGTAAGAGATTTTCGGCTGTCTATCGGTAGATCCAAGAACCAGGCGAGATCTGAGCTGCTGGACACCCTTAACCTTGATCCGTGGGGGCGACCATATAAGATGGTGAGAGAAAAATTACGGCCATGGGCACCACCACTCACGGAGAGTCTTCCAAGTCAACTGCTGGAGGATGTGGTATCCGTTTTGTTTCCAAATAGAGCGGAGCACACGCCTCCGGAGATGGTAAACAGATTGCAGCAGGAAGACAATGCCGAGGTCCCTCAAGTGTCACAGGGGCAGTTGGGTGCGGCTATTTTAAGGCTTAGGGCAAAAAACAAGGCCCCAGGCCCGGATGGCATCCCTGGTCGTGCATGGGTCCTGGCTCTCAAAGCACTAGGGGATCGACTACGCAGGCTATTTGATTCGTGCCTGGAGACGGGTCAGTATCCATCCAAATGGAAAACTGGTAGGCTGGTTTTATTGAAGAAAGAAGGGCGCTCTGTGGACTCTCCTTCGGCATATCGTCCTATTGTGATGCTTGATGAGGTTGATAAACTTTTCGAACGCGTCATAGCTGGTCGCCTCAGCAAGCATCTCAGAGTGGTAGGTCCCGATCTTTCAGATCAGCAGTTTGGGTTCCGTGTGGGCAGGTCCACGATTGATGCCATCAAGCGCGTCAAGACTCAATCGGATGAGGTGGTGGCGCAGGGTGGGGTGTTGCTAGCGGTATCGCTAGATATAGCTAACGCTTTTAACTCCTTACCGTGGGCCTGTGTTATGGAGGCATTAAATTACCACAGTGTGCCAACATACCTAAAAAGAATTGTTGGGGCCTACTTGTCTAACTGTCTTGCCTAGGTACATTATGTATCCAGGGCGGGATGGGCGTATAATTAGGACGGAAATGTCATGCGGTGTTCCACAGGGATCGGTCCTTGGACCGCTCCTGTGGAACATCGGATATGATTGGGTTTTACGTGGTGAGCTTCCACAGGGAGCCAACCTGACGTGCTATGCAGATGACACGTTAGTTATCGCTAGGGGGTCTAAATTTGAGGAGGCTACGCGTATTGTGACAGAATCAGTAGCACTGGTTCTTGGAAGGATTGAGATGCTGGGACTCCGGGTGGCACCCAGTAAGTCTGTGGCCATTTGTTTTCATGGTCCTCGGAGGGCTCCGCCACCTGGGTCACACATCTTCGTTGGCGAGAGCCGGGTCGAGGTCGGGGCCAAGATGAAATATCTGGGACTCGTTCTCGATAGCCAGTGGAACTTCCGGGAACATTTCACCCACATGGTCCCCCGGTTAATGGGAGCGGCTGCTGCACTAAAGCGGCTGTTGCCAAACCTTGGGGGACCAAAGTCAAGCACCCGACGCCTATATTTGGGGGTGGTGAGATCGATGGCCCTATATGGGGCTCCTGTGTGGGCGGAGGCCTTGGCAGCACATAACGTCGCGCTTCTAAGACGCCCTCAAAGAGTGATGGCTGTAGGGGTCATACGCGGCTACCGCACAGTCTCCTTCGAGGCTGCATGCCTATTGTCCGGATCCCCTCCATGGGATCTTGAGGCGGAAGTCTTTGCGGCCATGTATGAATGGCGCACGGACCTCCGTATCAGGGGAGAATATCCCTTGCCGAGGATGGTCAAAATTTGGAAACGCCGAGCTCGACAAACTCTGGTAGAGAAGTGGCAGGAGAGATTGGCTCAACCCAGGGCCAGCGCAAAAACTGTAGAGGCTGTCCGGCCAGTCCTAGGGTTGTGGTTGGACAGGGCACATGGATCGCTTACCTTCCGGCTGGTGCAGGTGCTTACGGGGCATGGTTGCTTTGGTAGGTACTTATGCCGAATAGCCGGAAGGGAACCGACATCCATTTGTCATCATTGTGGCTGTGGCGAGGACACGGCGCAGCATACGCTGGAGGACTGCCCAGCTTGGGTCAGCGAGCGCCGCGACCTCGTCACAGCGGTGGGAGACGACCTCTCGCTACCGGCTTTGGTTAAGTCCATGGTTGAAAGCGAGAGGTCATGGAATGCCTGTTCCACCTTCTGCGAGGAAGTAATGTCGCAGAAGGAGGCTGCGGAGAGGGAAAGGGAAATATTTTCCGATCTCCCTCTCCGCAGAAGAAGAGCCAGGCGTCAGAGGCGGCCTTTTCATGGCCTTCTCCGACCTCCATAACTGAGGCTTGGGCGGCGGACCCTGGGGGCGTCCGTCACCCACTAAATGCCTCGAGGTGGCGCGCGTGGTGTTTCCGCGCGCCTCTCAAAGATCGACGGAGTGGAGAAACTCCTTCTCCTCCACTCTGTAAACGGGCTGGGGTCCTCTTTTCAGGACCAACGCCGTCGGGACCGCGGAAGAGTGCGCAAGCGTCCCCGGAGTCCCGACAGTGGGCAGGGTGTTGGAGGGCCTATTCCCTGACTCCCACCACCACACCCCACCGACGATGGTCTCCTCCACCCCCGAGGAACTGAACCCAGCCTCCATTCCGCCTGTGTCCGAGGTGGAGATGGAGGTGGCAGTCGGCCGCCTACGGGGCAAAGGGACCGCACCGGGTCCAGACGGGATCCCGGGGCGGGTCCTTAGGATAGCCCTAAGGCAGATGGGTGACAGGCTTCGGGGACTGTTCGACGCGTGCCTGACGTCGGGGCAGTTCCCGAAGCTTTGGAAGGACGGCCGGCTGTGCCTGCTACGGAAGGAGGGTCGACCTGCCGACTCGCCTTCCGGATACAGGCCCATAGTGTTGCTGGATGATACGGGTAAGCTCCTGGAGAGAGTTGTGGCCTCCCGTGTCATACGGCACCTGGAGGAGACTGGGCCTGGTCTGTCAGAGGCCCAGTACGGGTTCAGAGCGGGGTGGTCTACAATAGACGCCCTGCTCTGGCTCAAACGGTGGACGCAGGATGCGGTCGGCGAGGGTCAAAAGGCGTTGGCTGTCTCGCTCGACATTGCCAACGCCTTCAACAGCCTCCCGCACGGAACAATACAGGAGGCGCTCCGGTTTCATGGAGTGCCCTTGTATCTGCGGAGGCTGTTGGCGGACTACCTCCAGGACCGCGAGGTCCTTGTGGAGGGACGTGACGGCTTGAGGCACCGTCGCGTCTCCTGCGGGGTTCCACAGGGGTCAGTACTGGGACCGCTCCTGTGGAACGTAAGCTACGACTGGGTGCTCCGCGGCACGCTTCCTGCAAGTATGCGGGTCGCATGCTACGCGGACGACACCCTAGTCGTAGTCAAGGGGAGGGACCTCAGGGAGACGGTGCGGTTGGCCACGGTGGGCACAACCCTCGTGGTCGACCGGATACGAGCCCTGGGACTGGAGGTCGCCCTCCCCAAGACCGAGGCCCTATTGTTCCATGGGCCTCGGGGGGGACCCCCTCCAGGAACGCGGGTGGTTCTGGATGGGGTGATGGTCCGGGTAGGGACCCAGATGAAATATTTGGGTCTCATCCTGGACGGGAGGTGGGCATTTCAGGCCCACTTTGCCCAGATGGCCCCGAGAGTGGTGGGAGCGGCAGCCGCCCTGGGAAGGCTGCTGCCCAACGTGGGTGGCCCGAGTGCCAACTGCCGTCGATTATACTCCGGAGTAGTCCGGAGTATGGCCCTGTATGGGGCACCAGTCTGGGTGGACGCCCTCAATCGCAGCACCAAAACCCTGCTGCGACGTCCGCAGCGGGTGATTGCAACGAGGGCGATACGCGGGTACCGGACGGTGTCCTGGACGGCAGGGTGCGTGTTGGCCGGTGATCCTCCCTGGGAGCTCCAAGCGGAGATCCTCGCCGAAGTTTACCACTTCGTGGCGGAGAGGAGATCCCGCGGAGACCCCCCAGCGTGGGAGGAGGTCACGCGCATGCGGCGGCAGGCGAGGGCTGCCATGTTGCGGCGGTGGACGGAGGACCTGGCTCCACCGGTCCCTGGGCAGTGGACGGTGGAGGCTATCCGCCCGGTCCTTCGGAGGTGGGTGAGGCGGCAGCATGGGCCGCTGACCTTCCGATTGGTGCAGGTGCTTTCCGGACACGGATGTTTCGGAAAGTACCTGCACCACATCGCAAGACGGGAGGCGACTCCAGTGTGTCACGAGTGTGGGGCACCGGAGGATACGGCGCTTCACACGCTGGAAGCGTGTGCCGCATGGGGCCCGCAGCGGCACACGCTTTCAATGATGATAGGACGGGATCTCTCTCTGCCAAGCGTAGTAAACGCTATGCTTGGCAGCGAGAGATCGTGGCAGGCGATGGTCTCCTTCTGCGAAGGCGTAATGGTGCAGAAGGAGACCGCGGAGCGGGCCCGGGAGACGGACGCTGGAGCGGTCGCGCTCCGGCGCAGGAGACCAGGTGGGAGGAGGAGGCGTTTTGCCCACCTCCTCCCTCCTCCGTAGTGGGGTCACCGGTGGAGTGTCGGGGGACGCTCCACCGGCTTGCACGGCCCCACATGTCTGAGGGGTGACCTTTGTGAGCAAGGTTGCCCCTCCAAGGGCGGAGAGACCCGATAAGGGTCTGCCACTGGGGCAAGATGGTAGAATGCTACCGCGATTCCATCTTGCCCCACCTCGGTGGAGGACGGCTCACGGGGGGGTTTTAGTGGGTGCGAGCCCCACATACCCCCTTCCATCACCCCCGTGGTGGAAGGGAAGTGCGTAGGCATTTCCCCCCCTCAAAAAAAAAAAAAAAAAAAGGTTAGGTTAGGTTTCCCCTCGAACCGTCAGAGGATCAGACAGTTCATCAGCCATCCTGGTCTGATGAACTGATGGTAACTAGGCACGAGATGGACCGAGCGGTAACGCGCCTCAGAGCTCGTAATACCGCACCAGGCCCTGACGGTATTCCAGGGCGTGTCTGGGTGCTAGCTCTGAGTGCCGGTGAGACCCGGTGCGGTCCCTTTGCCCCGTAGGCGGCCGACTGCCACCTCCATCTCCACCTCGGACACAGGCGGAATGGAGGCTGGGTTCAGTTCCTCGGGGGTGGAGGAGACCATCGTCGGTGGGGTGTGGTGGTGGGAGTCAGGGAATAGGCCCTCCAACACCCTGCCCACTGTCGGGACTCCGGGGACGCTTGCGCACTCTTCCGCGGTCCCGACGGCGTTGGTCCTGAAAAGAGGACCCCAGCCCGTTTACAGAGTGGAGGAGAAGGAGTTTCTCCACTCCGTCGATCTTTGAGAGGCGCGCGGAAACACCACGCGCGCCACCTCGAGGCATTTAGTGGGTGACGGACGCCCCCAGGGTCCGCCGCCCAAGCCTCAGTTATGGAGGTCGGAGAAGGCCATGAAAAGGCCGCCTCTGACGCCTGGCTCTTCTTCTGCGGAGAGGGAGATCGGAAAATATTTCCCTTTCCCTCTCCGCAGCCTCCTTCTGCGACATTACTTCCTCGCAGAAGGTGGAACAGGCATTCCATGACCTCTCGCTTTCAACCATGGACTTAACCAAAGCCGGTAGCGAGAGGTCGTCTCCCACCGCTGTGACGAGGTCGCGGCGCTCGCTGACCCAAGCTGGGCAGTCCTCCAGCGTATGCTGCGCCGTGTCCTCGCCACAGCCACAATGATGACAAATGGATGTCGGTTCCCTTCCGGCTATTCGGCATAAGTACCTACCAAAGCAACCATGCCCCGTAAGCACCTGCACCAGCCGGAAGGTAAGCGATCCATGTGCCCTGTCCAACCACAACCCTAGGACTGGCCGGACAGCCTCTACAGTTTTTGCGCTGGCCCTGGGTTGAGCCAATCTCTCCTGCCACTTCTCTACCAGAGTTTGTCGAGCTCGGCGTTTCCAAATTTTGACCATCCTCGGCAAGGGATATTCTCCCCTGATACGGAGGTCCGTGCGCCATTCATACATGGCCGCAAAGACTTCCGCCTCAAGATCCCATGGAGGGGATCCGGACAATAGGCATGCAGCCTCGAAGGAGACTGTGCGGTAGCCGCGTATGACCCCTACAGCCATCACTCTTTGAGGGCGTCTTAGAAGCGCGACGTTATGTGCTGCCAAGGCCTCCGCCCACACAGGAGCCCCATATAGGGCCATCGATCTCACCACCCCCAAATATAGGCGTCGGGTGCTTGACTTTGGTCCCCCAAGGTTTGGCAACAGCCGCTTTAGTGCAGCAGCCGCTCCCATTAACCGGGGGACCATGTGGGTGAAATGTTCCCGGAAGTTCCACTGGCTATCGAGAACGAGTCCCAGATATTTCATCTTGGCCCCGACCTCGACCCGGCTCTCGCCAACGAAGATGTGTGACCCAGGTGGCGGAGCCCTCCGAGGACCATGAAAACAAATGGCCACAGACTTACTGGGTGCCACCCGGAAGGTTAGGTTAGGTTAGGTTAGGTTAGGTTAGGTTAGGTTAGGTTAGGTTAGGTTAGGTTAGGTTAGGTTAGGTTAGGTTAGGTTAGGTTAGGTTAGGTTAGGTTAGGTTCCCCCCCGTGGGGTGGCAAGTAGAGAACCTCCCCGTGGTGCCCCCTGGAAACTGTTTGGACCCGGTAACGCAGGTGTCCAACAGGCCAATCTCTACCGTCGCAGCTATCACGAGCCGTCGCTGTGACTAGAATGCCTAAGAAACCGCAACGTGACGCTTCTGGGAAGTTCATAAAAGGCCCTTCTCAGGGCCACTCCCCAGAGGCCCCCGGTGAGGAAAGTGTAGTAGAGAGAGACGTAGAGGTCTCAGCTCTAGTAATGGAGGTGTCCCGTAGTGTGGAGTCTGCGGAAAGAGAAGACAGTCGTCGAAAGCGGCCGTCTACTCCGTTTTTGTCGTCTGGTCTTTCTGACTCGGACACGGAAACCGAGGGAACGATGGCCGCAAAGATGAATACGGCTAGAAGAGGAAGGGGAAGGACAGCAAATGCGGGTTCTTCCAGAGAGGAATTCCTCAAACCCAAACCAGTGTCTTCAGATGGAGAGCTGGAGGAATTCCTGCGAGGCAGGCGATACAAGAAGAGGTCGGGTGCTTCCATCTTCACCGACCTTATGACTGAAACCGGGAGTGAGTCTGATGCGGTCGCGGTGGTTGGAGACCTCATTACGATGAACGCCCAAGAGCTAAGGGCGCAGGCGGGTCAAAAGCTCGCCGATATTTTGGATGTGGCCAGGAATTCGGGGAACCTCAAAGGCGAGTACGTCGGCCGCCTTAAGAGGTCAACATCGATCCTGAGAGAGGTAGTAGATGCTCTAGCAGGCAGGAGCGAAGCCGAGGAGACGCGACGTCTTAGGGCGGACAATGGCCGTCTAAAGCTGGAGGTGGAGGCGATGAAGGCGGAGGTAAAGGCGCTACGTCGTGGCTTTACTGAAGCCAAGACAGCCGCTGCTACTGCTGCTAACACCGCCGCCACCGCCACCGCCGCCGCCGCCGCTGCGGAGACGCGAGCTCCTCCCACTACGCCGTGGGTGGCGGATGATCTCCTTGAGGAGCTGAAGCGCTCCCTAACAATAACGTTTGGGACGATGCTTAGCGCCCGACTCGCAGGGTTCGAGGACCGGCTCCTGCCAGCCCCGACGGTCCGCCCGCCCTTAAGGGCAGATGCTAAAAAGGCAGCGGCAGCGGCCGCCGCCTCAGTGCCTCCTAACTCCAAGGCGGGCAAGCGGATGAGCGAGCCTTCAAAGATGGTTACCGCCACAGTGGCACCAGCTTTGACCCCCTCCACGTCGAGGGGGACCCAAGGCACCAGCCAGGCTGCTCCTGAAGAGCAGGCCTGGGTCACAGTGGTGGGAAAGGGGAAGGGCAAGGGAAAGGGAAAGGGTAAGGGGAAGGGAAAGTCTTCTCTTCCCTCCCCTTTGCCTACAACTATCCCCTTGGTCAAGGCTCCTGCCAAAACTAGGCAGACAGCCGGTAAAGCCAAGGCGGCGCTGAAATCCCCCAATTCCGCGGCGGTTGTGCTGTCGTTGCAGCCTGAAGCCGCGGAGAAAGGGGTGACCTACAGCGCCGTCCTTAAAATGGCGCAGGAGAAGGTAGATCTCCAGGAGCTGGGGATAGACCAGCTCCGCTTCCGCCAGACGGCCACGGGAGCCAGAATGCTGGAAATTCCTGGCTCCCAAAACACAGAAAAGGCGGATCGACTTGCGGAAAAGCTCCGTGGGGTCCTTTCGGAGGTGGCCAACATCGCCAGGCCCATTAAATCCGCTGATCTACGGATCACGGGCTTGGACGATGCGGCCACGAAAGAGAAGGTGGCGAAGGCGGTCGCTGAGGCAGGAGGCTGCAACGTGCAGCTGGTAAAAACCCGGGAGATCAACCCGGGTTTTAATGGTACTGGCTCCATCCTGGTGTCTTGCCCAGTTTCGGCAGCACAAGTGCTGTCGAAGAAGGGCAGACTCCTGGTCGGGTGGAGTTCAGTGCGAGTGGTGGCACTGGGAGCGCGTCCTATGCGGTGCTTCAGGTGCTTGGGGCTTGGGCATACGCGCCCCCAGTGTCCAGCGTCAGTCGATAGGGGTGACCTGTGTTTCCGGTGTGGAGGCGCAGGTCATCGGGCAGCCAGCTGCGGGAAGGCTGAACCACGATGCGCGATATGCGCGGAGTCGGGGAAGCCTTCCGGGCACGTAATGGGGGGACGCAACTGTGCCCCTCCAAAGACGAAGGGTAAGGCCACCAGGACCCAGGCCAACCCTGTGGCCACAAAACAGGCCACCCCCGAAGCAGACCGCCAAGCGGTGGTCGAGGTGGTTGTGATGTCTGATTGATGGATCAGGTCCGGCATCACAACCTCCTCCAGACGAATCTAAACCACTGCGCTGGGGCTCAAGATCTTCTCATGCAGACCCTGGCGCAGTGGCAAATAGATTTGGCGGTTGCCGCGGAGCCGTATTACGTTCCCCCGGACCCCCATCCCTGTTGGGCTGGGGATCTGGACGGCTCCGTGGCTATAGTACTACGGTCTGGCTGCGCTTTTCCCCTCTCAGTCGAAGAGAGGGGTTCGGGCTACGTGGTGGCCAAGTGGGGGGAGTATGCCATCGTCGGGGTATACTTCTCCCCCAATAGACCCGCTGCGGAACTGGAGGTCTTTATGGACCTCCTTGCCGCAGCGGTTAGACGACAGGCGCCTCGTCAGATCCTCCTTATGGGGGACCTGAACGCCAAGGCCCGGGATTGGGGCAACCGCTCTACTGACTCTCGCGGGGAGATTGTCAGGGAGTGGGCGGTTGCCACGGGACTGACCCTGCTCAATAGAGGGTCGGTCCACACGTGCGTGCAACATAACGGGGGGTCCGTGGTGGACCTATCGTTTGCCACCCCGGCTGTTGCGGCACGTGTCCGGGCCTGGAGGGTGTTGTCGGAGGTGGAGAATCTCTCGGATCACAAATATATTAGGTTCGAGGTTCTCCCCTCCCACGTCCAGGGAGGGTCTGCGGATGTGGTGCGCGCGGATTTCCCGCGATGGACGATATCTCGCCTTGACGCTGAACTAGCGGAAGAGGCGGCTATCGTTCAGTCGTGGTCTGCCACTCCCGCGCACCCAGAAGTGGACGTCGCTGCGGGCCACTTCCGCGAGGCGGTAACGGCCGTGTGCGACGCAGCCATGCCGAGGTCCCGACACCGCCCAAATCGCCGCGAGGTGTACTGGTGGTGCTCGGAGATTGAGGATCTCCGGAGCGCTTGCTCGGTAGCGCGGCGACCCTACACCCGCTGTAGGAGATCGCGTAATGGCCGAACCGATGACCAACTGTCAGCTGTAGAGCTGGCGACTGAGCGCCAACTGCACGGCTTGTACCGTGACGCTAAGCGGGAGCTACAGCTGGCTATAAGCCGGGCTAAGTCCCGGGCCTGGGGCGAGGCTCTGGAAGGCCTCGACAGGGACCCTTGGGGGCGGCCATACAAGGGCGCCCGGAAAAAGTTCCGGGGCCAAACGACCCCTACTGCGGAGTCCCTGGAGCCTGAGCTCCTGGGAAGGGTGTTGGTGGGGCTTTTCCCCGACTCCCAACACCACACCCCTCCGTCTATGGTGCTCTCCGCGCCCGAGGAGTTGAGCCCAGCCTCCATTCCGCCTGTGTCCGAGGTGGAGATGGAGGTGGCAGTCGGCCGCCTACGGGGCAAAAGGACCGCACCGGGTCCAGACGGGATCCCGGGGCGGGTCCTTAGGATAGCCCTAAGGCAGATGGGCGACAGGCTTCGGGGACTGTTCGACGCGTGCCTGACGTCGGGGCAGTTCCCGAAGCTTTGGAAGGATGGCCGGCTGTGCCTGCTACGGAAGGAGGGTCGACCTGCCGACTCGCCTTCCGGATACAGGCCCATTGTGTTGCTGGATGATACGGGTAAGCTCCTGGAGAGAGTTGTGGCCACCCGTATCATTCGGCACCTAGAGGGGACTGGGCCTGGGCTCTCGGAGGCCCAGTATGGATTCAGGGCAGGGCGGTCTACAATAGACGCCTTGCTCTGGCTCAAAAGGTGGACGCAGGATGCGGTCTGCGAGGGTAAAAAGGCGTTGGCTGTCTCGCTCGACATTGCCAACGCCTTCAACAGCCTCCCGCACGGAGCAATACAGGAGGCACTCCGGTTTCATGGAGTGCCCTTGTATCTGCGGAGGCTGTTGGCGGACTACCTCCAGGACCGCGAGGTCCTTGTGGAGGGACGTGACGGCTTGAGGCACCGTCGCGTCTCCTGCGGGGTTCCACAGGGGTCAGTACTGGGACCGCTCCTGTGGAACGTAGGCTACGACTGGGTGCTCCGCGGCACGCTTCCTGCAAGTATGCGGGTCGCATGCTACGCGGACGACACCCTAGTCGTAGTCAAGGGGAGGGACCTCAGGGAGACGGTGCGGTTGGCCACGGTGGGCACAACTCTCGTGGTCGCCCGGATACGAGCCCTGGGACTGGAGGTCGCCCTCTCCAAGACCGAGGCCCTATTGTTCCATGGGCCTCGGGGGGGACCCCCTCCAGGAACGCGGGTGGTTCTGGATGGGGTGATGGTCCGGGTAGGGACCCAGATGAAATATTTGGGTCTCATCCTGGACGGGAGGTGGGCATTTCAGGCCCACTTTGCCCAGATGGCCCCGAGAGTGGTGGGAGCGGCAGCCGCCCTGGGAAGGCTGCTGCCCAACGTGGGTGGCCCGAGTGCCAACTGCCGTCGATTATACTCCGGAGTAGTCCGGAGTATGGCCCTGTATGGGGCACCGGTCTGGGTGGACGCCCTCAATCGCAGCACCAAAACCCTGCTGCGACGTCCGCAGCGGGTGATTGCAACGAGGGCGATACGCGGGTACCGGACGGTGTCCTGGACGGCAGGGTGCGTGTTGGCCGGTGATCCCCCCTGGGAGCTCCAAGCGGAGATCCTCGCCGAAGTTTACCACTTCGTGGCGGAGAGGAGATCCCGCGGAGACCCCCCAGCGTGGGAGGAGGTCACGCGCATGCGGCGGCAGGCGAGGGCTACCATGTTGCGGCGGTGGACGGAGGACCTGGCTCCACCGGTCCCTGGGCAGTGGACGGTGGAGGCTATCCGCCCGGTCCTTCGGAGGTGGGTGAGGCGGCAGCATGGGCCGCTGACCTTCCGATTGGTGCAGGTGCTTTCCGGACACGGATGTTTCGGAAAGTACCTGCACCACATCGCAAGACGGGAGGTGACTCCGGTGTGTCACGAGTGTGGGGCACCGGAGGATACGGCGCTTCACACGCTGGAAGCGTGTGCCGCATGGGGCCCGCAGCGGCACACGCTTTCAATGATGATAGGACGGGATCTCTCTCTGCCAAGCGTAGTAAAAGCTATGCTTGGCAGCGAGAGATCGTGGCAGGCGATGGTCTCCTTCTGCGAAGCCGTAATGGTGCAGAAGGAGACCGCGGAGCGGGCCCGGGAGACGGACGCTGGAGCGGTCGCGCTCCGGCGCAGGAGACCAGGTGGGAGGAGGAGGCGTTTTGCCCACCTCCTCCCTCCTCCGTAGTGGGGTCACCGGTGGAGTGTCGGGGGACGCTCCACCGGCTTGCACGGCCCCACATGTCTGAGGGGTGACCTTTGTGAGCAAGGTTGCCCCTCCAAGGGCGGAGAGACCCGATAAGGGTCTGCCACTGGGGCAAGATGGTAGAATGCTACCGCGACCCCATCTTGCCCCACCTCGGTGGAGGACGGCTCACGGGGGGGTTTTAGTGGGTGCGAGCCCCACATACCCCCTTCCATCACCCCCGTGGTGGAAGGGAAGTGCGTAGGCATTTCCCCCCCTCAAAAAAAAAAAAAAAAAAAAAAAAGGTTCCCCCCCGTGGGTTCCCGCCTTGTCGTGGCGGGGGGGCTCTAGTAACCGTGGCTTCGCCCATCACGGTGAAGCTAAGAGGAACCCGGGGCCGAGCTGGCAGGGTGTCGCCAGCTGGCCCCATGGAGGGACCACTTCACTGGGCTTTGCTCCTCAAGCCCACGCTGAAGTGGCCACAGTAGGTTGCGGTGCTGTATGGGCGGCATCGCAATTGAGGTGGGCCGCGGTGTTGTATGGGCAGCACCGCGGCTGAGGGAAGAGAGGCCGCGGCGGGAGAGAAGTGTCGGTGATAAGATGCGCCGCTCTTCCTACCTTCCGCGGCCTCGGCGGGGCCGCCACCGTTTGATGGCGGACGCGGTGGGGCCGCAGGGGAGGAGGAGTGTCGGTATTGCGGTGCGCCGCTCTCCCTATCCTCTGCGGCCGAAGTGGCTGGCGGTGGGGCCACTGAACCGACCCATCGCAGGGGGACCTCGAGCGTCCAGACGCGGGGATTTCGTTTGGCGCTCATTTGCGGGTTGGTCCCCGGGTGGTTGCGGCGCACCATGTGTACCGGTGCGTCGCAGGGGGGGTTTTCCCCAGAGGCGCGTCCGGAAACGGACAGCCGCGGCGGGTTCGCGGTCGTGTGCGTAAGCGTTCCCGTGTTCCCGTCGTGAGCGGCACTGGAGGTACACCATGGGGTTTTAGTGGGTAGTACGGGCAGTCGCCAGTGAGTCCCACATAACCACTGGGCCTTCCCCGGGCTAAGTGGTATGCATAAACGCATTTCCCCATGTAAAAAAAAAAAAAAAAAGGTTAGGTTAGGTTGGGCGGGTCTGGGTTTATCCATTAATAGTTGCATAGTCCTAGCTTGCATGCTTCGCGCTGCTTGTTTTGGTTAAATCCAGGCCTTCCTTACTCGTCCCGGATGGGTAAGGAGGCGTCGGTCTTGGGAGAGAGCGCAGGTCGTGTAGATCCCCAAGGCAAGTCTGGTGGTTATGCACATTGTTGACCTTCTGTTGACGATGTGTTCCTTCTCGTGGTTGCCGCCTGTTTTCTGTCCATTTCCTTCAGAAATAGACGTAACTAAAACCACCAGGCGCCGCGGTGGCCAGATTTTTCTGGCGGAGGCTTCTCCGCGTGTCCCTCTGATTAGCAGAGGGCACAGTGGACGAAGGAAAACTGGCGAAATAAAGAAGGGCCCTGCAGGCATGGGTGCTGCTTTTGTGCGGTGCCCTATGACAGCTGCTAAAAAGATAGTGGCTAGTGGCGGCCGTCTACTAGTTGGATGGGTGGCGGCACAGGTCCGGATTTTGGATGCCAAACCGCGCCGCTGCTACAGGTGCCTTGCACTTGGTCACGTTGCGGCCCAATGCAAGTCGGAAGTCGACCGCAGTGATGAATGTCATCGCTGTGGTCAGAAGGCTCACAAGGCCAATTCTTGTACCGCCGCCCCGCACTGCACTCTGTGTGCAGCTGCAGGAAAACCGGCGGACCACCTCTCCGGGGGCAAGGCATGCGCCAAGTCCCCGTCCAACACAGGGGCGAGAAGAAAAGCAGCTGTGACTAAGGTCAAGGCCAAATCGCAGCCGACTAGCTCCGGAACGAAGCTGGCGGAACGTATGGAGGCAAATTAGTATGGCCCTATCTTTCCTCCAAGCGAACATCAATCACTCTGCCCGGGCTCAGGATCTACTTCTTCAGTGCCTGGCGGAGCGGTCGATCCAAGTAGCGGTGGTCGCCGAACCATACGCAGTCCTGTCTAGGTATGATTGGGTTGGGGATCTAGACGGCGTGGTGGCGATAACCACGCAGTCACCGGCCCGCTCTCCTGCACTGGAGAGAGTGGTGAGAGGAAGGGGGTTCGTCGCGGCCTGGGTTGGCAAGGCGTTGGTTGTAGGAGTATATTTCTCTCCAAATAGGGTCTTCGCCGAATTTGAGACTTTCCTCGGCGAGGTGGAGATCCTAGTCAACCGAAACCACCCCCAACCCATTATTGTCATCGGAGACCTCAACGCCAAATCTCCAGCGTGGGGGTCTCCAGTCACAAATGCACGGGGAAGAGCCGTTGACGCATGGCTGGCAGAGTGTGGGCTGTGTGTCCTAAACCGGGGGACAAATTTCACGTGCGTGCGACGATCGGGTGGTTCGGTGATTGACATAACGTTCGCCACCCCTGAAATAGCACGCTGCGTTCGGGATTGGGAGGTGTTGGTGAATGAGGAGACGCTATCTGATCACCGCTACATACGGTTTAGCATCTCCTCATTTTCAGCTGATTTGGAAAGACAGGGGTCGCCCATGTCTGGCCCCCGCTGGGTCCTCAAACGCATGAACCTGGAAGTGCTGCAGGAGGCGGCCTTTGTCCAAGCGTGGAATGCTTCCCCTTCAGAGCCAGTAGACTTAGACGAGGAGGCTGACGGTTTGTGTAAAGCGATGACTAACATCTGCGACGCCGCCATGCCCCGTGCAAGGGCACCACCATCCAAGCGCAATGTCTACTGGTGGACGGAGGAGATCGCCGAGCTTCGTCGTCGGTGTGTGGCAAAGCGCCGCCGATACCAGCGGTATAGGAGAAGAAGACGCCGGGAGACGGCTGAGTCTGATGCTCTTTACGCTGCATATAGAGAGGCTTCCAAAGCCCTCCGCGTGGCCATCAGTGAGGCTAAGGCGGAGTCCTGGCGGCAGCTACTGGGGCAAGATGGTAGAATGCTACCGCGACCCCATCTTGCCCCACCTCGGTGGCGGACGGCTCACGGGGGGGTTTTAGTGGGTGCGAGCCCCACATACCCCCTTCCATCACCCCCGTGGTGGAAGGGAAGTGCGCAGGCATTTCCCCCCCTCAAAAAAAAAAAAAAAAAAAAAAAAAAAGTTGGGCGGGTCTGGGTTGCAGGCCGGATAACCTCCAAGAGTGCCCGACTGTTGCTGGTCCCCTCCGATGCGTTTCATCTGGGGCGAAGAGCAGCCGTTGGGACGGTGCACCCGGGGATCGGTCAATAATTCTCCTCGGGGGATTATTGGCCGTAGCCGATATCTGGCAAGGTGGGTCTGGGTAGTTTTACTACCTGGACGGCAGGAGGGGAATCGCTACAAAGAGCTTTTATCTTTGTGGGGGTTCTCTTCCTGTGGGATGGGCGTCCTAGTGACGTGGAGGGGGGGCCCGGGCGCTCGGCGCAGGCTCGAGGAGGTGGGGCCTTGTGCGCTTGGCGCCGGCTCGAGGAGGTGGGGCCCGGGTGTTTGGCACCGGCTCGAGGAGGCGGTCCGCTCCCAGACCTACCATACTTCGGAATGATGGATTCGGTGCTGGGAGTGTGACGTGGAGGTGGGGCCTTGTGCGCTTGGCGCCGGCTCGAGGAGGTGGGGCCCAGTGCGCTCGGCGCAGGCTCGAGGAGGCGGTCCGCTCTCAGACCTACCATACTTCGGAAAGATGGATTCGGTGCTGGGAGTGTAACGTGGAGGTGGGGCCTTGTGCGCTTGGCGCCGGCTCGAGGAGGTGGGGCCCGGGTGCTTGGCACCGGCTCGAGGAGGCGGTCCGCTCTCAGACCTACCATACTTCGGAATGATGGATTCGGTGCTGGGAGTGAGACGTGGAGGTGGGGCCCGGGCGCTCAGCGCCGGCTCGAGGAGGTGGGAGGAGGAGGCGACTCCCCCTTCGTATTTGTGGGGTCACTGGTGGAGAGTCGGGGGGCTCTCCATCGGCTTGCACGCCCCACCGGTCGTGGTGAGGGGTGACTTTGGTGAGCAAGGTTGCCCCTGCACAGGCGGAGAGGCCCGATTGGGTCTGCCACTGGGGCAAGATGGTAGAATGCAACCGCGACCCCATCTTGCCCCACCTCGGTGGAGGACTGCTCACCATGGGGTTTTAGTGGGTAGGACGGGCAGTCGCCCGGTGAGTCCCACATAGCCGCTGGGCCTTCCCCGGGCTCAGTGGTATGCGTAAATGCATTTCCCCATGAAAAAAAAAAAAAAAAAAAAAAAAAAAGGTTGGGCGGGTCTGGGTTTATCCATTAATAGTTGCATAGTCCTAGCTTGCATGCTTCGCGCTGCTTGTTTTGGTTAAATCCAGGCCTTCCTTACTCGTCCCGGATGGGTAAGGAGGCGTCGGTCTTGGGAGAGAGCGCAGGTCGTGTAGATCCCCAAGGCAAGTCTGGTGGTTATGCACATTGTTAACCTTCTGTTGACGATGTGTTCCTTCTCGTGGTTGCCGCCTGTTTTCTGTCCATTTCCTTCAGAAATAGACGTAACTAAAACCACCAGGCGCCGCGGTGGCCAGATTTTTCTGGCGGAGGCTTCTCCGCGTGTCCCTCTGATTAGCAGAGGGCACAGTGGACGAAGGTGGGTCCGGGTAGTTTTTCTACCTGGACGGCAGGATGGGAACCTCTACAAAGAGCTTTTATCTTTGTAGAGGTTCTCAACCTGTGGACCGAATCCCAAGGTCTTGGTGCTCGCCGAGGGGATGCATGGCTGGGGGGAACCCAGTCACTAGAGCACCACCACTCGGGTATCCTAACCCCTTAGTTAGGAAAACATGAAATGGCGGATCTCAAAAACAATCTACCCCAGGAGGGTACCTGTCTCACAGAGGCAGGAGAATCCCTCAGTGCTTCGGCACTCAGCCCCTCGTATTCTGGGGGGGGCAAGAAACGCCATGGGAGCTTCGGCTCTCAGTCCGATAGTGACGAGAGAGGAAAGAAGAAGGATGTTCCTTTGGACAATCGGACCAACCGATCAAAGGATCATGCTGAGAGAGATAGGGAGAAGGCGTCTGACATGGACACATATGTTCAGTCGATGACGTCGACACAAGGCGAGGCACGGGTAATTTTGACCCGCTGCGAGGACGATCTGCTGATCGAATCGGCGGTGATGGTGGATTTGTCGGAGTCTGACTCTGACATGAGTTGCCAGACAGTGCGGTCGCAGGGATCCAGGACACCATCACCTGGATTGTGGCGAAAGCGTCGGAGAAGCTTAGAGCTAGAAGTCTCCGACGATGATGGTGCGCCTTCACCGAAGGTGACTCCGGCCCGGCGTGGTCGCGGGCGCCCGCCTACAACGGGACAGTATGTCGGCCTGGCGAAAGCCAAGGCCGAGTACAACAAGGCTAAAAAAGAGGAGTTGCTGCTTGAAGCCGAAAGGCAATTAGCAGAAGAGCAGCGGAAGAAGCAGAAGGTGGCAGCCGCCTTCTTGAAGAAGGCGTCACTGGCATCGCAGGTGGAAGGCCGTGATGTGGCGGAAATAGAAAGGGTGGTCCTGGACTCCGTCGACACAGTATTACAGGTCGCCGCAAGGTCCGGGAATCTAAAGGGTACGTGCGTGCACGCCCTGAAAGACGCTGCCCGTAACGTGAAGGCCTGCTTTAAAGAGCTGCTGAATCGTACGGTGCCCGAAGAGTTGGCCTTGATGATCGAGGCCAACAAACGTCTGACGGCGGAACTCAAAGAACTTCGTCGCGAGATGGGTGAGCTGCGAGCCACACAGGCGCAGGCAGCGCTAACCCCGGCCCCTGCTCAAACTCCGGCTCAGGTTCCGAACTACGAAGATCTGCTGCGGGCAGTCATGGTGCAAGTGGGCACAAAAATAAATGCCCGCTTCGAAGGCCTTGAGGAGCGGTTGCTGCCCGCAAAGCGTATCAGGCCCCCTCTAGCCGCCGACAAGCAGAGGGAGGAAGTGGCATTAGCTGTTGCCAGCACTTCGGAAAAGGGGAAGCGTATGACGGGGAAAAAGGCGGTTGTGGCAGAACCACGCCCCCAACCACCACTGCCCCAGTCCGCAGACGAGGAACGAGTCGTGGTGCCGAGGAGAGATGCTATTCGGCAGATGGCCCCAGTCTCCAAGCAAGTGACCCCTCGCCCGCAACCACCGGCACTCAAGTCTATAAACGAGGGCTGGTCGGTGGTGGCACGACGAGGCGTCAAAAATAAAGCTGGCTCAAAGCAGACTATCCCTGCAGCGAATAATAAAAACGCTAAGGCGACTAAACTTCGCCTCCCTCGCACTGCAGCTGTAGTAATTACGCTGCAACCAGAGGCGTTGGAGAAAGGGCAGTCATATGCCAAAGTGGCATCCAAAGAGCCACGAGTGTGGGGCACCGGAGGACACGGTGCTCCACACGTTGGAGGCGTGTGCCGCATGGGGCCCGCAGCGGCACACGCTTTCAATGATGATAGGACGGGATCTCTCTCTGCCAAGCGTAGTAAACGCTGTGCTTGGCAGCGAGAGATCGTGGCAGGCGATGGTCTCCTTCTGCGAAGCCGTTATGGTGCAGAAGGAGACCGCGGAGCGGGCCAGGGAGACGGACGCCCGAGCGGACGCGCTCCGGCGCAGGAGAATAGGTGGGAGGAGGAGGCGTTTTGCCCACCTCCTCCCTCCTCCGTAGTGGGGTCACCTGTGGAGTGTCGGGGGACGCTTCACCGGCTTGCACGGCCCCACATGTCTGAGGGGTGACCTTTGTGAGCAAGGTTGCCCCTCCAAGGGTGGAGAGACCCGATAAGGGTCGCCACTGGGGCAAGATGGTAGAATGCTACCGCGACCCCATCTTGCCCCACCTCGGTGGCGGACGGCTCACGGGGGGGTTTTAGTGGGTGCGAGCCCCACATACCCCCTTCCATCACCCCCGTGGTGGAAGGGAAGTGCGCAGGCATTTCCCCCCCTCAAAAAAAAAAAAAAAAAAAAAAAAAAAAGGTTGGGCGGGTCTGGGTTGCAGGCCGGATAACCTCCAAGAGTGCCCGACTGTTGCTGGTCCCCTCCGATGCGTTTCATCTGGGGCGAAGAGCAGCCGTTGGGACGGTGCACCCGGGGATCGGTCAATAATTCTCCTCGGGGGATTATTGGCCGTAGCCGATATCTGGCAAGGTGGGTCTGGGTAGTTTTACTACCTGGACGGCAGGAGGGGAATCGCTACAAAGAGCTTTTATCTTTGTGGGGGTTCTCTTCCTGTGGGATGGGCGTCCTAGTGACGTGGAGGGGGGGCCCGGGCGCTCGGCGCAGGCTCGAGGAGGTGGGGCCTTGTGCGCTTGGCGCCGGCTCGAGGAGGTGGGGCCCGGGTGTTTGGCACCGGCTCGAGGAGGCGGTCCGCTCCCAGACCTACCATACTTCGGAATGATGGATTCGGTGCTGGGAGTGTGACGTGGAGGTGGGGCCTTGTGCGCTTGGCGCCGGCTCGAGGAGGTGGGGCCCAGTGCGCTCGGCGCAGGCTCGAGGAGGCGGTCCGCTCTCAGACCTACCATACTTCGGAAAGATGGATTCGGTGCTGGGAGTGTAACGTGGAGGTGGGGCCTTGTGCGCTTGGCGCCGGCTCGAGGAGGTGGGGCCCGGGTGCTTGGCACCGGCTCGAGGAGGCGGTCCGCTCTCAGACCTACCATACTTCGGAATGATGGATTCGGTGCTGGGAGTGAGACGTGGAGGTGGGGCCCGGGCGCTCAGCGCCGGCTCGAGGAGGTGGGAGGAGGAGGCGACTCCCCCTTCGTATTTGTGGGGTCACTGGTGGAGAGTCGGGGGGCTCTCCATCGGCTTGCACGCCCCACCGGTCGTGGTGAGGGGTGACTTTGGTGAGCAAGGTTGCCCCTGCACAGGCGGAGAGGCCCGATTGGGTCTGCCACTGGGGCAAGATGGTAGAATGCAACCGCGACCCCATCTTGCCCCACCTCGGTGGAGGACTGCTCACCATGGGGTTTTAGTGGGTAGGACGGGCAGTCGCCCGGTGAGTCCCACATAGCCGCTGGGCCTTCCCCGGGCTCAGTGGTATGCGTAAATGCATTTCCCCATGAAAAAAAAAAAAAAAAAAAAAAAAAAAGGTTGGGCGGGTCTGGGTTTATCCATTAATAGTTGCATAGTCCTAGCTTGCATGCTTCGCGCTGCTTGTTTTGGTTAAATCCAGGCCTTCCTTACTCGTCCCGGATGGGTAAGGAGGCGTCGGTCTTGGGAGAGAGCGCAGGTCGTGTAGATCCCCAAGGCAAGTCTGGTGGTTATGCACATTGTTAACCTTCTGTTGACGATGTGTTCCTTCTCGTGGTTGCCGCCTGTTTTCTGTCCATTTCCTTCAGAAATAGACGTAACTAAAACCACCAGGCGCCGCGGTGGCCAGATTTTTCTGGCGGAGGCTTCTCCGCGTGTCCCTCTGATTAGCAGAGGGCACAGTGGACGAAGGTGGGTCCGGGTAGTTTTTCTACCTGGACGGCAGGATGGGAACCTCTACAAAGAGCTTTTATCTTTGTAGAGGTTCTCAACCTGTGGACCGAATCCCAAGGTCTTGGTGCTCGCCGAGGGGATGCATGGCTGGGGGGAACCCAGTCACTAGAGCACCACCACTCGGGTATCCTAACCCCTTAGTTAGGAAAACATGAAATGGCGGATCTCAAAAACAATCTACCCCAGGAGGGTACCTGTCTCACAGAGGCAGGAGAATCCCTCAGTGCTTCGGCACTCAGCCCCTCGTATTCTGGGGGGGGCAAGAAACGCCATGGGAGCTTCGGCTCTCAGTCCGATAGTGACGAGAGAGGAAAGAAGAAGGATGTTCCTTTGGACAATCGGACCAACCGATCAAAGGATCATGCTGAGAGAGATAGGGAGAAGGCGTCTGACATGGACACATATGTTCAGTCGATGACGTCGACACAAGGCGAGGCACGGGTAATTTTGACCCGCTGCGAGGACGATCTGCTGATCGAATCGGCGGTGATGGTGGATTTGTCGGAGTCTGACTCTGACATGAGTTGCCAGACAGTGCGGTCGCAGGGATCCAGGACACCATCACCTGGATTGTGGCGAAAGCGTCGGAGAAGCTTAGAGCTAGAAGTCTCCGACGATGATGGTGCGCCTTCACCGAAGGTGACTCCGGCCCGGCGTGGTCGCGGGCGCCCGCCTACAACGGGACAGTATGTCGGCCTGGCGAAAGCCAAGGCCGAGTACAACAAGGCTAAAAAAGAGGAGTTGCTGCTTGAAGCCGAAAGGCAATTAGCAGAAGAGCAGCGGAAGAAGCAGAAGGTGGCAGCCGCCTTCTTGAAGAAGGCGTCACTGGCATCGCAGGTGGAAGGCCGTGATGTGGCGGAAATAGAAAGGGTGGTCCTGGACTCCGTCGACACAGTATTACAGGTCGCCGCAAGGTCCGGGAATCTAAAGGGTACGTGCGTGCACGCCCTGAAAGACGCTGCCCGTAACGTGAAGGCCTGCTTTAAAGAGCTGCTGAATCGTACGGTGCCCGAAGAGTTGGCCTTGATGATCGAGGCCAACAAACGTCTGACGGCGGAACTCAAAGAACTTCGTCGCGAGATGGGTGAGCTGCGAGCCACACAGGCGCAGGCAGCGCTAACCCCGGCCCCTGCTCAAACTCCGGCTCAGGTTCCGAACTACGAAGATCTGCTGCGGGCAGTCATGGTGCAAGTGGGCACAAAAATAAATGCCCGCTTCGAAGGCCTTGAGGAGCGGTTGCTGCCCGCAAAGCGTATCAGGCCCCCTCTAGCCGCCGACAAGCAGAGGGAGGAAGTGGCATTAGCTGTTGCCAGCACTTCGGAAAAGGGGAAGCGTATGACGGGGAAAAAGGCGGTTGTGGCAGAACCACGCCCCCAACCACCACTGCCCCAGTCCGCAGACGAGGAACGAGTCGTGGTGCCGAGGAGAGATGCTATTCGGCAGATGGCCCCAGTCTCCAAGCAAGTGACCCCTCGCCCGCAACCACCGGCACTCAAGTCTATAAACGAGGGCTGGTCGGTGGTGGCACGACGAGGCGTCAAAAATAAAGCTGGCTCAAAGCAGACTATCCCTGCAGCGAATAATAAAAACGCTAAGGCGACTAAACTTCGCCTCCCTCGCACTGCAGCTGTAGTAATTACGCTGCAACCAGAGGCGTTGGAGAAAGGGCAGTCATATGCCAAAGTGCTGGCAGAAGCCAAGGCCCGCATCGACCTTGGGGCCCTTGGGATGCCGCCTTTAAAAATGAGAACTTCAGCTACCGGATCCCGCATCCTTGAGATCTCCGGTGCGGAGAAGTTGGAGAAAGCGGACTCCCTGGCTGCAAAACTGAAGGAGGTCTTTCAGGAAGCAGATGATGTGCGGATCTCCAGGCCTATGATGACCACAGACTTACGGGTCACCGGCTTGGACGACTCCGTGGACTCAAACGAGTTAGTGGAAGCTCTTGCCAAAGCCGGTGGATGCCTTTCGTCAGATATCAAAACTGGCGAAATAAAGAAGGGCCCTGCAGGCATGGGTGCTGCTTTTGTGCGGTGCCCTATGACAGCTGCTAAAAAGATAGTGGCTAGTGGCGGCCGTCTACTAGTTGGATGGGTGGCGGCACAGGTCC
Source organism: Alsophila aescularia (assembly GCA_946251855.1). NCBI lineage: Eukaryota > Metazoa > Arthropoda > Insecta > Lepidoptera > Geometridae > Alsophila > Alsophila aescularia. The sequence goes on along the minus strand of OX276373.1, from coordinate 20,932 downwards.
GGATTTTGGATGCCAAACCGCGCCGCTGCTACAGGTGCCTTGCACTTGGTCACGTTGCGGCCCAATGCAAGTCGGAAGTCGACCGCAGTGATGAATGTCATCGCTGTGGTCAGAAGGCTCACAAGGCCAATTCTTGTACCGCCGCCCCGCACTGCACTCTGTGTGCAGCTGCAGGAAAACCGGCGGACCACCTCTCCGGGGGCAAGGCATGCGCCAAGTCCCCGTCCAACACAGGGGCGAGAAGAAAAGCAGCTGTGACTAAGGTCAAGGCCAAATCGCAGCCGACTAGCTCCGGAACGAAGCTGGCGGAACGTATGGAGGCAAATTAGTATGGCCCTATCTTTCCTCCAAGCGAACATCAATCACTCTGCCCGGGCTCAGGATCTACTTCTTCAGTGCCTGGCGGAGCGGTCGATCCAAGTAGCGGTGGTCGCCGAACCATACGCAGTCCTGTCTAGGTATGATTGGGTTGGGGATCTAGACGGCGTGGTGGCGATAACCACGCAGTCACCGGCCCGCTCTCCTGCACTGGAGAGAGTGGTGAGAGGAAGGGGGTTCGTCGCGGCCTGGGTTGGCAAGGCGTTGGTTGTAGGAGTATATTTCTCTCCAAATAGGGTCTTCGCCGAATTTGAGACTTTCCTCGGCGAGGTGGAGATCCTAGTCAACCGAAACCACCCCCAACCCATTATTGTCATCGGAGACCTCAACGCCAAATCTCCAGCGTGGGGGTCTCCAGTCACAAATGCACGGGGAAGAGCCGTTGACGCATGGCTGGCAGAGTGTGGGCTGTGTGTCCTAAACCGGGGGACAAATTTCACGTGCGTGCGACGATCGGGTGGTTCGGTGATTGACATAACGTTCGCCACCCCTGAAATAGCACGCTGCGTTCGGGATTGGGAGGTGTTGGTGAATGAGGAGACGCTATCTGATCACCGCTACATACGGTTTAGCATCTCCTCATTTTCAGCTGATTTGGAAAGACAGGGGTCGCCCATGTCTGGCCCCCGCTGGGTCCTCAAACGCATGAACCTGGAAGTGCTGCAGGAGGCGGCCTTTGTCCAAGCGTGGAATGCTTCCCCTTCAGAGCCAGTAGACTTAGACGAGGAGGCTGACGGTTTGTGTAAAGCGATGACTAACATCTGCGACGCCGCCATGCCCCGTGCAAGGGCACCACCATCCAAGCGCAATGTCTACTGGTGGACGGAGGAGATCGCCGAGCTTCGTCGTCGGTGTGTGGCAAAACGTCGCCGATACCAGCGGTATAGGAGAAGAAGACGCCGGGAGACGGCTGAGTCTGATGCTCTTTACGCTGCATATAGAGAGGCTTCCAAAGCCCTCCGCGTGGCCATCAGTGAGGCTAAGGCGGAGTCCTGGCGGCAGCTACTCCAATCATTGGAGCATGATCCGTGGGGGCGCCCGTATAAGATGGCGAGACAAAAGCTTCGTCCCTGGGCTCCTCCCATCACCAGCACGCTGCAGCCACATGTCCTCCGGCGGGTAGTTGAGGGTCTATTTCCTAGGGCACCGGGAACTGAATTTGCTCCCCCCATCACGGCGGCGCCACAAAGCGAGGCCCATAGCGAGGAAGAAGCCAACTCTGCTCCCGAAATATCGGAGGGAGAACTTTGCGTGGCCGTCTTGAAAATGAAGACTAAAAACACGGCTCCGGGGCCTGACGGTATTCCCGGTCGTGCGTGGGCCCTCGCCCAGGATGCCCTGGGACCACGCTTGAGGACTTTCTTCGACCGCTGCCTGAATGAAGGGAGATTCCCCAGGCGGTGGAAAGGGGGAAAGCTCGTACTCCTTCGAAAGGAAGGGCGCCCAGTGGACGAACCAGCAGGCTATCGCCCGATTGTACTGCTTGACGAGGCTGGCAAATTACTGGAGCGTGTTGTAGCTGCCCGCCTCGTCAAACACCTGGAGAGAGTCGGCCCTAATTTAGCTGACACCCAATACGGCTTTCGTAGAGGCCGCTCGACGCTAGATGCTATATCTTGCGTCCGCAACCTCTCCGAGGAAGCGTGCTCCAGCAGTGGGGTAATGTTGGCAGTGTCTTTGGATATTGCCAACGCGTTCAACACTCTACCGTGGAGCACGATTTTGGCAGCGTTGAGGTACCATAGTGTACCGCTTTATCTTCAGGGCTTGGTGGGGGATTACCTCTCCAACAGGGAGGTAGTCTACCCAACGAAAGATGGAGAGGGCCGCAGCCCTGTGACGCGCGGTGTTCCACAGGGGTCCGTATTGGGTCCCCTCTTGTGGAACATCGGGTATGATTGGGTTCTTCGGGGTGCTAATCTTGGTGGCGTCGGCGTCGTTTGTTACGCTGACGACACCCTGGTTACCGCCCGGGGGGGGACCTACAGAGAAGCAGCGATTTTGGCTACGGCCGGAGTCGCAGCTGTTGTGGCCAGAATAAGGCGGCTGGGACTGGAGGTGGCGCTCCACAAATCGGAGGCTATCTGTTTCCACGGCCCTCGGCGAGCGCCACCTGCAGACTCAAATATTGTAGTGGGAGGGACCTCAATTGCTGTCGGGCCAACGCTTAAATACCTTGGCGTTGTGCTTGACAGCAGATGGAGATTCGGAGCACATCTGCGGCAGCTGTCCCCAAAACTGACTGGGACTGCTGCCGCGCTGAGCCGCCTCCTCCCGAACCTCGGCGGAGGAGATGGAAGCTGTCGCCACCTTTACATGGCGGTGGTACGTTCCATGGCCTTGTACGGTGCCCCTATATGGGCGGGGTCTCTCGACTCCCAGGAGACCGCCTTGCTCCACACCGCGCAAAGGGTCATGGCGGTGAGGATATGTAGGGGATATCGCACGATATCACACGAGGTGGCCTGCGTTCTCGCCGGATCTCTTCCGTGGGACTTGGAGGCCGACGTTCTCTCTTCGGTCTTTTGGCGGAGAACGCGGGCACGCGAGCGTGACCTCCGCCCGACGCCACAAGAGGTGGTGCGATGGCGAAAGGATGCCAGGAGAGTGGCTCTGGCAACCTGGCGTGAACGGCTCCTCACTGGGCCAGCAAAAAGAGGGGACGGGGCTCAGCGATTCCTCGAGGCTGTCCGACCCGTGCTCGTGGACTGGGTCCAACGAGGACATGGAGCGTTGACCTTCCGATTGACGCAGGTCCTCTCGGGGCATGGATGCTTCGGGAGGTACCTGTGCAACGTGGCCAGAAGGGAAGCATCCCCAGTGTGCCACCGGTGCGGCTTTGCGGAAGATACCGCACAGCATGCGCTGGAGGCATGCCCGGCAGAGGCGGAACCGCGTCAAGCCCTGACTGCGATTGTGGGAGCAGACCTCTCGTTGTCGACCGTCATAGCCAAGATGGTTGACGACGAGACGTCATGGGAGGCAATGGTCTCCTTTTGCGAAACGGTAATCTCGCAAAGGGAGGCAGAGGAGCGAGAGAGGGAGATTGATCCTCTCTCCCTTCCAATCCGGAGGGCGCGGACGAGGAGACGAGCTAATCGAGCTCGCACTCCGTCTCCGCGTCTCTCTCCAGCACACCACTCCTCACATTGAGGAGGTGATGCACTAATGTTCCGGTGCATCACGTGTTGTATAGGGCGGGAATTCTAGCCCACCCGAGGTGGGTTCGTCCTGTGGGAAAGGACGAATGACGGCATAGGCGGGGTTGCGGAGAATGCTAACGCGGGCCCGCGACCCCGTTGCAGCTGATAATGAAGGAACATCGTGGGGTTTTTAGTCGGTAGTGGCAACAGTGTTGCCGAGCCCGACATAACCCGCTCGCAATCCCATCGGCGGGCGGGTATGCGTAAATGCATTTTCCCCACGTAAAAAAAAAAAAAAAAAAAAGGTTAGGTTAGGTTAGGTTTTTTTTTTTTTTTTTTTTTTTTTTGTCCGGGCGCTATTGGCCACGGCCCGCGAATACTATAGACACGAAGTCCATACACTTAAATAACATGCAAGTAAAATAAAAATAAAACCAGTACTCCTTCCAGCCTCATAGGGTGAATATTATTTTGTTCACCTATTTTGTAGTACAACTCATTTTTTTTTTTTTTTTTTTTTTTTTTTAATATTTTATTTCATTAAGATTTTAATACAAAATACATATTAAACACTAAAAATATAGCTAACAATGTTTGAGAACCCTGTGAGCAGCAAAGGTCCGGCCCCCCCAAGCAGCACCCGTTCACGAGTATGATGAGTGTGCCAGCCATCGCTCTCCTCAACCATATCTTAGGGAGGAGGACGACCCGCCACACCCACCGCTGCAGGTTTAGGCCTCTGTGAGCATGACTTCTGTCACCCACAAGGCTCCGACTTATACATAAGACATGTCAACACTTAATTACATACAAAATAAAATACAGACAAACACATTACAACCCATCCCCGAAAATCTTACACCTCTCCATCGGCAGCGGAAGACGTCCCCCCCTTGAGAATACCGAGCATAACCGCAATGGAGGCTGCGTCTCGATTACGCATCGCCATCTTGAGATTATGCTCGATGACTCGCTCGGTTTGCGCCCCCACAGCCCGATTTATGAAGCGTTCCACCCCATCCTCAGCGCCATCGGTATAGTACACACAGTTGTTCGTGTGTCGTGACACTGCCACTACCGCATGAGAGACGCTGTCATGGAGCCTCAACTTCTCTTTCTTCATCCGGACGATTTTAACCGACGCGTAGGTCAACCCCTGGGCTTCATGGATGGTCAAAGTACGCGATCCAACACCAGTCCCGTATCCCAGATTGATTAGGGACTCCTTTTCCTCCTGAGTGTAGACTAGGAAAAGGGTATTCGGAAGGGTGTTGGGAATTTGCGCACCTGTCCACCTTTTCAGCTCCATAGAATGTACCTCTGATCTTTTCGAGTACATTCCAGGGTAGACCTCGCTAAGTACGTACGCCACATCCATCGGGCATCGGTACGAACAAGACAGTTCCTGGCTGATGGTCGCTACCAGGCCGGGGCTGCTGTACCTTAGCTCGAAGAGATTCTCTCTATCGATATAAGGCAGCTGATTGATATCTCCAATGAGAACAATTTCACTAGCACCTGACAACCGAGTAGCCATTACTATGGCCCCAAAATGATTCATGAGAGCTTCATCTATCATTAGACGACTGCAGCCGTCCCGCTCTCTAAAACCATTTACTAGTTTTGAGGCCATAGTGCGCACCTTGGTGGTTCTTATACGGTGCGCTAGCTTAGCTCTGAGTTCCTTGGCTGTCTCGATGGTGGTGGTGACTATAATGTCATTGCTCTCATTAAAGTTATCAATAACCCACGTTGTCTTGCCACTTCCGGGAACCCCATTGACCCAGGTGATCTTCGGCACCACCCAGCTTATGTCTGGACCACAGGGTCCTGAGATGGACTCAGCCATACTCAGGATCCTGTCGTCCAGCATTATCTTTGTGCACCGGGCGGTGACAACCATGCGGTCATTGGATGGGGTAACGTACTTCGGCAGACCCTTTCGCTGCGTCTCACCCTCGTCTAAGGCCACGAACCCACTCGACATATTATATGCCGCCATATATTTACCCGACATTTTCCCCTTGATGACTTGGGAAGTGTCGTTGTCATATATGGCAGCATCTGCCTCCTCGAGCCTCACCTTCAGGAGTTGATCATTTCCCAACCTGAAGGCTTGCATGATGTTACTGCAGACGGTCAAATTGACTTCTCTAGTCGCCTTTGTGACCGCCTGAAACTCGAGGAAAGCATTTAATACGTGGTCCGATGGCCCCAACACTGGCATTAGACTAGGCGAAGGTTAGGTTAGGTTAGGTTAGGTTAGGTTAGGTTAGGTTAGGTTAGGTTAGGTTAGGTTAGGTTAGGTTAGGTTAGGTTAGGTTAGGTTAGGTTAGGTTAGGTTAGGTTAGGTTAGGTTAGGTTAGGTTAGGTTAGGTTAGGTTAGGTTAGGTTAGGTTAGGTTAGGTTAGGTTAGGTTAGGTTAGGTTAGGTTAGGTTAGGTTAGGTTAGGTTAGGTTAGGTTAGGTTAGGTTAGGTTAGGTTAGGTTAGGTTAGGTTAGGTTAGGTTAGGTTAGGTTAGGTTAGGTTAGGTTAGGTTAGGTTAGGTTAGGTTAGGTTAGGTTAGGTTAGGTTAGGTTAGGTTAGGTTAGGTTAGGTTAGGTTAGGTTAGGTTAGGTTAGGTTAGGTTAGGTTAGGTTAGGTTAGGTTAGGTTAGGTTAGGTTAGGTTAGGTTAGGTTAGGTTAGGTTAGGTTAGGTTAGGTTAGGTTAGGTTAGGTTAGGTTAGGTTAGGTTAGGTTAGGTTAGGTTAGGTTAGGTTAGGTTAGGTTAGGTTAGGTTAGGTTAGGTTAGGTTAGGTTAGGTTAGGTTAGGTTAGGTTAGGTTAGGTTAGGTTAGGTTAGGTTAGGTTAGGTTTTTTTTTTTTTTTTTTTTTTTTTTTTTTTTTTTTTTTTTGTCCGGGCGCTTTTGGCCACGGCCCGCGAATACTATAGACACGAAGTCCATACACTTAAATAACATGCAAGTAAAATAAAAAAAAATAAAACCAGTACTCCTTCCAGCCTCATAGGGTGAATATTATTTTGTTCACCTATTTTGTAGTACAACTCAATTTTTTTTTTTTTTTTTTTTTTGTTTTTTTTTTTTTTTAATATTTTATTTCATTAAGATTTTAATACAAAATACATTTAAACACTAAAAATATAGCTAACAATGTTTGAGAACCCTGTGAGCAGCAAAGGTCCGGCCCCCCCAAGCAGCACCCGTTCACGAGTATGATGAGTGTGCCAGCCATCGCTCTCCTCAACCATATCTTAGGGAGGAGGACGACCCGCCACACCCACCGCTGCAGGTTTAGGCCTCTGTGAGCATGACTTCTGTCACCCACAAGGCTCCGACTTATACATAAGACATGTCAACACTTAATTACATACAAAATAAAATACAGACAAACACATTACAACCCATCCCCGAAAATCTTACACCTCTCCATCGGCAGCGGAAGACGTCCCCCCCTTGAGAATACCAAGCATAACCGCAATGGAGGCTGCGTCTCGATTACGCATCGCCATCTTGAGATTATGCTCGATGACTCGCTCGGTTTGCGCCCCCACAGCCCGATTTATGAAGCGTTCCACCCCATCCTCAGCGCCATCGGTATAGTACACACAGCTGTTCGTGTGTCGTGACACTGCCACTACCGCATGAGAGACGCTGTCATGGAGCCTCAACTTCTCTTTCTTCATCCGGACGATTTTAACCGACGCGTAGGTCAACCCCTGGGCTTCATGGATGGTCAAAGTACGCGATCCAACACCAGTCCCGTATCCCAGATTGATTAGGGACTCCTTTTCCTCCTGAGTGTAGACTAGGAAAAGGGTATTCGGAAGGGTGTTGGGAATTTGCGCACCTGTCCACCTTTTCAGCTCCATAGAATGTACCTCTGATCTTTTCGAGTACATTCCAGGGTAGACCTCGCTAAGTACGTACGCCACATCCATCGGGCATCGGTACGAACAAGACAGTTCCTGGCTGATGGTCGCTACCAGGCCGGGGCTGCTGTACCTTAGCTCGAAGAGATTCTCTCTATCGATATAAGGCAGCTGATTGATATCTCCAATGAGAACAATTTCACTAGCACCTGACAGCCGAGTAGCCATTACTATGGCCCCAAAATGATTCATGAGAGCTTCATCTATCATTAGACGACTGCAGCCGTCCCGCTCTCTAAAACCATTTACTAGTATTGAGGCCATAGTGCGCACCTTGGTGGTTCTTATACGGTGCGCTAGCTTAGCTCTGAGTTCCTTGGCTGTCTCGATGGTGGTGGTGACTATAATGTCATTGCTCTCATTAAAGTTATCAATAACCCACGTTGTCTTGCCACTTCCGGGAACCCCATTGACCCAGGTGATCTTCGGCACCGCCCAGCTTATGTCTGGACCACAGGGTCCTGAGATGGACTCAGCCATACTCAGGATCCTGTCGTCCAGCATTATCTTTGTGCACCGGGCGGTGACAACCATGCGGTCATTGGATGGGGTAACGTACTTCGGCAGACCCTTTCGCTGCGTCTCACCCTCGTCTAAGGCCACGAACCCACTCGACATATTATATGCCGCCATATATTTACCCGACATTTTCCCCTTGATGACTTGGGAAGTGTCGTTGTCATATATGGCAGCATCTGCCTCCTCGAGCCTCACCTTCAGGAGTTGATCATTTCCCAACCTGAAGGCTTGCATGATGTTGCTGCAGACGGTCAAATTGACTTCTCTAGTCGCCTTTGTGACCGCCTGAAACTCGAGGAAAGCATTTAATACGTGGTCCGATGGCCCCAACACTGGCATTAGACTAGGCGAAATTACCTGCCCTTTGTCGGCTCTCGTCCGGTTTTCCATTCGTTTTTCAAATATTTTCGGTGCACTCCTAAAGAACACCTCAACAGAAGCAGCCTGTCTTTCCTCTGTTTTAGACTTCAGGGTTCTAGTGAGTGCACCGAAAACATTTACAAATCCTTTTTTCTTTCCGATCAGCTCCATTCTCTCCTCAGGACTGGCGCGCTTGCTCTCCTTTCTCTCGGCGATCTCAGCAGCTACCTTCAGCTGAAGACGCTCTGATCCATTTTGAGTGATTGGGTTTGGTACGGGGTGCCCCCAGCTGTCAGTGGGGCTGGTCGCCGTTGCCGCATCGTATCTGGGGACTTTGAGGTAACTTAAGTTTTCCCCTCTGTCCTCATACACGATAACCTCATGATGTTCAGAGGCTATTAGGCAACCATTGCGATCTGCGACTTCCCCCCTTTCGAACCCAAGGATCATTGCGTCCACGCTTACTTTGCGGGGTGTGACAATCACTCCCATCCCAACCTCCCCCATCCTGGTTAGCACCGAGCATGCCTGAGCGAAAGGAGTCTCCACACCCCACTCGAATAGCGCGATCGTTTTATTTTGCGATCGCACCATTCGACAGGGGTATCCAGACACCCTCGACTCAGGTAACGCATTGTATACTTGGCGTTTCATGCTCGTTTTGCGAGTGCTACCATTCAGTAAAGAGGCCAGGCCGGGCGATATCACAACTTTCCTCCTCTGTCCCGCTTGGCAGAAGCTAATACCGAGATTTTCGCAAACGTCGTCCATGAAGAGAGCTACACCTCGAATCCTGATTCCCGGGTTTCCACTCTCTCCACACGCCAGTAGCTGGTTGATGGCGGTGGTAGCTGGATCTGTTACCGGTGCGGGATCATCCGAATACGAGGCGCTCGGAGCAATCTGAGGCTCCACGGGAATGGGTGATCTTCGTGATGCTGATGCGATGTCCTGAACAATTGATGCATGGAAACGTGAGGGGAGTGCCGGAAGGGAAGTTGCTCCGTTTCCCCTAGCCGTGATTATAGCAACCCTGCTCGCGAAAGCCAAGAATGCTGTCTTCTTGGACTGGTTCTCCAAGATCGAGGGGAGAGTGGACTGATCGAGCTTGGTTTGAATTTCGATCTCCAAGTCCATTCTTTCCAGGCCAAATCTTGGACATTCCAGGAGCACGTGCCAGATGGTTTCGTCACAAACCGGGTCGCAGATACAGGAGGGACTGTCCTTGAGATGGAAGCGGTGCAGATAGGCGGCGAATCCACCGTGACCTGTTAAAATCTGGGCATGAATAGGTGTTATTTTCATGCCCTTGAGTACGCGTCTAGCGAAAGTGACCGTAGGTAAGAAAACCTTGGTCACTGATCCCGTACTCGAAGATTCATACCGCAACTGCCACTTCTTAACAGTATCCTCCCGTATCCGTTTCCTGACGAAAGACACGGGTACTTTGCTGTAATCTGGGGCCGTTTTCTTTGTTAACGCAGCCTTCTTCGCCAATTCGTCTGCTCTTTCGTTCCCTGGGGTACCTACATGGGCTCTCAGCCAAAAGAGTCTCACAACCCTGCCCTCCTCCCGGATATCCCGTACGCAACTCTTGATGCTCTGGGCTAGAGGGTGAGTTACAGAAGGACACCGCAGCAGATCAAGCGAAGATCTAGAATCGCTCAAAATGCTGACCGATGCCCTCCCTGACTCACTCACCATCTTAACAGCCCTATAGAGTGCATACAGCTCCGATTGGAAGACAGTATTGTGAGGCTCCAGGCGAAAGGTGGAATACTTGGACTCCCTGCCTTCTTCCCACCAAGTGAGGGCAGCTCCGACTTTCCCCTCAATCTTGCTGCCGTCGGTGAATATCTGGGGGCCGACAACTTGATGGTTTTCCAGGGTTTCGGGGTCCAAGTCTTCCAAGCGCTCGTACTCAGTTGTCGTGAGTAGTGATGGATGTGGAAACCGTTGGTATTCCACATTGCGCTCTAACTCTCTGCCTGGTGGCATGTAGTCCTCAGAGTACCCCTTTTTGATGGTAAATAGGGATGCAGCCTCAAGAACCCGGAGGTCCAGGGGTAAATGGCCCGAGAGGATTAGTGCTGATGTTAGAGAGACCGTGCGGTACGCCTTGCAGATCTTCTGCAGAAAGCCTCTTTGCAGTGAGTCTAACTGATTTCTTACCATCAGTTTCTCAGCTGCCGGAGACCACGCACTCGCCGCATACAACACGATCGGCTCTATCACCGACACATAAATGGTTCTTACAATTTCTCCATTCAGACCCCACGACACCTTTGCGGCACACGCTAACTGCTTGTAAATGTCTGCAACTTTGCAGCAAGTAGCAGACACGTGTGCGTTAAAAGTGAGTTTACAGTCGATGACGAGACCTAGCAACTTTATCTCATGAACGAGGTTTAGCCGAGTGCCGGACATATGGATCACCGGGGAGTCATACTTAAGCTTCTTCGTAATAACCATCGCATTGGTTTTATGCGCGGCGAAGTTAAGTTTGTTATGGACTCCCCATTCCTGTACGACCTCCAGGATGTTGTCGGCTTTTTGTTGCAAGGTATTGACTGCTGAATCGGAGAAAACAAGAACCACATCATCTGCGAAGGCCTGACAATATACCCCTAAACTAGCCATTTTGTGTAAGAGCGAATCGAGGATAAGGTTCCAAAAGGTTGGTCCACCAATGGATCCCTGGACACAACCTTTCGTAGTACCCTTCTCACTCGACGCTCTGGCATAGTTGACCTTGATCTTACGGTCTTCCAGGTATGAGGCTACAAGAGCAAAGATGTTTCTAGGACATTTCTTGGCGATCATCTGCTTCTTTAAGGCCGGCCACCATGCGTTATCAAAGGCCCCCTCTATATCAAGCGATACCAGAAGAACAAGCTTTTTGGCTTTAACTTCTGTCCGTATATGCTTGATGAGGTCGTAGAGGGCGTCTTCGGTTCCACGCTGCGGCATGAATCCATACTGGCTGGGATGCAGAGTTGGATTAAAATGCCACTGAAGTCTGCCAACAAGGAGTTTTTCGACGATCTTCCCTAGAACCGATAAGAGGCCTATCGGTCTGTAGGACTTAGGATGGGTGTAGTCTTCTTTCCCCGGTTTGCGGATAATGCACACATGAGCAATCTTCCAGTGCTTCGGGAAGTGCGGCAGCGATAGGCACTTGTTTGCCAACGCCAAGAACACTTCCCTATTGCATTGGATGACTGCTGTGCAAATGTCGGCCGTCAATCCATCAGGCCCAGGAGCTTTTTTCGGATTTAGGTCCCTGAGGACCTTATCCAGCTCCGTACCTGTAAAAGGTGGATCATCGTCCGACAGCTGTTCTATATCCGCAGGGGTTTTCCCATCCGTGAGTCCTCTGACCAGCCTGTGGTGTTCACTTTCCGTTTCTACAGAGTCATCAGGATAAAACGTTTTCGCAAGGAGATCCGCTGACTGTTCAGGGCTTAGTGTCTCCCCTGCGGTATTTCTCAGGAGCATGTCGTCCTGTCTCCTCGCCGTTTTCCTTATGACTCTGTAGATACCGTCCCACATACTCTCTCGGTTCTGTGTCGAGCAAAACTCCTTCCAACTTTCCGTGACAGCTTCTGCAACACTCTGCTGGTATGCGACTTTAACCAGTAAGTACTCATCGATAACGGCCTTTCTGCGATGAGGAGCAGCGTTTCTAATCCTTCTCTTCATCCTCAGAACATTTTTCTTGAGTTGGTCCAGAGAGGGAGACCACCACGGGGGTCTCGGGTCTCCCTTCCGTAAACCCAACTTCGGGATCATGAGGTCGCATGATCCACGGATGGTGTCTGAGTATGACTTAATTAGATCTTCAAACTCTCCCGGGTCCAATACCTCCGTTATTCTTGCGGGTGTGATGTTTTTATCTACCAGGCTGGTCTTGAAGTGTGCACGGAAATCGGTCCATTTTGCCTTCTTGGTGTTATATATGCGAGTTGAAGTTGACCTCAGAGGTTCTAAGGGCTTCTCCAACTGCATAGAGAAGGTAATCGCATTATGGTCCGATGTTGTAAGATTCCTATCCACACTCCAATCCTCGATCTTGCCCAGTAGTGACAGACTGCAAGCAGTAACGTCTACCCTGCTCGTACACAGCCTGTCTCCCCTATGAACTTCGAAGGTTGGAACTTGGCCGGTGTTGAGAATTTGAAGATCCAATTCGTTCAAGAAGGAGTTATACGCCGCCCCCCGATGGTCTTCGGAAACACTTCCCCACCACTGGCTCCAGGCGTTCACGTCTCCCCCCACTACGATGTTATTCATGCCTATTTTCCCACATAATTCCTTAACCCATGACAGGTACGGGTCCAAGTCTTGGTCACCCTCGAAATAGACGGATACTACTGCAAGCTTAAGCCTCCCAGATTTTATTTGGACAGCCGCAACATTTTCGGTCACCAACTGTGGGTCATGAATGACTTCCAATTGGTCACCGAAAACTACGACTGCTGCTTTCACCTGCTTTTGGCGGTTCAGGGTGCACTGGATGACTTGAGTGCCAGGGTATTGTTTCATTACCCCTGTTCTACCCACGTAGGGCTCCTGAACGAGGGCAATAGAAAATCCCTTTGCCTGTGCCGCCTGAGCAAGCTCCGCCGTGGCAAGCTTGGAGCGCTGCAGATTCGCTTGTACAAAACGCAACCTGCAACTCGACCCGTCCAAATTCCGATGGTGAACCCCGACTATCCCGTCATCCACCTGGGTGCCTTTAACAATTATAAGAAACGCGCGACCTCGCTATACTATCCCATTTGTGCCTCTCTTGGCACACATCGCTGAAGGCGTTATGTGCCAGATCTTCAGGAGCTTTCCCAGCCTTCACACAGTTTGTGCATCTTGGGGGTTTTCCACTTGCTCTCGAGGGACAGTCTCTCCCAATGTGCTCGCCACTGCAGTAACTGCAGATGTTGCTGTGCACATCCCTGCATACGGCCTTCGTATGGCCATATCCGAGGCACTTTGTGCACTGCACAAGAGGAGACTGATCCTCCACATGGCTCCTTCCAACCCCCAAGTGTATATGTTCTGCCTGTGTGAAGCGCTTCCATATTTCTGGTGATAGCTCCACAACAGGGTGGCACTGAAGCGGGTTCCTCGCGCGTTTCCTAAACCGTACTCTGACGGTCTCTCCTGCTACATCAACATCCTTCAAAAGGTGTTTATTTTGAGAAAGGAGACACTCTTCCATCTCCTTGTTGCTGTAGCACGAGAGAACACTCCGTATGCACACAAGTGGATTCATCTGCCTGGGCTCTGTGACAGACAAACCAACACTCTTCTGGACCTTTCCTTTGATTATTTTTAGGTCTTCATTGCTCGCGCAGCTGAGGACCACTTTCTGATTGCGGGCCCTACGGACTCTGTCCACCCTTGCCCCAGTATTTTTTAAGTCCAGGGATAACCTGATCCTCTCCGCGACGTTATCGCTCGTGTGGAGCGGATCGGTCGAGGAGACAATCAGGGTGTGGTTGGGAAGTCGGGGAGGCCTGGGCTTTGCTGCCATCTGAGCGTAGGTGGTTGATGATTTTTCCACCGTGCTTAGGTTAGTTACTCCCTTGCTGATGGTCGCAAGGGAACGCTTAACCTCCTCCAGCTCAAGTTCCGAACCCAGGCTCGGCCCCGCAGGAAGGGATGGCTGAGGCTCAGCATCTCGAATTTGGCGTACGTCAGACGACACCCCCTCCAGCCTCTCCGACAGTGTTTTCAGTTGGTCAGTCAGGTCCAGTGGTAGCGCTTGTGTTTGTTGTTTATGTGGCAAATCTGTGGGAATCATATCAATTGTTCGTTTCATTTCTCGCAATGTTTCTCGCATTTCCTTTAATAACTCTTCGCCGGCTGCGTCAAGGACACGAGACGGAGGGGTGATAGGGGAGAGAGGGGGGGTTGCCATGGGGAGCTCTGAAGCTACAGTGGGCTTTTCTTCAGACAACCTCCGCAACTCATCTAGCTGGCTGGAGATCTGGACTATCCGGTCATTCACTTTGCCGAGGCCTTTTCCTATGGATTCCAGCTTCGGCTCCACGTTTGTCATTGTGGTGGTCCCACCCTCCTGCTGTATTTTACTCCCCAATGATTTGAGAAGTAAAACAAGTTGCTCAATTCCCTCGAACGGCTCTCTCGTCTCGTGACCGAGCCACAGTCGAACGTCCTTTGTTTCCTTCAACGTCTCCCTGATGTCTTCTCGAGACCCCAACACTTCCGCAACAAGGCTCTGCCTCATCGCCATCAGCTCTTTGGTGTGAGCCCTCTCAACACTTACCAGCTCTTGGGCGTGTCGAGAGCGCTCTTTCTCCAAGTTGCATTTGTGTCGGGCTCTCGAGTCGGACAAGGAGAGAACAGTCTCATAGAGGGCCTGCAGACTATCATGAACGATCACCTTGCATTCCCTCTTCATATTTCCAGCCGCCTCCAATGCACTCTTACCCTTCTGTAGCTCGTCATTAGCCACTTTAGTGGCCAGGTCCATTTCCACCCCCAATCCCCTCCGCGGAGTGGTAAATAGCATACTCACTCTTTTGGCTGCTGTTCTGCTAGATCGGCTTGACCCCACCGATGACTCGTCAAAGTCATCGGCAGACTCAGCCGTCTCACTTACGGGGGGATGGGGGGGGATGCCCACTTGTTCCAGAAGCTCATCAACTCCTGTCAAAAAAGTATTGCTACTATTTGACTGCAGTAGCTCCTGCGAAGTGGTGGGCACCCCCATGTGCTGTTGGTCTGCACGAACATTGTCCACTGTGGGGCTATCTATCTTTGACGACGGGGAAGGGAATGGGCGCAAGCATTTGGTAATCGGGGCTCCTGATGCTATGTGGGCCCTAGCTATTGCTTTTTCGCGCAAGGATTGAGTGCGCTTCGATGTGGGGACGGCTTTCGCTGATGTCTTGCGAGTAGTAGAGGCCTCGTTTTTCAGGCTCGACATTGTTCCGAGGTTATTATTGTCTATTCCGGGTTGTTGTCTTTTCCGAGGTTAGTAGTATTAGGTAATTGTCCGATTTAAAACTAATAACTTTACACAATTATTCTAACTTAACTTTATAAAAACTTAATCTTCTAAGCATTCACTTAACTAAATAAAACTAAACACACAGATTATAAACAGATTATATACAGAGTTGTACTAACTAACTTGCCGATGGTCTGCAAGTATGAAGCTGGAATGAGCACCTTACGACTGTAGGTGTTTTACAGTCTCTAACGGCACTGCACCAACTACGTGCACGAAGAGGAAGATCCGGTTTACAAGGGACGAAATCAAGAAATCAAGAAACCTCAAGAGGGGAAGGAATTGTGGTTTTGACACTGACAACTTCGTCGGGAATGATATTTCGACGTTTCTGCCAGGGCCAAAGGGTAGGAAACTCCCTTACGGTTACAGGGACCCCAAACTCGGGTGATCTATCCCTTACCGTTTAGAAGTTAGGATCAGGGGGGGTGGGGAAAAAATTTTGCGGGGGTGGGGGGGGGAAAATGAAGCCCGCAAAAACTTCGGGTTCGAATCGGGTTAAAAGGGTTAAAAAGAAGGGGAAAAGGCTGTGACCCAATGCAACTCCGTCAGGGATGGTGTTAAGACGTTTCTGCTGGAGCCAAAAGGTGGGAAACTTCCTCACGATTACGGGAACCCCAAACTCGGGTGGTCTATCCCTTACCGTTTAGAAGTTAGGATAAGGGGGGGTGAGGAAAAATTTTTGCGGGGGTGGGGGGGGAAAAAATGAAGCCCGCAAAAACTAGGTGGGGGGGGATCGGGTTTAAAGGGTTAAAAAGAAGGGAAAAGGCTGTGACCCAATGCAACTCCGTCAGGGATGGTGTTAAGACGTTTCTGCTGGAGCCAAAAGGTGGGAAACTTCCTCACGATTACGGGGTTAGGTTAGGTTAGGTTAGGTTAGGTTAGGTTAGGTTAGGTTAGGTTAGGTTAGGTTAGGTTAGGTTAGGTTAGGTTAGGTTAGGTTAGGTTAGGTTAGGTTAGGTTAGGTTAGGTTAGGTTAGGTTAGGTTAGGTTAGGTTAGGTTAGGTTAGGTTAGGTTAGGTTAGGTTAGGTTAGGTTAGGTTAGGTTAGGTTAGGTTAGGTTAGGTTAGGTTAGGTTAGGTTAGGTTAGGTTAGGTTAGGTTAGGTTAGGTTAGGTTAGGTTAGGTTAGGTTAGGTTAGGTTAGGTTAGGTTAGGTTAGGTTAGGTTAGGTTAGGTTAGGTTAGGTTAGGTTAGGTTAGGTTAGGTTAGGTTAGGTTAGGTTAGGTTAGGTTAGGTTAGGTTAGGTTAGGTTAGGTTAGGTTAGGTTAGGTTAGGTTAGGTTAGGTTAGGTTAGGTTAGGTTAGGTTAGGTTAGGTTAGGTTAGGTTAGGTTAGGTTAGGTTAGGTTAGGTTAGGTTAGGTTAGGTTAGGTTAGGTTAGGTTAGGTTAGGTTAGGTTAGGTTAGGTTAGGTTAGGTTAGGTTAGGTTAGGTTAGGTTAGGTTAGGTTAGGTTAGGTTAGGTTAGGTTAGGTTAGGTTAGGTTAGGTTAGGTTAGGTTAGGTTAGGTTAGGTTAGGTTAGGTTAGGTTAGGTTAGGTTAGGTTAGGTTAGGTTAGGTTAGGTTAGGTTAGGTTAGGTTAGGTTAGGTTAGGTTAGGTTAGGTTAGGTTAGGTTAGGTTAGGTTAGGTTAGGTTAGGTTAGGTTAGGTTAGGTTAGGTTAGGTTAGGTTAGGTTAGGTTAGGTTAGGTTAGGTTAGGTTAGGTTAGGTTAGGTTAGGTTAGGTTAGGTTAGGTTAGGTTAGGTTAGGTTAGGTTAGGTTAGGTTAGGTTAGGTTAGGTTAGGTTAGGTTAGGTTAGGTTAGGTTAGGTTAGGTTAGGTTAGGTTAGGTTAGGTTAGGTTAGGTTAGGTTAGGTTAGGTTAGGTTAGGTTAGGTTAGGTTAGGTTAGGTTAGGTTAGGTTAGGTTAGGTTAGGTTAGGTTAGGTTAGGTTAGGTTAGGTTAGGTTAGGTTAGGTTAGGTTAGGTTAGGTTAGGTTAGGTTAGGTTAGGTTAGGTTAGGTTAGGTTAGGTTAGGTTAGGTTAGGTTAGGTTAGGTTAGGTTAGGTTAGGTTAGGTTAGGTTAGGTTAGGTTAGGTTAGGTTAGGTTAGGTTAGGTTAGGTTAGGTTAGGTTAGGTTAGGTTAGGTTAGGTTAGGTTAGGTTAGGTTAGGTTAGGTTAGGTTAGGTTAGGTTAGGTTAGGTTAGGTTAGGTTAGGTTAGGTTAGGTTAGGTTAGGTTAGGTTAGGTTAGGTTAGGTTAGGTTAGGTTAGGTTAGGTTAGGTTAGGTTAGGTTAGGTTAGGTTAGGTTAGGTTAGGTTAGGTTAGGTTAGGTTAGGTTAGGTTAGGTTAGGTTAGGTTAGGTTAGGTTAGGTTAGGTTAGGTTAGGTTAGGTTAGGTTAGGTTAGGTTAGGTTAGGTTAGGTTAGGTTAGGTTAGGTTAGGTTAGGTTAGGTTAGGTTAGGTTAGGTTAGGTTAGGTTAGGTTAGGTTAGGTTAGGTTAGGTTAGGTTAGGTTAGGTTAGGTTAGGTTAGGTTAGGTTAGGTTAGGTTAGGTTAGGTTAGGTTAGGTTAGGTTAGGTTAGGTTAGGTTAGGTTAGGTTAGGTTAGGTTAGGTTAGGTTAGGTTAGGTTAGGTTAGGTTAGGTTAGGTTAGGTTAGGTTAGGTTAGGTTAGGTTAGGTTAGGTTAGGTTAGGTTAGGTTAGGTTAGGTTAGGTTAGGTTAGGTTAGGTTAGGTTAGGTTAGGTTAGGTTAGGTTAGGTTAGGTTAGGTTAGGTTAGGTTAGGTTAGGTTAGGTTAGGTTAGGTTAGGTTAGGTTAGGTTAGGTTAGGTTAGGTTAGGTTAGGTTAGGTTAGGTTAGGTTAGGTTAGGTTAGGTTAGGTTAGGTTAGGTTAGGTTAGGTTAGGTTAGGTTAGGTTAGGTTAGGTTAGGTTAGGTTAGGTTAGGTTAGGTTAGGTTAGGTTAGGTTAGGTTAGGTTAGGTTAGGTTAGGTTAGGTTAGGTTAGGTTAGGTTAGGTTAGGTTAGGTTAGGTTAGGTTAGGTTAGGTTAGGTTAGGTTAGGTTAGGTTAGGTTAGGTTAGGTTAGGTTAGGTTAGGTTAGGTTAGGTTAGGTTAGGTTAGGTTAGGTTAGGTTAGGTTAGGTTAGGTTAGGTTAGGTTAGGTTAGGTTAGGTTAGGTTAGGTTAGGTTAGGTTAGGTTAGGTTAGGTTAGGTTAGGTTAGGTTAGGTTAGGTTAGGTTAGGTTAGGTTAGGTTAGGTTAGGTTAGGTTAGGTTAGGTTAGGTTAGGTTAGGTTAGGTTAGGTTAGGTTAGGTTAGGTTAGGTTAGGTTAGGTTAGGTTAGGTTAGGTTAGGTTAGGTTAGGTTAGGTTAGGTTAGGTTAGGTTAGGTTAGGTTAGGTTAGGTTAGGTTAGGTTAGGTTAGGTTAGGTTAGGTTAGGTTAGGTTAGGTTAGGTTAGGTTAGGTTAGGTTAGGTTAGGTTAGGTTAGGTTAGGTTAGGTTAGGTTAGGTTAGGTTAGGTTAGGTTAGGTTAGGTTAGGTTAGGTTAGGTTAGGTTAGGTTAGGTTAGGTTAGGTTAGGTTAGGTTAGGTTAGGTTAGGTTAGGTTAGGTTAGGTTAGGTTAGGTTAGGTTAGGTTAGGTTAGGTTAGGTTAGGTTAGGTTAGGTTAGGTTAGGTTAGGTTAGGTTAGGTTAGGTTAGGTTAGGTTAGGTTAGGTTAGGTTAGGTTAGGTTAGGTTAGGTTAGGTTAGGTTAGGTTAGGTTAGGTTAGGTTAGGTTAGGTTAGGTTAGGTTAGGTTAGGTTAGGTTAGGTTAGGTTAGGTTAGGTTAGGTTAGGTTAGGTTAGGTTAGGTTAGGTTAGGTTAGGTTAGGTTAGGTTAGGTTAGGTTAGGTTAGGTTAGGTTAGGTTAGGTTAGGTTAGGTTAGGTTAGGTTAGGTTAGGTTAGGTTAGGTTAGGTTAGGTTAGGTTAGGTTAGGTTAGGTTAGGTTAGGTTAGGTTAGGTTAGGTTAGGTTAGGTTAGGTTAGGTTAGGTTAGGTTAGGTTAGGTTAGGTTAGGTTAGGTTAGGTTAGGTTAGGTTAGGTTAGGTTAGGTTAGGTTAGGTTAGGTTAGGTTAGGTTAGGTTAGGTTAGGTTAGGTTAGGTTAGGTTAGGTTAGGTTAGGTTAGGTTAGGTTAGGTTAGGTTAGGTTAGGTTAGGTTAGGTTAGGTTAGGTTAGGTTAGGTTAGGTTAGGTTAGGTTAGGTTAGGTTAGGTTAGGTTAGGTTAGGTTAGGTTAGGTTAGGTTAGGTTAGGTTAGGTTAGGTTAGGTTAGGTTAGGTTAGGTTAGGTTAGGTTAGGTTAGGTTAGGTTAGGTTAGGTTAGGTTAGGTTAGGTTAGGTTAGGTTAGGTTAGGTTAGGTTAGGTTAGGTTAGGTTAGGTTAGGTTAGGTTAGGTTAGGTTAGGTTAGGTTAGGTTAGGTTAGGTTAGGTTAGGTTAGGTTAGGTTAGGTTAGGTTAGGTTAGGTTAGGTTAGGTTAGGTTAGGTTAGGTTAGGTTAGGTTAGGTTAGGTTAGGTTAGGTTAGGTTAGGTTAGGTTAGGTTAGGTTAGGTTAGGTTAGGTTAGGTTAGGTTAGGTTAGGTTAGGTTAGGTTAGGTTAGGTTAGGTTAGGTTAGGTTAGGTTAGGTTAGGTTAGGTTAGGTTAGGTTAGGTTAGGTTAGGTTAGGTTAGGTTAGGTTAGGTTAGGTTAGGTTAGGTTAGGTTAGGTTAGGTTAGGTTAGGTTAGGTTAGGTTAGGTTAGGTTAGGTTAGGTTAGGTTAGGTTAGGTTAGGTTAGGTTAGGTTAGGTTAGGTTAGGTTAGGTTAGGTTAGGTTAGGTTAGGTTAGGTTAGGTTAGGTTAGGTTAGGTTAGGTTAGGTTAGGTTAGGTTAGGTTAGGTTAGGTTAGGTTAGGTTAGGTTAGGTTAGGTTAGGTTAGGTTAGGTTAGGTTAGGTTAGGTTAGGTTAGGTTAGGTTAGGTTAGGTTAGGTTAGGTTAGGTTAGGTTAGGTTAGGTTAGGTTAGGTTAGGTTAGGTTAGGTTAGGTTAGGTTAGGTTAGGTTAGGTTAGGTTAGGTTAGGTTAGGTTAGGTTAGGTTAGGTTAGGTTAGGTTAGGTTAGGTTAGGTTAGGTTAGGTTAGGTTAGGTTAGGTTAGGTTAGGTTAGGTTAGGTTAGGTTAGGTTAGGTTAGGTTAGGTTAGGTTAGGTTAGGTTAGGTTAGGTTAGGTTAGGTTAGGTTAGGTTAGGTTAGGTTAGGTTAGGTTAGGTTAGGTTAGGTTAGGTTAGGTTAGGTTAGGTTAGGTTAGGTTAGGTTAGGTTAGGTTAGGTTAGGTTAGGTTAGGTTAGGTTAGGTTAGGTTAGGTTAGGTTAGGTTAGGTTAGGTTAGGTTAGGTTAGGTTAGGTTAGGTTAGGTTAGGTTAGGTTAGGTTAGGTTAGGTTAGGTTAGGTTAGGTTAGGTTAGGTTAGGTTAGGTTAGGTTAGGTTAGGTTAGGTTAGGTTAGGTTAGGTTAGGTTAGGTTAGGTTAGGTTAGGTTAGGTTAGGTTAGGTTAGGTTAGGTTAGGTTAGGTTAGGTTAGGTTAGGTTAGGTTAGG